>JABSTQ010009470.1:1190000-1920136 GCA_013358835.2 Ixodes persulcatus | reverse complement strand
ACTAGTTAATCTGTTTCAGTTTTAATTCGAGTGGAGCAGAAGCAACAAGAGCAAGTGTCGGCCTTTCAGCGTCCTTGACCAGCACGCGCGCTCGTGCAGTGCAAGTGCTGCTTACTCTGTTTCATACTTAGCGTGCAACGCTGTCAAAGCTACTATCGCGAGCGCGTGGCTTCGTGCATGTTTTGTTTGCGCGAGAACGCGTGCAAATGATCAACGAGATCAAGCACCACACTCGCGCCAGTAGCTTTGGCAGCGTTGCACGCTAAGTATGAAACGGAGTATAGACCTTTTCTTTAACGGCGCCGCCATCTTGAGAATAGCGGCGCCGACGACGCCGTCTAGCGGCTTAAAAAAAGAAATACCGGCTAGTTCTGGCAGCACAGCTATCTGGGTAGGCAACGGTGTGGGTATGGGGGGAACTTGGCTAGACTTGGCTATGGTGAGCTGCAATAACTTGGTTGGAGCTTGTCCGGTTGTATCCAGCTGGCTACTCCCAGGCTATCACCTTGCCTCCTCGAGAGAACGACGACGAAGACGGTGGGGTGTTTTGATTGAGTTTCCACAGCGAAGTATATATGAGCAGTTTAATGTAGTCTATGCAGGTAAGCTCTCGGCATTTGATAGCTCCATCTTGAGTGGTGGCATGTAGGCGTTTTCATACCTTTCACATACCATGGGGCTTGCAGTGATAACCTAACTGGACCACCTGCACCGGGAATTAAAATCGGTCCTCTTGTCTTAGATGAAGTGGTCGTGAGCTTAAACGTGACGTTGAGTCTGATACGAATCTCTCGCGATTCAAGCTCGCAGTCGACTGACTTCATAAATAAGGATTCTTGGGGAAAATGCGAAGCTCGATGACATTGCAGCCACACTCGCGCTGCAGCTTCTTGTGCTCATGGCACACTTTCTGCTATTCTTCTTATGCTTTTTAAAATTATTTATCCATCTGACGACCACGCAGTGGTAGCCAGACAACCGTAGATTTTTTGGAAATTGCAGCACGGTAAAAATGATCACTCGGAACTAACTCATGCACGACGTCCGTTTTTAAGCCTTTCCGCCCATACCCTTGGCGGTTGCGTACCCTGTGTCAGCGGGCAATCCAAAAATGCACCAGGTCGAGGGTACGTCAGTTACTGGCTGGTTTGAGGTTATGCGAAAAAGGTCTATAGAGCGACATGCTCATTGTTATACCTTCGGCTTCACTCGCACACAGGGTGGAACGATTTTATTTATATTTTATAGCGTAATATGCTTCGGGTGTGTGCCTACTCTTTTGTGTTCATTATTCTCGCCTTCGTTTTTACCACCTTTACAAACACGCTCCCTTTCACTTTCTTGGTGTTAACGTTTGGTTTTTCTGTCTTACTAGTACTATAAACGTCCTCTTGTGGGGCTACGCAAGAGAATTTTTTGAACGCTCTCAAAACGCTGAAGCAAAACGGTCTACTAAAACGCGTTTTGGACCTCCGCTTTCCATTCCGCTGAAGCAGGCCGCGCATGCGCAGTTTGGCACCCTCAGAGCGGAGCGGAAAATGGAAACGGTCTACTAAAACTCTCTATACATGCCTTGCACGTGACGTCATATGGCATCGTACCAGCCGCCATTGCGCCGTACCATGCATATGTGCCTGCACCTTTTGCAGCTTGCATTTCGCATAATCGAATTTCCTATTCTCGGGAAGCCTTCTTGAGAAAAACAAATTCGATATTGCGAAACGTAAGCTGCAGAAGGTACGGGCACAGGAGCATGGTACGGCGCAATGGCGACTGATGTGACGTCAGTGCAAGCCATGTATACATGGGTTGCACGTGACGTCATATCCTTCCTCCTTTCTGGTGGCCAAAACCTGCTGTTATACTTCGTTTCACCTTATGTGCGAGCTAAGGCAAAGCTGGAAGTGCGAGCACGAAAGCTCCGTGCCTTCAGGCTTTGCTCGAGCGCGCGAGCTGGGCAGAAACGCAAAAAGCGCTGGTCTCGCGCTTCTAGCTTTGGCTTCGCTCGCAGATAAAATGAAACGAAGTATAATGAAGCTGTGCTCACTCGTTTCCGCTCGCTCGCGACGCTCGTGTACTGCTCGTAGAATATGCACAGTAAAGGCTACGCTCGAGGAAGTTCGGCCACCAGAAAGGAGGACCAAATTACGTCAGTGCAACCTATGTATTGGTTCACGGTGGACGGTTCTATAAAAAAACAAACAAACTTCGTCTCACCCAGGTCTTACCTTAGTATGGACTATTGTTAGCCGCGCGTGCTATAAGCGCGAGCTAGTTGCTTCGAATGAAGCCTCGGCGGCTGAACGAGCGCTCGTGCAGCGAGTGCTCCAGTCAAGGCAGTCAAGGCCAGCCGCTCGCGCTAGCACAGCATTCTCCCATCGTTGCCTTGCTCGCGCCGCTGCCAGCTATGCTCAGCTGGCTCAATAGGAGGTATTCACTGGACGCCATATTTGAGGTCACTGTTTAGAGCGCATGCCCAGAACGAGCTCACATTAATAGCCTGCTAAGACCGGCAACCTTGATGGTGCTAAATGCACGCTCCAAAAGGACTGCGGAAGCTCGCCGTCAGCACGCGCTCAGCAGCCGCGCACACAGATATGGCCGCCAGTGAATACTCCCTATAGCGTGGCCCAGAGCCGTATATGTAGAGAGTTTGGTCAATGGGAGGCGCGGGCAGACCCAGGGCGTGCGGCAGACTCGGAAAGAGGGCTTGGCATGCTCTCGTGACCAACCAGAAGCCGAAAAGAATCCCCTAGCGGTGGTAGCGAGAAACAGTTCTGAACAAAGGTTTATGTTCGTAAATAGTTTTAATAAGCGCGTAAGAGTGATGTGTAGTAACTCTTTGTGGTTGAAAATAGGGTACACGTGATGTTTTCATCATGATCATGCAGAAAGATGTAAGAAACGAATGCGCCGCTCAACTCTGTTTTGCTCGGACAGAGTGTGACCGCTCGGACGGCAGATTCCCGGCCCTCGGCGCTTGGCGTACGGATTATGTCGATCGTTCCGCTAGTCGCACTCTTCCACCATCATTTTGGATGAGCATGATTGAAACATCACGTGTACCATATTTTAAGTCATCGAGAGTTACTCCAATGCAGTTATCAGGTTTGTTTCTCGCGACCACCGCCAGGGTATTATTCCCGGCTTCTGGTTGGTCACATTCAAATTTCTGAAGACGCCCTGGAACACGCCCAGCCCGCTTTCGGCCAATGGCGCCTCCTCATTTGTCTACTATACTTCCCAACGAATGGCCAAACTCTCTACATATACGGCTCTGGCGTGGCCCAGCAAACGCATGTATGCGAGGATGTCAGGCTTGGTAATAATTGTTCTCTGATATAGGCACATGCGCGGTTCGGCGGTTGCCACGGGCTTTCGCATTAAATCTTACCAAGAACAAATCAATTGTTGATTGACGTGTCAATATTCTGTCCATGAAAAATTCTTCTGCACGAATGTTCGCTCAGTAGACTTAAGGCCCCTACGCACATTAAGGCTAGCCCACATGGTGCGTTTTTCTCCGCGTCTGCGTCGCGTCTGCGCCTGCGCTTTGACGTCACTTCCGGCGCCGGGACGAAACGCAGCGTTTTTAGGCGCATTCCGGCGTATCTGGAGGAGCCAGATATTTTGCGTCCAGGCGTCGCGTTTCGCGCTGCGTCTAGAAAGCAACAACCAACGAACGGCCGTGTTCACTAGTTGCAAGGAGCGTTCGAATTTTCTCTACTGTTTTCGCCACTGTAGGACTGTAGTTTTCGCCACGGACCTTGCGACAAAGGTGATAAAAATAATAATAATTTTTATTTGCACAGATTGCGATACCTACTCGGCAGCGTGCAAGGCTAGGCAGACAGGTTGAGACCCTTACGCAGGTGCGCCTGCTAGCCCACCGCCAAGTAGGAAAAGGGATACGGGAGGGGAAAATAAAAATGCAAACACTCAAAACAGAAAGATACACATACAAAAACGAGTAACAGCACTGTGCCATTCCACGGCAGAGCGCCCGCCAACGCTCGCAGCAGGGCGAACATGGGTAGTTACGTCCTTCCCCCCGCGGACATCAGTATACAATACCTTTTGCAGAAATCCAGGGACCTCTCCCTGCTCCGCGGGAGACGCTGACGCTCCTTCAGCGGAACAGAGAGGAGCTAGCGAAGTACAAAAGCATCCTGCACTCTTGCAGGCGAAATTTAAAGAATACAAGGACACCGAGAGACAAAGGAACAAAATTAATACTATCGGTATGGTGCCTGAAGCGCGTCTCCGACTGGTGTGTTTAGCGTCCTATCCCGCCCATATACATCAAAAGTGGTCCCCAAGTGGCAACAAATGACGTCACAGAAGCCGGAGTGTCATGCTGTAGCCTGTCGCGATCCTGACGGGTGGTCGTAGAAATGCTGGTGGAAAGCACAAGCGAACGCGAGTGTCGCTGTTGTCACGGCGTCCCAGGCGTCCCAACTTCCTGCTGCTGTAGCTTCCGTGGACTGTCGAAGTGAAGAGCGACCTGCAGCAGAACAGGCGTCTGCTACATCCACCACAGCTGCTGGAACACCACCAGGGTCGCGACCGGCGACAACATGACACTTCTATGACGTCATCAGGCGGAAATCGAGGGACCACTTTTTTGGACGCGGTAAACACACCAGTCGGAGACGCGTTCCAGGCACCATACTATACTCTGTTTCACCTTATGATGTACCGCAGGAAAGGCTACAAGCGCGAGCTCCTTGCTCTGTGGCACATCTTGGCGGCACAAGCTCTCGTGACTTAAGAGCGGCTGCCAACGCTGTGAGCTCGCGCTTCTAGCCTTCGCTGCGGTACAACATAAGGTGAAACTAAGTATATCGGCAACAGCCGCAAGAACACAACCTCTGTAGCGGCCAGCTGTAAATGTTTTGGCTCGTGAGATGGTGATGCCGATGGCGTACCGAAAGGTGGATGAGGCGTACGCACTAAAAAGGATGAAAATGAGTGAAATTGAGCTTCATTGCATTTTATGTAATAAAAATGCGTGCTTACTATTAATAAAATTAAATATTTCGGCATGTAGCCATCATTTAACGCGCGATTTTTATCTAAAATTTGCGTTTGTTTCTTAAGCGCGTCTGGCTACGTTGGGCAGACGCTTCGGAAACGCAGACGCGAACCGCTGCCCGGTAGCGCTGCGTGTGGTTTGACTGGGCGCACGCGTCTGGCTTCCAAGCCGAGACGCGCGTCTAGACGCACTGAAAAACGCGCCATGTGGGCTAGCCTAAACGCTGTCAAACGCGAATGTGCGTAGGGGCTAAGGCCGGTTCAGACACTTGCGTTTGACTGCGTTTGACTGCGTTCCGTCGAGAACCGCAAGCGACTCACCGGCACATCTGTGCTTCGTATGAAGCGTGGAATCCAATAGACCCTTCCAGAAATTCAGTCTGGCCACCTCGATAGCTATCATCACCTAAGTGTGTATCATCTGTACATGCGAATGGCGGCCTTTCTATGGCTGGTGAAGGAAGAATTTGAAGACAGAAACCGAGGCGGAGCCTGAGCATCTAGACTTATAAGCTTATATGCATTACGCATTTGAGGCTGTCATGCAAGTCCTTGGAATGCTCCGCTTCAGCACACCCCATGACAGCTCATGACAATGAAATGTTAGTTTTAGTGAGAGGCTTACTCAACTATAAGCGCCTTGTGCAGAGCGGTAGTTTCTTGACACCATCGAAACTGAAGCAGATAGAGAAATAACCGTTCAACGGAAAACACCCTAACTTTCGTTCGCCTACCGTTGATGAAAAGGCACCAGATTTTATCCGCCATTAGCATACAGCGATTTGAACTGCTATTTCAGACACTAGATGGCACTGAATTTGTGAAAGGGTCTATTCAAGAAGGGCTGGGCAATGGACCTTTTGTAGAAATACGCGGTGCGCATGCGCGGAGTATTTCATGCGCCTGGGTTCGAGAGTATCTAGTTCCAAACAATCCGCCATCTTGCATTTCTCGCCTTTGAGCGGTTTCGTTGTGTCGACCTCGGGGCGGAAGATTACGCACGATGGGGACAAAGGTGAGCTTGGGGGAGCCGTATCTAGGGTGGTGTTGATCGAGGTCACATCGCCTCAATGGGTGAACAGGATGTAGCTGACGTTTTGGGTGTGGAACGGGTGGGAGAGGCCTTGGGCGCGCGTTGTTTTCCAGTCACCTAGTCTCGAATCGATTCGCGTGTCTAGGTGGCAGCACATATTCGCCAAGAGGTCCATTGATCGATTAACCTACCGATTAATCGATTAATGCTTTAGTCGCGATTAATTTGTTTAACCAGTTAATCGGTAAAATTTTGACGAACCAAAATTAAATAAAAAGGAAAGGCTTTCACCATGCAGACATGGACGAGCACACCTATATGAAGTGAAATATTTATGGACGAGCACACCTATATGAAGTGAAATATTTAGGTGAAGTATTAACTTAAAGTAAACTGTGAGGGCAGATTTGTATCTTCAGACATGTGCAGAAGGTTACACATGCCCCAGCGACTTCAACGCCGAGCGAGTGTCCATTTAGCGCAGCAGAGACTACTGTGAGCAATAAAAGAAGGTCGCCCTTCTCGGAAAATAGCAACGAACATTTTTGCCTCATGGCGCTGAAGTAATAATGTGTGAGTGTGAGTGTTTTTAACTGTTCTCAACTGTATATCGAAGCTGATTCATAATTAAACTTATTGCGTCGTTTAACACATATTCAGGAAAGAAATATATATATAGATGCAATTTTTATTTTTAAATAATATTATTATACATGGAGATAAACGAGACCGATTAATCGATTAATTAATCGATTAAAGGGTGGCGATTAATCGGGTTAAAATGTTTAATCGACGCCCAGCCCTAAATTCAAGCAATTATCTTGGCACGCGAGATACGCAGCAGGGATGACCTGGTTTCTCGTAGCCGCAACGCAGTCAAACGCAGTCAAACGCAACTGTCTGAACCAGGCTTTAAGACACCAGTGGAAGCGGACGTAGTAAACTGCTTCGCGATTTACGGTATTTACCTCACTATTATAATGACGATCCGGAAGATGTTGTAAAGGTTGTTACATTATAGTTCCCAGAAAACAAACGCCGTTACAATAATTTCGGAAGTACCGACAGACATAAAGTTGTAAGTACAGCTTAGGAGGAATATGATGGAAAGTGTCATAATAAATAGGAAGACGTTTATTTGCAATGAAGACGCTATGAGTGAGCGGCGTTTAGCGACGGCAAGCGATGAGCGTTCGGGAATTTATAAGTTCACGTGATTGCTAACTATGGACATACGGACAATGAAGACCTGTTTTGTCGGGAGATAGAGTTGCGGTGATGACCTGATATCGGGCGACCCCTGGCAGCCGAACAAGCAAGTTTCTTCTCAGCGAATGGCAAGTGTCCAGTGTCAAGCACAGCACGTCGCTATCGATGTTGTTGACGTTTCGAACACTTACCGCTTTGGACAAAAGTGTTGGCACCTGGGTTAACTTTGCGGAAAGACTCGAAGTCTTCCTCGAGTCCAGCGCCATCATGAACAGTAACTGAAAACGATCCACTATTCAGTCGGTGGGTGGCGAAACGTATCCGCATCTGCGGAGTCATGGTCGATGCGTTGGAAGTTAACACGATGAATGCCACGACGTCCAAACGCGTCATTAACGTTCTACGCTCTCTTTTCGCTACTTTTGTTCTATATACCGAAAATACTTTTCTCTGATAACGCGCCGAATCTTGTTTCAAATAAAATAAACAAGTTTTTGAAAAAAAGAAAGAAAAAAACGGTATCAGGCACATTACATTAGTGCACCATACCATCCTGCAACTAAAGGTGTATCCACACGACGGATCAAATTGCTGTTTTGGTCCGCGGGCCGCGCATCACGTGATCTCACGTCACCGGTTTTCGAGGTCCGCCGGTGGTCCGCGGCCCGCGCTTCTGAGAAATGCCAAGCGACTTTTCTCGCCCGGATTTTGGCGGCGGACCGCGACGTTTTTAGTATAATTGAAGAGCTAGGTCTGGCAACAAGCAGACTTTTGTTGTTTGAATTGGAATCCACCTCTTTACGAAATCACCGGTTCGAGATTTTTGGGTAGAGAACGCGCGTCCACACCACGAGCGCTCTCACGAGATCTCGCTTGAAAGCATGCCATGGCCGCTCGTGAATCCATGGAACGCGAACATGTGTTTTCATACCAGAAACTCTGGAACCATGATTTCGAAAGAGGTGGATTCAAATCCAAAGTCGTTTTCTTTTGGCGCCAACTGTTGAAGACGAAGAAGACGAACCTTTTGTTGTGCGACGAAGAGATTTGACTATGCAGACCAAGATCTTTCCTGCACATCCAGGGCTTCATCCAGCATGCCCTTTTCGGTTCACTTAAAGGGGTACTCCGGCGATTTTTGAGCTACCTCAACTAACTATATTTTCTGACTCCCCGGCCTTTACCCTTTCCGGTATGCTATTTAGTATCGCGAAATTCATAATAGTTATTGCGAAATCGGCAAATGAAAATGATGCAAAAACCAACATTCAAATTTACCCACACTTTTCAGTGCCGTGACGTCAGGGGCGGGCAGGCTTGCCAGTCGAGCGAACAGTCTAAAAAATAGAATATGCCAATCATTTGTTCGGTGCTGGAGCACGGATCCTGGAGCGAGCTTCCAAAGCATTCATTTGACACCATAACGCTGCTTCAAATCAGTTGGGAACAAATTCTACAGACCAAAGAGTGAACCCCTGCCTTCCACTGACGTCACTTTTTCGTTGTTGCCAGTAGAGACTTTCAGTTTGAAAAACACGGTGAGGACCAAAATTGTAAATTCAATAACTTCGCGAAAAAAAATTATTTTAACCTAATATTTGGGATACTATTTTAGCGATGTTGTTTGACGAGTTTAGCAAAATTTCAAGCAAATCGGGGACCATGAAGAAATCGCCGGAGTACCCCTTTAAGTCCTCCTCGTCCTCACTAGTCAACGCCAGGGCCATCGTGGCCAAACGTCTCTTTCGTTCAACCTCCATCTTGGATCCTTACAAATAGCCTCAAAGCAGCTCGCTGCATGCGTTTGGCGGAGCTGTGAGGTCGAGGGTTAGACCGGCCCGTTCGCTCTGTCGTCTGCTCTTTTGGTCCCCCGTGTGGATGCTCATTGCAGCCGGGCGGCCCGCGGGCCGCGCATCACGTGATCAATCGGTCCGCGGCCCGGTCCGTCGTGTGGATACACCTTAACGGGCAAGCAAAACAGATGGTGTGCGAAACGAAGAAAGCCCTCTTGAAGCTTACGGAAGAAGCAGTTCATTGAAGAATCGCCAGGTTCTTGTTTCGGCAGCACGCGACGGTCTCATCTTCCACGCGGAAAACACCCGCCGAAGCGATGTTCGGTGGACGAGGAGCTACACCCCTCGATCTCATGACACTATGGCCTCGATCGGACAACTATAGTCTACGTGAGGAATTTTAGGGGAAGTCCGGCCTTCCATGTAATACTGGAGTAGAAAAGGCTCCATGTTGGTTGACCAGAAGGTGCCATCCCTCTGAATACGTTGGATATCAATGCCCTTGAGTGTAAATATTGCCGCGCGCGCAGCTTGCCAAGTAGGCAGCGCGCGCGTGGCCGAACGGTTATCGCGCTTGTCTCCCACGCGAAAAGCCAGGGTTCGGTTCCTGGCCGTGGCTACACATTTTTGTTGACACTGTAATGTGACGTTCTGGTAAATTCGAGAACCGTCTTGCTGATTCGAGGTTAGAATCTTCTAGGCACCGAACCTTCTACGCCGAATGCTCCAGAAGCCCACGCGTGTACAAAAGCGGCTCCGCGTGGCAAGCTGGAGTCAGTTTCGCCTCAGCGTTCGACTCTGCTGCCACGCCGACTTCGACGCCCGCGACGCTCTGTTTTCTTCTGGTCGCTTTTATTTTTGGGCACAAATTCGCCCCATTAAACGTTTAGTTTCCTCAGTTATTTTCGCCTTATCAATTGTCATTCGTGACATTTTGGTGGAGGTGCTGGGTACCGCATGCCCGTGCAGCGTTCCCCTCCAAGAGCCCGCAGTGCAAGTCCGATTCCAAGCCCGGTGAGAAGACAACTCTCCGCGGAACACGAAACTCGGACCAGCCGCCGCATCAAGGGAGAGGATCCTGAGTACGGCCAGCTGTTGGACAAGCCCAAGCCAAAGAAGACGACGATGGCAAACCAGGCGCAGACCCCGGCCGCTCCTGCCGTCGTATACCTGCCCGTCGCACCCAGAACTCCGACGCCTTTCCACGGAGACGACCACGAGGATATTGAAGACTGGCTGCAACACTATGAACGTGTAGCCCGCCACAACGGATGGACGACTGACCAATGCCTTCACAATCTCTACTTCGCGCTCGAAGGAACTGCGAGGCATTGGTTTGAAAACCACGAAGCGTCCTTTACTACGTGGGAGTCCTGCGCCGCCGAGTTGAAGCGGACATTCCTCAACCACCATCGTCGGCAGCGAGCGGAGGACCTTCTCCAAACAAGGGTGCAGGGCCCCAACGAAAGCGTGACCAGCTTCATTGAGGATGTCATGCGCCTATGTGCCCGAGCCGATCCGGAGGCAGCCGAGGAGAAGAAGCTTCGCGTCCTCATGCGTGGCGTGAAGGCTGAAATGTTCGGGGGCCTTGTCCGCAATCCTCCGACAACCGTCGACGGTTTTGTGGCTGAAGCCACTAACATCGAGCGTGCACTGGCGTCCCGAGCAAGCCACCACCACCGACTCGCCGGCGCGCCCACTGCTCCAACCGTCGCAGCTACCCGTCTGGACTTGAGCACCACCGGTGTCGACGGCCTTCGGGAAATCGTCCGCGACATCGTCCGAGAAGAACTCAGGAAGCTCCTGCCTACCGACAACCAGCCGGCTGCCCTGTCGATCGCCGAAGTTGTCCGCGAGGAGGTCCAGAGGGCATTCCAAACGGAGGCTCCTGCCAGCGTAGCAGCACCCGAGGAGCCCACTCTGACTTACGCCGCTGTAGCTCGGAGACCGGCGCCAGCGTCCCGGCAGTATTGGACGCCGCCTCGACGTGACCCACCCGCGCCGCGGACTTTCCAACGTCGGGATGGGCAGCCCCAGCTCGTCCGCACCGAACAACCAGCGCCTAGGAAGACGGATGTGTGGCGCACGGCCGATCGACGACCGCTATGTTATCACTGCGGTGAGGCCGATCACGTCTACCGGAGGTGCCCGTACCGACAAATGGGCCTCCGAGGTTTTGCGCCGAACGACCCTCGCCCAAGACACGGCGAACGCCCTCGTGACATCGAGGAATACCTCCGTCGCCCTCCGTCACCAGCGCCGACAGCACCACGAGGTTCAAGGTCTCCATCCCCCCGACGTTCCTCATCGACATTCCATCGGTCACGCCGTGACAGCCTGTCTCCCACTTCCCGCCGGGAAAACTAAGCGCGGCATCGGGCACATAGGCGCATGACATCCTCAATGAAGCTGGTCACGCTTTCGTTGGGGCCCTGCACCCTTGTTTGGAGAAGGTCCTCCGCTCGCTGCCGACGATGGTCCGTTGGGGCCGGCAGCAGCGACGACGATGAAGACGAGTGCTTCCTAGGCGCGGTGAACACCGACGACATGGCACGACGTCAAAGAAACGACCCTGAGTTACGCGCGCTAATCGAGCACCTCGAAGGACGGGGGGGTACTATACCCCGTGTTTTTTTGAGAGCCCTGCCGACCTTCGTCCTCCGACAAGGTGTACTTTACAAGGAGAACTTCGGAGACAACAGCTCGCCATGGCTGCTGGTAATCCCTACCGACCTTAGAGCGGAGATCTTTCAAGCCTGCCACGACGACCCGACATCCGGACACCTTGGCTACAGCCGTACGCTGGCCCGGATTCGTGAAAGGTATTATTGGCCCAAGCTGCCGAAGACCGTACACCTCTACACACGATCGTGCCACGAGTGCCAGCGACGCAAGAAACCGCCCACGAAGCCGGCAGGTCTCCTGCAGCCGATTGCCCCCCCCAACCGCACCGTTCCAGCAGATCGGAGTGGATCTACTTGGTCCTTTCCCACCATCGACGCAAGGGAACAGATGGATAATCGTCGCCACAGATTATCTCACGCGGTACGCCGAAACGAAAGCCCTTCCTTCTGGGACTGCTGTGGAAGTCGCCAAGTTTTTCATCGAGTCCATCGTCCTCCGGCACGGCGCTCCCGAGGTTCTGATCTCAGACCGAGGATCATCTTTCCTGGCACAGCTGACTCAAGAGGTACTTCGGCTCAGTCACACCAGCCATCGACGAACCACTGCTTATCACCCACAGACCAACGGGCTAACAGAGCGGCTCAATAAGACCATCGCCGACATGATCTCCATGCACGTCGACGTGGAGCATAAGACGTGGGACGAGGTGTTGCCGTACGTTACATTTGCGTACAACACAGCGGTACAAGAAACCACAGGAATGACGCCGTTCCAACTGGTGCATGGCCGGACGGTTACGACAATGCTGGACGCCATGCTGCCTCACGTGCCAACCGACGATGGCAACGACGACGCTCAACTGATCTCTCAACGCGCGGAGGAAGCTCGTCAACTGGCAAGAATCAAGATTCAAAACCAACAGCGAGTCGACGCACGCCGGTATAACCTTCGTCGCAGGGACGTCCATTTCCAACCCGGGGACCGGGTATGGGTGTGGACACCGATTCGGCGCCGCGGTCTCAGCGAGAAGCTTCTCAAGCGCTATTTCGGACCGTACAAAATCATCCGACGCCTCGGCGATCTGAACTACGAAGTTCTACCCGACGGAACGCGCCCATCTGCAAGACGCCAGCCACGACCCGAGGTGGTGCACGTCGTCCGGCTCAAGCCGTATTACGAACGATAGAACTTTGGACTCTCGTCAAAGAGTGAACTGGGAACTGTGAAGTGTGGCTCGCGACTCTGCTATCTTTTTGTTGTGTATTTGTGTTTTACCTTTGTTCTGCATCGGGGCGATCAACTTTTTAAAGGGGGGAGTAATGCCGCGCGCGCAGCTTGCCAAGTAGGCAGCGCGCGCGTGGCCGAACGGTTATCGCGCTTGTCTCCCACGCGAAAAGCCAGGGTTCGATTCCTGGCCGTGGCTACACATTTTTGTTGACACTGTAATGTGACGTTCTGGTAAATTCGAGAACCGTCTTGCTGATTCGAGGTTAGAATCTTCTAGGCACCGAACCTTCTACGCCGAATGCTCCAGAAGCCCACGCGTGTACAAAAGCGGCTCCGCGTGGCAAGCTGGAGTCAGTTTCGCCTCAGCGTTCGACTCTGCTGCCACGCCGACTTCGACGCCCGCGACGCTCTGTTTTCTTCTGATCGCTTTTATTTTTGGGCACAAGTTCGCCCCATTAAACGTTTAGTTTCCTCAGTTATTTTCGCCTCATCAATTGTCATTCGTGACAATATAACGAAATCACGAACCTCTTTTTGTGTATTGCGTAACTGTCTTTATATTTAGTGGTAGAAGCGATGGTGGTGACTTAGACCTCTCACACCAGGTTCCCTTTTCTTATTTTTTGTCTCATACTCTTTTGCGGTTTCAGTAGGCTTCGAGAATCTTTTGGAACGGGGACACTTTACCTCAACGAGGCCATTTGTTCCAAGCAGTCCATCAGGGGATGCTGCTAGAAATCCGTGCTTCATATTAACGAATAAGCCTCACTTTTGCACAGTGCAGTTTTCCTGTTCCACGTATAGTTAAAGAAGCATCCTTATTGATTCTACCATATTCTGTTGCGGGTGAAGAAAAGTCTTTGGGTACACGATACTTGAAACAAGTCTGGCACTGGACGTTGTGGTTCGACACCCGCTAATGTCGTCGTCCTTATCATCATCATCTAATCATTACTTCGTCATCCCATATTGCTCTTCATCGACAGTAAGTAAAATAGGCTACCACCATATTAAAATTCAAGCATTAAAAAAAGAAATCGTTCAGCCTTTCCACTCTCGTGAAAAAGGAAGACCAGCGGAGCTGTACTCGATACACTGTGTGCTGCTTCTTCGTCGTCGTCGGTTTTTCGCGCTGTTTCCTATACGATGAATTCCCACCAACGCGCCCAACTATCCATTCTTCTATTATAGCTGGAAAGGTTGCCGCCATCTACGAGCGACAGCGGAAACCATACTGGTTGTGTGCTTGCCGCCGTCGCTTATATATGGCGGAAGCTGTACAGGCAGGTTTTTGTCGACATACCGGACGCGATCCTGGGGAACCTAGCCCTTAACAGCTCCGCTGTAATAGAGTCGTTCAGTCCTTCATTATGTTTATTATTTATATAATGCTATTACGTTACATTACCTCGAGACGATCGACGTCCATCGTCGATCTTCAAATATACCTGTATATAAAATAGACGCACAATCACAAAAAAAACACAACGTGACACCTCTTTTCTTTGGATCGTCTTTTTGAAACCAGCGCAAGCTCGCGCGTTCTCTCTTTTGAGACGGGTAGAAGGGTCGCACATAAAACCTGCGTTTCTTCTACCCGGCCGCTTCATCCTCTCATTATGAATAGTTGGTTATAACTAAATACGCTTTAGTAATGGTGTAATATTTATATTTAGTTTCTGTTTCAGTCAGGGTAAAGGAGGTTCACGGGAACTAGAGCCACTAAATGAGCTGCGCTTATACTTCGTTTCACCTTATGTGCGAGCGAAGGCAAAGCTGGAAGCGCGAGCACGAAAGCTCCGTGCCTTCAGGCTTTGCTCGAGCGCGCGAGCTGGGCAGAAACGCAAAAAGCGCTGGTCTTGCGCTTCTAGCTTTGGCTTCGCTCGCAGATAAAGTGAAACGAAGTATAGAGTATCGGCACTCCCTTCCGCGACATTGTTGTGGGCGCCGCCATTTTGTTGCTTGTGCAGAGCAAACGTAACTGCCGATCGTCATGATTTAAAAAGTGAGACTTCCTCAGCATTAGATTCGTTGTTAGGAAGCTCATGTAATATTGCTTTGCTTTGTCGTTAACTGTTTAAACATTTGTGGAGGACGGAAAAGCGTTTTCTGGGATTTCAGATACATCTTCAGATAACTGGCAACCATAATTTTAAGCCACAATATGGCCAAGTGTCGTTACTCTGAAGCGTAGCTAATTTATTGGCACCAGCGGGAACAATGACGAAGAGGCAGGCGTCAAAAGGTAGTGGCTTGTGCAACCCACGGGGCTTACGTCATGGCCCCTCCACGCATTACAAGCTCCTTGAACAAGGGCATGAAAAGTGTCATTGAATAAGCTACGCTTCAGAATAACTACACTTGGCCATATTGTGGCTTAAAATCATGGTTGCCAGTTATCTGAAGCTTTATCTGAAATCACAGGAAACGCTTTTCTGTCCTCCACAAATGTTTAAACTGTTCGCGACAGATCAAAGCAATATTACATGAGCTTCCTAGCATTGAATCTAATGCTTAGGAAGTTTCACTTTTGAATCATGACGATCGGCAGTTGCGTCTGTTCTGCACAAGACCCAAAATGGCGGCGCCCACAACAATGTCAAAAACCGAGTGTCGATACTCGAAGCGCAGCTCATTTAGTGGCTCTAGGCATGAAGTGAGCTCGGGTGTATTCCTTTCCTTTTTGTCTTTATTGTTTATTGATTTCAATCATATCGAATAATGAACACATTATATCACACTACGCTTGTGTAATTATTTATCTTAGATTTATTAGCCTGACCCAGTACGTGAACCATTCATTTGTCGATAGTAAATCTTCCAATATATTTTCTAAATGTGAGGGTAAAAGGACACGGACATTGATGATGATACAGACGTTAACGCCGCCCTCAACGATTTCCTGAACATTAGAAATCGGCAGTATTGTCTGCCATCCGGCAGGTAGTGCAGCAAAGCACTCAGACAGTTTTTATTGTTTTTAAAATGAGCTAAGCTCTACACCTATCAAGAAACCACAGCAAGATTGTTGTGAAAATTTAATACATAGCAATGTATATCTATTCTATACAATAAATGTTATTAGATGCCAATAAATCTGTTTAATGTCCATTAAAGAAATGCGTCAAAAACAGATAAGTTTGAAGGGTTCCTGGAGCGTTATGACTTTGCAAATGAAAAAAAAGCCATCGTCCACTTCTAGGCCGACCATTGTAGTTATATATGTTATAAAATATTTGATTGTAGTTTAATTATTTCCTCAGCGGCATTTGAAGCACCGTGACTCGAGGTACAAAAAAAATTGCTATGTTTGATATAAAATAATTAAACAAAATTTTTCGCACAACATTAAATCTTTCTTTGCATATTACCAATTATAAACACTACATCTGTAGCTAATTTCATTGCCCTAGCGCATGTCATTAAAAACATATTTGTGCTGAAAAATTACATTTTTGTGGCAATATTTGGAGAGATTAACAAAACAAAGTACTGCAAATACCAAAAAATTATATCGTTACATTCTGGTCCGACATCATCTTAACAAAACTGCTTCATTGGAACCGTGTTATCTTTAGTAGGTCGTTCATGAAATATGAACCAGCGGAGCAAGTGAGGGTCCGCGCCATCATATTCGCAACGCTACAAATGCGCATGAACAATATAAACCTATACATACATAATATCAAATGAAAAAGGATTGCATTGCCTTTCGAATGACATCAATCCCACAAAACAGTTTTCAAAAGAAGATGAGTAATGACCTGCCAAAAAGTACTTAAACTGCCACATTCAGGGGGACCGTGGCCTTAATTTCTTCATTCTGTTCTTACGAGTACGTGGGGTGACTATTGCATCTGACGTAAGGTGGAACACACATATTATTCGAATATCTTGCAAAGCAACACGTAAGTTGGTGTTCCTTCGCAAGTATTCATTAAACATGGTTCCCCCCAGACAAATATATTATTTGATACAACTATGGTTAGCCCAATGTTGGAGTAAGTTAGCACCATTAGGATCTGCACACATCCTGATGTGGTCCAGAACTTGAAAATCTTCAATGACTAGCAATGCGCTTTGTGTATAATATACTCTCGGCCTCGGGTGTGGAAATCTTACAAGGAAGAAGAATAAATCGCCGAAATGTTTTTTTTTTAAGTCATCGTTATTATGGAGCTTGGAATAGGAAAATATAATTATATTGATTTTTCTATCCTACGTCATCTAGACACTTTCTAAAAAAAAAAAACAAAAAAACTATAAACATTACACATCCAATCTGTTATTTCCTCAAGCACCGGATGTTGCTAATAGGTTTAATACCCTAATATTGTAAATTTTGGTTCAAAGTCTTCGCGGCAAGAGCAGCATGTGTGAAATAAACTGTTCTTTACTCGTCCTGACTGGGCTGCTGGCGCCATCTGATGCCCCACAACTAGACTGCTTCCGTAAGCTAGGTTGGGTTGTGACAAATAGATGGCGCCACCATGCCGCGTGTCTGGATAGTCCGCCAAACGGTGTCTGCCGCTTCAAAGTGCTCAAATGCGATCTTCCAGCTCCAAACTTTAGACCTATGCGTGGAATGCACTTCTGCCCATACTCGGGAAAATTACTTCTGAAATGTAATTTAATTGCAATTACAACTGCTATGCTCTAAAAGTAGTCAGTTAGAATTAAAATTACTGGTAAACAAAACGTGATTTATTTTACGCAATTACTTCGCAATAGAGTCCCTTTCACAAATTCAGGGCCATCTATTGGCCCCAATATCAGTCTACATTTTTACAGCGAAGCTGTTATGCGTTAGAATCTGGGAAAAAATGTGTCCGCGGATGTTGACAGAAAACTCTCCATTAGTCGTGGCAAGTATGAATAATTAAAGATGAAAAAAAAGAGGGGGCAACCAGCGTGAGTCAGCCGTCCTTGGCATTATTAGATAGTGAGGTCCCGATCCTTTGTTATAATCTCTAGGCATCGTCCTCGAGGTCGTCCTAGAAGTTATCCTAGATGTCGTAAAAATAACAGCTTCGCTGATCCTTCACGTGAAGTGGAAGATCTGTACAATTTTTTGTATGATAATTGCGGTTAAGATCTCGCACCTATTCATCAATGGCAGACGCACGAAATTTACGGTGTTCTTCGTTGTACGGGGTTTCGTCCATTTGTTTTCGATGGTGTCAAGAAACTACCACTACGTACGAGGCGCTTAGTTGAGTAAAACTCTTCATAATACTCACCACATTTTACTGTCATATGCATGAGCTGCCTGGGGAGTGCCGAAGCCGAACGTTCCACGGATTCACATGACACCCTCAAATCCGTAGCACACTGAAGCTTATATAAGTCTCGTCACGGTGACAAAGAACAGCAACAGAACGAACTAACGCCTGGAATGTCCAAGCTCCGCATAGGTGGCCGTCTTCAACTTATTTCTTCAGTATCCACCAAAAGGCCGACATTAGCATGTGCAGATGGCACACATAGATGATCATAGTGGCCAAACTGAATTTCGGAATGGGTCTATTACTTTCCATTGAGAAATATCCGAGTTCAGGGATTCAAATTCAAAGATTAAAAAAAAAGAAAAAAAAAAAGAGGATGACAGTTATACTTCGTCTCACCTTAGCATGGACTAACTGCGAAGGCTGTGCAAGTGCGAGCGGGCAGAGCCGTATATTAGGAGAGTTTGGACAATAGGCGGAGCAAAGGCCGCCGCCAGCGCCGAATATTCCCCCCACGCTTAGAGCGTAAACTAAATTTGTGACACAGCGTCGACCAATCAGGAGACCTCTACTCCATCTCACAAATGTCGACAGTGAAGACAAAGGCACAGGCGCATGAGCCTAGCTCAGCGAAACGCTATTGTTTGTACGAGTCCTCGTGCATAGGAGGCACTTTCCAAAGACACGCGCTCGTGCCCATGCCTTTGTCTGCACTGCTAGAACAGCGTCCTGAGACTGGCTGAAAGAAAGCAGTGCAAAGGGTGGGGTGCGCGAGCGTCTTGAGACGCGGAGTTCCGCTCGGCACGGCTCAAATTATACTTCGTTTCACTTTACCTGCGAGCGAAGCCAAAGCTAGAAGCGCGAGACCAGCGCTTTTTGCATTTCTCCCCAGCTCGCGCGCTCGAGCAAAGCCTGAACGCACGGAGCTTCCGTGCTCGCGCTTCCAGTTTTGCCTTCGCTCGCACATAAGGTGAAACGAAGTATAGTCGTGGCACAAATTTTGAGCACGCGACCACCGCTAGGGGCTGTTTCGCGGCCTGTGGTTGGCCCGAGATGCTCGCCTATTCAAACCAATGTATGGCCAAACTCTCTCAATAAACGGCTCTGCGAGCGGGTTGCCTTGTCTACCTTGACTGGAGCACTCGCTGCACGAGCGCTCGTGCAGCCGCCGAGGCTTCATCCAAAGCGAATAGCTCGCGCTTTTAGCATGCGCGGCTAACAATAGTCCATGCTAAGGTGAGACGAAGTTTTTTTTTTATAGACGAGTGTCGTCTCCATAATGTAGTTATCAGGCTCGGCGTACATTAGTAACATTTCAATTATTGGCGTTAGGAGTCGTGTTGCAATTGAAGTAGTAACTGCAATTACTATTATGCCAGGCAAAATAGAAAAATAAATTTGCAAAAATTCAGTATTTGTTTCTAGAAATTAGTAACGTTCCACGTTTTTTTTTCCAGCCAGATTAACAAACAAATGTGCGGAAAGAAGAGCGTTGCAAGCCCTGCCCACAATGACGCTTGGAAGAGTGGTTTTCAATCAGGTAGTCACTATTAGCCCCGTGCGCGACCAAAAGCGTCGCTGTGGTAGGCCTTCCACGATTGGCCGAACGCTGACTATGACGTCGGAAAGGGGATTTTCATCGACGGAAATAAGAGGAATGAAAGAACTTTAATTTTGACGGTGTTGGCAGTGTTCCTTTGAGAGCGCAATGATTTCAAGCTTCCACCACGCTAATAACAAACACCATCGAACTTGTTGTTTGCAAGGTAATGACGTCACAAGGGGGAACCACAGGAGGGCGCCACCAAAACTTCTCGCCGCTAATATCGGCAGCGTGTCGTTGGTGGGGGCGTCGATGCCACTAAAGTCGCTGGATCCTGGGAAAGTAGCGCCAAGCTCCCAGTATGGTTGCCATTTTGGTCCGTGAAATGAGCAATTTCTCCTTGATCCCTCCGTTCTTGGTGAACCGTTCTAAATTCGCTAGTGACGGGTAGCTTTAAGGCTGAACTCCATGGAACGAATTATGTGACGAATAACTGGCGAACGCCGCCCGACGGCACGCTCGTTTTGCGCGCGACGTAGCAGCCACTGTGTTGATTCCACGCGCAGAGCAAAAGCCGCCGGCCAAAATTCGTCGGTTATTCGCAGCATATTCGTCCCATGGAGTTCAGCCTTTATGGAGACGTTTCTTGTATACCGAGATTTTGCTATCCACGCACCGGCGTAACAAGCGTACATCTCCGTACCACCACCACATGCTGTGTCGGTGCTTGGAGGCACAGAAAAATAATTTTACTGTTTTGAAATACGCAAGAAGAGCAATATAATTGTAAGAGATTCACGGAGATGGGCATGATTGATAAGTTGACTGCATACAAAGTGCCAAAGACGCTTATATTGGCGAGGAACGCATCCAGTACGATGACGCTCCATGGTGGTCTTGGCGCGACTGGTTTAGAACGTACAGCCAAGTGTACGTCCTTCCCATTCGCACCCTCTTCGAAGAACCTGACAACCTTGACGTCGTCCTCCACGTCATCCTTGAGGTCGCCATAGAGGTCGTCCTAGACGTCGTTTTGATGTCGTCCTTTAGGACGTCGTCCTCAACGTCGTTTTAAACATCGTCCTTGAGGTTGTCCTAGACGAATTTTATCGCAATTAATAGACAACCAGCAATGGTGGTTTCTGTAGCATTTGTTCTTTTGTCACGGTGTTACTGCGTGTTTGCTGATTGACTTTAAACATTAGTGCGGTAGTTTGGTACTTTTTCCAAGCGCCTGTATGACCATGTTGTTTTTTTCACTGAACGGTGTTTGCGTCAAAAATGCATGATCACAAAAGGAAATTAATAATATATTCGTTTTGCTGTCCGCGTTTCCGCAGCATGGTTTCTGATGAACTATTATTATTATTTTTTTGCAGACACTCCGTGTTGAACTTTCCTTTTCTTCTAAACAACTGCAACCTGTGGACTTGTTTTTTTTTTTAAGCACCGATTTGAATTTGTTTGCACTTGGTGGGAGCGGTAACCAAATCGTTATTTCAATAGCACCAGTGAACCAGAACCAAACCGGAACCATATGCAAAGCTTCTGAACCCGAACCCGAACCGAACCGGGATAATGACCTGTTCGACTTCCTGCTTTTAACACAGCCGATTTTGTCGTGTTTGCGTGGAACACGAATAAAGAATTATATTGAATACGTCTAAAAAAACGAAAAAAAAAAATCGCACAACAAACGTACAAGTTTACGTTTTAAGGCAGGTTTCATAATACGGTGCTACAGTCCCTCGTGCAGCTGCCGTATACCGATTGCGCGTTGTCAGCGGTTTTCTGTTCTTGCCGTAGTGCACGGAGATTTGGGGCAGGTAATACCTCGGCGTTGCTTCTAACAGCGCACTGGCGGTGCTGTTGGGAAAGTATTCGAAGGAGAGAGCAAAAACGTTTCTTCTTGCACCACGTACGAACTAGGCATTTTACTGCGAAAGCATTAACTGTCTCATAGAGCGAGCCGACGTCATCAGCTTTGAAGCCGCGCCAAACGGCACCTAAACTCCTTTCCCCAAGTGAAGCCGCGTTCTGGTGGCTCCCAGCTTTAAAGCCGCGCGAAAAGCCCAGCCAAACGGCATCTAGTTTCCCCGCTCCCAATGAAGCGCAGTGAATGAGTGCTCTGGGGAAGCTTTTGCATACTTCTCCAGTCGCCTCCGCTTTTGATAACGTCAGTAGCTTGAAGGTCGATTCACACTTCAGGCCTGTTCACACATGTAGCGGAGCGCTACAAGCATAGCGCCGAGCTCGCGCTAAGCGCGTGCTGACGGCAGCATTCACCAGCTTTGTATCACACCGTCAAAACTGTTGCTCATGGCAGACAATAAGTAGCTGACGGCACGTGAGAAGCGCTACATCAGCGCTTCGCTGCATGTGAGAACCGGCCTTTACAGCGAAGCGCTAATGCAGCGCTGCTCACGTGTCGTCAGCTACTTAGCGTCTCCCTCGACAACAGGTATGACGGTGCGATACAAAGCTGGTGAACGCTCCCGTCAGCACGCGCTAGCGCGAGGTCAGCGCTATGCTATACTCCATGTCACCTTATGATTAGGGTTGTTCGTTTTCGGGTTTTATATTTTTTTTCAATTCGGGAGGTAAAAATCGGGTGCTATTTTTCAAGCTCATAATCGGGGAGAAATCGTTTTTTTTTTGTGGACACATTCCAAAATTCAGGTTTTTTCGGGTTAAATTTACAAATGTACTCAATAATACATTCATTCTTTTTTTTTTTTTGTTGGAGCGTAATACGAGTTTCTTAACGCTAAAGGTACGTTTATACTCCAACGTAACGTCGACGGGCGCGGCGTAGCGCAGCGCGCACAGATACTGATTGGTCGCAGATATCGAGTTCCTGGTCGCCAGCCAATGAAAGGCGCGCGTTCTGCGCTACGATGCGTTCACTGCGCTCAACGTCGGAGTATAAACAGCCCTTAACGCGTTAAAATTAAGGGTCTGTTTCATGCTGGCAATCGGGGGGACATCAGGGTTTCACAGCTCCGATTGCCGTCGGTCGCTTTAAAGGAAGCACCACCTGCGGAATCCTCCTCTCCCTCAGGTGTCAACAAAAACCCCGACCGTTCAAGGGACAGTCGTCTTCGATCAGATATTTCGCTATAGAATAAACCTGTTAAGCTTTCCCGATCTGTTTACGCGACTGACTGGCTCGGACGTTGTTCGTAAGAAAGGTTGGACGCCAGCGAGATGCCTATGCTACTCGAGAGACCCTGCTGGGTGTCGACCCCTCAGCGGTCGAAGGGGGATTGATAGTGCATTTCACAAGCTGTGTGCAGCAGGGCCGAAGCTACGTGGCGTGCCGAGGCTCTTCCGCCGGCACAGCGGGGGGACGGAAATGTCCCTCCGAAGCCCCAACGCCTATTGTCGCTTTTCCTCAGCCGGCCTCCGTAGAATGTTATGGTGAGTTAGGCGCGCTCGTTGGGCGGTTGGTTGAGAGCCGTCACGTCCACAGTGCTGCACGCAGCTTGCGAAATTAACTATAGGTCACTGTTGTACCGAGGTAGGGTAGCTAGCGTGTGTGCACCGCAAACTCAGTGCGGCGTAAAAATAAATAGGTTGGTTATGTGGTTTTGATATTCGGGGAGAAATCGGGTTTAGCCCGATTCTCCTGAAACATGCTCGGGGTGTAAAAATCAGATAAAATCGGGTTTTACCCGAAAACGAATAACCCTACTTATGATGTACCGCAGGGAAGGCTACAAGCGCGAGCTCCTTGCTCTGGGGCAGGTCTTGGCGGAACAAGCTCTCGTGCATTAAGGGCAGCTGCCAACGCTGTGAGCTCGCGCTTCTAGCCTTCGCTGCGGTACAACATAAGGTGAAACGGAGGAGTATAGGCCTTTCTAATGTTTACAAAATCACAGTCCAGCGTGCGATCTTCACAGCCCAGCACGTGCGTGTTCGTCGCTTCGGAAAGCGAGCAAAGCACGCGCCATACCACGTGCGCCATACGCACGAACGCTCAAAATGGCACCGGCCACAAGCTCGTTTTTGGAAAGGTCTATAGTAGCGCTCCGCTGCATGTGCGAACAGGCCTTTATGCTGCTTTTTCCCGGTAACACAATGGCCATGTTTTTTTTTGTTTTTATTTCACGTTTAGGAATTAGAGAAATAGGTTGGTGGAGTTCAACCATTCCAAAAGTGGGAATGGTCTCACCAGTGTCTCCATTCCGAGGAGTTTAAAGAAATGGGATTGTCGGAAACTCTAATTTGCCGGAATGGAATTGGAATTAAATGGGGGTGCCTATTCCGCAACACTGGATCACAGAACACCTCAAGCATGTCTGAAGCATGTGTGCTTTATACATTTGTATACTTCAAACATGTCTGCAGACAAGTTTTGTGTGACCAATGTGACAGGGAGGAGCGGAGGAGGAGGAGGAGGAGGAATAAAGGAAACAGCGCGCAAACGACAAGGACGGGAGGAAAAGAAGTACACAGGACGAGCGCTGTTTCCCGTCCTTGTCGTTTGCGCGCTGTTTCCTTTATTTCTAAGCATGAACCAACTCGCCCACATCGCTACTCTGAGGAGGAGGAAGCCAGCAAACGACGACCACCTGAGCGCAAAGCAGACGCTGCCTCAGACAGTGTCTGGAGACTGTCTTTCGTGTCAGTGGCGTACCGACTTCTTTTTGAGTGGGGGAGGGGGGGCAAATCAGACCAGAACCCCCCCCCCCCCCCCCAAGGGTCGGGAGACTGAGCCCTTGGTATCCCTTAGGCGCCACCGGCCAGTATTTGCCCTGCCCCCCCCCCCCCCCCCACACACACACACACACACACACACACACTTTGAGAACTAGGTGGGGGGGGGGCAAGCGTTGTCCCCCCCCCGTTGTTACGCCCATGTTTCGTGTGGTGTATTAGCAGTACGACCGCGGCTTGAGAGGAGGTGTAAAAGAGAGCGCAAACGGCAGGACCGCGAATATGGCTCACGGGAGGCCTGTGTGAAGAGGCGACAGTCGGCGCGCGCAGCTGGCTCCCGAATGTGGATGAAGAGTTATAGCTCCCCACACGAGTCCACAACTTCACGGGGCAGAGCGTAACGGACCAACGAATAGCGCAGCGGGCGTACGATGTCACGACTTTGCACAGCAGCCAATAGCTTAGCGAGTGCGGTAAACCTCCTCACCTCGCGATTACTTTAGTTACCACGATATCAATCCAAAAGATGAGTAAGAACTCAAGGAGCTACACACACTCTCGGAAAAAGCAGAACAGAAAATACTTTACAATACGTTCCACTTCGCTCATTCACATTAGACAGCGCGCCCTTCGGCGGCAAATCATCCCCGAGCGGTTTGGAATCCCCCTCGTCCGAGAGGACGCGTAGGAGCCGGAAAAATTGGCGCCTGCACATAGAAGGCTCGAACTTTCAGCTGATGTGCACTGAGCAGGTCAGTTTTACCGTGTGAAATTTCAAGGCGTAGCGTTATTTCTGAAAAAAATGAACACGCTTAACTTTGACTTGCCAAAGTCAAAGTTGGGTGTGTTCGCAAACGACAGGTTAAGCAACGCTGAGAGCTTGCATTACCGAGAGTTACTCGGTCTCTAATGCCAAGGCATTACCGAGGCTTACTCGGTCGTCTGCGAACGCGCCCAAATTTGACTTTGGCAAATGTTTTCTTCTCATTGTTTTTTTTTTTACAGAACGAGAACTACAACTTGAAACACGAGTCCGAGCAGAACGCTGACGTCGCAGTCGTGCCCAATCAGCTCCCCGATTTCGCCTCTTAGGCTGACGTTTAAAATTCAGCACCAGAGAGCCGAGGGGCGTTCATAAAGTTCGTATTATCGGCACAAAAAATTAAAGGAAGCGGAACAAAACAGGCATCAACATCAGCGCGCGTCCCTCTAGTTTCCGCACAGTATAAACATCGCATGCTATAGTAGCTCGGAACGCTGCTAGGGAGACGAAACAAAAATGGCACCGCCCATCAGTGCGAAGCACATGCAGTGATCCGTTTTTTTTTTTTTTTTCATTTGAAAGGAAGCAATGCCAAGGATTTTAATTCCAATCTGGGAGCGTTGTTCGGGGACAACGTCTCAGTTTACGACACTTTTGGTTAAATGGCACAGACGCTTCTAGTGTGGCCAAATAAGAGGAACGAATTTCAAGGACGGCGACCAAGTGATTGCTGAAGTGGAGCGATTCCTGAACACTCAAGAGGAGGAGTTCTATAACAATGGCCTCTGGATGGTGGTGCATCGCCGGAAAAAGGGGGTAACTTTTGGGGGCGAACATGTAGAAAAAGTCTCAACTCCTACTCGAGTTTGATTGCTGAATCTCTATTCCTTCGTGACAATAATACAAACTTTATGAACGCCCCTCGTATTTAGGAAGTGTTGGCCGTTCAAGCTGTCGCACTTCTGCACTGCGCCGCTGGAGGGTACTGCCGCCGACGCACCGAGATAGAGAGCCTGGTTTCAAGAGAAGGGTCCATCTCAGCCCATGGGGAGCGCTTTCAATTTAACGGTGGACACCTTTTGCGGATATTGGTCGCAAGTGCGCATGCGCTGCATTTTCACGTGGCGAGGAGGAAAGCGGGCGGAAAGGTAGAGACGCTCGCAGACATCAACCTAAGGTATTTGTCAACGCGTTCGTCACCTCCTCAAAGCTCGTACTGCAAACGCGGTCCTTAACTACGTCACCCTGATGGAGCAGTTGGAGACTCTCTGTAGTACAGGCTCTCTACACCGAGATAGCCTCACTAAATGAGGTGAGGGTACATGCAGCTCAAAACATGAAGCATTTATTGCGATCAGAGAGGAGGAGGATCAGAGAGCCAGCAAACAACACAAAACCACAAAATAGAGCCACTTTTACGCGCGTCTGCGCCTGCGCATTATCAAACGTGGTAAACACTTAACAAATCTAATAAACCCTGGTCAGAAAAGAAGAAAAAAAAAACAAAAATGAAAGCCGCTTACAACTTCCTATAACGCCGAATTAGAGCGCAGCTCTTGAGGAGGAGGAGGGAAGGGTACTGAGGGGAGCGTATACCCCTCCTCCCTCCTCCTCACCTCCTCATCCTGCCTGCTACTCCTCCCTCCGAGCGTCGTCGGCGTTGCCGTTGCCGCCGGCGTAATCGTGACGTCACGTGACCCTCGTGACCTCACGCGGGTCACGTGATGTCACCGGGGTCACCTGACCTCACGGGGTCACGTGACATCACAGGGGTCACGTGACGTCACCGGGGTCAAGTGACCTCACGGGGGTCACGTGACGTCACCGGGGTTACGTCACCTCACGGGGGTCACGTGACCTCACGGGTTCACGTGACGTCACCGGGGTCACGTGACCTCACGGGGTTCACGTGACGTCAAAGGGGTCACATGACCTCACGGGGGTCACGTGACGTCACCGGGGTCACGTGACCTCACGGGGGTCACGTAACCTCACGGTTACGACGACGGCGACGCCGACGCCGCTCAAGCCGAAAACGGGCGCCTAATAATATGTTTACACCTGAAAAGAAATCCGCTGCCGCAGGAGCGGATTCGCTCCCGGCAGCGGCGGCGACGAGCGGGTTGTGTTTACATCTATTTCCTTCTAGCGGCGGCTGCGACGCCGGCTGCGGCAGCTGTTCCCGTAACATCCCGTCAAATATGACGAGAAGGCGCGAGAGTTCCCACCTCGGCTGTCTCTCCCGGGCTCCCGGGCGTTGCTGCTCCCGGAAGAAGGCGTACTCACGACGTAGGCAGCGTCGCGCTGCGCAAGAATGCCACTTCCTAGACGAATGGGCCCGAACCAGTGGCTCGCCACAACACCGAAAAGCGCTCCTCGACTCCCTGATGGATTACATCAGAAAATCGGGGACACATAACCTCATATAACCTCACCGTATTCATCTTCATACCCCCCCCCCCCCCCCCCCCCCCAAACCCAAATAACCCTACCCCTCCTGCTTAAGACCTACTCGGCCAAGGCAGGCGATCCTCCTCTCCATAATAAAGACATGTTTCTCTCTCTCTCTCTCTCTCTCGGTCAGCGAAACGCCTCGTTCGGCGGCAGAAATAGGTCCTGGACCAATACTGCTCACCGCCGCGTCTTCCGCCCAGCGTTTCGCCCCAGTGGCAAAAGCTGGGCGGATTCGCTAGCGGATCCGCAAGTGTAAACGTACCATAAGAGATGCGCTCTAAAAAGAGAACGTTGTTAGGATCCCCGAATTCGTTGAAGTGTGGAAGTCGCCGTTCTCGTCGTGCTGTAAGTCTGAGTGCAAATTGTGTCTGAGTGCAATTGAGAAATTGAGAGTTGAGGGCGGCGCTAAAATAATCATTGTGTACCATCTCGTTACCGGTAGCAGCCGCATAGAACAACATTTGGAGAAAAGCAGCGAAAAAGTCGATAAACTGGCGGACGTCGTCGTGCCCGATTGTTGGGTAAGTTTGGATTGAGCTAATCTTCGATGCAATAATAAAAAAAGCAACGTTTCAAAGGGACCAAGATTGATTTCTTTGCGGCAACAGTCTGTAGGCGGCATCTCGCGGGTAACGCAGGAAAACGCTAAACATGTCAAATGATGTACGAAAAGCGCATGCCCAGGGTTTATTCACAGCGATGATGAACTGAGGCACCATTGTACACAACACGTGAATTCATCGACGAACCGAAGTGGTGCCACAGCGACTACTCGAAGCTTAGAAATACCCAATTAAGCGGCACAATGCAATAAATACGGGGAGGAAAACTCTCAAGCTCGTGAGCGAAGGAGTCCGTATCCTCTTGCTACTAATAAACGAGAGATTCGTAGTTTCTAAACGAGATTACGAGAAATGGAGGAAGTAGGATGATGTCATGTCAAACACAGGCATAACTTTCCTGATAGAAGCTGTATCCAATTTATGAACTGAAAGTAGCACCAAAAACTCCACTTCTCGAACAGGGTTCCACGATATCTTACTCGAATGCTCGCGCATTCCAAGCCGTAACGATGTTGCTGCCACGAAAGATCCTCCACGAGGACACTGTCTTAAAATGACAACGTAAATATGCATACACATGATTGCCTATTGCTGGCCCGGACATGGCTTTGGCTGCTTCGTGATCTAGGGATTTACGTGACTGCTATCTGGCTGATGTCAGTGCATGCATTGTTGCCAAACAAACCAAAATGGCGAAACTAACCAACGTTTGCGTTTAAAAAAATACTTTTCTATCGAAACCAAAACGGTGGGGTATGAAAGGTTCTATTTTATTAATTCCATAAAATATTCAAACGTTTCCAAGTGCTTCTGAAGTCAGAGAAATGCCTAAAAGACTCTGTAGGCTCATAGGAGGCCTGCAAAAATCCGTCACGACATGGCGCCCATGACCCACGTGATATTGGGGCCGGGCGATTGTCAAGTTGCGTGTACCCTGATTTAGTTACCCTACACCGAGATACCGGATTCCCCAAGGCAGCAGAGACGGCTGTCTCCGCTGTCTAGACGTGTTCACACAAGGGTGTCGAACCGAACCCTAACCCAAATCGAAAAGCACAGAAAAACCGTTACTTTTTTACCGAAACGGAACAAACGCGTAACCAAAATCAAACATTTGATATTGAACCCGAAACGTAACGAAACCGTATCCTCGCGTGGGGGTTACCGCTTCACTGGAAAACGGTTCGAAGTAATAAAATGTGAGCCGCGCTTGTTTTGGCGGGTGGCGCAGTGTAGAATCAATCAAAGGGGCGATGCCACAATTTTCTGCTTTCTATAAATACAGCTAAGAATTATTCCCTGACATTAATAACCTATGAAACACACGTTGCTTTTTGCTCTACGCAATTACAGTCGCAGAAAAAATTCGAGTAAAACGGACATTGTTTACCCCTTCAACTTGAAGCCGGAAAAGGCGGCCACATGATCTGGAGTCGATTATATGCCGTCACTGTTTTCAACATAGCCACGCGTTAGGTTCTGCTATTCTCGTCATCCCAGCGATTGGGCACGAGCCACTACCCGAATGCATGTTGAGACATTGATTGTCACGAGCCAAAATCGAATGCTTACGCAGTCTCCGCGTCCACCGTATGAGCAGCATTTGAAGATCGTCACAGTGGGGATAGCAAAGCTTGATGACGCACTCCTGGGGCTCGCATTGATGGCATTGTCCCCACAGCTCCGTCATCAAGTTTGCGAAGGAGAGACTGAAAGGAAAGGTCCGCTTTATTCTCGGAATTCCACCGCGACGAAGCCGCTTCTTCGTCTGCGTCGAGCATTCTTGGGCGCCATATTTGTGGGTGCTGTCTAGAGCGCATGCTCAGAACGAGCCCCCATTAGTAGGCTGCTAAGACCGGCCATTTTGACGGTGTGGAATGCACGTTGCAAAAGAACCCTGGAAGCTAGCCATCAGCACGCGCTCAGCTGTCGCGCACACAGCTACGGCCGCCACCACTGGTGCCCCATGCGCGCACGCTCGTGCAGCATGCGCGTGAACATAGCTTCGACAAGCTTGTAATTGCACGGGCTTTCCCGCACGAACGGAGACATGGCGGCGGCCAGTCGCCCTGCTTGGCTGGTATGAAGAGAGAAACGTTCCTACCCAATATCGTTGCACGGTCCTTTGAAATATTCGTGACGGTGGTGTAAGCTGCACAGTGTTGACTAAACAAACTAGAGCCACATACAAAAGTAACTCAAAAATAATGAAACGAACCGATAAATATTAATTTTATGTACAGCACGGCTTGGCATCGGCGAGTCTGCGCGGAGACCCATGGAAACTTTTATCTGACTATATGACAAGAGACTAAAGAATTACTCTTCCTCTGTGTCTGCCTGTTTTCTTTTGCTATTAAACTATATTCACGGAGGAAAGAAAAGTAAACATAAAAATTTAAATTAGGGTAAAAAAAAATCGACAGCTATCAGGATGCGTTTGTTCCGCTGTGGCAAAAACGAAGCCACGAGGAGGGCGACGCAGGGGCGCCGGCAGTCTTCTACACGTAACTCGAAAAAAAAAAAAAAAGTAATCGATTACGATTACTATGACTCTTGGCTAAAAATAATAAATAAGATTACTTGATCCCTTTAGAAGAAAAGTAATTGACCGTTACTTGAAAAAAAAAATAACCGTTACTTTTCCGACTCCTTCAAATTTTCGAAGCAACACATTTTTTTGGAGGTTGGAAATGGGTCTTTTGTACTGTTCATTGTTGGATTAGAATAAGCGAACTTATAACTACTTACCCTCTTAACTCACCAATTTTGGTAAACCATTCTCTTGTCGAGGACTTGGTTCGAGGAAACAAAGGGCGCCATTATGAAGGGGAGGGAAAAATAATGACGGTTACAAGTAACTTGAATACTTCCAAAAGTAACAAGATTGCTCTTATGATTACTTTCGAGTAAATATAATAAAAGTATTACGAGATTACTCCAAAAAGTAATCAATTATAAGTAATTTGATTACGTGCAATGAGCACTGGCGCCACGGTCGCCGGGACGCCGATCGCCTAGTGCTTTAAACCCTGCTCGAGAAAAATATACAGGGTGAAACAAGGAGACGGCAGGCTCTTTAAATCGACTGGAAAATTCGGTTTCTTAACCTATCGCGCTACGACTTTGTGCAGCGTTACCCACAGATGGTGCATTTTTTTTGTAAAATTTGCAAAGAACGAACTTACCTGAGGAAAAAGTAAAGAAAGAAAAAGGCTTAGCTCCTGTGGAAACGCAGCGACGCCACCGGTCTTCAAACAACACGGCGCCGTTTCGCACGGGAGACAAGAGATGGCGCAAGCGGTCGCGACGCCAACTTCCGCCAACGAACGAGCAGACGACGCCGAGAGCCGGCGTATTTAGCAGACAAGGAACTGCAGTTGCTTGTTGTTACCGCGCCTGTTTTTGTTTCTGCGACTGTCGCCACCTGCGGAACGCGCGCCGCTTTTGAGTCGAAAAGATTGTCTGCTAAAGACGCTGGCTCTCGGCACCGTATGCTCGTTCATTGGCGGCGTTCGTTGCGCCATCTCTTGTGTCCCGTGCGAAACGGCGCCGTGCTCTTTGAAGACCGGTGGCGTCGCTGCGTTTCCATAGGAGCTAAGCCTTTTTCTTTCTTTACTTTTTCCTGAGGTAAGTTCGCTCTTTGCAAATTTTACAAAAAAAATGCACCATCTGTGGGCAACGCTGCACAAAGTCGTAGCGCGATAGGTTAAGAAACCGAATTTTCCGGTCGATTTAAAGAGCCTGCCGTCTCCTTGTTTCACCCTGTATATACATATTTTTTTTTGTGTGTAGGTTTTTTTTATATGCAGCATGCTGCACGTTCCTTCTGCTCTTTATTCTTGTTCGAACCATCTTTCGACTGTCCTTCGCTCTCTTTCTCGTCTTCAGCTCAATCATTGGAGACATTCGAAACGAGTGGCTTATTTGGTTCTGTGTTGCCGGTAACGAGTTACTTTTTTTCGGTAACGCATAACGTACTCGTTACATTTTCGAAACAGTAACGGGTAACATACTTACGTTACTTATTTCGAGTAACGGGTAACACAGTAATACGTACCCGTGCCACACGGGCAACTCGAATGCCATTTACAACGAATGACATTCGTGTGATCGACGAATCGGCTCGCGATCTGTCGCGCGTGGAACGCCCCACGCTCGGAGTGTCGCGCGCTGATTGGCCGATTGTTCAAATGTCATTCGTTGTAAATGGCATTCGAGTTGCCCGTGTGGCACGGGTATTACATTATTCATTACTTTTCCTTCCCAAGACATAAAAGAAAATTATACTTCAATTTTTTCGTGTTTTTAGGTGCCAAGCCATGCGAGTTTTTGAGTTTTTATGCATTATTTTTTGCGTTTTTTCTCGTAAGTATTTAGGTGAAACCGTGGAACAAATTAAGTAATTATGTTCAGTTTCTGCATCAACATAACGTTTCTTGAAATATGGCGGTTATGCATACATGTAACGTCAAAGCAGTAAAACCTGTTAATTCATAATTAAAAGAAAAGGTAACGCGAAAGTAACGTGCGTTACCTTTTATCGGTAACGGTTACGCGTTCCTGTCAGTTTGAGGTAACGTGAAACGCGTTCCTTTTATTTTGAGGTGACGTAGAACGCGTTCCTTTTATTTGAAAGCGACGAGTAACGCCTTTCGTTACGTTTTTTCGCTAACGCCTACAAGTGCCAGGGTGTCACTGTGCGTGCTGGCTGATTTACTTCACATACGAGTACTGTATTTTGGTACTGTTTCTCAGCGTCCGTATGACCCCGTAATTGGCACAAAGTGGCAGTGATTTCCCTACACACCCCCTAGGGGGGGGGGGGGGGGGGTGTCCATTCCCCCCCCCCCCTTGTTTTTCTGAAGGCACCCCTTAATTCGCAACGGCTCCTCTATTCTCAATGCCCCATCAACTCCCCTTCCCCCTTAAAAATTTAGACACCCCCCTAATTTCAATTCCTGGGGAAACCCCTGCAAAATAGTGTTTGCGATTAAGAAAAAAAAAAAAAAATCACGATCACGAAACGAATTTAAGCATTTAGGCCTACTTGATTTGCTGTCCTTGTTTCCACTGCACAGCCTCTGATGACGAGTTTTTTTGTAGAATTTTTAAAGCAGATGACGCCAAGCTGGAGACACTGCTTATTCTTAACGAATGGAAGCTGTGAACTTTTATTTTTGTTTAGCGCAGGAAATGTACTGGCGGCCGCAGTACAGTTAAGAACCGGCTTGAACCGTGGAGGTGCATAGTTGAGCGTGTTGGTGCCTAAATTACAAAAACCGAGAGAGGGACATATACGTATACAAGCAACACGGTCTTTCCCTCGTTGTAAGTCGAAAGCCATATCGCCTGTATTGTCTTGTTTGCACCAGTTTCTTTTTCGGTCCGGTTCGCGCTTGGATGTAGTGTCAGGGATAAAGGCGACGAGACGATGAACAACAAAACAAAAAGAAACAAAAGGAAGAATAAACGTCGAGAAAGTAGCAGCGAGCGTTGACGGCGGCAGCAGCGAGCGACGGTATGTCGGTGTGTCAGCCGGCTAGCGTCAGAGTGAATGAGTAGTCGGCAAGACCGCGCTTGGCTCCTTATCTATTACACTCGGTCTCTGGAGCATTCGACCTAGAAAGTTTGGGAGTAAGCTAGGGCGAAACTGACTAGGCAAGATCGTTCTCGTTTTCTAATTTTTTACACTCGGGCAAGAATAAACACGGATCTTCTAGAGATGTACGGAGAAGCGTTCCTTCTCGGTCATGCATGCGCAGTGTTGGAACGAACGCGTTACGAGTAACAACGTTACTGGTAACGCGTTCGTCGTTTTACTAACGTATTAATGTACTCGTTAGAATCCCAAATGACTATAACGAGTAAAGCTATGGTGTTTATTATTTTACGGTATCTCCTATCAAATTACGTTACCCGTTACTCGTTACTTTTGATTAAAAATAGCCGCACGATTGTCTGAAAACAAAATAATTTTTATTCTGAAAATTACGTAAAAGTGACGAAGAAACCCCAACAAAGCTACGTGTAAACGGCGTCATTTTATACTCCTTCGAAAGACACTTTTGGCATTCTTACGACTGGGCCCAAAAGGCGCGAGATTATCGCTGCGCGGAACCCCTAAGCGTCCGTGGTGCAGTATTTCTATAGAAGCTGCTAAGATCACCGTCGCCGTACCCTGAGCAGCCGTCTCGCTGGAAAGAGACATCCGTTCGGAAGGCAACAGTCTGCCGCCGTAGAAGGATTTTTCCTTAGCTTGTCGAACTGGTCCCATCATTCTCTTCAAAACAAATAAATTATCGTTCTGTCCACAACAGAGAGAATAAACTTTAAGTTTGGAAGCGTTGACGTTCGAACGCTTTGAACCAAAACAAATGTGTCATAGGTGGCCGGGTGCTGACGTGTCATTAATTGGAAATGCGACGTTGGTTTGTGAAGGAATAAAATAACGTTTATTTTACCGGATTAACTTTGATTACATGAAGAGGTATATTTTGCGTCCGTTGCGTGGCGTGCATCTGGTCGTTCTTTCCAGAGCGGTTTCTTCTTCCCAAGCAGGTGCTATGGGCAAAGTTCAGTTCTCCGAATTGCGCTCGCGAAGCGTCACGTGTTCGAGGATGTACAATAGACATCCTGCCGAGGCCAGACAAACAAGCTGGGCCAGCTAACAAGTGGCAAGGTTTCACATGTGGAGGAGCTGGAGGAGGGGAGAAAAGGAGGAAGAGTAGGGGAGAAGAGGAGGAGGAAGCAGAAAGGAGGAGGGGGAGAGGTGAAGGAGAGAGAGGAGGAGAGGAGGAGGAGGTAAGTAGGTTACAGGAGGGGGAGTAGAAAGTGAGGAGGAGGAGGATGAGAGAGGAGGAGGAACAACAGAAAAGGAGGAGTAGGCGAGAGGAGGAGGATGGAAGGAGGAGGAGGAAAGAGAAGGAGCAGCAGGAACGGAAGAGGAGAAGGGGAGGACGAGCAGCAAGGATGAGGGGATGAGAAGAGGGTACGGAGGAGGAGGGCATGCCCTCCCCTCTTACCCTCCCCTCCTCCTCCTCAAGAGCTGCGCTCTAATTTCGCGCTAAGAGGTTTGTAAACGTCTTTAACTTTTATTTATTTATTTGCCTACAGGTTATCCGTAAGGCATTGATTTTTGAGTGATTAGATTGTTGGTGCTGAGAATTCGACAGTCACAAAGACATATAGCGTGTCCCAACTTCCAAGTCACCAGGCTCGATCTAAAGTGGACCGTAAAAATCGACGTCTGCACGTAGCAATCTAAACTTTTCGTTAAAGGTGTATTTAACAGGTCGGTTTTCTTTCTTTCTGTAAACAATAGGGCCAAGAAACTTGCCAGGGTCAATGGCGGACGGCTACGCAGACGACCGAGTCGAGTTGCTTGATGCGTTTGGCGCGCGTATTGATAGATGGCGACGGGAGCAGCGTCCGAAGGTTTAGCCGACCAGCGAAAGAAAGCGGACGACAAGCAGACGAAATCCGTTGGCAACAAAAGCGCCGTCGTTATGCAAACGCGTTTTTTTCTCTAAGTTTTGCCTTTATTGTCGGCATTTATTTTTTAACCACAGGTACATTACAAAAAGATTACGTTAATTTTAATAAACCACGGTGGTTGCGAGCAGTCTCGATAAGGACGTAGCGCCATCTATCAATACGAGCGCCAAACCCGCCCCGCTACTGAACTTGGTTGTCTGCGTCGCCGCTCGCTGTTGACCGTGGCAAGTTTCTTGGCCCTATTTCTGACAGAAAGCTACGCTTTTTGATTTGACAAAAAAAAAAAAAGACCTGTGAAATACATCTTTGAGGAAAAGTTTAAATTGCTACGTGCAGGCGTCAATTTTTACGGTCCATTTTTAGATCGAGCCTGGTGACTTGCGACACCCTATACATAATGTACGTGAGTCGTGACGACACCGTTGAAGCGCTTACCCTGCTTTTGACAGACTACTCTGTTATGAAGTCTTCAATTATTGCATTAATTAATTAAAGTTAATTAATTAATTTCAAAACGCCACTTTTTTGCCATTATGGCGAGAAGGAATAGAGGCAAAGCAACGAGGCACGGGATTGCCTAACGTTGATACTTGAACTGCTCTGTGCTACTGAATCAAGTGTGGAAATCTGATAAGTTTCCCAATATTTTAAACTATTTTTCAACACATGGTGCTGAGCTTCGAGGCGTTCAAGAAAATTTGTAGGCTTTATAATAGTAGCGTTGAGTTGATTATATAGTGATTTGACACGTTTAATGTTTGTGATAGTTTATGGTATGTTAATTTAATTTGGTAATGCTTCTCTTGTCACTTGGAGGAAAAGAAAACTTTGTCAAACAGTTTCCTAGTGTTTTTTTCTTTTCTGCTTATTTTTTTTATTAAATAGAAATAACTAAACCTGAAACTGGAATTTTGGAACTTCAGACTTGCATATGAGTTCAATCTCTTGAAAGCGAAGCACACAGAATCCCGAGTGAACCAAGATTCATGACAACCCTACTTCTGAGGTCCGGAGACGACCTCGATTACTATACAAGGTGTCACCCCAAGAAAACAGCAAGTTTTGAGACTTGAACATATTTTATACGCTACAGGAAGTGGTTCTGACAAGATTTAATTATCAGAGAAAACGCAGACGCTTTTCTCCGCATTCGAAAAGTCTACGTTTTCGATAAAGTATAAATGCCTAATTTTAAACGCACGCACGAGTATCCTAATTTTCCAAGCTGAGCGTGAAATTAGTAGCGCTCCGTCAGGAACCTGTTTTTTGTTTTTTCTAGAAACGGTGGGTGAATGAAAATTGGGTATAGTAAACGAAGCATACAAACAAACATAAAGATGAACGGTCTGCATTACGACAATCTAATTATAATAGAATCGTTATTTTATTACGGCCCTTTGGTTCAAACGCCATCGTCCTCGCAAAAAGACCCACGTACGGTGCTCGCTTAGGCGAATTCAATCCCGACAGGTCAGCCATTGTGAAGGACAATCCAATGCGACACGAAAAGAACCTAACGAGAAAAATAAAATAAAAATAGAGACACAAACGAAGCTTTCTTCTGTGGCTCTATAAATGATCGAAATTTCCTACCATGTAGACGAAATTGCGAACAGAAGTTCTTAAAGTTAGTCTTTTTCTTTATCCAGTTCAAAACCTAAACTCTAGCGGCTTTGAAAAGAGCGGTTGTAGTGGGAATTTTATGCCGTTTCTGAGTGGTCTGGACCAGCTTGAAACTTTTTGTTTTGTCTATTAGGGAAAAATGAACAATCGAAGGAAAAGAAAAAAAAAAAAAAGGAGGATTAGGAGGAGGAGAGCGGGCGCTATCCACACAGGCAGCGGCAGAGAGAAGGCGCTCACAAGCGCCTCTCTTTACATCCTTCTGATGTCTCTGAGGACCAAATCTAATTTTTAGGGTAAGAAGGAGCCAAGCGCTGCCGCGCGCGCTCGCACACACAGCTCGGTGAGGCTCAGCGGCTGTCCGCTCCTCCCCATATATATATATATATCTATATACCGTCGTGTGGTAGGCTGCGCTGGTTCGGAAGATTTTCATCATCTTGTCGTCCCACATACCGTCGTCGACTCTCTCTCTCTCTCTCTCTCCCTCTCTCTTATTTTTTGGAGCTTGTTTTTGTGTACTTTTTTTTTAGCCATGTACGGTCCGTGTGGCGCGTTCCATCGCCTCTTTCTTTCTCGAGGTCCGCCATTCTGTCGCAGTTTTCTTCATCCACTTCCGTCCTTTTCAAAGTCCGCCTCCTCGTGCCCTGTGCCTCCTATTTCTCTCTCTCTCTCTCTCTCTCTCTCTTTTTTCTTCTATCTTTTATTTCCATTTTTTTTGTGCTGTTTCTCATTTCTCTTGAAACTCGCCAACCAACCTCAAACCAATCATCATTCCTTCACGGAGTGCGAGGGAGCGTACATGGAGGCCGTGCTTCAACATAAAAAAAACTAAACAAATACAAAACAATCAGCGGAGACGAACCATACTCGAAAACTTGAAAGATTCGGAAAGTTCGAAAGAAAACGTATCTCAATATAAAAAAGATGAACAAAAGATAAAAAAGTAAGAAATAAAAGTAGGGGAAGATGTGTGCGGAGATCGGGTGGAGACGGGTAAAGGCCTCCTCGGTGAAGAAATTCGCATTTCAAATGCGGCTTCTTCTTTTTCGTCTATCTGAGAACCGAGAGCCCAGAAAACAGGCTCGCCCGGGTTCTCCAGGGTGCACGGACCCAGGTCCCTTCCCGAGCGGCATCGTCCTCCCCTTTTTTTAAAAATTTATATTTGTATTTTATATCGTCTTCCCGTTTCTTCCCTGAGCTTTTCCCTAAAGGCTCCCTCCCCGAGTTCGAGATTATTTCGCTCCCGCATTTCGACCTCCCTCGCGTAGAAGAAAGAGCACCGCCCGTCTCGAGCAGCGGCGACACTCCCAAGAAAGTTCGCGAAGGTGTCGTCCCGATAGGGCTACCTTCTGATTTTTTATTTTAGTTTTAGTTTTGCTCTATATCTTATTGCGTATTTTTATTGTTCATTGGCGGGTTATTTGTATTAGTATTACGTCTCCGAAAGGCGTAGGTATAGCTAACTTGCTTGATTTGTAAATAGTTTTTTTTTTTAATATTTTTTGTCACTATCGATTCACGTGTGGTCTTTGAGGCTCTCGCTTTTGCAAGATTACGTTTCGGTGCCTCATAGTGACCTGGTTGCCTCGCCAACACAATGGCGGGAGTTCGCCGTCCGCCCACCTTAATTAAATTTAGGGTGGAAGTTGTTTGATGGCCTAAGAGAGCTGCGAGGCTTCCCTTCCAGAAGCCTATATGTGTAAGTCGAACGCGCTTCTTTATGTTCTCAAACCAGAGGTAGAGCCAGAAAAAAGAAATTCAATTTACTCCCTGATAAGGCGGGCCGCTGTAGCTAACATCGAGTCGAAAAGTGAAAATATGAAAGATGAAAAAAAAAAAAAGAGACTCGAAAGTTTTGAACGACAAAGGAAGGCTTTTGTTTTTCTGCGCTTTTATGCGCTCTCTGCTTGGTCTCAGTCGGTCGCTTTTCAATAAACGCCTTTAGGTTCGAAACTTTTCAGTTTATATGCTATTAAAGAGCCTCGGTATTGCGTACAGGAGCAAACGTAAGCACTCTGCGTTTGCGTCAGCGTTGCGTGCTCCACACGCTGCTTATGCGCGTCGTCGCAATGCGCCTAATTCCAAACGCAGTCTCGTGCACGCGCAGTGTAGAACACGCAACGCTAACTCAACGCACAATGCTTGCTTTTGCTCGTCGTATACGCAATGTTAAAACTCACCATTAGCTTGATTACTGGGACCGCTGCCCAGAACAAGTTTTCGCCTGGGCTAGTTTGTCAAATGCAAAATATTATTATTACACTAGCGGCGCGTAATGCTCGTCCTCCGGATATATAAACCTAGCAGAATCGCGACATTTGAAACTCGTACCCTATTCTGGCGCCATATACTGTTGAACCGTGTGGCTGAGCACGTGGGGCTAGCAAGCGTATTCCGTGTTCTTTCGCAAATGTCGTAGTTCTCATGAGATAGTCGGATAAAAAAAAAAGTAGAACACTGACAAGACAAAATGGAAGAGTGACATGGCGCACTCTTAAGTCACGTCACACTGCTCGTACGTCATACGAAAGACAGTCTGCCGACACGAGTCGCCTGCAATATCCGTGGTTAGAATGCCGGATGCCAAGTTTTCTCCTTGAACTCATTGCCATGCGGCATTCGAAGCACGGATATTCCGGTGACTCGTGTTCGAATCTGTATCCAGACTGTCTTTTGTACGATGTATAGACCATTTTACTGTTTACAAACATGAACCGCTGCTTTCGTCCCAAGCGACTTCCGGTCACTCCGTCTTTTTAAGCCTGTTGAGCTTGCTCGTCCAAAGTGCTATACTCTGTTTCACCTTATGATGTACCGCTGGAAAGGCTACAAGCGCGAGCTCCTTGCTGTAGGGCACATCTCGGTGGGACAAGCTCTCGTGCGTTGAGAGTAGCTCCCGACGCTATGAGCTCGCGCTTCTAGCCTTGTCTGCGGTACAACATAAGGTGAAACGGAGTATAGAAAGCATAAATGCTACACGGACCACAAAGTTGAAGATTTAACGAGCGCCTTGGACTGTACGATTTAACGCCTTGGAGGAGACCAGTTGGTTTACAAGCATATTCAAAACATTTGAACATATCTCTCGCATTTTGGTTTTTTATCGTTCGCCTGGAGATATAGACCGATCTCACTATGCGTGCGGCGCATGCGTGAAGCCGCCATAACTTTAGTCACAGGAGGCAGGCGACAGGGACCGAGACGTCTCGTTCTTTGCACGCGCAGAGCCCCAGCGAGGTTGTGGCACGTGCAGAAAGTCTAAAGTTCCTTCGATGCATTGCGGCAGCGGTGGCGCACCCAAACTGGCTGGTGAGATTGGCCTATTGGTGGTTAAATGTTTCATCGACATTTCAAGCAGCGGTGTTAAGGTGGCCTTTGTTCATTCTTTTTATGAATCGGAACTTCGCTGGGACGTCAGAGACTGGATCCCCCCCCCCCTCCCCCCCACCACCCCCCTGGTCGCGTTTGCACAGAAAAGGGTCTATAAGTAGTGCGACACCAGTTTTACACGCCAGTTGTCTCTCTTATTGTTCGTACATGTGGAGCGTGCTCTATTCGCTTCCTAAGGCGAAATGTAATTTTTCACAAGTACTGGCAACGTGAGATTTGCCTCCAGCGCAAGCTTCGTAGCCTAGATAACACATCGGCATCTCGTCAGCACGCGCATTCAAAGCACGAAGGAAGGTATCGAGCGCGTGCTGGAGGTGGAACCTCTCCCCAAGTTCTTATGTTGAAACAGATGACTGTAGAAAATAAGTATTTCGTGTTTAGGTTTGCTTAATAAAATTTTGTTACACATTTTGGCCCTTGATATACTGTTACCTCTTTTAAATGGCAACCTTATTGCGATTGCTGAACTGTCAGCCTGCATCGAACCTAAAGCGCATTTACCTCGTCAAGGCAATCGCGAAACTTTACACACGCGCCAGATTGAGCCGCCATAGCCGCCCTTCTCTGATGCCGAGCCACTGAAGCGGGCGCTGACGAGTCTCCACAACGGCCTATGCTGGGGGGAAGGACACAGTAACACCTAAAATGGCAATAACCTGTCCTGCTGTGGAAATGATGAAGTCAAGCGAACGGAATAAGAGGGAACAAAAATTGAAGGTCAGTTATGGCGGCGCCCATGCACAGCTGCTGTAAAGCGTCTTCCATCGCTTGATAGAAAATTGATATATATATATTTTGTTCTGTCTAGGGCGCTTTCATACATACAAACAACCGTTTTTGCTTGAGTGGTGACATCTCAACCAAAGGGATCGGCGGCCGAGTGGTCTAACGCACACCAGCTTGGAGCACGTGGAGCGAAAGCTCGCGCTGCAGAACCCAGGATCCTGGGTTGAATCCCCGCCCCTGCTCCTGCACGCGGCGTGCGGTCGTGTATCACTACTGTGTGGTGCACGTTAAAGACCCCAGTTTAGCGGTTGTACCGCACTGGCTAAATTGCTCGTCTACAGCTGAGACACCAGACGCTCATGGAGGCAGACTGACTTCCGTCTATATAAACATACACACAAAAATTTGCTTTGTTGACATCCCAACCGATTTTCTGTCCAATCGTTCCTTTTTTTTAATGCCTTTTGAAGTACCAGCTCGAGCGCGTAGGCTTGGCTAATGCTCAGGCGCCATTTTACCGCACAAGTCACGCACTGAGTGCACCAGCGCGTCACGCATTGGTTAACTCAGTGCAACAAAGGGTATATTCACCCTGAGACAGACAAACATGTGGGCACCATAGTTCTGCTCATTTTGTTTACGCGTAAATGGGTAGTATAATTCAAGATACTATACAATAACCAAAATATCTAACCTTTTCCGACAATGACCGGCTGTAACACTTAAGCGTGAAACACATGTGAGCGAAAATCTCGCCGCATTGCACCGCCGCTTGGCGTAACTATAGAAACCACTAATGACAGCAACGGTTGTCATGGTTACGCCGCTCAGCGGCCCGAAGCGACGCGATTTTCGCTCACACGTGTTTCACGGTTTAATTGACTCGAGCTGAGATGACACCGATTCAAACCGTTTCCAACATCGTTTATCTTGTCGACGCTTTACAGCAGCTGTGCATGGGCGCCGCCATAACTGACCTTCAGTTTTTGTTCCCTCTTATTCCGTTCGCTTGACTTCATCATTTCCACAGCAGGACAGGTTATTGCCATTTTAAGTGTTACTGTGTCCTTCCCCCCCCCCCAGCCAGGCCGTTGTGGAGACTCGTCAACGCCCGCTTCAGTGGCTCGGCATCTCGGTAAGACAAGAGAAGGGCGGCCATGGTGGCTCAATCTGGCGCGTGTGTTGCAATGCTGTTCGGTTTGGCGCTATCTAGCGATTGAAGCAAGAAACACTGGGTATGCCTTGAAGTGGCGGCTGAATTGTTCAAACGTGAGCTATTTCTCTGGTGGCGTAACATAGCCTAGTGTCTGAAGCAAGAGATGCTGGGAAGGCCAGGATAGCTATGTTCGACTTTCGAGAAACTAGAAACATTGGTCACATAGGGTAAGGAGGAACGCAACAATGCAACGGCGCGCACCGCGAAATCGCCCTCTTTGACGCCGTGACGACATGGCGAGATTGGCGTCTGTCACTGTTTTGAGAGACGTCAAGAGCCAACCCCCGGAAAGCGCAAGGGCCTACGCTGTCCCCTTGCCGTACCTACGCTTTCCCGGCGGTACCTACGTGAAACCTACTACCTACGCGTGCGTCCGTTTCACCGGCAACCGCAGGAACGTTTCCGATTTTTAGAGGAGCAACGGAAGCCAATATTGCGCGAGCTCGACAGTCGCGTTGCACCTATTTAAAACTAAACTTCTTTCAAAAAAAGTTTCTCGTTACGCGATAATTATTATAGGTCCACATAGAGTGCTATATAAATAAAAAGTTAAATGTAGGGCTAAACTTATTGCGAAGGACGCTCCGAAGCAGCGAGTCGCCGCATCAGCTGTTTCTGAACTTGGCGGATGCCCGATAGAAAGCGGCCAAAAACACTCCTGCGGAGTCGTGGACGTAACGTATTGTTGTTGTGACACCACCGTACCTGACGGAGCTACTTCAACAATCTAAGTCAAAAACTCAGATACCATTAAGGACGCGTCTTTACTTACAGGTTAAAGGAAACAACAAACAAAATATACGCCTGCGATCGCACGGCACATGGTGCAAATCTCCGCTGCCTTTCAGGTAACGCAGAAAGCGTAAGTATCACTTAACTTACTACAATCTGTAAAATTCGCTAGCGAGGGAGAGCTCGCGTAAAATGTCATCCGCGCAGGCTCTCCCCTTCAAAGTCGAGCAAAACTTATGACCGTGATCCTCTTGCTTTTCAAGCTGCACGAGCGCCCAAGAAAGGTATATGGAGTACTGTAGAACCCTTTATTTTCGCGGCCCCTATTTTTCGCGAATCGGTCACAGAGGACATAATCGCGGCCACTAAATTTTGCGAAATCCAGGCGCCTGCATTGGAACTCTTAAGGTTCGAATTTTTCGCGTGCCCTTAAATTTCGCGAATTCTTCAATTCGCGAAATTCGCGAAAATTAAGGGCTCGCGAACATTAAGGGTTTTACAGTATTCAATGGCGGCCATAGCTGTGTGCGCGAATGCTGAGCGCGTGCTGATGGCGAGCTTCCACAGTTCTTTTGCAACGTGCATTCCGCATCACCAAGAGTGCCGGTCTTAGCAGCCTATTGTGTGAGCTCGTTCTGAGCATGCGCTCTAAACAGCACCCACAAATATGGCGTCTAGTGAATACTCCCTATACGAAGGCACCCTAGTTAAAAGTGCGCTCGCGCGAGCACGTTTCACAGCTTGTTTTCTCACAACGTTTAGGTCGCGGTCACACAGAATTCATCACGCAAGAGACAGTCTGGATGGATGGATGAATACTAACGGCTGTACTTTTTATGATGAAAATAATCCCTGGAGAAGGGGAACAAGAGGGACAAAGGACAAACACAAATCTGCAAACAGAGCTGAGTGCACCTTGCACCTTTGCAATTATTTGCATTATAATAATGTACTTTTTATATCGGGCGGCAGCTTGCGCCACCTAGCCTAGAAGTTAAGAACCAAAACATGTCCGCAGACATGTTTTGTTGCTAATGTGTTGCTTCCTTGTCTGACGGCGCTGTCACATCGGGACTACAACAACTGTCTGCAGACATGTTGAAATGTGAATGAAGCCAACATGCTCCGAACATATGCTTGAGGCGTGTCCCCAGGTACTTCTGTTATCATGTCTGCAGGGAACATCGAGTATTTTGTAGGATGCATACGAGCGGTGTGACGGCGGCTTTACGGTTGTATAACTGAGCGTGCAACCTCCACGGCTCGTCAATTAGGTGTTTGCCGCTTCGCAAAGCATGCGCCTTATGCACAAGCTATGGACATTGAGCCTCCCAGAAGCTGTTCACGAAATCATTGTTTTCTTGCACACTATCTATTAAACCTTTGATGGTGAAGGTTTTTTTTTCTCTAAAAGACGATTTTTTTTTGGTCCGGTTTTGTTTGCGAAGGAATAGTATCAAGAAAGGGTCAATGCATAGGTTGTTTAGGTGATGTGCTTGCAGGATGTTTAAGTTTAGAACCAGCAAATGAAAATATTGAAGGCGAGAAGTTGTCACATTTCTTCCATTCGCTTTTATTTTGGCGCATCCGCTTCCGCAACATTGCAGCTGCTTCAGATTCCTAACCAGAGGTAGTTTACAGAACTTCTCCGTCGGATTACGAGCTCCCATCTTTTAAATAGACCTTTTTGTTAAATTACCCAAGCACCAAAGAGCATGCTGCGAGTGTAGTTACACGTTCTGCACGTGCTGGCGTCAGCAGTAGTAACTTTTCGAAAGCAAATGCCTAAAACAAAAGGCGTCTTGCACGCGAGTTCGTCAACGCTTTGTTTTGGTGTTTTACTTCGAATATTTTATACGGGGAAGGCGAGCGCGTGTGGTGCGTGTACATACATTCTCAGCATTCTTCTTGAAGCTTTGGTAATTTAGCAAAAAGTCTATTTAATTTCGAAAAGAGTTGGAAGTCTGAATCGGAAGCGCCTGTGCGCATGGGCACTACCGCCAGAGCAGCCGGTATGCGAAATGAACATCACGTGCGCGGAGCGTCTACTGTTTAAAAAAGAAAAAAAGAAAAAAAAAGCTATAAATAGTTAAGTAATAGGAAACCACGTGCGAATATAATGTTTATAGTTAACCAAAGACATAACAAATAGCAACACCTCCCGCGGTGTCCGCAGTTTCGCGTTTAGGCGGGCACTTCCAAGTATATAATCACCACCTAACATGTACGCAGACGACCATCAAAGGAATGACATTGCTTCATTCTCCACAGACATTTGAGTCACCTTGTATGTAAACTACTTACAGTATGTTAGGTTTGCTATTACGAGCTGTGTGAAGCTCCATTCACTGTTGGTGTAACATGTTGACTACTCCATCAGGGATGTACACATTATCAAGTCCGTTACTTAAACATAATCAAACAAGTTTAATTTCTCTACACTGTGCGAGTCAATAATTTCTGTCTTACAGTTATTTCATGCTGCCTGATTGCCCAGAGAGTGTGACAGGCAGACATAGAAGGTTCCAGTCATCACCGAGATATTCAAGCTCCAGTTGGTGGTCATAATCCATGGGCCGTCTGGAACTTCAAACGCTGTTGAGCCCACGATCTCTTCAGGCTATTCACCTCAAAGCGCACACATTAGGTGAACTTAGGTGCTCCACTATGTAATAGGAGTAAAACCAAGAAACCTTTACCTGATCCTTGGAGAGGCAAGCTACTTGCAAGCAAAGCAAAAAATAAATAAATTAACAATCACTTTTAATAAAAGAATGTCCAGCATTGGTATACTCTCATTTATTTCAGGCGTAACAGACGGCAGCATTACTGGCTGGTGTTGTCGCCACTGCTACACCACAGCAGTCTATCAAAGTGCATGCACTCTTGGTAAACTCGTTAAATGGCAGAAAGTGCCAGTCAGACAGGCTCCGACGACTGCAGATGTCTGGAACTCTATGGGAAATGTGACACGCCAACAGCAAGATCCTTTGCACGGCAGCTGTTCGAGACTTGGGACGGATCCTAACAAGGGACATCACTGACGTAACATGCGAAATTAATTAGAACACTCTCATCAAACAATGTCATGTAGCTAGTTCAAGCTGAAGCCCTGAGCAGGGACCATCATGTTCACGAATGGTTTTTATGCAACATTTACTGTCTGCCAATACTGAGCCACCTAGAACTTCTACCAGACATATAATCTCAATGTTGCTGGCCTGCTGCAATAATTTAAAACACGAAGAGAAAAATAGATGTAGAGCACCGTGGAAGCCCTAAAATTGAAACATATTAAGCAAGCGTGCGCCGCGATTGTACGAGTTAGCGAGATTTCACTGCAACGAACTGAGCTTAAAATGACCTATCTAACAGCATCTAGCTTGCAGGATTGAACCGAAAGTTGGAGGGTACGGTGAAAGCACTACCCGTAGCACATCATAAATCCATTCGGACACATTCCAGATGTGGTGGTGAGCTCATTCCTTATGCATAGCTGTGCAGAAGCCATGTGCGCTTTCGGATTCATATATATCAAACAAACATACGTATTATTACTGTTATTATCGGGAGAACAGCAAAACAACATAACGAGTTTGACGACAACAAAATTTTGATTTGCTCTCAGCCCACGGCAAAATCAATTACGAGACAGAGCACTAACGATGAAGAAGAATTACACAGACCGTGGTTGTAACGCTGGATTGCCGGTAACTCATTTGCAAAAGTGCCAGAAGTTAGCACGAGTGTGAACCCAAATACATGGTCCACGGCAATCTCGATGTGTCCCTACGTCCACACGTCGTAATACGTAAACTAACGAGACGAACGCAACGCTGGGTGTTTCGCCGGTAATTCACAATTGATGCGGTAACAACACGACATTAATACAGCTTTGTTTCCATAAAAGTAAATGGTAAAACGAGCACGATCCCGCAGAACACCAAGAGCTGCCTTCGCAGCCTCACAGGTCTTGCCACTGCGCTCTCGACGACGCAGTAGCACAATGCATTTTGAAGCGTCTTTTGTCGGCGGCAGATACTCGTAAAACATTCATGCTTCATGTCACACATACTAATAAATACAACCGAGCCTTGTTTCCGGAACAAAAAGGAGCCCGTCACTAAAATGAAACGAAGTCCATCGGTTTCATGCCGAGACAATCGATGGACTCGTCCAATTTTAAAACGAAACAATGTTTCGTGGCGTTCAGTTTCAAACGAAACTGAATGCAGCGTGAATGTTTTGTCACGTCCCGTGGGGGCAGCGCGCTCGGTTTACCCGTCTCCGCCTTCATTTTTATAGAGAAATTTTGTCATTTGAGCCTCTAACCAATCAGACGCGATATCGTCACTTGCGTTTCTTTCTAGGAGGAACGAGACATTTGTCGGACACAGCCTTCCAGAAAGACGCAGGCATATAAAATGCCAGTACGGCGGAAGCTACGGCCCCTACGGACCAATCGGAACAACGGAGTGAGGCACGCGACGACGTATCGCCGGAGTGCGTTTTTACTGCGAAGTAGTGTCAGGCTTTCCGCTACGTCATGCTCCAATATGTGTGCTTTACGCTCGTATATATACGTAGCGCCTACCGAAGCTGTCGGAACGCAATGCAGGGCCAAGTTACAATGAGACAGGGTGGGTATAACCACGGGCTTTCATTCTGCTGACGCCGCCTGGCTGCAGAGCCGTATATGTAGAGAGTTTGGCCATTCGTTGGGAAGTATAGGAGACAAATGAAGAGGAGCCATTGGCCGAAAGCGGGCTGGGCGTGTTCCAGGGCGTCTTCACAAATTCGAATGTGACGAACCAGAAGCCAGAAATAATACCCTGGCGGTGGTCGCGAGAAACAAACCTGATAACTGCATTGGAGTAACTCTCGATGACTGAAAATATGGTACACGTGATGTTTCAATCACGCTCATCCAAAATGATGGTGGAAGAGTGCGACTAGCGGAACGATCGACATAATCTGTACGCCAAGTGCCGAGGGCCGGGAATCTGCCGTCCGAGCGGTCACACTCTGTCCCAGCAAAACAGAGTTGAGCGGCGCATTCGTTTCTTACATCTTTCTGCATGATCATATCAAAACAACACGTGCACCCTATTTTCAACCACGAAGAGTTACTACACTTCACTCTTACGCGCTTATTAAAATCATTTACGAACATAGACCTTTGATCAGAACTGTTTCTCGCTACCACCGCTAGGAGATTCTTTTCGGCTTCTGGTAGGTCAAGAGAGCATGCCAAGTCCTCTTTCCGAGTCTGGTGCACGCCCTGGCTCTGCCCGTGCCTCCCATTGACCAAACTCTCTACATATACGGCTCTGCCTGGCTGTTGCCGGCTGGCTGTAGGAACACGACAACGTGAGCGTACTTACGGACTCGCAGAAAAGTTCGCAGCTCACAGTTCCGCAATCGAAGTCGAAGAAAAAATGACCGCATCTCCACGTGGTGAATGATGTTGATTGGGGCGAAGCTCTGGTGGTGCTTGTCTGCGTAGACGCTGAGCCGCAGCATGCCGAGCTTTTCGTTCGTTTTCGTCCATGTCAGAAAGAGAATGTGTGGTATGGAACGTGGTTATATACGCATTTGAGCGTTTGACCGCAGCGCCCTCTCGTCTATAAAAGTTGAGCCAATGAAGTTGACTAAAGTAGAAGTTTGGGCTAGTTGGTATTTCATGATTAAAGATTAAAACAGCGCAAGGACACGGACAAGAACAAGAAGGTAGACGAATGAGCCAATGCATGCAAAGTTTAAGGCGATTATATACGCGTTTGACCGCTGCGTCCTCTCCTGTATAGACGTTGAGCGGCTACATGCAACGTTTCATCCATGACATCCCCAGCTCTTGGGTTACTACCGCATCTCAGAGCCCCCTACTCGTCCCGCAGTCGTGGCCGAGAAACTGTGCTCAAAAACGGCTCCTTGGTTAAGGCGATGGACTAGAAATCCATTGGGGTCTCCCCGCACAGGTTCGAATCCTGTCGACTGCGCAAACATTTTTTTTTAATTTTTTATTTTTTTTTTCCCTACACGAGCACGTGAGATCACGAGCACGAGCACGAGCACCAGCAAGATCGATGTGAGCACGGACGCCGGACGGACAAGGCTAGACCCTAAGGAGCCTCGCCCCTAAAAAGCTGATGTCATAGAAGAGTGGCGGTGACGCGATCGTTTCCACGGAGCACCCCCTTCCCCCCTCCCCCCCCCCCCCCCGGCCCCCCTCTCCCCCCCCCCCACCCCCACTCCCCTCCACCCTCAAGTTTCAAATGGCGCGGCGTTTAAGCAGCGAGTGGCACCACCAAGTGCCAGAGTCAAACGTCTCGCCAGCTGAGCCGCCATGGAGTGAAGATCTTTAAAGAGACTGCTCAAGCACACAACGAGGAGTCCCCTTCAAGAGGGTCCTCGTGGGTTGCGTTTCGCACGGCGGTTGTGCGCCTGACAGGTCGGGAACAGCGCGGATGAAGGGCCCTCTGAACAGCTCCGGCTAATGAGAAATGGCGGAGGGGAAACGACTTTGCGGGAGGAGGCTGCCAAAAGGGCGTCGTCGCCACAACTCGGACGATCACACCCTTGGTGAGGAACGTAAGGCACTCACAACGCCCGTCGCAACGTGTCCCGGGCAGCGGTTGAGCGGGGACGGTCGAGTGGTTGGTCGTCGCCGTGAACGTCGCTTCGGTGCAAGCGCTTCGTGGAAACGTGTAGGCGCTTACAGTGAAGTCGGATTGAAGTGGAGGGAGAGGGTGGTTTGTCCCGGCTTACGTCCGGGTGCGGTTGACGCTACGAGCTGATGAAATTGACCAAACAATGTAAAAGCGAAGGTCACTTGAGCTTTCTTGTGCATGATTGGTTCAGTGACAATAGAACAGGTACAGTCATGTCTCGTTAATATGGACCCCGTTAATATGGATACCCCGCTATATGGACGCCACTTTCGGGGACAAACCGGGAAAATACATGCATTTTCGTCTCGTTATTATGGACTACTCACATTATGGACGATTTTTACAGGAACGCAGGTGTCCATATTAACGATACATCACTGTACAGGACTGGCACAGAAACACTATGTTTAATGCCATCCGCTCGTAACGTTGGCTGCGTCCTGAGTTAAAGGGCAACTCCGGTCAATATTTTTCAATTTGAAATTACGACTGTTTTCAGGTAAAGCAGTGTCCCTGAATTACAAGGTATTAATTTTGTCTTAGTGGACATTGTGTATAGTTTTATAAATATCACAGCTCAAAGTTTGGTTTTGGGCGCCTACGACAAAACCGAAACTATCCGCTAGAGGGATGGCGACACTGATCATCAGCCGTGCGGCCGCGACGTGACGTCAACGTGCTGCTGCGGTACGCGGTATAACAGCCTAACAACGTTGGGTACAACCAATCAACCGCAGCTCTACCGCGACGTGACGTCACGAATTTCTGCGCCGCTAGTGTTCCTGGACTAAAAGCTAATCCGCTTGCCGCCCGCTAAAAAGCATCTGGTCGCATTTTTAAAGATTTTAGGGGAGTACGCGGCTTCACTTTGACGTAATATTTCGGCTATGATCATATTTCGTGCCACTAAAGCGATACAGGTAATATATTTTGGTTTCGTTTTCGACTACAGTTGTCCTTTAAAGTGACGCGTTGTACAAAATTAATAAACAAGCTTTGGTCTTTCTTTAACGCTCGGATATTTTTATTTTGTTTACAGATGAACGCGGGGTCTCGCTCATTGTTTATTTGAAATGTTTTTTTCCTTATCCTATTCTCGTTGAGATGCTCGCGAGGGGAACTTCTGTTTTCCTTGCTATGGGTAGTGCGCGTGCTACCCACGCGGCTATGTTTTCATTTTCATAGTGTCACGAATGACAAGGTGAAACAAAAATAACTGGGAAAACTGAAACGTTTATTCGGGCGAACTTGTGCCCAAAACTAAAAAAAAGAGAACAGAGGAAAGCAGAACGTCGCGGGCGTCGAAGTTGGCGTGACAGCAGAGTCGAACGCTGGGGCGAAACTAACTGCGGCTCGCCACACGGTGCCCCTTATGTACACGCGTGGGCTTCTGGAATAATCGGCGTAGAAGGTTCGGCGTGGAGAACATTCTTACCTCGAACAAGCAACACGGTTCTCGAATTTACCAGAACATTACGTTAGAGTGAACCAAAATGCGTCCCCGCGGCCAGGAATCAAACCCTGGCTTTCTGCGTGGAAGGCACGCGCGATAACCGTTAGGCCACGAGCGCGCTGCCTGCTTGGTCAGCTGCGCTCGCGGCAATAGTGCACACAGAAGCTTGGAATTGCACGTGCTTGCATCAACAGAAAAAGGTGAAATATCCTCACTCTAGGTTGTACAAAACAATTCCACCAGGCGACGATACCCAAACTTAAAGGTGCGATGCAACAATTTTTGTACTTTGCGCAAATACCGCTTAGAACGGATCCCTGACGTTAATGACCTACGAAACACGAGTTCGTTTTTCACCCCACGCAATAGAAGTCCCAGTAAAAATTAAAGAAGAACGAGCAGCGTTCACCCCCTCAACTCGCAGCCAGAACAAGCGGCCACGTGATCTGGAGCCGATTATATGCCGCCAATGTTGATCATAGCCATGCGCTGGGGTTGGCAAAGCACAGGACACGCGCTGAGTTCCAGACATTGTTATGACTCGGCTATTGTCGTCGTTGCAGCGATTGGACACGGGCCACTACCCGAATGCTTCTCGAGCTAGTAATTATCACGAGCCCAAATCGAGTGCCCACGCAATGCTCGGGTCCAATCTATGAACAGCATTCAAATATCGTCATATGGGTGTACTGCGATCCCCACTTTACGTCATCAAACGTCATCAAATTTTGCAAAGGAGAGATTGAATGAAAATGATCGCTTTTGTTCTTGAAATTACACCGCAACAAAAGAGTTTCTTGGCCAATGGCGTTGCGTGCGAGTAAACTTGAGTCTCACTAGTGCCAGTAAGCTCGTGTAAAGTGAAAAACATTTCAATTGAATATCGTTGCACCGCCCCTTTAAAGGACACATGAAAAGAAAAAAAACTTTTTTTTTTTAAACAGCTTAGATTGGAGAAGGATATCATAAAACGATTTTACAACGAAGGAAAAAAATTTTTAGAGCTATATTTACGGCGCTATACGAATTTGTAGTTGGCGCCCGCGGGCGCCGCGGAAAAGTGGCCCTTATTTATCACGTGACGGGCCCATATTTGTCACGTGGTGCTCGCGCTCTTTCGGAAGCTTCCTATGGCCTCTAAAAGTAACGTATTCATCTTTGTTTGAAGTATAACAAAAAACTAAGATTAGTAAGTAACTTTTAGAGCCCAAAAGAAACTCCTGAAAAAGCGCAAGCAGACGTGATCGACCTGTGCGCCGGTCAGATGACGGCGGCGGCGCCCCGAACCAGACGAACTTGTGCGGCGGCGGCGACGGCGGCGTGGAGAAACGCGTTGAAGCGGCGTTCGCACAACGCTCAGCGTGCGGCGGCGGCGTCGCTTTACGGCTCCCGCGACGCAGGGCGGCGGCGCGCGGGCCTACCACGTGACCAGCGGCGGCTCCGGCGGGCGCCAACTACAAATTCGTATAGCGCCGTAAATATAGCTCTAAAATTTTTTTTCTTCGTTGTAAAATCGTTTTATAATATCCTTTTGCCATCTAAGCAGTTTAAAAAAAAAATTTTTTTTCTTTGCATGTGTCCTTTAAGTCCTCTCGCAGTCGATGGCTGGATCACATAGAAACACCGACACACTTACTAAAAGCGAAAGTCACAGAAATTTCGCCGCGATCGATTTGTTCAGCAGATGAGGAAACACGCAGATAACAAGGTCGAACGTGATGACGTTGCGTTTTTGACGCTGTTTGACGGGTGCCATCGGCTCGTATCGTCGGCTGCGCTCAGATCTAAGCCGAAGTCACGTGCGCTCACACATCCTACAAGCTACACGGGGATTTGCCGCAGACACGATGACAAAATTATCCGCGGACGCGTCTCAAAGCAGGTTTGCTTTATAAAAATGTACGATTTAAACGAGTCTGCAGGCAATCCTTGTACGATCAATAGCCGCGTTTACATGAATGCGACTTAGTCGTATCGATTCCAGTTGTCGCATTCAATGCGGTCATGCAAACGGCGAAATGCGCTAAGGAAGCTCATCACATTCAAGTCGCTAGACAGAGTGACACGACCATTACACAAGCAAGAGACACGCCCAAGACAGTGTCTGCAGGCTGTCTTTTGTGTGATGTATTAGCAGACTGACCGCGGCTCTAAAGTGAAACGAAGTACATACAGTACAAGCGATGTGTGTGTTCAGATTCCCATTATACTTCTATCCCGTGAATTCGAATATGCATCGTTTGTGCTAGGAATTCATTACATGGTACTTTTTTGTTTAGCTTTTTCAGTTTATCTTAACAACTCCACGCATGACTCTGCTGTACGCGATAACATGACACTATTTTTTTGAAGTGGCTGTGGAACGATATTGGGTAGAAACGTTTCTCAATTTACTCTCGCTTACTGGCACTAGTGGGACCGAAGAATACTCGAAGGCAACGATACTTAACCAAGAAACGTCTTCGTCGCTGTGGAACTCCAAGAATAAAAGGGAACCGTTTTTTTCGGTCTCTAATTTGCAAATTTTGGTGACCGAGCTGTGGGGATAACGCCAACAATGCGATCCCCGGGAGTGAGTCAACAAGGTTTGCGATCCCCGCAGTGACGACACTTAAATGCTGCTCACGCAGTGGACATGAAGACTGAGTAGGCATTTGATGTGGGCTCGCGACAAATCAATTGACTCCGTAAGTGTGACGTCATGGGTCCAAATAAACCGTTGCTAGGGTCGCTGTTATGGACGAATACATGTGGCTCGGTTTCGCTACGAAAACCCGACCGTTCAAAAATCAGGAGTAGGATTTAAACTTCTAAAAATCACAGATGTAGAAAGCTTGAATGTCATATATGTTTCGACAGAAGTGTCCCGGTAATCGCTCGTTTCTGAAATATTTACGACTGCAACTTCCTGTCCTCAAGGTGCCTGCAGCAGACCACGAATGCAAGAAGTATGCCGTCTGCCGCACGCCGGCCGGCCAAGCCGGGACCGTCGTTTGAATCGTGTGAATAAAGACGATATTCTGACATCGCATTTGTTTGAAATATAATGAGTTTCAGTCACTTATGAGAATTCATAGTGGGGTGCGATGCAAAATATGGTTTATCGAAAGTCCGGGTGTCGATCGAGATGATCGTCTGATAAAAGATCGCATTGCACCCGTTAGAAAAGCACTTCAGGCGAACGGTTGAGATCCCAAATTTTGTTTGCGGACTCGCGCTATGCGAGGGTGCTTCGTATACCTGGTTGTAACCATCGCGTGGAGAAAGATTCTTGCAGTTTCTTCAGATTTCCGCAAGACCCCAAAGCGCGAAAGAACTGGATAAAAAACATAAGGTGAGTTTATTGCAGATTGTACTCGCATCGCGGGTTCAATGAAGATCTTCATTAAAAGAGCCCATCCACGGAATTTGATGTATACCAAGGGAAAAAAAAAGCAAAATACTGCGAAATTGCGATAGACATGCCATTCTTTAATAACCTGACAACCACAATAATAATAACAAACGACTTACCTCGACGGCGTACGATTTGTTTCTCATGCTGGCCTGCACTACGCCGGTAATGCACTTCAGGTCGTCGTCGTAACTGATCTGCATGACGTGGTTTGATTTTACTACATTTTCACCCCTCGTAGCTAAGCTGGGTTGTTCACAGAAAAAAAAAAAAAAAACGCACATTGCGGAGGCCTCTAGGGCCATGGTGATGCACTTGTTTTTGTCGCTCGTTTACCTGACGCAATTCAATGAAGACGCCCGCTGCAACAGAGGCCAGCAAATCTATCGTGTCGTCTGCTACCAAAGCAAAGCGGAGTGTAAGACTTCAGAAATGGCTTTCATCGTTGCGATACGACACTGAGACGACGAGAACATCTTCATAATTAGATATCAAGAAGTTAGGTTGCTTACAAAAAATTGTTTACTTACTTGTAAGCAAAAATCTAGCCTCATGTGGAGTCTCCATGCATTAGTTCATAGCAACGCCCCTAGCAACGGTTTGTTTGGACCCAGACGCCATGTTGTGACGTCATCACTTACGGGGTTAATGCCTCGACATGCATTCGAAAATGGCTCGTGCCAAACTTTGGCATGACGGGAATGAATGAACCTTAAAGGGGCGGTGCAACGATATTCGTTTTGAGCGTTTTTCACTTTGTATAAGCTTACTGGCTCTAGTGGACCCAAGTACACTCGCACGCAACGCCACTGACCAATAAACCTCTTTGTTGCGGTGTAATTTTAAGGAAAAAAGCGAGCTTTTTCTTTCAATCTCTCCTTCGCAAATTTTGATGACGTACCCTGGTGGTAGCAGCATCGGCAGATTGATACTTTAGACCCATGTTCCGGATAAAAAAAACAGGACGCGGGATGGCCAAAAAAACGTGCTTTTCGTGTAAGGATCGTCAAATTATGAGGCGCTGGAGAAATTCAGCCTTCTGCGTTAAGTCCTTATTTCGAACTCTTTTTGTTCGCCTTCCGCCCATTGAAAAGCATGCGGGAAGGGCCTTAGAACGCACCTGGTATCGCTGCGCCGAAGCGTTCTTCCGCACGTCTGCTTTCCTCGCCGTCACCATGGCAACGAACGCCGAATGAATGGAAGCACGCACGGTACCGCCGCGTGAAGCCAGCAACGGCTGACGCCATTTTACGAACGCCGTCTGCTAGCCAAAGCCGAACGCGGTATGTCAGATCAACCGCCTCCGCCGGTGCTCGATCGCCGACGGCGATCGAGCACCGGCGGAGGCGGTTGCTCGCGGTATGAGCGGTATTTTACGAGCACCGGCGGAGGCGGTTGATCTGACATACCGCGTTCGGCTTTGGCTAGCAGACGGCGTTCGTAAAATGGCGTCAGCCGTTGCTGGCTTCACGCGGCGGTACCGTGCGTGCTTCCATTCATTCGGCGTTCGTTGCCATGGTGACGGCGAGGAAAGCAGACGTGCGGAAGAACGCTGCGGCGCAGCGATACCAGGTGCGTTCTAAGGCCCTTCCCGCATGCTTTTCAATGGGCGGAAGGCGAACAAACAGAGTTCGAAATAAGGACTTAACGCAGAAGGCTGAATTTCTCCAGCGCCTCATAATTTGACGAGCCTTACACGAAAAGCACGTTTTTTTGGCCATCCGCGTCCTGTTTTTTTTATCCGCAACATGGGTCTAAAGTATCAATCTGCCGCTGCATCCTCCAGGGACGATATTTGAATGTGGCTCATAGATTGGACCCGAGCATTGCGTGAGCACTCGATTTGGGCTCGTGATAATTGATAGCTCGAGAAGCATTCGGGTAGTGGCTCGTGTCCAATCACTCGTGCGCGACCGAAAGCGTCGCTGTGGTCGGCCTTCACGATTGGCCGAACGCTGACTATGACGTCAGAAAAGGATTTATCATCGACGGAAATAAGAGGAATGAAAGAACTTTAATTTTGACGGTGTTGGCAGTGTTCCTTTGAGAGCGCAATGATTTCAAGCTTCCACCATGCTATTTACAAACACCATCGAACTTGTTGTTTGCAAGGTAATGACGTCACAAGGGGGAACCTTAGGAGGGCGCCACCAAAACTTCTCGCCGCTAATAGCCGAGGCATACAATGTCTGGAACTCAGCGCGTGTCCTGTGGCTTGCCAACCCCAGAGCGTGGCTACGATTAACATAGGCGGCATATAATCGGCTCCAGATCAACTGGCTGCTTGTTCTGGCTGCGAGTTGAGGAGGTGAACGCTGCTCGTTTTTCTTTAATTTTTTTCTGCGACTGATACTGCGCGTGGTGAAAAACGATTGCGTGTTGCATAGTTCATTGGCGTCAGTGATTCGTCCTGAGCGGTATTTGTCAAAGTACAAAAATCGTTGCATTGCCCCTTTAACAATGCGTGAATCTCAGCGCGCGCCCTGTGCTCTGCCAACCCCAACGCGTGGCTGTGTTGAAAACATTCGCGGCATATAATCGACAGCGGATTACGTGGCCGCTTTTTCTGGCAGCGAGTTGACGGGGTAAAAGGTGTTCATTTTTTCCGATTTTATTTTGCGACTGCCTTTGTGTAGAGAGAAAAAAAGAAAGACGCTTAGAAATTTCTGTAATACGAAATTAGAATGCAGCTCTTGAGGAGGAGGAGAGGAGGGTAAGGAAGGGAGGGTATTCCCCTTTTCCTCCACCGTACCCTCTCCTCCTCCGTCCCGTCCTCCTCCAATTCAGTTTCCCCACTAAATTTAGCGGGGAAAAGTACGTCACATGACTTGATGTCGCGTCACCTAAGAACAAATTCAATTCTCCGCTAAATTCAAAAAGTTTGCGGGAAATTCAATTTAATTCCCCGTTAAATTTAGCGGGGTGATTAAATTGGGGTTGAGGTCACGTAACGTCAATTTTCCTGCTAAATCTAGTAGAGAAACTGAATTCGTCTGCTAAATCTAGCGGAGAAACTGAATTTCCCCGCTAAATTTACCGGGGAATTGAATTGGTGTTGAGGTCACGTGACGTAAATTTTCCCGTTAAATTTAGCGCGGTTACGCCGACGCCGACGTCGACGCTGCGAAACACGGAAACAGGCGCCTAAGAGCCGCGCTCTAAAAAGACAACGTGTGTTTCATAGGTCATACATGTCACGGAATAGTTCTAATAGGTATTTATTGAAAGTAGAAAAGTTGTTCAATCACAAGGGGGGAACCAACTTGCGTTTGAGGGAGGGGGGGGGGGGGCAAACCAGAACCCCCCCCCCCCCCCGGCCCCGGGGGGCGGTGGCCTTAGTATCTCTTGGGCGTCGCCGGCCAGTGTTTGCCCTGCCCAGCGGCGGCTGTTCCAAGGGGGGGGGGGGGGCAAAACACATGGCTTGCCCCCCCCCCCCCCCCACACACACACACACACTCTGAGAACTGGGGGGAGCAAGGGCGACCCCTTGCCCCCCCGTTTGGTACGCCCATGTGCATCGCCCCTTCAAGTGTCCTCAATAAAACAGCGGAGCGGCTGTACCTTCTAGGAAAAAGATACCCTTCTCGCAGAAACGCAAAGTGACACCGCAGAGTGCACACAGTCATTCTCAATTGTATGCAGTCACAGAGGGAGATCTCGGAAGCGATCATCCCGTCTCCTTTCTTCCCCGTAGATACAAAGTTTCCGGCCCAGTTTTCCGGCGAGGCCCATCCCCCAAAGAGCGAGCACCTCCGATATGAAGAGCACACGTGGCGGGGAAGCCATTAATACGGGGAGGTGGCGCGGGGTGGCAGCACCGGACGTCTCTAACTCCTCAGGAAGCGACGTCATGATGTGCTTCCGGTACGAGCCTGGTGCCCTCCTATGCCCTTCCGGAGGCTTCCAGAGGGAGGGAAGGGGGAGGGGGAAAGGGGGGGGGGGCGGCGGAAGGACTCGTTGAAGACTGTCCGTGCACATTGGAGGGTCACACAATACCGGGAGAGTGCCGGGCTATCTCTGGCGGGGTAGGGCTCCCCGGGAAGTCCATATTTCATCTTCCGCGACCACGTTTATAGATTTCGGCTCGTCATCATACGGCTCCCGCAGACCACATAGGAGTTAGATATGAGAAAGCTTCGTTTTTTTTTTGTGGGTTGTTTCTGAAGTTTTTGTTTGTTTTATTTTTTTACCTAGGTCGTCATTTGGATAGGTGTCGCTGAAGCTTATCGTTTTCCCCTTTTGCATTACCCTTCCCGGCTGTCATGGGCGAAAAAAAAAACAACAAGAAAAAGAAGAAGAATATAAAGACACGAAGATGAGACTACTCATAGCGGGTCAGTTTTTTTCTCGCTCTATTTGTGGCTGCGCGGCCATGTCTTATACTTTTTTCGTGGACGTTGATGGTGACGGTGTAGTGTGCATCTTTTTCTTTTCACTGTGGTTTTGTTTTGAGCTTTACTCGGCATGCTTTGACGTGGGAGAAAAATGACAAGTAAAAAGTGCGGGGTGGCGTACGTCAGAGGAAAAGGTGGCTGTCAAAATTCAAAGAACCGGAGTCATCTATCTCTGGCTTGCTTTTTGCGTGTTTTTTTTTCTCGCGTTGGGGTGTGGACAGCAATTCATAAAGTAGAGCCTTCGGAAAGATAACTTCAAGTGGGTATCTTAATATTAAAAAGCAGTGAATCACGCTGTTTGTTTTGTTTCTTCTTTGAATTTTTTCTATTTTTTATTTTCTGAGTAGTATAATAAATATGCGATTTCGTTTGTCATTTAATATAAATTTGGTATGCATTCCTATCAGATTTTTGATAGTATCAACTTGAAAGCATTAACAAAGAAAGTGTTCTAAAGTGGTCACGAGGCATTAGATTATACTACAGGGCGTTCCACCGGTATATACTACAGGGTGTTCCAAGCGGACCTTCCGCTGCAAAACAAGCCGGTAATATCGGCGTCTTCACATAGAAAACTCAAACGTTCATTGAATGTGTACTGAGCACGCCAGTCTTATCGTGCGAAATGTCAAGGCGTATATATTTTTCTGTAGAAAAATGAGAGCAAAAGAGAACTTGACAAAATCCACGTTAGGCCCGTTCGCACACGACCGAGTTACCGACGCTATTAACTTGTGGCACCATCTCCTGATATGCGCAGCAGGCAGACAACGCACTTTGTTGTCTGCCAATATATACATCTAATATAAAAGAAAGTGTTCAGGCGTTTTTTGCCTGAAAAGTGAGAAACCTGTTGGGGAACTATGAATTTGAATGAGGTGACCGAGATTAAATCGCTGGAGCAATTGTTTACGCCCACCTGCGTCTGCTGCGGCGCTAAAACAAAATTGACATCAAATGCATAATTTTGTCAAATAAAGTAATTTAGGTTGAATCTTCAACGTTCAGTTTCTCCACCCCCTCCCAGAATAAAAAATATATGCGAAATTCCTGTTGACCTTGCACGCTTTTGAACCCAAAGAGCGAGGAGGGCTTCTCCTCATAATACCTGTGTGTGCAGAGAAGCTACATCTACGGAACGTTGTTACGATTTTTGCAGGTTTCCGCGACTGCCCGGCGTATATTGATTACATATTCCTCAATTCTCGAACGCTTAAAAAAAAAATAATAAAAAAATCTTGCTGTTAGCGTGTTTAATCAGCACCTGATAACAGAGGCTAAAAGAGCGCTAGCAAGGTATTGTCGGATTTTTGGGGGTCATACTGGTTTTACTTACGCACATTTTAACTTGGACTTCAAATTCACTTTCCCTTTTACAGGGTAGTTCTAGCCTTTCTAAACCAAATGCCGACAGAAGAAAATCATTAAAAAATATCAAAAAGGAAATTATGGTGAAGAGTTGAAAAAAGCTAAGACCTCGCGATGGGAGATGTGCTCCCGAGTTAAAAAAAAAAAAAGGACTATTAAAGCATCCTACCCTAATACAGTCAAGTGCTGCCATCCTAAGACACTTTTTACATAAACTATAAAAGCTTTAATTACAGGATGCGTTTTGTGCGCTTTTCATGCTTTGGAATATGAAACTACGTCCTTGTGCGTTATTTGTGCACTTTATAAGCAATTGAAATTGCTAATTATTCTGATGATGCTTGGGTGTGGTTAAATGTCTTCTTTTAACATTTTGCTGAGTCAGTACTTAAGTTGCAGCTATGTCCCAGCAAAACAATGGTTTAGATTTTGAAATTGTTTAAGGGCACATCACGGCCGCCGACATCAAGCCTATATTTGGTTTCATTAACGACAGACAAAGAAAATTCACAATAACGTAGTATTTGCCCCACAAACTTGCAAAGGGCACTTGAGACGGGCTCCGAAACGGCAAACGCATACTGCAGTGAGAACGCCGGCAACACCATACCCTCTCTTTTCTTAGTGTGTTCCTGATCTAACGAAGGCTGCTGTACCTAATTAAATAGTAGCTCTTCACGTTAACGCGCAAGATCATGTAGGATGACGTATTGTTTTCATATTATTTCTGCTCCTTTATGATATAGACATTTCTGGATGTGTGCATTGTTTTAAGAGGTGCAAACTTTTCGTAGGATGCGTCCCGATGTGCCAACCCTAGTGACTCAAAAGCAGCTGCCAAACCTGCCAAGGCTGTTAGCTCGCATCTGATTTGCAGCGTCCATTCAGAACAAGCTAAAATTAATATAGAAATTATTACGCTTAAAGAAATTAAAATTACCACTAAACTTTATTGTACGGCTAGTTTGTCGATCTTGCATTCTAAAACGCCCCCCTCACCCTTTCAACTAAAAAAAAAGAAATAAAATATATTATAATATGACTACTTAATGTTTAGACGTTTCAGAATGTGTGATACCATAGTAATAAATAACCGGTGAAAAGAGCTATGCGGAGGGCAAGTTCGTCTGCTTCTTGCGCAGCGAGTAGCGGTGACGTCAGAACGCCGAGCCCTGATTGGCTGATCGCGACCCCCTATCTGAGCGTCGTCTGCTCCTTTGCAACGTCGTCTGCTCGCAACGTCGTCTGCGTCTGTCTTACCTTTCCTGCGACTTTCAAAAGTGCAAAGGCCAGATTCTGTTATAGATAGCGGCGCTGCCGATAACCGTTTATCCAAAGCCGCGTGTGCTCACGTGGTCCCGGCAGCTTCTAGAAAAGCCCGCGCTCTTGCTCCTTGCAGTTCTTCTCACGCTTTGGTTCTGGTCAAGTTGCACCATGTAGTAATAAACGCCTATTCAGTCTTCAAGCTGTCGTCTACCTTCATACACAACAGATTCACGACACGATCTTACGCCAAAAATGTGCGTAAGGCAAAACTTAAGGACGAATTCGTATTCACGAAACGAAATTATCGTAAGTTTCGCGCAGGTTACGACGGAATCCTACGACAGCTCCTAAGCTATCTTACGCACTTCTTACGATCAAATCAGCATGGCCGACAGCGTCGCTCAGTTACTTGGTTGCGACGACCAACGGACGTTTATTTTTGTACGTGCTCTTCTCACGCGTCCCGACTACAAGCAGCAAGAAGAAAAAAAGTAAAAAGTACTTGAAATAAACCACGACGAACAAGTACGCTGGATCCACAAACACCCGGGACATGCTCCAACGGCCACGATTCCACTGACCCCAACCAAGCGAGCTGGGCAGAATATAGGCCTAGCAGGCACTCCGACTCGGCGCAGCGTTGGTTCGACGGTACTTGGCCAAGACCGTCTGCCCACGACCGGCTGGCGTGCTGAATGGAACATGCCCACGCGACCCTTGTGAACCCTTCCCGTATTATACTTTGATCGCTGACCTCAATTTTAGTTTAAGAGGTCAATCTCTTTCTCTTGTCATCTCCTTGTTTTCCGAGGCAGCGGTGACACTCGCCGGTGAAAAAGCGGTGAATCTCCGACAGACGCAGGAAAGGTAAAGCAGCCATCGCTTTGACTAGCAGACGTAAAGCAGACGACGTTAACTGCGCCAACCCGCCGACGCCGTTAAAGTGTGAGGAGTCTCGCCGCACACGAAAGGAGGGAAAAAGTATTTGGGAGGGAACTTGCGGACACCAACACGCTCACTCTCGGTTCTTAGCAGACAAACCTCGGCGCTTCGGGACACCTCGCCAGTGAGTCCTTTGACTTCCCTCCTTGATGCGCGTCTGCTAGTTGTTAGGCAAAAACAACGTACCGCTCGAGTTATTTCGTCTGCCCTCTCTGAAAGGCGAAGTCGAGCTCGCTCGTAACGACATGCACTTCCGAAAGTCGTAGGAAAGGCTAAGACAGACGCAGACGACGTTGCGAGCAGACGACGTTGCAAAGGAGCAGACGACGCTCAGATAGGGGGTCGCGATCAGCCAATCAGGGCTCGGCGTTCTGACGTCACCGCTACTTCCTTTCTCATGCGCAGAAGACGAAAATGAGCCCACTTGCGAGGCGTATACTTTTTAAGCAGCGAATAAGCAGATATATTACATAAAATATAAGCTCGCCGAGATGCCAGAGCATAGTGATTACGGTGTATGTAATCTCTCCTTGCTTGTTAAAAGCACCGGTATGAGAATTGTCTCTTAAATGTTTCATCATATTACTTAAACGAAATTCTATGCAAATATATGCAATATATTTGGAACATTTTTATTAGTTGTCTCTTTTAAGAAAGCTTCTTATAGACTATCTTGCCACTAAAGTCCAATGTAACGTTATCATTAGGATTCCGTGTTTTCAAAGTTTATTTTTCGTCAAACTCGGAGTTTTTCTTTTTTAGTTTAGTTTTTGCCGAGAATTAGGATTTTATCGGAGTTTATTTTTGTTAGATTCCCAATCCTCTGAAATTCGAATTGGAGTGTGCCGTGTTATATATTTTTCAAAAATCAAAGTAAGTAATAACCGTGCGCTCTATGTATGCTTGATCCAAAAGAACGCGGTTCGTATCAATGACTATTTCTTCAGCTGCTTTTCGCGTTGATGCCATTTCCATTGGCAATACTAATTTATCCCACGACAAAACTTGCAAAAAAGCGTTGCTTCAATAAGTGTCGATATCTTAAAATAATAAACTCCTGGAGGTAGCCACAGGAAGGATCGTATTTATCCCCTGTCCATCAATCTACCCCTCGGCTACGCGGGGTGGAGTGGTAAAGGGTGTACCATATTTAATCGAGTAATAGCCGCACTATTTATGAACAAGGCCCTTGTGTCTACTTTCCCGCAAAGCACATATACAGCCAATCATTCCGTTGCGCATAAACAACATAGCGAATAACTATATCAAGAACACCAGTCTCCATACAAATGCGACCTTCACAGATGGTATCTTCTTGCGAAGACGTTAACTCTGTCCTGTAAACCGCTGGAATCATGCTGTCGATCGCGGTGATTGGCAATCCGCGTGCTCCGCGGAAGAGCGAACCCTCGGGTTTTCTTTATAAACAGTGCGGTTATTACTCGAGTAAATACGGTAATATAGAAGCTTTGAGTGCCCACCTCCTCTTCCCCTTCTATAAACTATCTATGGCTCATAGTTTTCAATGTTACAAAAGCACTAGCCCTCCTTCCCCTAAGAAGCACAAGTCGTATGGCCCGAACTAGAGACCGGAACGGTGGCCTTTGTCATGACCACAAAGTACAATGACCTGTTCTAAATGAAACTTCACGAGATAAGAGGTAAGATTCCTTTTGTGAATGGTTTGAAATTTGGCGTGGCATTTTCTCAGGACCATTGACCCTGCGCACTGACCAAACTTAAAGTTCCATGTTTTTTTTTTTCCGGCATTAGAACTTTAAAGTTTAGAGTTTATTGGATAGATCCAAATAGACGAAAATTTTACCGGCGGAATTTTATTGGATTTATCGGAAAACAGGAACCCTGGTTATAATTTACCGGCTTGACTACGCTGGATTGTGCAAATCCACTGTCCCCCCCCCCCCCCAAAAAAAAAAAAAAAAAAAAAAAAAACAAACAAACAAAGATCTTACTAAATGGCAACAGTTGAAAATATTCCTGTTTTGACTCAAACAAACTCAAGTAGTTGAACTTGGCATTGATGTAACCAAATTTATACGTTAAAGGCAAGCAATTAAGACATACAGAAATATGAATATTTCAATTATAAAATACTCTACCTGGTTTAAACTTGTGAACTACCATATGTTCAACCTGAGGCCAGCAGTGCAGCACTAAACTTATATTTCAAACTAAATCCTTCACTAAATTATCAGCGAAGGACTCAGAATAAAAGCTGATGTTTTCGCCAACAAATCTGGCGTTGATGAATTTAAGAGTCGTGAAACGAGTTTTCTACTTTCGCTAAATACTACTTAGAATCAAAACCTACCGTTAATAACTGAATAAACTTGCCTTAGTTTTTATTTCTAGGCAATGGCAATCGGCAAAAAATTAGAGAAATATGAGCATCGTTCATCCTTTCAACTTGGAGGCAGAAAAAGCGGCCACGTGGCCTGGTGCCTATTCTATGCTGCAAACGTTAATCATACTCACGCACTGGGGTCAGCAAAGTAGAAAACGTGTGCTGAGCTCCACGCATTCTTAGAGTTCGGCTATTCTCATCTCCATAGTGATTGGACACGAGCCACTACCCTAGTGTGCGCCGAGGCATTGATGGTTACGAGCCGAAGTCAAGTGCTCACACCCAATCCAGTGCTCTCGCCCAATTCAATAAAGTGCTCACGTCCAATCCATGAGCTACGCTCGACTGTCGTCAGGCTGGTGGTTTCAGTCCCATAATTACATAACTAAGCTTTGTAAAGGAAAAAGACTGAAAGAAAAAAGTTTCCTTTTATCCTCGCCATTTCACCGCGACCAAGAAGCTTCTGAATCAGTGGCGGTCTGTGCGAGCATACTTGGTCAAGACTAGGACCAGTACGCCTCTGCAAAGTCATGAACATTCCAACCCGATATCATTTTATAACCCCTTTAATGTGAGGCTTTTCAGGATATCATTTTTCTTTAGTTTCTTAAAATTATAACTTTTTCGTTTTATGCCTACAAGCTAACACGCCTTTGTTGGTTAGCTGGAATAAGTTGGGAATCCCAGCGCTAACCCAAAATACAGTAGACTATAGAGAGATAAAAAAAAGCACACTGTAAGGGTAGAGTATGAAAACCTAAATGGCCACCAATAGGACAAAGGAAGGAAAGTCAGGCAGACTCGACATTAAACGAAAGCTCAACGCGTCGAGGCAGAAGTACGGGTAGCAGAAGACACGCTCGTGGAAATGGTACAAGCGAGGACCAAAACCGAGAGACAAGGCGCAGCGACTCGCCTCGAACCTTTTTTTTTTTGTATTGTTTCTTGTCCCTATCTCGGTCTTCTTTTTCTCGGCTTCTGGTGTTAAGACAAACAACAAAAGCCAAAAGGCTCCCCCCAAAACACAGTCGCTGCTCTCCAGCAACCCACGCGCAAACTTCCAGAATGAACGATCGCGAGCACACATGCACACAAACACACGCACACACATCCAACACACACTAACAACAAAAAGATTGCACGTGTGGATCTGCAATGAAGAGACGCGGAGAGAAAAAAAAAAAACGAACACAGCATCACCATCTGAAACGAGAGGAACAAGAATAAGATGGCGACGTCAGGAACGCGGAGGAAGCAAGAAGATCGCGGGAGAAGGGGAGGCAGGAGAGGAATATGATACCCGGGAGCAGTAGATGTGTTCGAGTGGGATTCATCCATATTCAATGCAGTCACATTATCTAGGAACTATCTCTCCCGGCGATTCTTCTCGCCCACCCGGGGACGTTTGCTCTGGCCCGCCGTTGCTTGCTGGAGCAGGGCGCCGATATTGGGGCACGTGTCTGTCGCTTAGCCGCCTACCGCTGCTGTTGCTCGCCTCTGGTTCTGTTGGTGCAGTTGGCGGCGAGCATCGAGGGATGCGAGATGAAGCTGCGAAAGCGCTCAGAGAGAGACGGTCAGTCGACCACATGAACCCCGGTCCCCGGGGTGGGCAACGCTGTACGCTGCGGAGAAAGGCGCCGAATGCAGTGTCTGTTCGCGCGCGTGGCGTAAACATGTTGATGCCACGGTTATGAAGATACTGGTATAATAAGCTGACTTGTGCAAATTGTGACAGGAAAAAGAAATGCGCGCTTGGAGGAGGGAGGGGGGGGGGGGTGATCACTGCTGAAGCTGGTCAGTTTGTTGGATTTGATGCCACCTCAGGTGGTTTCGTGGGTAATTTGCGTAAGTTCACGGTCCTCAACAGTAGATTTTTCCGGAATTATGTGGCGCTCCCACCGTCTGATTGACGCATTGAGACGTTCAGATGTACGGTGCGTGAGATTGTTCAAGAGGCGAAGGCGAAGTCGACGTTGGTTTAACAATTTGTTATTTCAGAAGGGCAGAAAAGGCAGAGGGAAAGCAAAACAGAGCGTGTGATGACTTTCTTGAATGTTTCGCTTTATTATTTTGTGCGTTCTGAGCTCCTAACAATAAGAGAAAATGAATCGTGCAGCTACCAGGATATAGGAAGCGTTCGAGCCGGCACGAGCGGACAGCGGAACGGCCACACAATTCCCCTCGTTGCCAGGTCTCCTGGAATTTTTGCGGAAATGTCTATTGTATGAGTCGACAGTAGCGTTATTGGAGTATTTTAAAATAGGGCGCGCCAACACTGAATTTCCCGAGCAGCGTGGGCCACAGCCCTGCTCAACCGCAGAGGACCTCCGCATACGCAGTGCGATGCACCGCTCTGCGTGATGAACGCAAAGCGTTGGGCCCCCCCCCCCCCCCCCCCCCCCCCCTAGTACAGAACTCTTAATTGTGTGATGGTTACCGTTATATAACTGTTAGGATAAGGTTAATAGACTGACTCGTTTTGCACTGTGAGTCGGCAGAAGTTCAATCCTTTGACGCACACCAAATCAATCAGAGAAATCTAAATTAAAACTGCTACGCAGTCACTTCATTTAGTCAATAAGAACCTAAAAGAAGTGCAGGTCGTGGTGAGTTACGATCATGATATCTCCGCTTCGTAAACAATGAGATAGCAATATTTGCCGACGAGTGCGCTGAAGAACGAATCGCGTATATGGGCATGAAGCATGAACATAGAGTAAGTTCTTTGTTTCTTAGGCTGTGCGTTACTATGGCATACACAATGTTTTATTCGGAATGCTTCAAATCTATACACGAAGGCACCGACAAGAAACAAATTGGTATTGCTCCGTCACCAATTTACCGATATCGTATACCAAGCTGGGCGATCGGCTGCGCTAAAGGAAGTGATAACTCACCGTCGTACATTACTTCCCTTGCGGATGCACACACATACGCACACCTCTTTTCGACCAATGAATAATGCACGTATTATGGAAGCGCGCGAAAAAAACAACAACTCTGGATTGGATGATGAATGTGCATTGGCGGTCCCAAAAGCGGCATCATTAGTAACCGAACTTGATTCGCGGTAGCGTGCCTTTGCCGCTGCCAGCAGCGAGGGTGGTTGTGGTATACCGTTGCTCCGACCGCAACGCACAAACTATGAGCGCAGCGAAGGCCTCGTTTACGAATTCGGACGGCGACGGCCGGGAGTTGCGCTCCGTGACGAATTGCGGGACGTCGGTGGGTCGTTAGGCAAGACTAATGTTTCCAGCACTGAAAACGCATTTGTCAGGGCGGCGCTGAAATCGAACTGCGGTACGCTGCGATCAGCATAACGATTCTCACCGGGTTCCCACTATTGATTTGTCATATCACTGTAGTTCGGATTTAAACAAAAGTGATATTAACCACCGCAGCCTCGGGGTTATTAAAGCCATGTTTACTGTTTTCCAACTGTGGTTTCATTTACGATGTATCTTGAATTTTGCTGCTTGTAGTGTTTGATATTATCCCTTTGCTTGCTCGACTGCTGTCTGGTAGTCTATTTCACAAGGATGTGAGATTGGGGAAAAGAGCATGGTTGACTTGTGGCGGTGGGATATCTCACTAAACCCTGTTTCACGATAAGTAACAGCACAGTGAAAGGCTAGATATTTTACTAACACGAACACACATACTAAAAGCGCAAAATCAGTGCCCATTCGTTGCTTTTGACTGGCTTAGCACATAGTAGCACACGCACCGCAAGATCGCGATCGCCCTGACGTGTTTTCGCTCTGCTTTATCGGCACCATCACCTCGTAACATTACGTGTGTTATGACTTAAAATAAGTCGAAATATAGTAAACCGAGGACATTCGCCAGGAGTCGTGATATGTTTCAGTTTTCTACTCAGCACAGTAATCAATGTCTCAAGTGTATCCTAAAGTATTTTTTTTTACCTTCCTCTATGAAACTACTTGTACATTATATTTCAAAAGTTTCCAGCACTGCACTTTATTTTGATGATCCCATGAAACGCGCTCAAACCATGCTCATTGTTTGGATTATAATACAATATTTGAGTGGAAGGTCCTTAAGATTTGAAACGCTTTTCTTTAGTTACCCGTGCGAGAGCATGCACTGCGAATTAGTTTTTACCCGTCAAAAACACCAAGGTGTCCTTGCCGGCGTGAAAAAAGAATAAACACTAATCAACGTGAGCGCAAATAAGCAAATGAGAACGGGAGTACAATAACGTGTTTTGATTTAACTAAGTGTATGTTTCCAAAGTATTTTATGGTTTGATAAATGAAGTCTCGAATATCATAATTTTTGTACGCATTTCTAGTTCAGGAGTAGATAAACGTGTTTTCTCTCATATTGTTTTTACTTAAAGTCAAATTTGTTTCTGTTCTCTTTTTTACTGCCGAGCCACACACACAAAAACATCAACAACAAAAAAGATTTAAAAATTCTCAGAGTTTGTATTTGCTTCTACCAGTGCCAAGATTACATTCGATAAAGTGAAAAAAGAGGAGGTATTTTCGTTCAGAATAAAGTGGATGAATTAATGTGCCAAGTATATAAAACTCCGAAATAATAATTAAAAAAATTCAGTGCCAGAATAGAGAAGTTTTGGGACGCCTCCTGGCAGTGCAGCGGTATATCTGACGAACTCAGATGTGTGGAAACACTTCATTTCCAGGGCGCAAAGACAAACACCAGCTGGCCCTTTTCGTTCAGGCAATGAGTTGCCTGGATCCCAACGCCCCTATCGGACATTCCTGTGATGTATGCCGTAATAGATTTCCTACAGTTCTGCTCTTGGCTTTAGGAACCTTTGTTTTTGTCTTCGACGTCCGCCAGTTCGTCAGCTTATACTGGCCTTTGTTCTGAGGTGTGTGTGTGTGTATGTGTGTGTCTGCGTTTTGGTAGATGGCTCTCGGAAGTTACCACTTTCTCAAGTTCGTCCTGCGTTATTGCTTCCCTGGCCATAGGATATCGTCGTTGACTTGGAAATGCGTGCAAAGTAGGGGAGACCGGCTCGGTTTATTCGGGCGTGCTTTCTCGGAAAAACCCTTTGGTTTTTTGGTTTCTTTTTGTTTTTGTTCTTGGAGCCCTTTGAGGTCAGATCGGACATTCTTCTTGCGAATTTAAGGGTCCAATTCCTTTCTGTTGGCAAGTTATAAAGCAAAATAGCATTTCGCGGGTGCGTACTATCGTTTTAGAACAAACACGATGACAAAAATATATGAACACAAGGGTATTTTAAGATATGCACTGATTTTACCCTATTGCTTAAAAGACGATCTTGGCAAAAATGTTAATCTCTATAGTCAGTGTTACCTTAAGAAACCCACGGCGTAGCGAGTTACCGAGGATAATATTACTGGTCATTAGCCAATAAGAACACCGATAGATAGTTAATCTAATGGGAAAGGACCCCGGCTCTATACTTTCGTTCACCACGGAAGGAAGCTTTGATACATTGCGCGATTTATTGTGCTATGAGAGACATGATATTCAATCCTATGATTTGTTTTGGACATTTGTAAATTTATCTTTACTCGAGTTCTACCGTCAGTTGCATGTCCAAATGCGTACTTTTATGCAGCCTAAAAAAAAAAAAGAACTGCGCTAATTTGTTTGAACAATACACGCGGCGCCAATCGTTTCGAACGATAATACTGTATTATGGAATGACCAAGCTCAGACTACAATTTGACTTGATACATGCGACCTGCTCAAGAACAATGATGAGAAACGTGACGCCTCTTCTCCCTGCTCACATTGTATTTTTTATGGCTCATAGTTCTTAGCTTCACAATTCGCTGCAATCCTTCTGCTGTTTGCGGGAGTTGTGGCTACCTACTAGTGGTGCAAAACTATCGATAGGTCTATCGATACCATCGATAATGCAAACCAAATTTAACTATCGTTAGTGAAAAAAAATAAAAACTATCGATAGTACTATCGATAGTCGACTATCGTGAAAGTACGATAGTATTCTATTCATAGTCGGCTATCGTAAAATTATCGATAGTCAACTATCATGAAACTCAAGAACACAATACCAATAGTTTACTATCTCGAAATTGTTTATAGTCGAATATCGAGAAACTAACGATAGCCACCTATCGTAAAGCTATCGATAGTGTTTTATTAGGTAACGAAAATTGTCGTGTGTGCATTCAGGGAATGTCGTCTAGCTCGGAGAAAAACACAACTGCATTTTGGAACTTCCGCATAATTATTGAGGAACAATATAAAAGCTATTTGAAAACAATCAGAAAGCGACAAAAATCCTCCCTAGAAACTATTGGCAATAAACTATTTAAAATATTGAGTCTATACTACTGAAAAAATATGAATAAAAGATATCAACTTAAAGGTTGTCGAAGTTTTTTATTTATTGCTTTTTTGGACTGCTTTTTGGGGTCTGCTTTTTATAGGCAGAACTCAGTCAGAAAAATTTAAATCTCTGTCGCCCTCGATAAGTAAACTAAGTATTGCATAAATCCAGAACCCTCCTTGAATATGATGCTAGCAATGGTGATTGAATGCGCAAGTATAGGAATATGACTTCACCCGGATGAAAAGATAAGTGTGGCGTTTTCTCGAACCAAACAGGTTGCAAGAAAGAAAGGAAACAAGAGTGCCTTTCGGATTTACAAGCCTTTTTCGCTGAAATAATGCCTCATTGCCAACAATATCGTTACGTGGATCACAAGAAATTTTCGTTTTTATCTTTAATTTTTGATCTAGTTAACGTTATGCTCCCAAGCCTTTTGTATTTGAAGAATGGAAAAACTAAAAGCACCAATAACTGACCATGTTGTCTTGGTATAAGCGTGTTTATTTGGCAATGTCCAATTTCAAGCCTCAACAACAAAATGTTTGCTACATGTGTTGATTCAAAAATATGTATTTATAAATTATATGACGACTTCTGTATTTTGAAGTTGTATTTTATTCCAACGGGTACATTTTGTTTTTCAGCCACCCTTATTAAAATCTGCCAAAATAGAACCGAACAAGAAGTGGCAACATATCACGGCATACAAGCCTAACTGTTTTCGTCAACAGCTTATTTCAGATTATCTGTAATTCGCAATCAATTTTCATCAGCAGAAAAAAAAACAACATGATCCCCATCATAGGGCTCATTTTTTCCCCTGTCAGTGGTCAAGGCCATGAAAAGTAATATGTGACAATTGAATAATAAAGGAAATACAAGCGTGAAAAAAACTTCCGAAAACCCTGATGCTGTCTTCAGCGAGAGGTTTCTCTAGATCCAAGACAAAGAAACAACAACAAATACTGAATATACTTTATAATTTATACTATGATAGTACTATCGATAGCTGACTGTCTACACTAATCAAATATCGAAAGTTTTCGACACTATTGGTGGTCAATGTTTCGATAGTTTTGCATCATTGCTACCCACGTGTTCTGCAGCAAAGTGAACACACACACACTTTTTTGTGTAAACTGATTGATATACAGCACTTGCGGTGATTCTCCTTTATTCATATCTCACGTGAAGACCAAGCAATATGAACTACGATAGAACATGAGAAAGAATAGGGGCGCGGGCTCTTAATTTTCAGTCACACTGCTAACACATCGTACAAAAGAAAAAAAAAACACTCTACAGACACTAGGGAGCTTTAGGAAACCGTTTTTTCACATCCGATACGTTACGATGGGCCCTCCTCACCGGATAAAAGCTCACCAGACAAAAGCTCACCGGACAAAAGCTCACCCGTTTTTTCACAGACCCGTACAAAAGCTCACCTTACTTTTTTTTTCTACCCGGGCGAAGCACGGGTTGGGATAAAGTGCGGACGCGATGGACATTGCACCATTTTTAAGGGAAGTGGTGCTTCATCCCATGCAAAAGTGTCGACAGATAAGCCGTAACAGGCAGAGAAGCAACGATTTGGGACCAAAATTTAAGTCATCGAAACTGAGTGGAGCTTATAAGATCAAGCTTGCTTGACTCAAGATATGCCGAAGCACCATTGTGCTACGCCAAAGAAACTTCTCGAACCGGAGTTTTTGAACCCGAAGAGTGACTGAAAAAGCGAAGTCACCCTTCGGTGACCTCGCTTTTTCATTGTGCTTATGTCACGCTAAACGTGCACTTAAAAGTTAGGCAGAATGTCTCTTCATTACTAATGCACGGGTTTTCTGGGGGTTCAGAGTAATAATTGAAGTGAATGGCTAAGAAAATTAAATAGTTTCCGTCATTGTGCGCCGTAAATGTATTTCGAATCAAGGATTTTCTCGGGCTGATGTGTAAATAAAACTGAAGCAAAACTGTAATATATAAACCATTGAGTTGCAAATAAAAAAAAAAAATATTTTGATGGAACGGGAGTTGGGAGATAACCAATTTAGAAAGCGGTACGGGGATTTTGGATAGGCTGGCGTTCCTAATTCCACCACAGCTTGTGCCCGAAGTACTAACCTACATCAGGAAAATGTCTACCGGTGACATCGGCGACCTGCTGGACTACTTTGATCGCACGTATGTCAACGGCTCCTTTCGTGCTCCCTCTGCTCCTTCCGCGGTGGCACCCAGAGCGAATTCTTCACTTTGCCTGACTGTGCGCCGACGACGACCGGAGTTTCCCCCGGAACGGTAATATGCACGACGTCACTCTTCAAGATAAAAACCGGACGAAGCAACACCTGCGAACGATGGAATACCGGGTCCCAGAAGCTTGTCGGCCACGCCCATTTAAGCGTCTGGAGGCTGATTGAATGCCTACAGCAAAATCAGGCGCTCGTTGTCACGGCATTGACGCAAGCCCCTAAAGGAGAGCCCCCAGCGAAGCGGGTGCGATAAAGCGCGATCCAAACCAACGCGTTTTTGTGCGCGCGTAGGCCATGCGCTTCGCGGAAATTGCGTAGTTGGTGACGTTTTTGCTGTTTCTTGTGCGCTTTCTGAGTCACAACCATGCACGTTGGTTAGGACGGTGCGCTTTCGGGCGAGCGGAGAGCATCGGCGCCAGACGGCGAATAAACGTGGAGCCGGAACTGGTGCCCCATATCCTACGTCACGCGTGTTTTCGTGCGCGTTCAGATGTTGAAATCATCCAACTTTCTTATTCGCGCCTGGAAGGCGCATGGAATCAGTGCTACGTCACGAACTACGCAATTTCCGGGAAGAGCACGGCCCACGCGCGCACAAAAACGTGTTGGTTTGGATCGCGCTTAAACCACTCTGCGCCCCCAGAATCGTCTAAAAAATATTTGCGGGGGGTTCCAGTTAAACCGAGTTCTACCAAGACTGCTGGAGATAGTAAGGAACTGCATTCGCTTCTGACCTATCGATAAAGAAACTTGCTTTCTATTCTAATCAACAAACCATGCGCCTGTCAGATTTAATTTCTCGTTGCATTGTAGTGTCGCCCTTCTAACAGAATCTTTCATGATGCCCTTTCATTCCCTATACAGTGTTTTTTGAACTGGTACGCATTGCTCCAGAGGTAATCGAAGGTGCACCAGTTTTTGACGGAAATGGCAGCAAATATTGTATATAGTCAAGTCACCACAGAGTAGTTGTTTTACTCTCGCTGACGAGCTATTTGACACAATCAACTTATAAGCCATTTATTTGTGTCGGTCTTATAGCCGCCATTACTTCACTCAAAAAAATCACTAGATGACGTCTCGAAAGAGCGCGTTTTCACACGACGATACGCCATTGTTGTTTTTTTTTTTTTTTTTCAAATTCGGAGAATGCACATTGAAGTCGGGGTTTTTTACTTTCCTCGGAAAGTACAAGTACATGCCCAGAGAATGTACTTCAAGTAAAGTACAAGTTTTCTAAACAGTAGTACTTTAAGTACCATGTACTTAGATACTTCCCAACAGTCCTTGTTTATTATTTTTATAAAAAAACGTTGGGGGAATTACTAAAGTTTCTCGAACGATCTTCAAATCTTTGAAGACCTGCATATTCAATGGTTTGGAAGGAAAGGCAACGCAAAAAGGTCCCCTTTGCATTGCCCTTTAGCACGCGATTCTTCGAGTACAGCACAAACTACGGGAGCACCAGATGAGCTTCAGAGCAGGTGCCGCATTTTGTTGCCTCCTTTGCGTGAGGATGCAGTGTGTGCACCTCCTGTAGTGAGCGAGAGTTTTTACGTTGGGGAGAAGCGGGAACCAGCCCTTTCTTCGAATGGGTCTAGTTTCCTTGAGCTTCGGGACACAAAGAAACGCCAGTCTTCGGCGCTAATCCCGCATTTACTTGGCCTCTCTTGCGTCGTGCCTTTTCGCTCCCCGCGCTTCGTAGCAGTGTTGTTGCGGTGGGAAGGGGGGGGGGGGGGGGGAGAGGGGGGGTGCTCGGGAAAAGTATGGGGGGTTTCGGGCTCTCCAACCCATTTTCTTTCGCCCCCCTCTCCTTTCCCACGCCACGTGCTTCCCCCTTTGCAAATATCAGCTGATCTCCCAACATCTTATCTCTTGTGCAGGAATGTTTGTTGATAGGCAAAACAACCACTAAAATTCGAAAGCAATTTGTAACTTGAGTAGAAGTTACTCAAAAAAAGTAATTAAAGTAAACTACTAATTACCGAAATAACATTGTAATTGAAAGTTACTAAACTACTCAGAAAAGTAGTTAAACTACAGTAACTTGAGTAGAGTAGTTGAACTACGTACAAGTCTGTCGGTATGCCAACGTTTATGCGGAGCGCAAGATGGTCTGCTTCTTGCACGGGGGTTGCGATGATGTCAGAACGCCGAGCTCTTATTGGCTGATTGTAGAAATAGTGGGTAGACTTCAGGGCATCTAGCTCTCGGTTCTACCCAACTATTCTTTCAATCAAAGTCAATCAGGGCTCGGCGTAGTTCTACGTCACCGCAACCCCTGCACAAGAAGTAGACGGACTTGCGCTCCACATTACCCAAGTTGTAGCGTGGAGCTAGCGGCTTCGAAGATACCGAAGCATGAGATTCCTCGTGCATGCGTTCCTGCGTCTAGGTAGTCTGAACCTTCGTTAAGTATCTAAAATATTTGGTTACTTAAAAGAAGTGTCCGATTCGGAGAAGCGTTTGCGTCAAATTCTCGCGTAAAAAAAGAGAAAGGTCGGGAATGCACTTTAAAAAGGGCCCGTGCGTCTACTTTCCCGCGCAACACTCGGAGAGCCAATCACCGCAACTTACGGAGGCAGCTCAGCGAATGACTTTGCCGAAACATATGTCTAGACCAAAAAACGCAGTCTGAGTTGTGACATTAAGCAATGCAAGCGGGACGTTTTGCATTGCTTAATGTCACAACTCAGACTGCGTTTTTTGGTCTAAACATATGTTTCGGCATCGTCATTCACTGAGCTGCCTCCGTAAGTTGCGCTGATTGGCTCTCCGAGTGTTGTGCGGGAAAGCAGATGCACGGGCATTTTTTAGAGTGTAGTTGTTCAACTTTAGTCAACACTTATGTTATCCACGGCGTTATTTAAATCTCCATAATTCCAAGAGGACACGATGAAAAAATGAACACTAATTTCATTGTACTTCCGTTGAATTTGTGTTTGGCACGAGGTTCGCTTAACAAAATAGTGGATTGCTGGGCTAGTTGCTGATTCATCGACATAATGTTGAGAAAAAAACTAAGCGAAATGGACAAAATGAAGTCATAAAAACATACCAAAGACACGCTCACAGTCATCATAAAAAACACACGGGGTTTGCTGCCGGCATGATAATAGTAATCATGTATACGCAATAATAATAGATATTATTCTGGGAAAAGGCCTGTTCGAAGCATGTTAGTTTCGTACATATGTATGCTTCAAACCTGTCAGCAGAGAGTCTTTGCATTACCAACATGACAGGGCCATCGTGCAAGGACAAAATAGGCAGGACCTCGTCCTGCCTATTTTGCGCTCTTCTCCATTACGTCGGTCACTTAACAAAATACAGCTTTTGTTTGTGAACGTAATTCGCCACAAAGCAAAAGTGTTCGTCTTTATTTTTTTTCCAAATTTATTATTTTTCGCCTATTTGCATAAAACGATGATACAGGTACAAGATGTAGGTATTTGTAAAAGTTTTTTTTCCCCCTGAAATGACGTAGTTTTAAGGCTCCGACCGGCGAGTACAGGCTAATAAGCCGACGAAACACAGGCACTCTCCAATGACGCCACACGCGCATTACCGACATTAGCGTCTGTTTTACATAACTTAATTCAGCGAAGAGCCGCTAAAACGACCTGTTTTCTTACCATTGACCTCGCTTTTGACATTAGTTCGATGTCAGTTCGTTTCATTAGGCAAATACGGGCTCAGCTCGCTCATCGCTACGTAGCAATCGAGTCAACTAGCAAAATTATAGCAAACAGCAGACAAAAAAAAAATAAAGTTCGATGCTCTCTCTTCCGTGACACACACATACACACACATACAACATACAGCGGACGTAACTCGCACAGAAATCAGAGGATCTTCGGAGCACGTTGTACGCCGTGAGGGTTGATGCTTGGAGGCAAGGGTCCGAGCGTCGGCAATTCATCCGCCGAGATTAAATGAGCATGAAAATATGCAGCCACCACAGTGATCGATCTGCAGAAGCATGCGCGTGCGTTCGTGTGTGCGTCCACGTTTTCCTTTACGGGCGGAGAGGGGGGGCGGGGGGCCCGAAGTACACGCGGAATAGATTTATTTAGAATAGATTCAACACATTAACATGTATAGAGGACGGCGCGGCGCTCGCCACACGGCGCGGCTCGTCCGCGGAAGTGACATGCACTTGGGCGAAATGTAAATGTAGGCGAGCATAAAAATATACGCCAGGGGCCAAGTTTAAAAAGGGTGAAAAACCGGGTTCCGGACACCGCTATTCACAATGTTGCGCGCCGCGATCAGAACGGTGAGTGCTCCTCCGCGTGCAGGCGCGTCTCTGTCGGATCGGGCGTCGTGGTAGACAGGACGGTCTCGGCGGTGCAGTTGATGGTTTCCACCATGTGTTTCCGTAAAAAACTGAAGCACCGGATCAACGACATTTCGGGTGTAGAGTCGTGGTCAATGTTGTCTTCTGCTCAAGGTGTATGCCAGCTGAGCTTTCGGCCTACCAACCGAAATCATTCCCGCTGTATGGGCGGCGCCACCGCCGAACGTGCCACCGTGACGAGGATGTAGTGGGGCTCGATGTGAATTCGTTGGTTTGTGACTGGGACTACGCAGAGGGACTATACGGTGAGTTTGCGTTTGTTCCGGGTGTAAGTTCTACACTGTTAGTAAAAATATGGTAGTCGTAGTTTGTAGTCACATCTTTACTAGGGGGGGGGGGGGTGATCATTGGGGATTCGTTTACGCCTTCGAACTTATCGATTCCCTCTTTCTTCGACAATACGGCGCGGGCTTGCTTGCCCCTATAAGCAGAACTATTGCTGTGATCTGAAATCTTCGTTTGTTGTTCCATTGTTTTTACAAAGAGTCAGACTGCATTTACACGATTGCAAGTGGGCCCTTTTGACCACTGCCATATCCTTGCATGTGAAGAAACCTTGGCTATAGTAGGGATGCCCACGTATGTGTGCATCGGCGTGCGTGAAGCACGTGTCAGCTCGCACGAGGCGCCGCCCAAGACGCGCCATGCTTGCAGTTCCGCATAGCGGGGCTTATAGATAAGAGCAACACATACACAAGGACGGTCATGCCAGTGCAGAGCTGAGTCTTTGAAAACAAATCCTTATCTATCAGGGTGTTTACCTCCCAGAGTTGAGGGGCAGGGCGTACATCGCGGTCGGTCAGGAGTCATACTTTCCCGTGGAACACTTGGTGAGCCAATAACAACAATCGAATTGCGAATTGCGTTCGGTGTTTCCGAACGCAATTCGCGCGTAAAAATGTTCGTATAAATAAAGCAACGAATTGAGTACAATTAAACTTTTCACGAAGGTGCCTTTAGGTCAGGTTATACTCAAATTTTATGTGTGTGGGTATCACAAAAACAAATTCAAGCCAAAAAAAAAAAAGAAGAAAAACAGCCTATTTTCGATGCAAAGGAAAGAAAAAGGCAAAGATCTTCTGGTTGATGCTGTTACTTGCAGATAACACAGCATAAAGCAAAACAATGAAGGCTTCTTTAAGATGAATACCGAAAAGCGAAATCCAGAAGATCTGAGCGTGTGCGGTGACATCTGTAAATATCAGCGTCAAGAAGAGGTCTTCACCGTTTTCTTCCTAAAAGAAAAAAAAAAAGCAATTCAGTTCTAATTAGGTTTTGTAGAGCCTATACTCATTAAAATTCGAGTATGATAAATGCATGGCCTATAAAACTATTTTGAAAAGTTTCAACGCTTTCTAGTTATTGGTTTATTTATACGACTTTTTTTATGGCCAAAAAGCGCTGTGAAACACAATCGGGGGGAGCTTGGCAAATGACGAGCGCGAGAAACATTTTCATCAGCAAATGAAGTATGTAATATAACATTAAATATGAGGTGTTTCGAGTAACCACTCTGTTCCCCTCGATGTTTTTTTTTTTTTTGTTTCACCAGTCACAGCAAATTTTTTTTTCGTGCTCATATTATGCGGAGCGTCACATTGCAAACTTCGTTTTTTTATGTGAACTATATTTTTTTTTTTGTCATCGTTCGCTGATTTCTCTTTCTAGATTGTAGGGATTTAACTTTGAAGTCACTCTGTAGGTAGAATTGACGGATGGGCATATCTTTAGCGTTTCAGAAAGTACTCAAAATCCAGATATGGAAAAGCCTTTTGTGTTAGAGAGGTGATGCATGACCCACATTACATATATATATATTTTGCCATTGTTTGATGTTTAGCGATGTATTACTCCCCATTCTAAGTCGAAGGCTGGTTGTTAGACCATAAAACAATGCTGTTACTTGTGAGGTCAAAGAATCCTTTTGCTTTGTTAAGTGTGAGAAAAACACCTAGTTTAAATGCGCAGAGGACTAAACAATGTTATCTCTCTAACTTTTATAATACGTCAGCAGTATTTTAAAGCGCAGGAGAGTTTCAAATTTCTGAGCTTGAAGCTTTTGGACTTCCCTAAAAAAGATACATTTTTCTCTCTAAATAATAAATAAACCCCCCAAAAATTTAATGACCTACATTTATATTTTAACAAAAACTAATTATGATATATTGTAGGCGCTTCTTTCTTCTACTCCTGATCAAGATGCGATAAATATCTTCGCCTTCCCTATTCCCGATATATCCACCACTAGACCAACAAAACGAAACGAAAATTCAACAACTGGGCGTCGACAACGGCCACAAAACGCTTCGGTTTTATTTCGCAAAACATTCTCCATGTTTTTTATTTTCACTTATATTTTTTTAAACAGGCCGAAGAAAACCCCGCATTTTCCGTGTCGGCGGTCTCTAATCTTGCCTAATGCGTCCATTGTTCGGCCATAAAGCATCGGCAGGCCCCGCGATAGCGCCTCTGTCTCGAGCACACCAAAATGTGCTCATACAAAAAAAAAAAAAAAAAAATTAAAAAGAAAATATGAAGAAACAACCGATTGCACCCAAAGAGGACCGAGACGCCAGGGCGCCCTAGTGGCCAGCGGTATCGTTCGCCGCACTCACTCCATCACGCCCACCCGCAAAAACCATTAACGATGCAACACGACTCGAGCGTTTCTGTCACAAGCACATCGCTTCGCTGACTGATGTCCCCTCACGTCTCTCGATGCATTCTCTTTCATCTTTTTCCTTCTTCTTTTCTTTGTTCTCTCGTTTAATCTTTTTTTTTTCGATTCTTTTGTCTTAGTCGTGGGCACCCTCTTTGTCTTATTTCTCTTGGACTTTCTTTCTACTTTCTCAAAGTCCTTTCGAAGATATCAAAGTTTGCGCACGTCAGCCCTTGGACGTGAAGTGCACTTGCGTCGTCCGCTATACTTGACGCCGAAATATGTATAGACGGAGGTATCGCGCGAGCCTGTGGTGTTAGACGCGCGGAGTCTTCTAAGATAACGTTTTGTGCATGTTTCGGGGATCGAATCCCCGAACATGCATACATCGAGTCCACGTGGGAAAGCAAATATGGCTGGAGATTCGTAGGTGTACTTAACCTATAGATCCTGTTTTTGTCCTGTTTTCAATGAATAAACCGATATCAGTTGACAAAATCGATGGCGCGAGTAAAGGCAAGAAATGAATATGGTGCTTTTGCATGCGTAGAACCGATTTGGCCCTGCAATAATTGTTACGCAAAAAAAGGTCTCGGCCTTGCAACCAGATTTATGTTGTTGTTTTTTCTTAACAAAACGCCAGCACATTTGAGAATGCAATTTTTTTTTAGCGTGAATTGGGTAGTTATTTAAATAATATCGCATGGGAATTCCTTGTCGATATACGGATCTCGTTTAATATCATATTCTACGTTAGCGGTTTCTCATTAAAAATATAAACAATGTAATATAGTTTATTGCGCAGCAAAAATACACAATTATGCATGGACCCGCAAAACATGTAGATGCTTTTGCTCGCGGCTTGACAGCCAGCGGAGATGCTATATATTTATAGTCAGAGACAAACGCAGTAATCTTTAGTTCCATCCCCACTCCTGCCTGGTTTGCTACAGACCGGCATTGTATCGGCGTGAGGTCATGCGATCGTTACTAAGAGACGCACATTAAAAGATTCCAAGACAGAGTTGAAATCGCAATAGCAGGACGCGTACGGCCTTGAACCGGTGAGCCCACATCTCGAACACAAATGGTCCTCTTGCCGCATTACCATTTACGGTGTCGAATCGGTTTGCCTCTTCCCATCAAGCATTACTGTTTTATAAAATGTTGCGCGTATTCTAAGTAGTAAATACCCAATGTAACTTCATAAAAAAAAAAGCTTAAATTTTTTTACGTGGCAGTATGAAAAGAGAACTTGTGCGTAAGCTAAGTTTGGAGGCACAAAACCAGCGAACGAAGTAGGATAATGCTCTGTTGGGTGAAGGAGGCATAGTTTTTGACTAGATAGAAAAAAAGATATCAGTCTGCTATGGATAAAAATAAAAAAAGTTATCCGTTGGTGACTCAGCTTTGTCGTTTTTAGTACGCACTTGTAAGGTTCCGCTAGATCCTTTGAACGTTATTAATTTGCATCGAGCGTGACGTGATACGCCCAGGGTTTATCCGCGCAGATCCGCCAATCCCTTTGGTTCCCAACCGCGCTTGGTAGTCTAGCGTAATCCCACGCCGGGGCGAAAAGAGTGCGGGACCTAAGTCGCGAACCCTTTCCGATAATCGAGTCCTGTAACACAAAATAAAATAAACGACACCCTGAAAAAAGAAAGAAAAGAAATGGAGATGAAACTTTTTAAGCTTCAAATCTCAGACTAAGGAATATAGCTCTTTTTTCTTTCAATCTAGATTGAGCTTGTAGTGGGAGTAAAATATCTGCAGTGCTTTGCAGAGTTGGTAGGATACTTTGAGAATTTCCCGGCTCCTCCATTTGGAGCGAGATGTGAATTTCCAAAGGCTTGGTGTCGGTTCTGGCCTCTCAATGTATTAACATATACACACGGTATTACGGTCCCGGCTTATGAACAAGTATCTTTAGTTGAGGTTCTAACTCTTTAGAATTGTGGGGTGGGAAAGTTTTATCTGTACGACAACTTTCCACAACTTGAACGAATTACTAGTTAGATTGGCTGACGTAGTAAACGTGGACAAGTTTCATCTTCGAAAGCTTGGACGCGAAAGAAAGCTTCCCTCCCACAGTTTGGTAAAACCTATTCGACGATATTCGTGATGATAGCAGAATTCCCTCAGCCGCTGAATTTGCGTACCGTGTGGCGGCAAGCGACGCATCTTTCAGGTGGTGTCAATAGAGTGAATAGTTCAATATTGGGAGGCATTGATTTATCGCCTAATGAAAGCAACCATTTCTGAAGCTCTCTGGCTTTGCTTCAGAATAAAATGAACACCATTTTCTTCTGCGCAGGAGTTAGCTACCACCATTTAATTCCAGACAAAATGCAGCAATCACACCTTACTGTTTGTGTAACATAATGTTAGGATGAACATACACCACGACCAAACATTTGACCAGCTGAATTTATGTGTTCGATTTGACATCAGCGTCCTTTGTCACGTCGGTTCAACGCTCTTCTCTCGCGTCTTCCCGTCAGACGAAACGCTATACTCTGCGCAGTCAGAGGTATACATTTTCTTTTAAGGACGTCATATCCTGGCCTTCATTTATTCGAGTAATTAATGAGGGTCTGAGGATTATATCCGCGCTGCGGGCAGGATTAGTGCCGTAACAATGACCGCGATATTTAAACGCTCTTCGCGAAGTAAAATATCTAGAAATAAATGAGCGCCAAGATTCATGGGTAGCCTCCGCCTCGGATTCACCGGAGCTCGGGCCGTCGGGGGATTACGATGGGAACCATTATATTTCGCTGGAGAGGGGCCGGCCCAGAAACAAACTGCTCCTTATAATAAGGCAACTTTAAAGCGGAGGGGAGGGGTGAGAGAGGAGCGAAATTACTGCCACTGTATTAACGACGGCGGCGGCGTCGGCCACTGCCTAGGACAGCCCGCTGCGCCGGCAGTTTTTCATGACTGGCTTTCTGGATTTCAAACGCGTAATGAAGAGTTTATTAAAGGCTGGGTCATTATAATAGCTCGGGTGGGTTTCCATCGCGAGTGAAAATGATGAGAATTGGAAGACGGAACGGGTGCGTTTGGAAGCGTAGCATGTGTCCTATAGTACGCGAGCATTGTCTAAATAAAGGAACTGCTATGCTAAAATGAGTGTAATGTCACGTTGGATGTGATATTGCCTTCTTGTGCGTAGCATGTACTTTGTACTATATTAACTAAAGTATAGGTTTTCATTAACGCTTTAGTTTTTGCGCTGTTTTTATTCTGTTAGCTTGAATTGTACTGCCAGCATAGTACAACTAGATGCAGGGAATAACAGAGGGTCAGTAGTATTTTCTGATTTTTTTTAAATTAAAGAGTTGTAATTTTATTTCTACCGCTTCATTTCAATACAACGAAGTAAGAAACGTGTCCAAATAGTCGCAAATTATCACATTGACAAAGGTTTGGGATTTAAGTTAATCAATCGAGTCTTTGAAAGTGCAATGAATGGGTTTCACATAGTAACTAAGGTTTCTCACGTGGAACTTGTAAGATGACACCGGGAAGTCACCGATTACGCAACACGAAAGTCAAGAATTAAGATAATTTCGCAGCTGTTCATGTACGGCCGGGCAAAGGTTGAAACTAATGCGGGAAAAACGGATAAAAAATCGAACGAAATTTGAAAGAAAAGAAAATAGTCGCGCAACATTTCTCAAAATACGAACCGCGCGTGAGTATTCTCTGTACGAAAATCGCAAAGAGACTTTGAATGCGAACATATTTGCGCCTCACCGGCACTGCATACCCTCGTTTTTTTAGAGAATAACGCGCAACAATTTTCGCCTTTCTGAATGTCGTGCGATTTTTTGTTGGTTTTCTGCACATGTATTCTAGCACTAAAAAGGGGGGAAAAAGAAAGAAACAAGAGAAAAGTTGAGTTTTGTGTTTGCCATAATTCATGAAGCTCCAAATGGTGTCCCGAGGGAGAGGTATTTGGTCTAAGCTACCGGATGAAGTGGCGAAGTCAGAGACATTCAATGCAATGTTTTTTCTCAATACGCCTACACCATAGAGCCACAGAGTTAGCCGAGTGAATTTCTAGCGTGGCATTTCGGCTATGATTTTATGTGTGCAACATTCAAAACTTCCCAGGAAGTGCAACATATCTTTTAATCAGGGTATGTACTCAATAACTCTGTAGTTTTGTTTGCTGCCTGTGATTTTGTTTTCATCTCGATACTGTGCCAAACTGTACATCGATTTATTCTGTATTAAGTTGGTGCTCAGGGTGGGTGCTTACAGCTTTATCGAAGATGTTCCTTTATATTCCTCATTTGAGCCGAGCACTATTGTTTATCCTATTAACCCTTTGCCTACCGCAAAAATTTTAAAAAAAAAACGATTTGAAAATACCGAATGTTTTTTATGTGCCCTATAAATTTAATATGCAGTACAAAGGCTAAAAACAAATGCCAAAATATGCATTATATGAGAAATCTTTCAAAGAACTACAAAAGAAAAAGGGACTAAAGTTCCGCTTCACTGCATTACCGCGGACAGTTCACGTCACCTTGCACATGGACGTTCAGGCTTGGCGTAGCAGTACTGCAGACAGTTCACATCACCTTGCACATAGACGGTCAGGCTGGGTGTAGCAGTACTGCAGACAGTTCACATCACCTTGCACGCAAAGTGAACCCAAAACGTGGAGGGGCTGGAAGGGGATTTTCTACATTGATTTTAGTCCAATGCCGACACGCCGACACGATGTCCTCATCGAAATCGGAGTCGTCTGAGCTAAAATCCAATAACTCATTTGCATCGCTCTCGCTGTTCGATGAACGATTCATTTCCTCGTCTTCTGAATCTGAAGAGGCGTCACAATATCTTTGTTTTCGCCACAATTTTGAGGCAAGATCGTCACTACGAACGCAGCGACCAGAAGTTGACGCCGCCATTTTTAAATCCCCTGTTGTCTGCGTTGGAACAATTTCCTGCCAAATTTAGAAATTTACCAGGTTTTTGTTTTCCGTGAAGCGCCATCTATTCATGGCAAAGCTCACTAGAAACACGTGGACTCACCCAGTTCGTCCATGGTAGCGTACTGGAGCCCAAAGCAATGTGGACCAGCTTGTCTTCGGGAGGAGCGGTAGAAACAGTGTGGACGAATTCAGGTCGTCCATGATATGGAAAGGGTTAACGAGCTTTCAATAACCTAGACACAGACATTGCACACAAGCGTGCAATTTTGAAACCTGATTTCGTCGTACGACTACCCGTGCAGTTGATTAACTTCTGCATTGGCTGCAAGGATTGAGTGCGTGCCCTGTGGCGGTGAGGGCACTCTTTCGAGTCAAGCACTCGCGTTCACTCTTGTCAAATCTAGAGGTCCTATTTTAATCAAGATCAGAGCGAGAGCCTTCCGGCTGCTGATTGGACATGGCGCGGCTCCAGAGCATGCGCTTAATAAAGGATGAGGCACTTATGACTCCTTCGCGAGTTCACAATCAGGCAGTATATTGGAGAGAACGTCTCACCAACATACAAATAGCGAAAGAGGTCCCGCGGCCTCTTAATGTGCATGTCCTTGGCACTTTTGCATCCACCGGTAGATGCCAGCTTGTATACAACGGCAAAAATAAAGTTCAAAAAAAAGAAAAAGAAACGCGCAGGTTGTCAATGGGTTTTAACGTGAAATAGCAGACGATCCCTAATCAACCTGAGTCCAATCTCACTTTGCCGCCGCGTTCGGTTCAGCAGACGATCACAATGTTTTCCCGATCTGTTAACAGACGACGTACTATGTTTTCTTGTTTTGTTTCTGTTTGCAAACGGCGCTTTTCAGCAGACGAACAGTCTACGAACGCTATTCTCTCACTAGGCGAGGGGCAATTTAAATCTCGCGTTGACCAAGATCGCACCCAATGCGTGAGCTCGTGCGGAAAGGGTGCGAAGTGCTGTGCTTCGCTTTGTACACCCATTAAGGTGAAACACGGCACATCGCGAAACATTGCTGGATGATATCCGTGCGCGCGTACAACGGATGGACGAGAGGCGAACACGTGTTTTTCCGATTCGTACCTCCGTCTGGTGCGCTGCAGAGCTCCGCCAGGAAGCGGCCTTTGTTCGTACCCAACGCGGCGATGAAGCATCAAAAGAGGACCCTTTGTTTCGAACCGTTTCCTTCCTTTGTTCGCGAGCCTTCCGGTTCCAGTGTGGAATCCGTCTTTCAGTGGGAAGACGACCGCGGGAGCTGGAGCCAGCGCGCAGGCGCGCTCGGGCGCGCCAGCGAGCGTGCGAGCACGGGCGGCGTCGAAGCCGCGTTTGTTATGCAAATGCAGTGTCGAGCCCCGCGAGGCAGCGCGCCCTAGCGACGCCTGGCGGGGAGACGCCACGTCTGTTTGCTCTCCGCTCTGTGGAACTACGGTTCGGCTCCTTCCTACGATGTCGAGACCGGGTCGTGAGGAACCCGCTGTCTGGGTACTCGGCAAGTCCGAGGCTTCTCGGAGGTTGCCTAACTCGAAATACCGAAATCTGAGAAGAACTTTTTGTATGTGTGTGTGCGTACTTGAACGGGTTTCGGGGGTGTTGGTTTCAAAAACACATGAAAAGCGTAACCAAGCATGGGGTTGATGTAAACGTTCTTTGAGTCACCATAGGTGCTGGTGCAGATGTAGAAGTGGTCCACAAACGTCGTATGAGCGTCCGAAATGCCTCTTTTTGAGTAATGGCAGAGGGTGCATCTAACGCAGTGTCATAATACACGTACTATCGTGGACTCAGTTGGCTCTAATGCGCGAGCAGTGCCCGTTAGCCACATTAGGGTCCCTATGCTACACGGCGGGACCAAGGGACCGCGACAACGCTGTCTGCTGCGAATGGTTAGCGCCGCGCCGCTGACCGGTCGCAGCAGACGGCTTTGTCCCGGCTCTTTGGTCCCGGCGTGTAGCATTGGGCGCCTGAGCTATGTAGCAGGCACAGATCGAAACAGCAGAATTGCCTGGGGTGGCGGTCCTGCTCTTCCAGTTTGCGACCGCACCCCACTTGCTCGTCTGCTAGGTGGAAAGCAGACGACGCCACAGGACTTGCCAACGTTATAGCTAGCTGTGTCCACGATAATACAACCTCAATTGATGCTTTGCACCCGATGGTCACTGCTAACTGTGCCGCGGGAGTCGCTATTTTGAACTCATCGCACGTAAGTGAGCTCTGTTTTCAAATTTTATTAGTGGCTCGGCGACCGTTAGCGGTGACGTGTAACTCAAGCCGACTGCGATTGTAATAACGATACTGCGATAACAGTAAAGGGTGCACGTGTGACTAATCAGTATTAATCCAAAGTTGATTTCGTGAAGTCGACAGAATTTATTTCTTGATTGCTAATGCAGAAAATAAAAAAAAGGAAGAGAACAATTTATGTGGCCTAATAAACTAACGCAAAATAAAAATGGTTTGCATCGTAGGTTAGGAAGAGTTGTAAAAACAATATGCAAGGCTGTCACTTTTCCCACGACGTGCTGTGAAGTGTTTTGCCCCCCGTTCAGAATGCAAAAAAAAACAGAGGGAAATATAGAAGATCTAGAAAGTATTCTTCATCAAAAATAAGACAAAAATAAAATACAGAGAAGTGTCCAAGATCTGAGAAGTATTCACCATCAAAAGAGAAAACAAAAAATAAAGAAGGGCATCCTCTGAGTGCGCGTCGTGGTCTCGATCAATCCTGACGACTATCATTATGGACCTACCCTCCTTTTTCTCGCCTCGAAAAAAAAAAAAAAAATTGCCTAAGTAGTAAGCACACACGGGTCACGGCAAAGTACAATTTGTACCTTCCGCCGTAGCAGCAGCCCTTCTGTTCACGGCAGAGCTTGAGGCACATCCCTTTGGATTGCACTATACTCTTCTCATTTTTTTTTTATTTTTCTTTCTCCCATATTAACCCCGGGTAACTCCATTTCCCCAACCTCCTTGTCCTATAATAATAGTAATATGACACACATCAGAAAAATTGGATCTGCTCTATTTTTTTGTGGTTCTAAATGCTCAAACTAGTTTTCTTTTCCTCTGATTTGTTTTCCTTTGCTAGGATTGCTCAAATCTGCGCCGAGTTTATAGCAAACAATTCGAGCAAAAACAAGACATAAAACGAACAGCAGCAACGTATACACCACATAGGCAAAAACGTAATTTTGATGCCTTACAAAAAATGAAAGTGACAGGCTTCCCTACCACCTAAATTCGCAGTATTTGCTTTTGCTTTTCCCAAAATAAAGTGGCCATTTGTTTTGAATATTTGAGAGGTGAAAACAAAAAAGAAACACACACACAGTTGCGACTTACGTTCGGGACGTGTTTCGCGCGTTGTAATTTGCATATATCGCCCATCGTTCTTCAGAGCTATTGCTCAATGTCGGAGAACTGAACAGGTAACGCCTTCAGTGAACAGTGGAAATGTTTTTGTCGGATTTGGGTGAACACGAAATAAACACGCAAGTTCTTCAAAGTTTTCAAACTGCCTCAATTCGCTTCAAAGCAATTTCGTACTTTTCTTAAAAAAAAGAAAAGAAAAGATGTTTACTTCTAAAGAGTTTTAAATTATAAATTCCCAACCCCTAACACTCCGAAAAAAAAAATAAAGTAGACACGGGGAGAAGTATAACACCATGTAAGAGCTGCTCGTGTTGTCCAGTTTGTTCATTATACGTTTATTACATCTGTGCAAGTAACAACATTCACAGTCTTGTAAATACTCAGGTTTCAATTTTTCGATAAAAAAAAAAAAAAAAAAACGCAACGCTCTGTTTCTCTTCACCTTGAAAGTGGAATTAGTCACAGTGGAAGACAAAAAAGTTAGCCTGGGCGTTTTTGTTTAACCGGTATTTTCGTATAGGGGCCAACGGAGGGGGGGAAAATGAAAGACATCGATGAGACAGCGCGATGTCATGATTGTTATGATAATAAAAGAGATACCGAGGAGGAGGAGGCTAAATATTCGTTACACATGTGCGTTAAGTAATACAGAGTCCCGTAATAAGTACATGTCTACACGTCAAGGATACAAGCGAAAGCTTTGTGCTTTTGCTCACATGCGAGCAAGCACGTTAAAGGCGTCGCGTTCTTTCTAATCTGTACTTTTTTTGCGGTCTCGGCTAAGTGGGTGTTGACATGAAATTCCAATGGACTAGGTGCTCAGCTAATTTGAGACGATCCTTTCTACCCGTCTGTAACGTATTTTTGTGCCATGCGTAAATTTGTTTTCAGTGGTCCATGTTAATACATAGTATACGTACGAACAGGGAGTTGCGCTAAAATGCCTTTCGGCATCAATTTTCTTGGTTGAGCAGCGAGGAAAAGCACGTAGTTTTCCAAAAACTTTGATGGGGAAGTCGAGACTATAGTGAAGCCGATGAAAGTCTATATTGCGTGAGAGGGTTGAGCAATGTAATGAAATGCCATGTTGGCGATGCGCCTGAAATTCTTTGTTGTTGGTCGTTTTGCAGTTGTATAGGTCATTCATTCTCTTGAGTATAGCGTATAAGCCTAGGTTATACTCAAGTCGACCCAAAAATGCCGTCGATCGCATTTCGCGAGAGAATATTAAAAAATATATATAAAAATAATGCGCGTTGGAAAATAATGGTTTTTACTGATAAACTAAAACCATTTTAAACCGCTATGTAGAAACCTATTCACAGAGTTTGATATTTCTTGCGAAATAAGAACGATGAAGTGCAAACTTCGATGCGCCTGACTCGTTAACGCAACATATTCAAATTAACTTTGAGGAAGTAAGGGCCCTACTGTTAAATGTTTATACAAAGAAAACGCCAGGACTAAATAGAATTCCAAAAGAATTTCTGAGACGCTACTGCGAACCAGTATCCCACTTTCTGACTACCATCATTCAGAAATCTCTCGACGAATGTCGCTTACCAAACGACTGTTGTGTTTATGTTTATACAGCCGGAAGTTAGTCTGCCTCAGTGGGAGTCTGGTGTCTCAGCTGTAGATGAGCAATTTAGCCAGCGCGGTACAACCGCTAGCCTGGGGTCTTTAACGTGCACCACGCAGTGGTGATACACGAACGCACGCCGGTACGATGCTCATCCAGATCGAAACGGGCAGGGGTGGGGCTCGAGCCCAGGATCCCTGGGTTCTGCAGCGCGAGGTTTCGCTCCACGTGCATCGAGCTGGGTGTGCGCTTTAGCCCACTAGGCCACCGATCCTTTTTTTTTTTTTCTTTATTGCAAGATTTCGACAGTTAACAAAGATTCACAATGCACGATACATTTCACTTGAACATGTACAATAATATATTGACGACGTTAGTGAAGACGAAGATAAAACGTCGCCTGTAAGGTTTGGAGAGGCGGTGAGAATTGTTAAAATTCTCTGATCATCGACAGCTTCAAAAAGGCAGGCAACCACTCCAGTTCCAGACATACTTTCTCGTACACAGCTGCTATCAAGTTTACATTTTCAATGAAATAATACCGTACGGGACGGGCATCCAGATCCGCATGACGAACTGCCATCCTACATCTCCAAATAGCATGCAGGCCCAGTAAAAATACGAGGTCATATGGGAAAGGCGTCCCTTCCACAGACAAGAAACGTATTCCACGAGCCGTGAGCGGTAGGTCTTTTTTGAGAGTGCGTTGGAGCACGTCCCAGAACAGGATAGCATCCCAGCAGTCCAGGAACACGTGCTCCACGGTCTCCGGTTTCTTGCACAAAAAACAATCCTCGCCCCATGGTACAAACATGCCCTTATTTGCTAACCATGTCTTTACTGGCAGCGTGTTGGTATGTAGTTTAAAATAAAAGGTTTTCACGGATCCGGGAACTAGCATTCTTTTCACGCGGGAAAGCACATCACGGTCAGTACTGTCGGAGAACAAAGAGCGATACAATGGGACGGGAAACAGGCATTCAACAAGATCTCGCTTCAGACGCTTTCGTGTGACACAGTTTAAGTACTCTCTTGAAAATCGCACACTAAGAAATTGGTAGGCACAAACAACCTCTCTAAGGAAGCCCGTTACTTTGCCTTCACATGTGTCACACGTCGAAACAATGAACTCGGGTAGCTCTCTGAACAACCGTACTTGGATGACAGTTCTCAGAAATGGGTCAGCCTGGTCTCGCAAAAAGAAAAACCGCGAAACCATCTGTCGTATGAACAAATGCGACAAACTAAGTCCACCCGACTTCACGCGGCGAAAAAGGTTATCTCGTCTAGTTCTTTTTTCAGGTAGACTTCCATATGTACACGGCCATCACACGGTGCATGCGTTGCAAATGCACACGAGAGCAGTGCAGAACCTGTAACAGGTACCAAATATTTGCAACAAAAAATAAATTACACACCGTTGCCCGTGCGAAGATAGAAAATTCCTTGCCACCCCACTTCGCGGCTTTAAGACTCGTCTCCTCTGTTTTGTTACGCCAGAGCTCGTTGCTTTCACGGTAATTGTTCAAAGGCACTCCCAAGTATACACCGGGCTCTGTAGACCACTGAATAGATTCAAACACACGCGGAGTCACGTCCCAGTGGCCGTGCCAGATCCCCAAGCATTTCGCCCAGTTCACAGCACAGGCTGTTTGGGCGCAGTATGATCTCGTGAGTTGAACAGCCGCTGAGACGCTCTCTCTATCACCACGAAAAATCGCAACATCATCTGCGTACGCTAATATTTTAACATCACAAGCATTGATAGACGTGCTGCGCTGCGAAGTTAAACGCGTGAACAAAAAATTGAAAGGAAAAGGATGATTTACATTGAGATGAGGCGAAACACGACGAACACGAATGGGCGCAGACTAACAACTGTTTATTCTTTTCTTTTTCTCCTTTCAATACATGAGATTCCCCATGCGTGAGTTTGGAAAAGAACGATAGCTATGAAATAATGATAAATGTCTTCATAAAGATGTGTGGACTTGCAATTGTTGTGGTGTTTTTTCCTTTTTCTGATAAACGTTCGGTTTTTGTGGTGTGAAAGGGAACCTTGAAGCTGGTGCTGGTGTCCGCCTCGTTATGCTATGTGGTGTCTCAGCATTTCAATTTCCTTTTCATTCAGTGCAATGGATGGAGCACTTACCATACTGGCTGAAAGAAAGCAGTGCAAAGGGTGGGGTGCGCGAGCGTCTTGAGACGCGGAGTTCCGCTCGGCACGGCTCAAATTATACTTCGTTTCACTTCACCTGCGAGCGAAGCCAAAGCTAGAAGCGCGAGACCAGCGCTTTTTGCATTTCTCCCCAGCTCGCGCGCTCGAGCAAAGCCTGAACGCACGGAGCTTCCGTGCTCGCGCTTCCAGTTTTGCCTTCGCTCGCACATAAGGAGAAACGAAGTATAGTCGTGGCACAGATTTAGAGCACGCGACCACCGCTGGGGGCTGTTTCGCGGCCTGTGGTTGGCCCGAGATGCTCGCCTATTCAAACCAATGTATGGCCAAACTCTCTCAATAAACGGGGGGGATCGGTGGCCGAGTGGGCTAGCGCACACCAGCTCGGAGCACGTGGAGCGAAAGCTCGCGCTGCAGAACCCAGGGATCCTGGGTTCAATCCCCACCCCTGCCCGTTTCGATCTGGATGAGCATCGTACCGGCGTGCGATCGTGTACCACTACTGCGTGGTGCACGTTAAAGACCCCAGGTTAGTGGTTGTACCGCACTGGCTAAATTGCTCATCTACAGCTGAGACACCAGACGCCCACTGAGGCAGACTAACTTCCGGCTGTATAAACATACACACAACAATTTTGCTCAATAAACGGCTCTGTTACACACGTGCCGTGCTTCCCTGAGGCCATGTGGAAGGCTTCTATGATTTCGCGTTTGTTTTTATTTTTCGATCTGTCCATGACTGATGTATTTCCAAATAGCGGTTTGCAGCTGCATCTTGCGCAATGCGCTGCTAAGTTGCCAGGAGCTTGCAATTGCCCGCATGCATATTTATGCTCTCTGAGTCTGTCATTTAAGCACCTCCCCGTCTGCCCGATGTATGAGTTTCCGCACGTCAATGGTATTTTGTAGACGACCCCTTCTACGCATTCTACGAACTTGTTTTTGTGCTTCACCCCACACGTCGATTGACCCGATGTGTCGCCTTCCTCTTTGTTAACCTTTTTGCACAGTCCTTTTAGCTTAAAGGGGGCGGATAGGACCACTTTGACCTCGTGCGTTTCTGCAATCTTTTTCAGTCGGTGCGAAAATTTATGAATGTATGGCATTACTACCAGTGGTTTTTTGATCGGTTCCTTTTCCTTGGTTTTGTGATTGCCTCTGAGTGTTGCTATGCATTTTTCTGCCACAGCTACTAGCAGTGGTTCTGGGTAGCCGCTTGTTTGTAGTCTGGTGATTTGTCTTTGTAGGCCTTCTGACATTCTGTGGTGGCATGATTTGTTTATGGCTTGCCATACGCACCCAGAGGCGACACTCCTCTTCACCAACTTAGTGTGCCCCGAGTCGTACGGCAGTATGCCTTTAGCCCCTCTGGTCTTATACATCCAGCATGTATGCTTTTCTCCAAATGCCATTTCGATGTCTAAGAATTGCAGCCTGCGTCTCTCCGGTTGGTCAAATGTGAATTCTAGGCCTCTGTGCACTTTCTTGAACTCCTGCTTGACCTTTTCGTCACGGGTTCTGTCATTTTGTTCATCGGGAAACAAACCAGAAAATTGTCCACGTATCGAAAGCACCTTGTTACTCCGATCTCCTGAAAAAATGGCACTAGATCTCTGTTGCCTCTTGCAAGGTATATGTCGCATAAGGCTGGTGCTATGCACGAACCTATGCAAATGCCCTCTTTTTGCGTGTAAACACTTCCTTCATACATGACGTGCAGGGAGCTTAAGTATGTGCGGAGGAGATCAAGGAAAGCTGATGTGCTGATCCCACTCTGGTTTTGGAATTTGACGCTTCCGTAGACATCCACGCACTCTTCCACTGCCTCCAAGGCTCCTTGCTGTGGCACGTTGTAGAACTGGTCTTTGACATCTACCGAGAAAGCATTGATGGGTTGTGTTCCATTCAGAAATTCCACCACCTCATCAGAGTTGCGTACCAGGAACGGATCGTCGATTTGTAGAAGTGACAAGAATTTCTGTAGTTCTCTTGCAATCACATGCTGCCATGTGCCTTTGTCTTCTACTATAACCCGGAATGGACTGCCTTCTTTGTGCGTTTTGACTGAAAAGAATGGGTTTAGACATAGTTGACGGCTGCCTTTTACTTCCTTCGCTATCTTGGTGATGCCTAGTTCTTCACACTGTCTTGCCATTTGTGCTCTGGCGTTTTTCATACACCTTTCGTTGATGTCTTTTCGTTCCTCGAAGTTTTTTAGCATAGATTCTTTGGCTTTGTTTTTGTACATTTCCTGTTCTAAGATGACGAACACTCCTGTCTTGTCAGCTAGCAGGAGGCTGCAGTTGTTTCCTCTAATTCATCGTACCGTGTAGTTGGTGTTCACGCATGGTTGCCTGGATGTTTTTTATTCGTTGGAAACTGCTCTTATGCCGGCAGCTATGCATGCGTTTCTCCCTTCTTTGGAAACCTTCCTTGCAACGTCATGCACCATGCCGATCAAGTCCACAGTTTTGGCCTTAGGCTCTACTGCATATTTGGGTCCTTTTTCTAATGTCTTGGAGACGTTGTCTGGGATAATTAGATCAGTCATGTTGACGAACATAGCTTTTTCGTCCTTCATCCTCTCTTTCTTTTTCGGCATGTTGTTTATACATGCAGTCCACTGTCTCTCACCCTGGCTCTCCGCTATATCGATGAAGTAGTTGTACATCAACTTGGCTCGGGTCGGCGATAAAAAGGCATCGCAAATGTTCCTGATGTTGAGCTTGAAGAAGCGTACTTGCCTCCAAGTCTCGGCTCGTAGCATTTTGCAGCAGCGCCTTGCTGTAGCCTCCCCCGGTGCCATCCTTCCGAATAGGGAAACCAGAACAGGTGCTGACAAGCCGTGTGTGAGGGCGTACGTCAGAATGCGTGTCCTGCATCTTGCCTCAGCAATGAATCCGATGAAGTGATGTATGCGTGGAAGAGGAGGTGATGGTGGAACATGAAAGCCAGATGCACTCGAAATGAAGATTAATAAAGCTTGGACTTGGGTTTGGGCTAGTTGGTTGTACATTGATAGACGTGCTGCGCTGCGAAGTTAAACGCGTGAACAAAAAATTGAAAGGAAAAGGATGATTTACATTGAGATGAGGCGAAACACGACGAACACGAATGGGCGCAGACTAACAACTGTTTATTCTTTTCTTTTTCTCCTTTCAATACATGAGATTCCCCATGCGTGAGTTTGGAAAAGAACGATAGCTATGAAATAATGATAAATGTCTTCATAAAGATGTGTGGACTTGCAATTGTTGTGGTGTTTTTTCCTTTCTCTGATAAACGTTCGGTTTTTGTGGTGTGAAAGGGAACCTTGAAGCTGGTGCTGGTGTCCGCCTCGTTATGCTATGTGGTGTCTCATCATTTCAATTTCCTTTTCATTCAGTGCAATGGATGGAGCACTTACACACCAGAGCCGTTTATTGAGAGAGTTTGGCCATACATTGGTTTGAATAGGCGAGCATCTCGGGCCAACCACAGGCCGCGAAACAGCCCCTAGCGGTGGTCGCGTGCTCTAAATTTGTGCCACGACTATACTTCGTTTCACCTTATGTGCGAGCGAAGGCAAAACTGGGGGGCTATGTTGCGCTTTTTGGACTCCCAGGAGACTATAGGGAGAGGGAAGTGACGTCAACAACGCAGCAAATGCAGATTGGATGTTGATTTTGTTTTCTTCTGTCGACATCCAATCTGCGTTTCTCTAGCCGTTGACGTCACTTCCCTCTTCCAAGTCTCCTGGGAGTCCAAAAAGCGCAACATAGCACCCCTGGAAGCGCGAGCACGGAAGCTCCGTGCGTTCAGGCTTTGCTCGAGCGCGCGAGCTGGGGAGAAATGCAAAAAGCGCTGGTCTCGCGCTTCTAGCTTTGGCTTCGCTCGCAGGTAAAGTGAAACGAAGTATAATTTGAGCCGTGCCGAGCGGAACTCCGCGTCTCAAGACGCTCGCGCACCCCACCCTTTGCACTGCTTTCTTTCAGCCAGTCTCAGGACGCTGTTCTAGCAGTGCAGACAAAGGCATGGGCACGAGTGCGTGGCTTTGGAAAGTGCCTCCTATGCACGAGGTCTCGTACAAACAATAGCGTTTCGCTGAGCTAGGCTCACGCGCCTGTGCCTTTGTCTTCACTGTCGACATTTGTGAGATGGAGTAGAGGTCTCTTGATTGGTCGACGCTGTGTCACAATTTAGTTTACGCTCTAAGCGTGGGGGGAATATTCGGCGCTGGCGGCGGCCTTTGCTCCGCCTATTGTCCAAACTCTCCTAATATACGGCTCTGTTACACACGTGCCGTGCTTCCCTGAGGCCATGTGGAAGGCTTCTATGATTTCGCGCTTGTTTTTATTTTTCGATCTGTCCATGACTGATGTATTTCCAAATAGCGGTTTGCAGCTGCATCTTGCGCAATGCGCTGCTAAGTTGCCAGGAGCTTGCAATTGCCCGCATGCATATTTATGCTCTCTGAGTCTGTCATTTAAGCACCTCCCCGTCTGCCCGATGTATGAGTTTCCGCACGTCAATGGTATTTTGTAGACGACCCCTTCTACGCATTCTACGAACTTGTTTTTGTGCTTCACCCCACACGTCGATTGACCCGATGTGTCGCCTTCCTCTTTGTTAACCTTCTTTCACAGTCCTTTTAGCTTCGCAGCGCAGTACGTCTGTCAATGTACAACCAACTAGCCCAAACCCAAGTCCAAGCTTTATTAATCACAAGCATTTAAAGAAAAACCACGTATGTTCCCACTCTTTATGACACTTAGGCAGTAGGGCTCAAGAAATATTGCGAACAACAACGGGGAAAGTGGGCACCCTTGCCGAAAAGAGGATAACACAGAAATGCGTTTAAGTTACTTGTTTGTTAATTACAAGACTAGTCATGCAGTTACTATAGGCCATCTTTACTCCATCAAAAATAATTTTACCCACGCCAACATGGTTTAGAATGCAAAAAAGAACATCATGGGACACTCGATCAAAAGCTTTTTCAAGATCGACTTGCAACAGAGCAACTTTCCGGAAATCAGCATCACATAGTTCCAACACACTACGCGTAACATGAATGTTACTCATAATCGTACGTCCCTTGATACCGCACGTTTGATGTTCTCCCACCACATCTCCAATCACCGATTGCATTCTTCTCGCAAGGATTTTCATTAGAATCTTATAGTCGGTATTAGCTAGTGTAAAGGGCCGGTAATTTTCTACATTACGGAGTTTAATAGTGTCTTCACTTTTGGGGATAAGGACTGTGTGGGTAAATAAAAAGGAAGGCGGAAAAACTTGGTTTTCATAACATTCGCGATACACTTGTAACAAAATGCAAGCTAAATCTTTTTTATACTTTTTATAAAAGGCAGCACCCAATCCATCAGGGCCCGGTGATTTTCCGCTTTGCAAATCATCAATGGCTCTTTCTACTTCGGACACGCCTATCGGCTGTTCTAACCATTCTTTTATTTCACTACCTATCTTTGGCAGAAGGGGCAAAAAATTCTCTGTGAAACCTTCTTCTTTTGGGGCTTTGTGGCTCAGTAAGCTTTCGTAGAATTCAAGAAATGCTCGCTCACTTATGCTAGAGTCACGCGTCGTGGTACCCTGATAATCGATTTCAGTTATTTCGTTGGCGCGTGCGTATCTCTTTTCTGTGGCTAACGCTCGTTTTGTTGGTGCTTCACCCGCGAGAAACTTTTCTGCCCGGGCACGTATTATCGCACCTCTGTAGTGCTCAGTATCTATGAGCTGTAGCTTGCCTTTTATTTTATTAATGTCATCTATAAATAATCCTGGGGATTTACACTCTTCTAGAACAAGCTCCTTTAAAGTTGAGCGCAGCTGCGTTTCCTCTTTTTCTTTCTCGTACTTAAGAGTGGTTGATCTTTCTATGTGAAGTAACCGAGAAAAGGACGACTGCAAACCTCGGAGTGGCTGCTAACGTGGAACGTTTAATCAGTTCGCCCTAGCCCTTTTTGCCCCGGCTGTCGTCTCGTGGCCTCGTGCGAGCCCCCGCGCGCTAGGCGATCTTGCCGTGACGTAGCAGTCTGTTTGTGCCCGCGTCACGGGCCGGCGCGAGTGCACGCGCCGGTTACGATGACGTAGCATTCCCTCTCTTCTTATAGACCTTTCCAATGTTTACAATATCACAGTCCAGCGTGCGATCTTCACAGTCCAGCACGTGCGTGTTCGTGGCTTCGGAAAGCGAGGGAAGCACGCGCCATACGCATGAACACTCAAGATGGCACCGGCCACACGCTCTTTTTTGGAAAGGTCTATAAGTTCAATCTGTCCGGTGGTTTCCGCTTGCGCGTCGAACGCCTGGGCAAAGCTGGCTCTGTGGCCGGCTCAACTGGCCCGAAGTCACTGTGCTCGTAATCAGCCCCGTCACTGGAAGTGGCGCCATCTTCCGTTGTCGACTGCTCCTCCTGCTCACCCGTCTCCACCTTGCCTTCAGCCTCTTGTGGGGCGTGCGTAGCGGCCCGTCGACGCAGTTGGTCCAGGTGACGCCGCTGTTGTCCACCAGGTGTATCCAGGGTGACCATGCGCCTTCCTTCGGTCGATATCACCGTCCCTGGTAGCCACCTTTGCCCTGGCTGAAACTGCCGCGACCAAACGCGCATTCCTGGAGTAACTGACAACCTACTGCTCGAGGTCTGTTCGATGATCTTGTCGTGCTCTTGTTCTCCCTCTTCTCCGGGAAAGTAGCCACTCAACCTCGATCTGGGCTGAAAGCCCATCAGCCTCTCTGCCGGTGACTTGCCGTCATTTGTTGGCGTCGACCTGTATCGAAATAAAAACTTCGAAATACGGTTCTGCAGGGTGCCTTCCTTGTTTTTCTTCAAGCCTTCTTTAATTGTGCGCACCGCGCGTTCCGCTAGCCCATTCGATTGTGGGTGATATGGGGCTGTTGTCAGATGACGCACATGGTTGTCCTGTAGGAATCGTGCCATCGCTCCACTGGAAAATTGCGGACCGTTATCCGATACCAGTGTGTAAGGCAAACCAAAGCGCGCGAAGATTCCCCTGAGTACGTCAATTGTCGTGTCAGCTGTTGCTGTCTTCATGGGTACGGCCTCGATCCACTTCGTCTCCGCATCAACAAGTACAAAAATCATGTACCCTTCCAGTGGACCGGCAAAATCCATATGCAGGCGGCACCAGCGTTTCTTGGTCTCAGGCCATTTTGAAGGAACCTGCGCCGCAGGCATCGGTAAACACTGCACGCACTGTGGGCAGTTTTGCACCAATTTTTCAATGTCCCTGTCTAATCCTGGGTACCAAAAGACTGTTCGCGCGAGACTTTTCATGGCCGAGATTCCGGGGTGAGTGTCGTGCAACTCCCTCAGCATTACCGTCCTCGCAGTTTCTGGCAGAACAACGCGATGGCCCCAGTAAATCAAATTATGGCTCACTGAAAGTTCATCTCTGCGTGAAAAATACGGCAACAGTGGCTGCTCCTCTGTGCTTAACCTTGACGGCCATCCATCCTGGATCCATTTCTTCACTTGCTGAAGTTTCTTGTCGTCCTTGGTTAGGGTTGCCATCTGCTGTGCCGACAAAGACCTGTCATCCAAACCGCGTGTATACAACACATACTCCATGGGCTCTTTAGCGTTGTCAACATTAGACCCCGGCACGGTAGACCCCGGCAACGGCAAGCGACTTAGAGCGTCGGCATTCCCATTGTTCTGTCCTTTCCTATACTCGATGTCGTATTGGTATGCCGCGAGGAGCAGCGCCCACCTCTGGACTCGGGCTGCCGCCATTTGTGGGATAGCTTTCTCCGGGTGAAACAACGCCGTCAGAGGTTTGTGGTCTGTCACTAGCGTGAAGCGATTGCCGAAGAGATAATCTCTAAACTTCGTCACTCCAAACACCAACGCCAGCCCCTCTTTTTCCAGTTGGGAGTAATTGCGTTCAGCCGGTGACAGTGTCCTTGAGTGGAACCCTATCGGGTAGTCCTTTCCGTTGCAGCGATGCGACAAGACCGCCCCCAAGCCGTCGGGTGAAGCGTCGCACTCTAGTCGCAACGGTTTCCGAGGGTCGTAATGAACCAGAAAATCAGCCTCTGTCATGGCACGTTTCGTCTCTTGGAAGGCTCTTTCCTGTTCCACCCCCCACTTCCATTGCGTTCCCTTGGCCAGCAGTCGATACAAGGGAGCCAGCGTGGTTGAAAGGTTAGGCAAAAACTTCGCGTAATAGGTCACTAGCCCCAGAAAGGATTTTAGCTGGCTCACACATGTTGGCCTTGGCGCTCCGGTCACCGCCTCGAGATTGTCCCGTTGTGGATGAAGGCCTTTCGCGTCAATCTTATGTCCCAGAAAGGACACTTGTTTCTCCCGGAACCGACACTTGCCTTGGTTGAGCTTGAGTCCATTGTCCCGGAGTCGCTGAAACACCTGTCGGAGCGTCGAGGTGTCATCTTCCTTCTCGGCGACAATGATATCGTCCAAGTATACCTTAACACGAGGCAGTCCCTGCAGGAGCGATTCGATGCGTCGTTGAAAGAGCGCTGGGGCGGACGCGATGCCGAAGGCCAGTCGGTTGTAGCTGTACAGGCCCTGGTGTGTGTTCAGCACTGCCATCTTCTGAGCCTCCTCGTCGAGAGGAAGCTGATTGTACGCGTTGCGCAAATCCAATGTGCTGAAGACTTCTCCTCCGTAGAGCGACGCAAAGATATCGTCAATCTTCGGCAAAGGATAGCACTCCAAGTGTGTCGCCGGATTTACAGTCACCTTAAAATCTCCACACAGCCTTATGTCACCGTTTTTCTTCGCCACCGGCACGACGGGTGTGGCCCACTCCGAAGTGCGGATTGGGGAGAGCACTCCCTCCTTTACTAGGCGATTAATTTCCTCCGAAACTTTATCTCGAAGTGCGTAAGGCACCGGTCGCGCCTTACAGAAGCGGGGCATTGCGTCTTCTTTTTTGTACAGCTTAACAGGAGGTCCCTTGCAGCAGCCCAGCTTCTCCTCGAAGATGTCTGCAAATTCTTCAAGGAGTTTCGGCACGGAAGCTTCGGCGTGGACCATGTTAACGCTGTGACCCAATCCCCTATCTAGAAGAGACAAACCAGCATTGTGAAATGCCTGAATTGTGTTCCGGCCGCACAGTAGAGGTCCTTGACAGTCCACAATGACCAACGCGCTGTTCACCAGTGCTTGACCGTGTTGTACCTTCATGGCAATTCTGCCGACAACCCGTAGTGGCCCAAGGAAGCACGAAAGGCGAAGGGGAGTCTTCTCCAGCGCAGGCCACCACTTGCGGTGCTTTTTGAAGACGCTCATGGGTATCACGCTCACTGGTGAACCAGTATCAACAAGCATTCGTAGCTTCCGGCCTTCCCAAAGCAAATCCTCTTCCATCGGTTGAACCACGTCTCTGTTGGCTGAACTGTGCGCAACCAGGGCTGAAAGCATTTCTTGCCCGCTCGCTTCCTTGTCAAAGTCATCCAGCGCGTAAGCTCCTTCGTGGTTCGTGCTACCGGACTTGCACGTTCTCGCCAAGTGGCCCTTCTTCCCACACTTGTGGCACACCGTTCTGCGGTGCCGACATTCGTCCGCTGAGTGATAGGCGTTACACCTCCAGCAAGCGGCACGTGTACCTGCTTCGCTGTTGCCTCGTCTTGTAGGCCCCTGATTACTCCGACGAGTTCGGACGAAATGTGTACCACCCGCCCCGTCTTGCGAAGCTGTCTTCCGCATCGCCTGGACGCTTTCGCCGGCAGTCTCGGACGAAATTGCAAAATCTTCCGCCTCTTCCAGGCTCAATGTCTTACGCGTAAGCAAGAACCGTCGTGCGTCATCATCCCGGAGGCCACAGACGATTCGGTCTCGAAGCATCCGGTTGAGGGTCTCACCAAAATTGCAATCCTTGGCGAGACGCCGCAGGTCTGCGATGAAGTCCCGAATGTTCTCCCCTTCCTCTTGCGTACGTGTAAAGAACGAGTAGCTCGCTGAAATCTCGTTGGCTTGGGGATTGTAGTATTCTTCGAGGTGACTCACGACGACCTCGTAAGTTAGGCTGTTGATGGCCTCCGACTGACAGCGCCCTTGCAAGACTCGCACGACACTGTCGCTCAGTGATGACACCAGAAGCGCCCGACGCTTCACAGGGTCCGTGACGCCGTGTCCCTCGAAGTAGGCTTCTAGGCGGACACGGTAAGTGCTCCAGCTGCTCGTCGTTTCTTCGAACGTAGGCGGTCTGGAACCCATCTTGACTCCCTCGTCCTTCAGCGCGCCCGCATGTCGCCAATTAATCCTCGTCGCCACTGAAGTAACCGAGAAAAGGACGACTGCAAACCTCGGAGTGGCTGCTAACGTGGAACGTTTAATCAGTTCGCCCTAGCCCTTTTTGCCCCGGCTGTCGTCTCGTGGCCTCGTGCGAGCCCCCGCGCGCTAGGCGATCTTGCCGTGACGTAGCAGTCTGTTTGTGCCCGCGTCACGGGCCGGTGCGAGTGCACGCGCCGGTTACGATGACGTAGCACTATGGCATCCATTTTAACTGCTCCTTTAAATTCTTCCCATTCTCCGGTCATCTCGCTCCTGCAGATGTTCCCTAAATTTTCAATCCTTGTATTTATCTTGTCGTTAAACACCTCGTCGTCAAGGAGCTTGTAGTTCATTTTTCAGTTGTGCCAATCAAATCGATGTCGGTCTTTTCTTTTTGATCCTAACCCGAAAGTCACGAGGCAGTGATCGCTAAAGCACACCTGCTCGACACTATAGTGTTCACACAGCGGAACTAGCTCAACTGACACGTATGCTCTGTCTAGCCGTGCGTGGCTGCTTCCTTGGAAATGTGTGAACTGCACGCCCTTCGTGCCCTTTCCGCAATGTGCCACGTCCTCCAAGTAATGCTCATTTACCAGTTCATTCCAGACATCGCCACTGCTATCCCTCCGGCGACCATGAGGGGTCCTGTCTTCTGGAGCACATGTACTGTTAAAATCGCCCACCACCACAAGCAGTCGTTCGCACTTTAAATATTCCGCTATACTTTCAAAAAAATGACATCGTTCCGTCTCTACGGTCGGTGCGTAGATACAGATTATACGAAACTTTTGATCTGAAAAGCAAATATCACAATACACGACTCTCCCATCTTCACGCGAAGCAACATTCGCAACAATAATACCTAAAGAGTTTTTCAAAAAGATGCATACACCACCCGACCTCCCTACCGCATGGCTTACGCATACATCATATCGCGACTCAAATTGGCGCACCATCTGCTCGGTCTGCTTCTCGCTCTCAATCTTGGTTTCCTGGACCGCTATCACGTCGAGGTCGTTTTCCAAGAACAACCACTGAGCTGGCACTGACTTCGCCTTGCAGACAGTCCCCTTACGTTCAGGGTAGCTATACGCAGTGCGACCTCGAGCTGTTTCATGGCCTCAAAAAAATTAGGAGCTTATGACCTTGCGCCAACTATCAGACACTTGCCAATCAGGGAGGTAGCGGGGAACCAGCTTACTGTGACAGCCGGTCTTCACGAGCCCTCGAAGGCGAGCGGCTGCGTGTAGTATAGCGTCCTTTTATCCCGGCGAGCTTCCACTGATATTCCAGGCGTCGCAGTGCCTGCTCGCTGGCGGCAGCACTGCTTGCACCCAGGTCCTCTAGTCGCCGCTTCGAAGTGATCGCGTCCAGCGACATTTCCTCGCTGGGGCTGTTCTCCGGCGCCACTTCCTTTTCCTTGTACGTTGCCGTTTTCTCCGCTGCTGCCTCTACTGTAGCTGCATCCGAACCGGCTGAGTGTTCGAAATCCCCCGCGGTGTCCTGGAGCTTCGCGGTCCGCGTCTCGGCTGGCGCTGTGACCTCAAAAGGCTGCTTTTCTCCGTCAGGTTTCCCTTCGCATTCCTTGCTAGCGGTTACTGTTGCCTTCGAAGACGCCGACGCTACAGACGCTTGCGTCGAGGGCGCCGCCGCCTGTTCCGCCTCTTGTTCGTCCATCACAAGCTCGTTCGTGTCTTCCTCGGCCTGGCGTCCTCCTGCGACAACAGCGTAGGATCGAACGCAGTCTTGGCGTTCGTGACCATATCCACGGCACTCACTACAGCGAGGCGCCCTACAATCACGGCGAATGTGTCCAGATCGTTTGCACCGCAGGCACAGCGGTGCACGTCCTGGAACAACCACAAGTACAGGGCCTCCGGTGAACCGAAGCTGGTGAGGCAGTCGTTCCAGCGTCATGCCTTCCTTCAGTGACAGCCGTGCCACCCGAGTCCGACGACTCGACGCCGTCAAAACCGTCGATGTGCCATTTTTCTCGGGTTATCTCTCTCACCACGCCAACCTCCTCCAGTGCCCTTTTCAGGGCGTCGTTGGGCACGTCGAAAGGCACCCAGTGAAGCTTGAGTCGGACCTCTCGTCGATCAGGGTCCATCGGCACACACCAACCTCCTTTCACCTTGAACTTGCCAGACATCATCAGTTTCTTCTTGTCAGCAGTCGAATTGAGGCGGACAATCCAAACGTGCCCCATCTGGAACACCCCCATACCGGTCACGTCGCTCAGGACGCCAAGTGCCAAGTTTCCGCAAAGGTTCCCTGAAATCTTCAATGCGTTATGGCCGCACTCCGATGTCAGCGTGCAGAAATGCCGTGCATTTCGAAGAGTCATTCGCCGGTAGCGTCGGCAGAATAAACCGATAATCAGCAGGAAGACCCAAAGCCCTATCACCGCGTCCAAGGAGGGACGCTTGCTCAGCTCCAACGGAGCTCATGATTCCGCGTGCGCTTTCGACGACGTTCGAAATTGGAATCCAGGCCACCGATTATGGCGCACTCCTATGCTTCCCTCTCGTGACGTCATTACCTTGCGAACAACAAGTTCGATGGTGTTTGTAATCATTAGCATGGTGGAAACATGAAATCACTGCACTCTGAAACCAATATTGAAAAAAAGCGTCAAAATTGAAGTCCTTACAATACTCTTATTCCTGTCGATGAGACATCCTTTGCTGACGTCATAGTCAGCGTTCGGCTGATCGTGGAAGGCCGACCACAGCGACTCTGACGATCGCGCACGTCGCCAATAGACAAATTGGACGTTTTAGTGATTTATACAGCGTAAGGTTGGTCTGCCAGTAGGGGCGACACTGGTTTACACTGTAGATGAGCAATTTTGCCAGTGCAGTACGACTGCTAGCCTGGGGTCTTTAACGTGCTCCCGCAGTAGTGATACACGACCGCACGCCGGTACGATGCTCATCCAGATCGAAACGGGCAGGGGTGGGGCTCGAACCCAGGATCCCTGGGTTCTGCAGCGCGAGCTTTCGCTCCACGCGCGTCGAGCTGGGTGTGCGCTTCAGCCCACTCCCCTTTCGAAAGGGTATAGCAGTGAAATCGCAGCACAATGGCGGACATAAGTGCGAGCCCCTTGCGTTTCATTCCGCTTTGCCTGCACGAGCCCTCGTGCAACGGGAGGACATTGCAAGTAGGAGCTACCCTATCGTGCAATTTGCACGTTCCGTGGTGTCGGTTGTTAGGCCATTGTGCAGTGGGTCGTGCCTTCTATCAATCGGCACGTGATTGTCGGAAGGGCTCACTGGACGTATTTGAGGGCGATGTTTAGAGCGCATGCTCAGAACGAGCTCACATTAATAGGCTGGTAAGATCGGCAAGCTTGATGATGCGGAATGCACGTTGCAAAAAATAAAAAAAAAGCAAGTACTCAGCAGTCGCGCACACAGCAATGGCCGCCTGAAATACACCCAACATCATTGCAGCCACACTCGCGCTACAGCTGTGCTCATCGCACACTTTCCGCAATTTTTCTTATGCCCATTAAAACAATCTGCGCACCCGACGACGACGGAGCGATAGCCAGAACAACCGTTTTATTGCTGCTTTGGTCCGCGGGCCGCGCACCACGTGATCTTACGTCACCGGTATTTGAGGTCCGCCGGCGGTCCGCGGCCCGCGCTTCTGAGAAATGCCAAGCGACTTTTCTTGCCCGGACCTTGGCGGTGGACCGCGGCGTTTTTAGCATAATTGAAGCGCTAAGTCTGACAACAAGCTGACTTTTGTTGTTTGGATTAGAATCCAAATCCAAAGTCGTTTTTTTTTTTTGGCTCCAACTGTTGAAGACGAAGACGAACCTTTTGTTGTGCGACGATGGCGGCATGGTGCGACGATGCAACTTTTTAATTCATCGCGCTCGTGGAGCAATTCCCCGCTCTGTGGGATTGCCCTTTTCGGTTCAGTTAAGTCCTTCTCGTCCTCAATAGTCAACGCCAGGGCCACCGCGGCCAAACGTCTCTTTCGTTCAACCTCCATCTTGGCTCCTTACAAATAGCCTCAAAGCAGCTCGCTGCATGCGTTTGGCGGAGCTGTGAGGTCGAGGGTTAGACCGGCCCGTTCGCTCTGTCGTCTGCTCTTTTGGTCCGCCGTGTGGATGCTCATTGCAGCCAGGGCGGCCCGCGGGCCGCGCATCACGTGATCAATCGGTCCGCGGCCCGGTCCGTCGTGTGGATACACCTAAGCGTCGTCGCCCATGTAGTACCCTCGGAGGTTGCATACCCTGTCTCAGCGGGAAATCCAAACATGCACCGGGTCGAGGGTACACGTCAGTTGCGCGCTGGTAGGAAGTTATGCGAAAAAGGAAAGGTCTATAGACCTTTGCAAAAATCGCCTTGTGCTGCACGCTGCCATCTTTTGTCTGCTGGGCTGTGAAACGTGTTCTGAGCATGCGCTGTAGCTCTGTCGTGCGGTACTTCCCGATGCTGCGCATGCGTCGACAGCTCAGTGACCATTTTTCGCTTTGGGCGATAAGCGTTGGAAAGGTCTATAGAGATGAAGAAGGGCATCTGTAGCTCTTTTCTCACCAACTCCGCCACGATTCGACAGAGGCCATGAAGCAGAGCCAAAAGTGTCTCGTCATGGTGCTCGTTGTATTCGTGCCTTTGCTACCGCCGACGATAGACCTTTCCAGCGCTTATCACCCGGGCCAAAAATGCTGAGTCACTGAGCTGTGGACGCACGCGCAGCGTCTGATATGCCGTAGAACAGAGCAACAGCGGATGCTCACAAGGCGTTCCACAGCCCTGCAGACTAAAGTCCCTTGATACTTCTTTTACAAGTAACGACAATCAATACAAATGACAATGCACACTCCGCTGGCACCAAATGGCGGCATTTAGTTCAAACCTCTGCTGTACGCCGCCATTCGCTTCCTAAAACCTGCACCGCCACGCAGTCGGCGCTTCAAAGAATGCCGCTACTTGTAGGAAGCTCTTATCTAGGGACTTTACTGCAGACGAAGATGGCAGTGTGCAGAAGACGAGTTTTGCGAAGGTCTATACCAACCACGCACAGTGAATGCGCCCAGATCCTCCGACTTCTCTGTAGACGATTGGTCTAGCCGGTGATAGGCAAGCGCACAAAGACGACTAGCGCCGTGACGATGCACTTTTAGATCTCTGATTGATGGCATCTATCGGATTATGGTGTAGGCTTTCAGCTTACAATAACGTACATTTAATGAAACCGGAACTCCGCTTTATAAAGCCTCAGTGGCCAAAGAGAAAGAGAGAGAGAGAGTAAAGACCCAAAATTATTCTAAGAAAGAGAAGAACGGAATAGGTAGCAGGCGTGACTCGTCAATGTTAAAATTACCAGTGCGCACAAGGAAACGCTGTGCTGTATTTTAATTAGGAGCACGAAGACATGCGGAGCCATAGCCTCCTATAATCCTTGCATCGCTTATCACCCGGGCGAAAAACGCTTACTCACTGAGCTGTGGACGCATGCGTAGCGTCTGAAATGTCGAGCATCAGAGCAACAGCGCATGCTCAGAAGGCGCTCCACAGCCCAGCAGACGAAGATGGCAGCGCGCAGAAGGAGATGTTTGCAAACGTCAATATACTGACAAAGCCTGGCCGATCGCCACTAGAAGCGGCCGCCGAAACGGAAGAGGTGGAGCGGCAGACAACAGATGAGAGGAGAGTCACGTAACTGGCGCCCCACTGCGGCGAGACGCCGAAACACACTTCTCCCGAGCGAAAAAGTGCGTTTCGGGTCCTCGCCGCTGCAAAAGCTGTGCACTGACGTTCAGGTTCCCCGAGAAGTGGCTCTTTGATGCTACCAGATCCTCGCGCTCCAAAATCGGCGACCGCGGGCACTTTATGGCTCCGTCGTCGAACTGCCAGGCTTTGTGAGTATAGAGGAGGCTATGGCGGAGCGCAAGTTCGTTTACTTCTTTTGCAGGGATTGTGGTGACGTCAGAAAGCTGAGCTCTGATTGGCTCTGACTGAAGGATAGTGGGTAGCCTGTAGACCTCAAAGCAAGCTGCCATGAGGCCTACACACTATCCTTCAATCACAGCCAATCAGAGCTCGGCGTTTTGACGTCAACACAACCCCTGTGCAAAAGAAGCAGACGAACTTGCGCTCCGCATACTCGGTACTTCTGAGCAGTATAGTTTATTCTGGCGGCTAATTGGAACGCTTCAACAAAATACCGAACACCACCCCCACCCCACGCCAGGTTGGGCGAGTGGATTTATATAGACACACATGTACAGCGTTGGTACACTACCACTTTAGCGTATACCCTCCTGTCGGAAATATCGCAGCTGTCGCCGACGACGACAGTGGAGGAATCCCGGCTCTTGACCAGCTGCAACCAAATGGAAATACAGTCTACAGTGTATGATGAAAAAAGTATTAATTTTAATTTTTTAGCTATGTTTTGTGAATTACTTAAATAGCTAATTAAACAATATGATTGTATCTGAAGCAGGGACAGTCTAAGCGAAACTACCACCTGTTTACGCGTCCGACATTCGCGTCTTGATTGTCAGAAACACAACAAATAACGAACGCATCCTAAAGTTATAATTGCAAAAACCTCATGGAAAAAAAAAAAAAAAAAGGAGTGTTTACCTCTCAAACAAGTGACACGCGCCAGCTGTGGACCGATGATTAATTTTCTCAACTTTGGTGGAGAAAAAATCTAATCCTATAAGTTATAACTTATAACAAGGGAACACTATCCTATCGAGTTGGGAATCGCTCGAGTCATGGTTGAGATAGTTAACTACAGGTGTCTAAGACCCGTTTTGACAGGTCTGTTGAGAATTTCCTTGTAACGCTCGCTAAATATCCTTGTCTCGTTGTATATATTACACGCAGGGCCACGACTCCTAAAGTACATCCCACAGAAATCAGAGCCCCGACTTCCCTCTCCAGCAATCCCGCTGTAAAGTGCGCGATCCGCTTCACCTCTTCCCTTCTACCCACATAGCTCGTACCCTCCGCCCCCAACCCGCACAGGTAACGAGCGAGTACAAAACTCCCTTTTCCGGTCAAACTCCCGATCACCACCATCATCATTATCATCATCATCAACGCAAACTAGCGCACTAGCGAGGGCCTATTCCCTAAAGTCGAAACTCCCGCATTGACGGTGCGTGGGAGAAGACATTCCAGAGGCGGCTATTACTTGAGTGGCGTGCCTCCGCTCTAACAAGCTACGAGCCCCATAAGCGCGGTCTGTGCGTCGGGCGCCCCCCACGTCAAAGCTGCCGGCATTCCGGGCGCGCCTCGCGTAGCGCCCTGCTCTAACGAATTCCGGAGCCAAAGGGGTTCTACCGCGCGATTGGGGAAGCCGCCGCAAACGGGCACCGCACGTTGCGAGTTATATCCGACTTGGAATTGGAAATGAGGCGGCCGTTAATACCTTGCCCCCCTCGTCTCGGTGCAAGCACCAAGCCGTGGGCTCTCATTGCTGGTTTGGGGAGCGGCTTTGTGCAGGTATACCAACCCCCTAATGCTCCGTGCTTCATGACATCAGCTTTGAGAGTTGAGCGGTGGCAATCAAGGTTACGGCGCTGGTCCCCGGGATGAGGGGTATCAAAACCGCGTTGCTCCTGTTTCCTAGACTTGCTGGCTGGCTTTCGGGTGGCAAAGCTTCCACGATGTATGCGAAATGAACGCAATATTTTATTGATTTCTCAATCCTTACACTTTTGTGTCCTTAGTTTATCACGCTGTACAAATTAGACGTTAGATTAGTAGACACGGCTGCAGGTCTGTCTGACTGGTTCACACCATTGTACATAAAAAATTAGCCAGTGTAGTACGACTGCTAGCGTTCGGTCTTTAACTTGTGCCACGCAGGGTACACACTCAAACGCACGCAAACATATCCTTAAAAAAAGTTGAAGAAAATGAACGCATTTTAGTATTTCTGCTTGGAATAGCGGTGATGTCTAACCGCAACGCAGGTTTTTGGTAAATTATTTACCATTACGTTAAATAGTTTACCGCAGGAACTGTCGCTTTTCACAGTATTCCAGGTGGCTATAGGGAGCAAGGGGTTCATGCTAGAAGCATGATGGGCAACAGTCACTGCTGCTACCTACTGGTGTCCTTATTTAGACTGTCCATAGTCGGGGTTGGTGAAAAGCCTAAAGCCGGGGTCACACTGCTTATACATCATACAAAAGACAGTCTGCATAAGATTTGAACGCGAGTCACCACGAGATCCGTGGTTCGAGTGCCGCATGGCAATGAGTTCAAGGAGAAACGTGACACGCGGTATTCGAACTACAAATATTGCAGTGACTCGTGGTTGCAGAGTGTCTTTTGTATGATGTATGGGCTGGAGGTGAGCGATATGCCTGCCTATTTGACAATGTAAAAAATTCGGCAATAAAGAAAAAAAAAAGAAAAGATCGGTGGCCGAGTGGGCTAGCGCACACCACCTCGGAGCACGTGGGGCGAAAGCTCGCGCTGCAGACTCAGGGGTCCTGAGTTCAATCCCCACCCCTGCACATTTTTATCTGGATTAGCATCGTACCGGCGTGCGGTCGTGTACCACTACTGCGTGATGCACGTTAAAGACCCCAGGATAGCGGTTGTACTGCATTGGCTAAATTTCTCATCTACAGCGTATGACTCGTCGCAACTTTTAAATGGCTGACCAACTACACGCTGTCTAAATATCCACACAACCCCAATTATTATCGATGCGTGGGCAGTGTGGCCCCAGCTTAAAGGGGCGATGCAACAATTTTTGTACTTTGCGCAAATACTGCATAGAACGGATCCCTGACGTTAAAGGGATACTGAACCAAAGAATTCAGTGCCCATAATAAGTGGCGCACGTTCTTTCCACGAGCCAGCAGCCGCCGGTGTGCGCGAGCACACGCAACGAAAATGACGTCAAAGATCTCCATTTGCGCTTAAGAGGACAGTGAAATGCATGAGCTTCGGGCCAAAGGAGAATAAAGACAGGCTTTTCATCTCTACAAGTGAAAGCTACGTGCTTGTTAGACCAATTAATCGCTTACCTTTTACACCAGACACCACTGTGTAGATGAAAAACTTGTCTTTATTCTCCTTTGGCCCGAAGCCCATACATTTCACTGTCATCTTAACCGCGAATGGGGGTCTTTGACGTCATTTGTGTTGCGTGTGCTCGCGCACACCGGCGGCTGCTGGCTCGTGGAAAGAACGTGCGCCACTTATTACGGACACTAAATTCCTTCGTTCAGTATCCCTTTAATGACCTATGAAACACGCGTTTGTTTTTCACCCCACGCAATAGAAGTCCCCGAAAAAAATTAAAGAGAAAAAACAGCGTTTACCCCCTCAACTCGCAGCCAGAACAAGCGGCCACGTGATCTGGAGCCGATTATAGGCCGCCAATGTTGATCATAGTCACGCGCTGGGATCGGCAAAGCACAAGACACGCGCTGAGTTCCAGACATTGTTATGGCTCGGCTATTGTCGTCGTTGCAGCGATTGGACACGGGCCACTACCCGAATGCTTCTCGGGCTAGTAATTATCACGAGCCCAAATCGAGTGCCCACGCAATGCCAATGCTCGGGTTCAATCTATGAACCGCATTCAAATATCGTCATATGGGTGTACTGCGATCCCCACGTTATGTCATCAACTTTTGCAGAGGAGAGACTAAATGAAAATGATCGCTTTTGTCCTTGAAATTACACCGCAACAAAGGAGTTTCTTGGCCAGTGGCGTTGCGTGCGAGTATCCTTGAGTCCCACTAGTGCCAGTAAGCTCGTGTAAAGTGAAAAACACTCCAATTGAATATCGTTGCACCGCTCCTTTAAGGCGAAACGCCTCTTCAAATGTATAATTAAGAAATAACTATGTATAGCACTGTAAAAACTGAAGTTTTAAAACTCAACCTGGTTGACCTGTTTGCTTGTCAGAGGCTTTATTACGGTTTAGTGTGTGAACCAGGCACGTACCCAGTCCCGAAATCTTCCAATTCGCTGCCCCCCCCCCCCCCCCCCCCCTCCCCTCGAAACAAAATCCTGGCTACGTGCCTGGTGTGGATATCGCTTCATCTATAGCTTGTTAATCTATAAATCAGAAGCGTTTCGATCGGGTCACACTGCTTATACATCATACAAAAAACTGTCTGCATACAGATTTGAACTAGAGTCACCGCGAGATCCGTGCTTCGAATGGCGCATGGCCACGAGTTCAAGGAGGAAACTTGGCACGCGGCATTCGAGCCACGGATATTGCGGTGACTCGCGTGTGCAGGATGTCTTTTTGTATGATGTATACATGGGTTGCACGTGACGTCATATCCTTCCTCCTTTCTGGTGGCCAAAACCTGCTGTTATACTTCGTTTCACCTTATGTGCGAGCGAAGGCAAAGCTGGAAGCGCGAGCACGAAAGCTCCGTGCCTTCAGGCTTTGCTCGAGCGCGCGAGCTGGGCAGAAACGCAAAAAGCGCTGGTCTCGCGCATCTAGCTTTGGCTTCGCTCGCAGATAAAGTGAAACGAAGTATAATGAAGCTGTGCTCACTCGTTTCCGCTCGCTCGCGACGCTCGTGTACTGCTCGTAGAATATGCACAGTAAAGGCTACGCTCGAGGAAGTTCGGCCACCAGAAAGGAGGACCAAATTACGTCAGTGCAACCTATGTATAGGCCGTGTGAGCCCTGCATTAACCGCTCATTCACACTGGAAGCGGATCCGCGTTCACAAAGCGGTTGCGAACGCGGTTGTATAAAGATCCAGTGCAATTGCACGCGCACTCGATGTCATCAAGTGCGCGTGAAGTTGTACTGGACCTCAAGAACGCGGATCCGCTTCCAGTGTGAATGAGCGGTGAGAAAGTTTCAGAAATAAGAAGGGTATCGATGGCGATAGATGTTGACTAGCCGCTTAGCGGCACAGCGCAAAACATACACGCAAACGCGTCGCAAACGTTTTAAGTACTATTCGTGCTTCAGGCGAATTCAGCCGTTGGGCTTAAGTCACCCACTAATTTTATTCGATGCACCGCTGGAAGTGGATCTGTCTGAAACTCTCTCACATTTTTATTGAAGATTCTAAATTAACCTTGATCTTTGAGCCTTCTTTCTTATCTTGTCCTCTTGACCTTCTTGATGCTTGGTCTTGCCCTTGTTGAAGTTTTGTCCACCTGAAACGAGAATTAAAAAAATATATTATACCTTCCTACATCACTGCAGTACAAGTAACGATACCGCACATGAGTATGGCACAGTTTAAAAATCTTTGCACCTGTCATGAGGCTTTCCCTGAATAAAAATAGTTAAAATAAATAAAAAATCTTATTTTTCTACCAAGTTGTTTAAGTTTAAGGACTACGCGGACCAAAATATAATCGGAACTGTGAATTTAATAACAAGGTAGTACTAAAAAGAAAAAAAAGAAGATAGAAATAAGTACCCGTAGTTCAGAATTATTCTGTAAAGGTACACACTCCAAGGTGAGGAATCATCCAGGTAATTTTTAGTACTTTCATAAACTGCCAATGACAGGCGCGGGGCATCTGCAGACATTCGCGACGAGACAGTCTGAACCAGGACCAACTTGAATGTCTGAACGAACGCGGGACTAGCGAAGCTCGCGCATAGCCACGGGCTTACCGCCGCAGTCAAACGGCTAATACATCGAACAAAAGACAGTCCTTAGGCTAGGTGGCGCAAGCTACCGCCCGTTACAAAGGATATAGCCATCTACATTCATACATTCATTCATCCATCCATCCATCCAGTCTGTAGACACTGTCTGAGGCGTGTTTTTTTATCGTTTGACTGCCCTGAGACATTGGTCACACAAAAAACCTCCCTGCAGACAGGTCGAAACACACATAAATGTGCACCACACATGCTTCGAAAAACATTCTGTCCTCATGTCTGAATCAGACACCGTTTCGTTTTTGTATAATATATGAACAGCTTTACAGCGGCTTAGAGCAGCCTGGACGCTCTAGTTCGCTCCTACACCAGCCCTGGTCAGCTGTTCGCGAAAAAAGCCACCACGAATGAGAGTTTCTTTCTTGCTACATCGAACTCAACGAACTATCGAGCTCAGGGACGCATATTGATAAGGTGCATACGCTAAACTGTCGTCAATTATGCGTCTTACTTAGATGAAGATCTCTGCCTTCCCAACGTTAGGAGTGTGAGGCATCCGAGTCTACGACAAACGACGCTGGTAATGTTAAAATATGATGGGTACAGGAAATTCAGCCTTCGTTCGCGGTCACCAAATATCACTCTGTACACTGTAACTATACGTCAGTCCTGGCTGGACCCGGCGAGTTTGCCTCTTCTATTGATTGTCTACAAACACAAACTACAGCGAGAACCGTACGATAAAAAAAGCGATAAGTACGTTCGTGGGTATAGAGAGAGGAACGATCGTGTCTCATTCTTTTGTGGACAGGTTATCCGCGTGACAAATGACAACAGTGCAGAGCGGCGGCGAATTTATGATCCTCGCAACAGGAATCGGTCATCCTCGGATAGGTCATCGTAGGTCATCGTACTTCTCTGCGCTTTCTCTCATTGACAGCGTATAAACAAAAAGCCGAGAGAATGTAACCACACCGGCGTCACGTATAGAAGAAACCGGGCGCCTCCGGCTCACTTCATATATGCCATACCGGGGTTTCCGCTCTTAAAGATTCACCGAGGAACGTCAGTAATTGTATATTTTCCCCGCTCTATATAGGGGGGGGGGGGGGGGGGGTTAAGAAAATGACTCACATGGCTCCTTGTCACGTGACCTATGCGCAAATTTGATTTTCTCGCTAAATTTAGCGGAAATAATGACGCCACGTGACCTACACGCAAATTCAGTTTCCCGCTAGATTTAAGCGGGAAAATGGACGTTGCGCGACCACAACACCAATTCAGTTTCCCTGCTAAGTTTAGCGGGGAAAATGACGTCCCACGACTTCGCGTCACGTGACCTTATTCACACAGTCGGTTTTCCCGCGAGATTTAGCGGGAAAATTGACGTCCGGTGACCTACACATAAGTTCAGTTTACCCGCTACGCTTCATTCCCCGGACACAGGGCGACCCGACGGGGAAAGTCAAGGGGTCAATGACTCAACGAGTCAATGGGGTAGACTGGGGTGCCTCGATGTCCTTCTGTTTAGGGTGATGCCACCCTTTGTATACTTCATCTCACCTTAGCACGGACTAACTGCGAAGGCTGTGCAAGCGCGCGCGGCTAGCTTCGACTGCCTTGACTGGAGCACTCGCTGCACGAGCACTCGTGCAGTCGCCGAGGCTTCATCCAAAGCAACTAGCTCGAGCTTTTGGCACGCGCGGCTAACAATAGTCCATGCTAAGGTGAGACGAAGTATAGTAGCCGATGCTGACAGCACGCGCTCACGCGGAAAATACACAGAAATCGACGAAAACAAGATGTCGCCATAGCACAGTCAGCGCCACAAACGCGTGCAGAGACACACTCTTTCACGCGCTTCTGAACAAAAAAGAAAAAAAAAAAAATAGACGCGTGGAACAAAAATGGCCAGATGCCACCACACTAAGAAAAGCGCACATGAAGGCACCCTAGGGTGGACAGGAGTGAAGACACCTGGGCCGGCTTGCTAGAACAGCGTCTCAGCTGAGACTGGGTGAAAGAAAGCACTGCAAAGGCTGGGGCGCGCGAGCGTCTTGAGACGCGGTTTGAGTCCTGCTCAGCTCGTGCGCTGGCTTTGGCAGTGCTTTCTTTCCCCCAGTCTCAGCTGAGACGCTGTTTCTAGAAAGTCGGCCCTGGAGGCTCAGCTCGAGAAGGAATGCCTGGAGGTTCGGTACACCAACGCAGACATGTACAAATTACTCAAAAAAGGTAGTTAAGTTAAGTTACTGAGTATCGACGCCAAAAGTAATTAGAGTAGAGTAGAAATTACACATTTGTAATAGTAATTGAGTAAACTACTAACTACTGTAAAAAAGTAGCGAGTTACTTTGAAGTTACTTTCGAAGTTACTTTTTTATATTTTTGTGGTAGCAAAATGAACAGCAGTTTTGATTGGTGAAAAACCCTGCGAGCCTGAAATAAATGCAGTCATTTTATGACTTGCGTTTTCACCAAAATAGTTTATTCGCTCGCAGAAGCATTTTACTTTCAAAGTTATTGATAGGAGAGTTTTCGCCTTTTCCTCCTAACGACGTCCCCAGATAAGCTAAAAAGACGTTCCCCCGACGCGCTGGATGGAACGGCAGCGTTGAGTTTGAGAAACAGGCTGTGCACGGTCGGGTAAGCGAGTGTTGGCATCTTAGGTGTCCATGACGAAACATGTGAAGTTTGCCTCGTTTGGGGGGTTGTATAACAAATTCTCCTCCTTTTGTCTTTTTTCTTCGGCAAGTTGAGATTGTTATGACTGGCCCCTCTTTATTCCCACGACGTTCGGAGAGTACGCTGAGCGAGTGCACCTGACCGTCAAGGGTTCAAGTCTCACGCCACGACGATGAGATCATCCGGACGACTGCGCGTATCGTTGCAGTGCTAGTGCTGCGCTACCGAAAAAAAAAAAACGTTTTTTTTTTTTATTTAACAGAAGATAAAACGAAGTATACTTCGCCGCTGACGCCGGGTCCAATAAAAGGAACTCCCAAGTGTGACTCGCAACCCTCGCCGGCGACTACGGTATCCTGACGCGCCTGACACGCCTGACAAGTAAATCGCTTTTAACAAAGAGGAGGTCTCCCTGTCGTGGAAGGTCGGAAGGGCTCGAAGGATTACGTGAACAAGCATTGACGCTCGTACATTTGCAGCTGGAAGCGGGAATGTGCTCCCATGAGCGGATTATCCGTGTCTGCGTTTCTGTGCGGTGGAGTCCGGCTGTGCAAGCGAGTATTCGCTGACGACAAGGCGACGATGGGAACAGGCGCCCAGCTGCGAGGTCATGCCAGTGGCGCCTCCTGTAGAACCCCCAAACCGCCTGAGTCAGAACTCACAAAGGGCAGGCAACATGAAAACAACAACCTTCGGAGTGCCCCCGTCTTAACTTGCACGGTTGAAGCTGAAGGCGCGGCGCCTGCGTGCTTTACCGGATTAGGTCAATACCCGACCAAGGCTTGTTAAGCATCTCTTCCTGCGTTCGTGCGCGTCGGTGTTATGTTTTGGCTGCTCATCGCCGCCTTGGCCCAAGGACGCTTGTGATGCATTTTCTACGGCTGCGAGGGGGCCCCTTGTTCGGGAAGGCCGCTTCATCTGCCGGCGATTTCGAAAGTAGTTAGTAATTTGAGTAGAAGTTACCTGAAAAATGTAGTTAAAGTAAACTACTAATTACCCAAATAAAGTTGTAATTGAAAGTTACCAAGTTACTCAAAAAAGTAGTTAAACTACAGTAGTTTGAGTAGAGTAGTTGAACTACGTCCAAGTCTGCACCAACGACGTTTCACGAAGCAATGCAATAGCAGGGCAATTTACGATAAATTTTTTCTCTCTCTATTTCTCGGAATTGAAGTTCTCGCATAAACGCTATATATTCTGGCAACTTAAGAAACGGGGGAACCCCGCTTATTTTAATATCCCTCCGTAATCATTGTTCACATTGTCGCCTTTGGCAATGAGAGCACCGAAGATCGAATCCTGAAACGAGAAGAGTTAACATAATAGGCCACGACCAGCTGTCGGTAAGTATAGTTTGGTGGAATGTGTAAATCTTAGCCAACAACGCAGAGGGTGAAATCTTCTATTCCTAAATACCATGCCCGTAAAAAAACAAAAAGAGAGAAAAAAAGGCGACAGGGTATTGATATCGTGTTCGCGCTACAGTGAGCAGCGCGGTCAATGCCGAATTTCGTTACAATTGATCGATGGGGCAAAACATTATTTGATTGTGGATGCACAACGTCTTTAGACAACGGTATTTCTGGCACAGTGTTTCTGGGAAATATTTTGAGCAATTTTAAGGGAATCAGATGTTCTCAAACAACATATACATTGTTTGTCTTTCACAGTGCTTTCGTTTTCAGTTTTGTTTGTGCTCTTCTCTTTGCTTCTGCAAGAGGTATTAAAGTGGTCACGAGCGCTGAAGTTTAATTTATACGGAATGAATACGGATCAATATCATTCTTATCTCACTGCAATAACAGCCGATTGATTACATTGAATTTGGCCAAGAAAGAATGTCAAGTGCCGGCAGCACTAGTGTCGAAGAAAGCTAACCAAACGCGAGTATCCAACCATTGACGAGCATTCAGTTATTCGAACAATTATTCCAATATATATTTCAGTACTTTTCCTAGAACTTCATCTGCGTCTCATTTACTTCGGCTCGTGACGCCACGGCCACAACCCCGACGCTTTCGGTTCATGAATAGAACGACTGAGGTTCCAAATATGTAGAAATTTAAGCATAAGCTGCATTTGATATTGTTCTTTCACATTTTGTTTTAGATTTAAATAAAATAATTGATGAACATGCTCGAGACCATGTTGGAACGGGACATTGCGATTATGAAGAGAAGAGGGGGTCTAACCAGGGTAGAGAATAAAAATAAAGATGATTTAAGTCGTGATGTAGATTAGACATATCTTACTATGTTAATTTAAATTCAACCTTTAAAATATATCTTTTTAAATTTATTTTTGTTTATTGTTTGATATTATATATGTGCATTTCTTTTGTATCGAGATTAAGGAATAATCAAACAAGAAATATTTTTATCAAGTTGAACACAAGCACGAAGCAGTGATGTTTTGAGCAAATCGGAACGTTGAGGTTTCTTTCTAACATTCATTTTGTCCTTCAGTAACGTAGCGCCCTATTGAAAGTAAACAGGAACGCGAAGGAAAGAAACTAATACTAAAAAAGTAACGTCCTTATGCAAGAAATTCAGAAAGCCAAAGAAAAAGCAAGTAAAACATTTTTACTAACCTAAAAATAGCAAGTTTAATTTGTTTTTACAACGTCAGGGCTTAGTCAATATAAATGTGTTCATTAAACGGTACTTTAAATACACAGTAATTATTTATTTCGCATCATTTTCGGTGATCGGATAGATTGACCATTCCTTTTGTCACGCGTGAAAATAAATCTAGTTATTAAAAATCACTATTTTATGGTTAGAGTGTTCGAAGAAAATAAATCTGATTTAAATAAAATAAATTTGCTTTACTTGATTCTAAGAAACAATATCATAATTTGTTATTTTGTTTGTTTTAGAAACGTATACCCTGAGTCTAAGTAGACCATTTCTGAACGCCCGATATCACACGAGAGTGCGCTCGAAGGTATGGTTCGAAGAAGCAAGGCTCACTCATGATACAACTGTCAACTGTCGTTCTAAGAAAATCGAACAGCTCAAGCTCCCACTATTAATTATGATGCGAATTAGGAAATCACAACGCACCTCCCTGTATTCTTCGGTAATATTAATAACAGTAATAATGATATGATTGTTGTATTTCAGCTAAAATAACTGACGTGGCAGCGTTGCACAGCACGGAGCCACGTTCTTATTTTCGATATTGCGAGCCTTTTTAAGAGTAATATACTGCCTCAAAAGTTACCTCTGTTTTTTTTTTTTTTTTTTTAACGCAGATTGTTATTAACAGTAGTGGGTCCTTAAGTCTTCAGAAGTTGGGAGTGTTTGATAAAGATATCTACTAATACTTCATCAGGTGCAAAAGTATGACCTGCGTTCCGCGTTTACTGTTAAAAAAATTAAAAGGGCCATAATGTAAAAAAAGTAAAAAAAAAACATGAATAAGAGAACAAAAACATTGTCATAGTGAGCCTATACTTCGCTTCCGACTAATAAAGCTGAAAACCTTAGAACGAATGGTTGGAGCTAAGCCGGTTGGACGGATATAAAACGGCGAACGTAACAAAGCCGCGTTGAAGCAGAAAGACCTCAGAATGAGGAAGGAATAATCTTCTTTTCAGGCGAGCTTGAAAACAGGGCAAAAGGAAAAAAATGATTCGCTATTGAATTCAGGAGACACGGATCGCATAAGACGAATCGAATGGTGTAAAGTGATAGAAAAAGAAAAAAAAAGGATAAAGAGAGCAAGAACCAAGCCGAGGCGGCGTTTGATTAGGCCAATGGATTTTCGTGCGGCTCGATGCAAATGAGTTTTATCCCTCCGAGACCCGAGGAAGCGCACCTGCAATTCTGCAGCGCAAACATTCGCTGCGTTCTCATGCAAGAATTGAAAAAAAAAGGAAGAATTGCCGCTTCTGAGACGGGACCCGCGAATGATTGGATGGGAGCACAAGATCAAAAACAGGACGCAAAAAAAAAAAAAAGATGTTTTTTTATTTAGCGGTTTCCATGTTTCGTACTCGCTATAACGCGATAAAGAAATAACATTACAATATCATGTTAAGAAAAATACAAAATTCCCAAAAGAAAAACACAAAAGAACTTACAAGATAGATTTTTCACGAAACAAACTTGGAACGCCTTGATTCTTTTTCTTTTCGAAAGTTCTACCGGGCGATAATGACACGCGCAAAACCAAGCTGGCTCGAACAGATACTACAGATCAAGTTGGGAGATGATACAGCGGCAAACTTTGGCGATTGGTAGAGTGAATGTGTTAACGACATTTTTTCGTCTAAGCTCTCTCGACATGTCTGGGCCGCTGTCGGAACTTCCACGCGCGAAACGCTGGCGGCGTGTTGGTTCTTCTACACAAAGGAACTCTTTTAGAACTGCCAGAATGGAAGTCCTTTCAAAGAGGCACACAGACGCGGAGTTTCGACGTCGTGTTTGCTCACCTGCAGCAGTCTGACGGCATTCGTACCGGGGATCGGAAACGGGCTGTCGCAGCAATTCACACTGGGCCCGACAGAACGACGTACCCTGCCTCTCAGTCCCGTGGGCGTACACAAACGTCGCGGCCATTGTCGCCGAGCGTGATTGGAGGACTGTTTTCTTTGTTGGACGAGTTGGAGATGGCAAAGAACAGACACTACTTCAAACAAAGACTCTCGACTCGGCAAAATCAGTGACTTCAATTCAGTCGTCTGCTATGGATATGAGTGTCGAAATGAAGCGCGCCACATCTGCCTATTCGTTTGTCTAACTCGATGAAATCGTTGCTAGATAGATTATGATCTTGTCAGGCATTCTCTTTCGAAGCAAAAGTCATTTAACGTTTGAAGCATCTGAAGAGCTCGAAAGAGTTTTTGAAGTGCTTTAGCGTCCTGAAAACTTGAGTGATGAAACTCATCAAAATGCTGCGTTTATTGTCCCTAAGTCCTTGTGTAAGAATTTTTTTTCGGAGCTTTATACTTCTATTTTCGACGTGAGAGCAAAACCTTCACGCCCTTCGTGCAATGCAATCTTCATGAACAGTGACATTTTCATTTGCGTAAATATTGGCAAATCCAACAGCACACAATTCTTGCCCACATCCGTGGTGAAAGAGTTCAAGCATTTATAAAACGTATGGAGCAAAATAGGCGGAGTCCGCAGCTACAGAGACAGCCGAACCGCATCCAAATATTTCCCCGAATATGTGGCAAAGACGCCAGAAGGCCATGAAATCACTATGCCAAGAGCCTAACACACGCGGCACAACTCGAGGCTCTCAGCACGACCCGTCGCGTCCATTCAAGAGAACATGGACGGTAGCATGTTTAAAATAAAATAAAATAAAGTAAAAGTTGTGCGAGAAGCGCCGCTCAACAAGAGCACACAGAAGCACCAGCGCCATTGTCGGCCTTCGTTTGCCTCCCTTCGCCACCTAGGGCTTGTCTCACGCCTCAGAAAACTGTTCAGCGTCTCTGTTCGGTCATTGTTTTTTTGCTTCCCGACAGCAAAGCATTGTCGAAACCAGCGGCAACTCAGCAAATCGACTCATGCAGAAGCGTAAACCGGAGCCAAACAAGAAACCCGTTTTCATCTTGGGCTACGGCTTGGTTCCGAACCCTGGCTTTGGCTTCGGCTCTGGCCTTTCAGAGTGCTTTAAAGTCAGACACGCTCCGGAAGACACGTCCGCACGCTTTCGCTTCGTGCGCGCGAAGGCTGCTTGCCTTCGCCTTTTGTTCTTTCTTAGAGTTTCCTTCCCAAGTTTCGCCCAAATTCTGTTTTTTTTTCTTCCTATTTTTACGTCGTTAAATGACGTCTGTTTTCTCACGGAGCTGCGTTGGAAGGCAGAAGACCATACTTACACCCACTTCGCCCCTAAGCTGACAGCGCGCTGGAAGCTGTGCTCGTTGGCCCAATCATGTCTATCTTTCGTCACGTGATCACGCTCCCACCCATACCCACGCGTCAGGTGACGAAAAGGCGGTGCTTGATTGGACCGACGTGCGCGTAGCTTCCAGAACACTGTCAGCTTAAGGCGTAAACGGAGTGTAGATGTTTTCAAGCCCTTAGTTGACCCTTTCCATCATTGCGTCATTCTTTTTTAGAAAAAAAAAAGCCTGCGCTCGGGTACAATTTTTTTTTCTCAATGTGGTCATCCCTTTGGGCGCTACTGAGATGACGCACCTAGGGCGCTGATTAAGCTGTGCTTGATGATGCGCCACACTCAAAGTGGCTGCCATCAAGTGACACTTAAAGGGCCTCTTACACGCCAAATTTTTTTTTTTTCACGCTAAACGTTGCAATGGCATATCAGGACATTACAAAAAAATTGTTTCACTATAGAGTTACGTAGGTTTTTAATAAAAAATAGAAATACGAGGCCCAATTCAAAGTTCCCGCCGTGCACTGTGACGTAACAGTGTACCGCAAGGTGTCAGGGCGGTCAGAAAGGAGGCATCGAGCTACGTCACTAAAAGTGGGTTAACCGGAAGTCGCGTGAGTTTCACTCCTCGTGCTCTCCGCGACCGTGCCTAAGACTTTTTTTTCTTTTTATTATTCTGCTCTTCGTACGAGCGATCGTAGAAAACGAAGTTTCAGTTCCACTAGCTCTTTATCCCTGCACCGTTGGTTAGTTTCCGTGCTGTAAAATTTGAGGACGAAGAGTCAGTGGATCGACGTGATGGAGTTCAATGATGCAAAGCGTTGCGAGTACAAGCCAGTGTACGAGTGCATGCCGTCAGTCCGATAATACAGGGCTATACTGGGCGCAAAACAAGCCATCAAGTTATGAAAAAAAAAAAAAAATTTAGAACGCTCGCAGAAATTAGGATTGCTAGCATACGACACGCTCGATCGCATTGCTGAAGGTTGAGACACCGAGGTCGTTGAATCATCGGATACTCTCCAGGCTGTAGATGCTGGCCGTCTAAAGAATACGAACTGGTGAGTGTACCAAGTACAAGTAAACGTCGAGCACAAAGTATGTATTTTGTCTAGAGCATGAGTAGAACTTGTTTACTGGGTGCTCATGCGGCCGATGTATGTCTCTCAGAAATGCATGCAGTCCCGGTATTTCAGTTGCTGAAATACCGGGACAGTCCCTCACACAGCACCTTCTAGGCATTGTAGTTGATCACGTCAATTCACTGACTCCGCTTCTTCTACCTTTACAGCAACATTAAGCGATGAAAAGCAAATAAAAGAAACCTTGTCTGCTTGGATCGCTCGTGGAGGTGCGGAGAATAACAAAAATATTAAAAAAATATTACACGCGCTCGCGGTAAGCACGAGGAGGGATACAACTCACGTGACTTCCGGCGATGCCTCCCTTCTGACCGCCCCGACACCTTGCGGTACACTGTTACGTCACAGTGCACGGCGGGAACTTTGAATTGGGCCTCGTATTTCTATTTTTTATAAAAAAAAACTACGCAACTCTATAGTGAAACAATTTTTTTTGTAATGTCCTGATATGCCATTGCAACGTTTAGCATGAAAAAAAATATTTTTTTTGGCGTGTCAGAGGCCCTTTAAGCCGGAGTCACACTGCCCATACGTCATGCAAAAAGACAGCCTGCAACCAGGAGTCACCGCCATACCCGTGCTTCGAATGTCGCGTGCCAAGTTTCTCTCTGAACTCATTGCCATGCGGCATTTGAAGCACGGATCTCGCGGTGACTCGCGTTCGAACCTGTATGGAGACTGTATTTTTTATGATGTGTGAGCAGTGTGATCCCGGCTTATACTCTTCACTCAACTTAGATTTAAAAATAAAAGTGGCTCCTAATGTACTTTGAAAAAACAATCATCGTTGTCTGCTTTATGCTTTCATAGTCTTCTGAATTTGGTGCTGCGTTTTGGTTTTTCTATGCCGCCATTAGTGCGGCTACCTCAGTTGTACATGACGGCTCGAGTGACTTCTGGAAAAAGTTCATCGCCATGGGGATATTATTTTGAGTGCAGAAAAAGCAGTAAACTCAAGTGGCCATTACTCCGAGCAAGAACCAAAACGTGAAGAGAAAGACGCGTTGCGTCTACGCTCTCGGTGTTCTCGTCATCGGTTAGTTTAGCGACTGGCTTAATGCGCTGCATGCACACTCGATAGCGATTCCTGGAATGGAGATACCGGCGCTAAGCCGGGTTTCAAACACGTGTGATATGGTTTCAAGTTGCCATCTGCCGAACACAGATGGAATGTCCCGCAGGGCTTTCCCGCCAAATAGCACCTCAACAAATGGCGATGTGTCGTGACACTCGCTTAATAATCTAAATGGCCTGGGTTCGATTCCTGCCTGACGCATTTTATACATACTGCGATGGCCTTTTCCCTCCCACTCACAACCAATCAACGTCGAGCCTCGCGGCCACGCTTTTATCGAGGGTTCACATTTATCCAGGATTCACAGAATGCCGAACATCTAACCAAAAAACGCTTCACGTAAAAAAAAAAAAAAAAAATGAAAGCCGTTTGCAACTCCCCGTAACGCCGAATTAGAGCGCAGCTCTCAAGGAGGAGGGGAAGGTAAGGAGAGGAGCATATGCCCCTCCTCTTCTTCTGCTCGCATCCCATTTAGGAAAAAAAATATTCCGCTAAAATTAGCGGGGAATGTTTTCCGCTAAATTTAGTGGGAAAAGGTTTCCGCTAAATTTAGCGGGGAAATTTACCCATAATGCAAAGCGCGGTTACGCCGGCGCTGACGCCGCTCAGCCGAAAAAAAACAAAAAACGCCTAAGAACTGTGCTCTGAAAAAAAAAAAAAGAAGTAACACGTACGATTCTATTCTTACGATTCAATTGTGAGGTGCCTCAGTCACAAAGCTATATTTTTAACGGAGCTGCCTAGCCTACTTCAATTACCGCTTTTATCATCTATCATCATCCTCGATCCCATATTTTTAAGATATGTCAAGAGCGGGAATAATCTGCGCACAGGTACCGGCTTCCAGCAGTTGTGATTTAAAATGAACGCATGAATATGATTATAGACAATCAAACTGAAACAGTACCCTTTAACAAAAGCCCCCAAAAAAGAAGGAACAGAGAATTGGCGTTGCTGACATGTTGACGCTCTTTTATTTTAGCCGAAGTATTTTGTTTAAACTTAGTGATCGTCTCGAATACAAGGGGAATTTCGGGTGCATCCTAACTATACTAAATCCAAACTGGAATGTATACGATTGTGTTTAGACAACACCGGAAATATGGATATGCACTAAACTGTCCTAACCATCTTAAAAAAAGAGGAGAAATAGTAAGATGGCGGTACCGTAGCTTCTTAAAATAGATTCAACACACGCGCTGAAATGATAAGAAACTGTGTATTTTTGAGCGCGGAACCGGTTATACCACAACGTTAATACAAAGCACGTCTGTTCGACCACGAATAACGAACAAAGACGATATACGGTTGTACCGCAGCTAATGCAGAAAAGAGAACAACGTTTTTCTCACCAGAAAGATAAGCTACGCATTGCCGTATGTTCAATCTCGGGTCAAATGCAGCGCTAGCGGTTCGTGCCAGATACCAAAGTTTCAGAACTTATACCTTTATTTAATGCAATGATTATGAGCGATCTTCGGGAATTGTAAATCTGGAATAGGCGACCAACGCGGCCCGCGAATTCATGAAGGTGATTAGAGAACTATACTGGGGAATGAACACCATTTTCTCGCCGAAAAGTTTCGAAAATCGCTGATAGCTTTTGAATGAGACAACGGTTAGTTCTCAAACTTTGGTGTCTGGTGCGGACCGCCTGCGCAAACGTTCGGGCGGACAGTGAGCGTACTTCAATACGCAATTTAGTTTTCTTTTCGTTTTTTCGTTAGAAAAACATGGTGTTGTTTTTTCAAAAACCACCGGTATTTTTAGAGAGGTTTAGGATATGGGGAACCTATGCTTTAGGTCCCCCAAAATGCTTGGGGCGAAGCGCTAGCTTCTGCGCTTACGCAGTGCGACGTCCCTCAGTTACTTGGGGGCTCCAAAGCTCTATATGAACCCCCTATTCTCAAACTCTCTATTGTTTTACGATGAACGCCTTTAGCTCGCGGGGCAAGGGGTTACGCGATACCCGGAACGGGCGCCGCGCTGTCCTTTCCAACCGCCTCTGACATAATGGTCGCGCGATAATAGCTCGAGTCAAAACCAAACCGTCCGTGAGCGACCGAAGACGCGGGGGAGGCCAGACGCGGGCTGCCCGCTCACTCTCGCTAATTGTCGTCCTTGGACGGATCTGTATGCCGGTGACGATCCCGCAGTGGCCTGAATTCTAATTCGGTGGTCGTCCTCCCGAATAACCCCTCTTCTCCTCCTCTGCGTTTTGTCAAAAAAAAAAAAAAGATCAAGCCTTTTTTTTTTTTTCTATTGCAGCGTCATAGAGTGGCCGATATAATTGAGCGACATTTTGTTTTAATGAATTTCAGGCGCGCACCCTCGGTCCTTAGGTTTTCTATACTACATATACTGTAAATGTAATGCTTAGGCGTAACGCCTATAACTCTGCAGTTACACTTCTCCATCGTATAAGCGACACAATGTTCGCAGCAGACATGATGACAGATATATCTTCGGAAACGCCTCCCGTATCTTAGCAGCACACATTTGTTTTATACATATGTATGCTTCGAACATATCTGCACAAAGCATTTTTATTACCCATGTAAGAAAACCATCGTACAAAAAAAGATAAAAAAAAGCAATCTCGACATAAAAAAGAAATTGGCTTGCTTTGTTTTTATACAGCCTTGATGAGATACGCCTGAGCGGGTGATCGGTCTCTTAGCTGTAGATGAGAAATTTAGCCAGTGGTACAACCGCTAACCTGGGTTTTTTAACGTGCATCACGCAGTAGTGATTACATCTCAACATTTTGTCCAAATGATCTATTGTATGATGTACAGGGTGTCTTCCCCCCCCCCCCAAACCCACCTTAAAAACAAATCAATAATAACATTTAACATTTGTGAACGGCCTACCTGATCACATAACATCCTGTATTCGACTTTTTAATCTGTATCTAACCTGAACGATGACATAACCCTACAAGCTGACCTTAACCTAATAGCCGAGTGGTGTGAACAGTGGAAAATGACAACTAACTTTTCTAAAACAAATCTCGTTTCCTTCACGCGTGCTGATAGTCCTCTCTCTTTTACTTACACCATGTGCAGCCAAGTAATTACCAAGTGTCCATCTTACAAATATCTTGGCGTTCACTCATCTGACGATCTCTCATGGAACACGCATTTAACACACGTGGTGTCTAATGCTAACGCTCTCTTGGCTATCTTCGACGGAATCTAAAACTAGCACCATCATCAGTGAAACAACTAGCCTACACTACACTCGTAAGATCGCAACTTGAATACGCGTCATCCATCTGGTCGCCTTGCCAACATTCATTGATAACAAACATAGATGCACTTCAAAATCGCGCAATTAGGTTCATTTCTTCGGATTACTCACGAGACACCAGATCACTTCTTTACGAATAAAAGCTAACCTTGATCTGCTCTCATTTAGAAGAAAATTATTACGCCTGTCTTTTTTTCACAAGATTTAGTATCATAACCATTACATCATAACTTCACTATTATTCCCAGCCACTCGCATATTTCCTCTCATTGATAACGTTTGTAAAGTTCGTTCAATTTTCGCCTTGTTAGTTTCGTTTCTTAACTCCACCTTGCCATTAACAATAACAGACTGGAATAGCCTGCCTGACGGACTCGTGACCCAGTCAGATCATAAAGCATTCATATCCCAACTGACCATCCATCTCCAGTTGCACTAATAGCAAAGTCATTTCGTGTTTATAGAAATGTTTTATTTGTGTATTTTTCTATTCAATCTGCTGTTTTTTCTTAAATATGTTTTGAGTGTTTATTTTTTTCCTGTTTTATTGCTTTATAAAACAATGTTTTTCAGCATGTAAACCACTTTTTGTTTGTTCCTTTATATAATGTTTCTTCAGCGAGTACAGCCCATCTCGTGTAATGCCCGTAAGGGCCTTCGAGGTTTAATAAATGATGAAAATGATGATAAAATTGCAGGGTTTATTTCGCAGCAAGAACTAATTATGCTCCGCCAAACGCTCCTTCTCCGTCGAAAGACAGCGCAAGAGGTCCGAACCGGATGCCAAAGTTTCAGCACGACGAGACATGTTATTCAAAAGTTATACGTGATTTTGTGAAAACTTCAATGGGAAAATGGGGTTCATTTTCTATTTGAAAATGGATGGGAAAATGGCGCCATAGAGCTCCATGTATTCGAGAGCTCCGTCGCCCACCATTTTTCCAGTGACATTTTTTAGAAAATCACTTATAACTTTCGAATCAACTATCGGTTCGCGCTGAAACTTTAAAATCTGGTTCGGACCTCTAGCGCTACCTTCGGGCGGAGAATGGGCGCTCGGCGATGCGTAGTTTATTTTTGCGGTAAAAAGAAAAAAAAAAAAAACCCTGTACATTGTTTTTTGGAGACACCTTGTATTAGCAGTGTGACGGCGGCTTTATGTTCTCTTCGCTATACGGTAAACACAACGCTTACGTGTAACGCCCATAAGAGTGTGACACGTCGTCAGTCTCTCGGTCTGTCCGAGTCGTGTCATGCAGGGAAAAATAATAATTCAAAGTCTTCAGACTCAGAAGCTACGTTAGAAGGCCGGCCTTCCCTGTTGACGAAGTGACTATTGTTTACAAGTTCGAACAAATTTACCAGGGACTTCGAACTTTTAGCTTTAATATTCGTATCTATATGTCGACTAAAGGTCGCTATATCGACAGTTGGAGAAGGCGTTATGCGACAGACTTTATGTAAAACAAGTTCGGAATCCCGAGTGTTAAGTGCGAACACGTGTCAGTAATGACAGATACAGTTACCGCGTGCCTGCACCTATTGCACGATGCACTGCTGTTGGCTGCGGAAAGCATTTCCACGTATAGGCGCATAGGCTCATGCATACCAACAGTAAGGTAACTGCAGGTATGAATACAATGCATCTCACGAGTCCTTTGCTATTGAAGATTGTATTGACGTTAGAGCTAATGAAGACGCAGTTTTCGAATGTTCTGGTCATATTGAACGTGTAGTTTGTTGTACAAGTATTGACGCAGGCAAGCGGCATTCTAAGGTCAAGAGCTCGAAGGTTGTGACTTCTTAAACGTCGCACCGGAGTTTTGAGGAGGAGTGTAGTGAAGGCATGCGCAGTCGATAGCGGTTTCAAGCTAAGCAAACAAACAAACAATGCAAAAAAAAAACTTCTGTGGTAACCCTAACAATAATAGAAGCAGCAGAAGAAAATATTACTAGTGAATTTACACATTTATAAATTATCCTACTCGTTTCGTACTACTGGGGAGGCAGACTCACAAAAAAAAAAGGCAAATTGTCATGAACTTTCTTTCAACCGCCATGTCCCCCCCCCCCCTCCCCTCACTCCCTCCCGCAAACAGCAAAATAAATAAATACAAGAAAAATAAGTCATAAAAATGAAGCTGGAATCGAAAAGAAAATAAACACGGAGAATGCAAGTCGAAACAGAACGTGGTGAAGCGTCAAATGCGTCGTGATGCTGACACCTCCCCCCCCCCCCCCCCATTTTCCCCTTTTTTCTCCTTCTCTTACTCACTACCAAACTAAAAATAATAATAATAATAATAATAAAAGCACGATGGGAGCTCACTACACAAATCCAGTCGCCTAACACTCCGACAGAACAAACAAACAAACAAACAATCAATCAAACAACAAACATACACACAAGCAAGCAGGCGCTAATAAAACGCGCCGCGCCACCACCACCACCGCCACCACTCCTCGCGTCGGCGTCGTTCGCTGCTGCTCCAAGCTTCCGCATGGGCGGACTCCACCAAATTCCCTAATCTAGTTCTCCGGCGCTCGCTCGCGGGGGCGACGTTCTCGACTTTTCGTCGCCAGACGAGGCGAACACGCGAGCACGCGTCAGGGCCGCGAGCACGCAAGATCGCTCAACCTCACTCCCGCGACAGGAGCGGGGAACGGGGCGAGGGGGGGGGGGGGGGGAGGGTTTACTTCGTCAAACCATTGAACCAGTGCGAACAACAGCAGCGCAAGAGGAAAATATGCATGTATATGTCTCCTTTCCTTTCAAAAACTAATAAAACTGAAGACAGACGAGAAGAAGAGATTCCCAGGAAGCGTGTCAAATTCTAGTGGATGTGACATGCTGGTTTTCTGCGGCGTCCTCGTTCGAGATTCGAAGTGACAGCACGCTTCGGACCAAGAAAAGACTTCTTCGATCGGTTCGGGAAGTTTGAGCGAATCTCAAGTCATGGCTCTTGTGTGACGGCTCTTTCAGGGCATCGTAATATGCTTCCTCGCTTCTTTTTTTGATCCTTGTAGAATAAATACACTTTCTTTTCTTTACTAAGTGCTTCGTCAAAGCCGAGGCTATGTAACTAAAAGACACGAACGAATTTAGACAAACACAGGGCTTAATGAACACGCTCTTCGGTAAAAGGGGCCTTTTTCTTCACTTCTTAAAAAAGCATGTCAATTAAAATATCTACTGTTATTTTCACGTTTTTTTCTTTTGTTTTTCTATAAAACTTTCTTTACGAAAAACATTCTTCTATACTGAATCAAAAACTTGAAGGACGCTTAAGCCTCGCCTTTAAGATTGGAACGCGATAGTGTTATCGGGCCCCGTTCGCATCGCCTTCTCATTCTTGCTTCGAGATTGGCTCTCCGGCGTTTTTATCGGTTTATGACGCAATCTCATTGGTTGCGGAGCGATAATGGGATGCGGGGACTCGCCACGCCCCTTTCGTTTCCAAAGTTGCCAGCGACTATAATAGTCGCTGGCGACTCGTGACGCTTCTAACGGAATGAACGCCTGCTTTCTCGAACCTACGAGCAACATCAGAGGCGACGATACAGTTCCGTACGTATCCGTATGTGTATTCTCCGTGTCAAGACAACCGTGTCCGAACGTAGCGTGTCACAAAGCGCACAAAGACGCGTGTTTCTTTTTATTCGGGAAATCCGGACAAAACGCGCTTTCGCGTCAACAGCCCCGAACCTCTCATGTGGACAAGTGCTATACCGCCTGTCACGGAACAGAAAAAAAAAGTTCCTCCGGAACAGGCCTCCTTCTTCGCCAGCCGGCACCCCAACAGTGCACAAAAACCACCACGGGCGGCATACAGCTTGCTCTAAACACGTCGAACAAAAGCGCGGCTATCGCTTTGTTGCAAACAAACGAACCGGTGTCTATTTTTCCTTTTGAGACGAAACGACCCGAAAACCGCGAAGTCTGAAGCCGCCCTCGACCCTTTGCTAAAGCCGTCTTCGCGCTGCCCGCACTAAGCCTTCGGGTACTGCAGAACTGTAAGCCTTTTTTTTTTATTCTGCGAAACCACCCAACTATAGAAAACAAACTTTCAAAAGACTCCTCTTGGCACGACGGAAAACTTAAAAGAAGCAAAAAATTACGACGTGTATCTACGGCGACCATACATGCACACGATATAATACAGTTCCCGCACTCTTATTGTGGGGCGCAAACATTTCAAACGTGCTCAGATATGTTGTACTGAAGAGGATACGTTGTCGACGGTTGATTCGTCTCGTTCGGGGTTCTTCATAGTCGCTGTCGCTATTGGAAGAAACCGGGCAGGTGATAAATCCACGAGAAGTAAACGAGGAAGACATCAACATTTGCGTTGATGTACGACGTCGAAGAAAAGTAACAGGGCCTGTGGATAATCATTTTATTCCTAGTTGTTAATTTATGAAATCCGACGTTTGTGTAACCACTGAATAGCACAACGAATGTTCTTTTTCAACCAAACAACGACCATATTTTACTAAGTGAAAACTGGGGACGAAACTCGCAAATAGCTCATAAATGGAATCCGCAGGTTTGGCACTGGTCACGTTTCTTCTGGGAAAGCTAGGTACAGCGCTTCAGTAGCTTGGTTTTGAGTGTTTCCGAATAAATTTAAATAACGGTTTTCATCAGCTCGTTTTTGTGCCAAAATGGTACTACTTCTGAGTTCACAAGTTACTGATCAAGAGAATATAAAAAAAAAACGGCGGAGTTAACTGATTTGTAGCGCAAGATACTTGAACCGAGTTCAAGTACCGAAATGTTTTTGAACTTCATCTTTATCTGCGGTTGCTTTCTCTTTTCTTGTGTTGCACCTTGAAGTCGACCAGGGTGAGACGGGAACATTATTTATAAGCTGAAATTTCAAAGCAAAATTTCGCGGTATATAACGTCACCATCCAATGATAAGTATCCAAAATGTTAGAAGAAAAAGGAATAGACAGACGGCCTGGATTTTTGCGTAACATTTATAGCTTGAAGGTTACAAGAGTTACAGCAAGGTAAGTTCGTCGAAGCTTTAGGGTGAGACGTCGGGAATTCTGGTTACTCTTCATTGCACAAACAGAGCGCGTACAATCTATATCGTGTTCGAGACTACAAGTAATTAACGGATCAGGTTCAGTCATTGCCCTAAAACGCGACTTAATTATTTTATATCAAAAACTAAACTAAGATCAAGGTACACAAAGATTGTCTTACACAATAAATAAATTCCAGGGTGGCTAGTATAAAAAAAGGCCGCAGCAACTGTGGGTACAATAAAGGAGAGAAAACAAAAATAATGTTAAAGAGCAAAAAACGAAAGACTGCGAGCGAAAGGAGAAGACAGCATTCCACAAAGAAGGAGCGCCACGAAGGACGATTTTGATTGGTGCTGGCCTCGACCAATCATATTTCTCCCTTATGCATCCTCCCTATAAAATAAATCTATATATGAAGCTGCGCGCGTCATGGAAAGAAAAAAGAAAAAAAAAAGTTCGGTGAACAGAAGACGGCGTCTCTGGAAACACGCGACGTACTTCTTTCCTTTTCCGCTCTTTCCTTCTTTCCCTCTCGCTCTTCCTTCTATTTATATATAGAGAGAGCCACGACACAGGCGCACTCTGTCATCTGCGACGAAGTACCGGCCAGGGGGGCGGGAAAGATATTAGCCCACGCCTCCTTCCAGCCATCTCATGATGATTTCGTGCTGTTCGGTACACCGAGAAAGCGACAAAAGCAAGAACGAAGCGATAATGCTACGTTCATAATTTTCGGACTGCTTCGTAGGGATCCAACTCCCGCTCATGACGACGCACGTCTCCAGGTACAGAGAATAGTCATGACGCCGCGTGTTTTTCTCACCTCCAGAAGCAGTTAATGTTCCCGTTATACACGACGACGATACACTATCCTTAAAGACCGCGCTGAGAAACTCTCACGTAAAACAGCGCGTCAAAGTTGGATCGACGGCGTAACACCAGTCGAAATTGGAAAACGCGCGTTATTGATCAAAAGGCCTATAGGGTCGATCGCCATGAATAATGGTCGCTTGTGCAGACGGGCAACGTCTACAATTAGAGATAATGTTTCAACGTGTTGTCTATATATCATAGTAGATCTAGCGCGTTGAACGATATCTGTAGTGTAGAACTAGAAGAAACTGCAGGCCACTTTTTAAGGCTCACAAAACTCGTGACGTCGCAAGAAGATTCTATGAACGCTTGAAATCGGTAGTCTCTTCTTGCGAATGGTTATTCTTAAACAGTTCTTAGGCAGGCTTCCCTCTCAGTCACTAGCATGAGAAAGTGCCTTACACTATTTGCCTTTTAAAATGACACATCTAGAGTCAAAACTGGTATAAGCCCGTGCTAGGAAAAAAAAACAGCAAAAAATGAAATAAATTCACAAAATGAATGAAACAGTTATGCTTGAGCGAGATATTTATGCGGATAAAAGAGTCTTCGATTTCAACGATTCAACCTGTGTCAATTTCATTTTGCTCTTAAGGTCAGCTTCGCCGCATTAACACCATTAACATGGAGAAGCTTGCTTTCCAGGCGTCAGCCGGTTGGGCGAAGCGAAGAGGAGACGCGAATGTTCAGGCAGAGTGAGAGTTCGGCTCGCCGTTGAGGTATAGCAACACTGGTTCCACATTCGCAACGTGATTTGACCACCAGCACGAATGTAGTCTTAATACTATCTACGTTTCGTGGTACTTATTCAGACTGACGTGTTTGGGCCGTTTTTTTTTGATCGCGTTACCTCGGACTCCGCCTGGTGAAGTCATAGCCATGCAATATCTTGAAATGCAGTGATCCCGGCGGGGGTTCAGCAATTGCCGTTATGAATGCGGCGACCACACGTTCCGCAATTGCTTGCTTTGCAGCCGGCCAGTCGACGGAAATTTACAGAAGACGCGCGCTAGGATACCACAGCGACGACAAAATCCTGCCTCCGTCTGTTTGTTTGTTTTTGACGGAGCTCTTAGAACCGTCAACCGTGTTCACTATACGAGCCACAGCAGTACACGATTTCTGTCGTCACGTATTTTGTGGCCGTTTTGGGGGGGGGGGGGGGGGGGGAGGGGGACACTGCGATGCGTCTGTATAATCTTGTTTAGTCTGAAACTATTATACTACATTTCACCTTCCAATGGACAGCAGACAACGGTACGAGCAGTCGAATTCAATCCCCTGCAGTGTGAGTGTCACGTGACCTTGGAGATGGGCGCAACAACACGCGGGTCGTGTGGTCACGTGATACGCTCACTACGCTGGATTGGCGGAGATGGTTCGTAGTGTTCACTGTGGTTTGAAACGGGGTAACTGTAGTTGTACATATAATGTGTTCGTACTTCGCAGGGGTCGCGCGAGCAAACCTGCTAATGTCGAGGTTGGCTATACGGGTCGTATACGTACCGAACTTGGCTGTTCGATCCTTGCGGGCCGTATACGGAGTCCTAAATACTCGCGAGCCGTTCACAACAAACCCGAGAAAGACTAATGGTTACAGTGAACTTGCGAAGTTATGCTCTAAACATCCTTGCAAACCCACAGAAGAAAAAGCAACAAAGCCTAAATCGACAAAACAAAATTCATCGAGTTTGTCTGGTTCCGACTTAATATCATCTACACAAAAACTCGTCACCGCAGATTACCCGAACGAAAGACGGAAGCGAAGAAACAATAATAGAGATCTCAAGTGTGCCAAACGTGCCCCGACGAGTATAATGATCAAATGATCAAGAAAAAAAAAACAAAGAGTGGAAACTACGACAAGCTTTGAGCGAAGCGTGAATTGTGTTTCTCTTCCCCTAAGTTCCTCGCGCATTTTCTCTAACTGAACGAAAAAGCTGACAACATTGTGCTGCAAAAAAAAAAAAAAAAGACATATATTTCGCACATTGTAGACTACTGGCAGCGGAGCGGCATAGCATGCAAACGGCCGAAGCAAAGCAAGAAAAAAAGAAAAAAAAAGAAAGATAACCTATAGACGTTCGGGTACAAGATGAAAAGAGAAGCTCGAAACGCAGAGCGTAAGAAAGGAATTGGGGGAAACAGTAGCAAAAGTGCGTAGAAAAAAAAAAGTTCTCCTATTTCCGCGGCTCATCCATATGTATGATATGGAAATGAAGCAGCTGTAAACAGGGACGTTCCTTCTCTCCCATTTTTGTATTTTATTTTCGCAATCTCTCGATCTTCATCGCATTTTTTTTCTCTGGCGCACATCGTCGGCTTCTTGTCGCTAAAAAAAAAAGAGAAAAGAAATATACGATACTACAGCAAACGGATTAAGAGCAAAAGAAAGAAAGAAAGTGAGACAGAGAGAGAGAGAGAGAGGAAGAGGCAAGGTAGAGCGATAAAGGCGAAACTCCTATACATTCACGTCGAAATTCCCATGCATGTGCGCGTATGAATCTGCACGGGTGTGTTTCTCTCCCGAGTTGAATTGTTTTCGCTTTTGTTTTGTTGGATGCCAGAAGACTATCCCTATAAGCGTGCAATCACAAACGGATGGAGGAGCCTTATATGAGGGTGGATGATACTGTCGCTGAGCATCGGCACATATCAATGTTGCTGCGCTTCGGCTTCGAGAGCTGGCAGAATATCCCGGGGAAATGGCAACACGCGGCTACGCCCTCATCCACAGACCCGTGAGCTGCGGCCAGGTTTCGACAAAATAGAGCATCGTCGATTACATTCAATATTAAGCGGCAGACTTCCCCGGAACTTTCTAGGGACTTTTAGCAAACCGATAACCTTGTTCCGCGTATACCGCACGGATACTGGAGCCCTTGAAGCATGTTTTTAAGCGCGCGCCCCGCGGTCACGGTAGCACTCAGGCGCGCAATTACGAAAATGCTTCAAAGGCTTCGGTATACGTGTGGTGTACGCGAAACACGGTAACGGTTTGCTAAAAGTCCCTGATGTCTTACCAATATTACTATTAAGACGATACAACCAGGAATATTTCGCACCTGAATAAAAAGTAATATACTTAGGGTTTACTTGCCCGGGAGAAACTAATGGTATTGAGCTGATTTCAAACGGGTGTGTATGTTGTTTTAGACAATACAAAGTGTATTTTTTGTATAGCTATGCGACAGCGCGAAGTTGGGTAGCCGATGTTCCACTGCGCATTTATCATACAAAATACACAGTGTTCGCTACAAACAGGATGACAAAGCGTGTTTGCTTGATACATATATATGCCTCAAACACGTATAAAGTGAATGTTTCTACGACCAATGTAAAGCCGGGGTCATACTGCTTATACATCATACAAAAGACAGTCGGCACCAAGGTTTGACCGCGAGTCACCGCGAGATTCGTGCTTCGAAAGAGTGAGATGATAGAAATGCAGCTAGATCTACGTCTACCAACTAATCACTCCATCTTAGAACTGGGTGTACCGACGCTCCTCGCACTCTCCTCTCCTCCTCTCTCCCAGTTTTTATCCGTATATGCAGCCAGTGTTTACCATATTTACGCGCTGGGGTTGGCGATGCATGGGACACAAGCTGAGATCCACACATTGCTAAGATTCGGCTATTCACGTCATTGCAGCGATGGGCCACGAGCACGCACTACCCGAATACATGTCAAGGCATTGATTGTTACAAGCCTTAATCGAATGTTCACGCGGTGCTCGCGTCCACCGTACGAGCAGCATTTACATATCGTCCCCGCGGGGATCGCAATACTTGATGACGAAATCATGGGGATTGCATATTTTGACAATGCCAACAACGCGATACCCAGACCTTCGTCTTTGAGTTTTGCGAAGGAGAGATTTAATGGGAAACGTCCGCCTTTATCTTTGAAATTACGCGGTGACAATGACGCTTCTTGGCTAGTGGCGTGGCGTGAGAGTATACTTTGGATCCAGTAGTGGTCGTAAGCTTGTGTAAAGTGAGAAACATTCCTACCCAATATCGTTGCGCGGCCCCTTTAAGCGGTACACACAATTATTTGGCGTGTATAAGAAATGCCGGTTACTTCAATATTTGCTCCGAGTGATGCATTTGAATTAAACTCTAGACTAAGAGCGACTAAAAAAAAAAAAGAAGAAACTCGAATGAGCGGGCCAAATATTGCGAGCAAGAATCCGCAAGACAGAGCTTCCTTAAAACGCCCCCCCGAAGCGACTGGCGGCGTCACACACCGGACCGATAAAGTAAGTTAACGGCTCGAAAGCCGTAAAGCGGTGGCCAACCATTTGGCTCGCCTTTCTTTGAAGCTTTTTTATTGTTCCTCGCAAACTTAAAACTAAACATAAAGAACGCAGGAAAGTTCCATTATGAGTTGGAACGACGCCCACACGCCCACCCAGACACCGCGGTCGTTATGATGACATTTTGCGGTAAAGTTCAATGCTAGCTTCTTTTTTTTTTTCTTCGAGCTATTTTTAGTGGATTTATCGCATTTCGCCTGGTTCGCATGACTGTCTTTGCAAGTGCAAGAAACGAAACGCTTTTCTTTGAGTTTTGGCTATGATCTACAGCCCCAACCATGACGGATGTTTTTTTTTTATTTTCTTTCTTCTTATCGAGCGGAAGTAGATTGAAGTGGGGGTATGCCAACAGCGTCAACGACAAGTTAAAATGAGCGCGTAAAATAATACCGCAAGCACAAAAAACAAATTGAGGTATTTCGATAGGTTTTGATAAATTTATAGGACACAGCGTGTTTGTATGATTTGTGGGGTGCCGGTCTTCAGTGCTTGGAACACTTAAGCCGGAGTCATACAGCTCACACATCATACAAAAGACGCTTCACACAGGGAGACAGAATAGATTCCTTTTTTCCAAAGGTCCACGAAGCAACATGGGCGGTCGCCACTGCTTGGACACGAACAATCCGATTTAATCAGAGTTCTCTCCGAACGCAAACGCAGCCTTCGCGTCCAATACATCATCAGGGTACGCGATCGAGCAATGGCGGATAGGCGATGTTTCGCGGACTTTTGACAAAGGGTCTGTTATCTGCGTACACAGCGCAGGCACGTTGGAAGGAAACACTTCTGAAGACAGTTTTTCGTTTTGTTTTTGTTTCATGACCGATGTGGCAGGACATTCATACAAGGAAGAAACACCCTCCAGACAGTGTTTGCGGACTGTGTACGATGTACTAGCGATGTGATTGTGAACGCTGGTAACGCTGAGAGAGTAGACGGCGTACGCCGTGTGCTGGTGTTCCCGGTTTTGGCGCGCGCTGTTTGCCTAGCGTGTTGAATTCGTATCGACTATGGACAATCTTGCGATAGTGCATGCTTGTTGTGCCCGGTCGAGTCGGGAAAGTCGCGTTGCGAGTCAGCAGGTTCAATTTGTGACAGCGCGACATACTATAGCTGACCGCGACTTGGTGCGACGAGTGGAGTAGGTCTGGGTGGACGGACGAAAGCAGGACCGTTTTTTGTCCGCCCAGAAGTAATGTTGCTGTTCGGCGTATACCCGTAGCAGAGGTGCTGACCAGGCGCCGTTAATAATTCGCAACGGCCTGACATCGGGTAAATTCTACATAAAAATTTAAGGAAACCTAAAGGGTGCATTTTGTTTGGTTATTTTGTTGCGCACGCTGTAATACATTTGACGAAGACAAATTCAAAGATTTCAGATGTCTCTCGAGATTCCGTTAATCGGCACACATTATATTGATTGCATATGTGGGCCGGCGGATTTGTCGATCTCTGTATGGCGTGGAGTTTGAATTTTAATTGTAGCTCCCGCGTAGCGGTAAAATTAAGAGACAATAAATCCTGCTATCACGGCTGTCGTCGTATACCGTTTCCAGGACAGTCATACGGAATAAAGCACCGGTACAAGCAGGATCACCTTGTTTTCTTCAATATGATTAGGTAATGTCGCAGTCCCTTAGCTCACACATCATTCAAACGACAGCCTGCAGACACCTGCCTGAGGCGAGTTTCTTTCTTTGTATGACCCACTGGTCATACAAGACAAAATTACCTTTAGACGTTTACGAAGCTAGCAAACATGCATACTTCGTGCGCGCCGAAAATTTTGTCACCACGCCCCGCAGCAAATGCCGTGCGTTTCGTGTGATGTATCAGCTGTGTTAATGCGAGTCAAAAGAGATCCACGAAAGTGTCGGACGTATTTTGTATATGTCTAAGCGCGATAAGCAAGCAATGCCCGCGCCCAACGACGCGAGCATGACACACTGAAGTTTCACGCGCTTTCACTCGACGCGCATATTGTACATAGGCTCGAACATCGCATCTGTTGCTGCGCTGCTACCAGACACGCGTCTGTCATTTGACAAAATGCGTGCGTATTTCACTCTAGTAAGGGGCGCCTGTATGATGCTAATATGGCGTGTGGGTCATGTTTTTCGTGACAGCTCAGTTACACAAAAAGCCCCACAAGCCGATCGAGCATATAAGCCCGGTCCAGAACACGTGTTTTCAGTTCATTTCTAAGCAAATCCTTTCACTTCGAAAAGATGACGCTGTCACTCGGTAGATGACACGAATATTGGACATGAATAATGGAAATGGAGCGTCTCGTAATGCATGTCACGCTGACAAGTCGCACAATGGCACGAACGTAAGCGAGAAACGGAACCACGGACCTCGTAGAACGCGCAGGCCACGATCACGAGGAGAAAACCGCGCATACGATAACCTAATTTCAATCCTAATTTCCAGATCAACACCCTAACCCATTCAAGCTCAACCCTGCCGTTACCGATGACGCCGCGAGAAAGCGCCAGCTGCTCGGAAGTCCCTACAAATATAACGTGCGAACGAAAAAATAAAGGTTATAAATGCATTGTCGCCAAGGGACACAGTAGAATGGAGTTACGTTCCGGCTACGCCTTGGAGCCGGCCTTCCTTCCTATCCACTGAAAAAAAAAAAAAACAAAAAAAAAACGTTGGGGCATGTAAGAATTAAAAGATAACCCCTGCCACCAATGCTGAAGCCCCCACTCGGGACTACGAAGTTTGGTGCCCCTCCTCTCCCCTACAGCCTCCCCTTCCCTCCTCTTTCGTCTACGGAACCCAGTACGCACCCAGCGTTAAAGGAGCCCTCCCATCGTGTATGCACAGTGAGTTACCATGGCGGGCGGCTATACGCGCTTGCTCCTAAGCGTCGCATGTCGCAACGCCTTCGGCCAATAGCGACGAACTCGCTCGCGCAGAGAGAAGTCCACACAACAGGGGATCGCGCATTCATATGCATATGAGCGCATACAGCGCGGGCAACGCGGGTCCAAACCTCGGGCGCGTCCCAAACTCTCGCTCAATCCCGATTTTTTTTTTCTTTTTGTCCTATTATGTTTCTTACGTGCAACTTTCCACGCGGGTTGCGAGACAGAAACGATTAGAACTCTATCATGAACTGCGTGATAAATCCGCAACGACAAACGGCACGCAAACCTAACCATATACGAAGCGTATATACAGTCGGGTACAAAAGCGACGATAGCTTGGTGGGGGGACACCGGTGAATAGGGGGGGCTACTTAGCATCAAAATAGGGGCCAACAAAACGTCGCGGCACCCAACTGCATGAGGCTCCCCCTCACACCTTCTCTACTATTTAGGAGGGGTCTGTATAGGACTATAAGGGAAAGGGACCGGGGAGGGGGGGGGGGGGGACGAGACGTATAACCGCAGCAAATTCTGAATCCGCCACACTGTTAACAAGCTTCGAGGAAGTGTCTATCATAAAGCCGGCTACGTGTTCCGGCTCCGCCCCAGGACAGCCCCCAAACCTTGAGGCCTAAGCGTCCCTGGCAAGGAGACGTTTCGTCGCAGGGTTTCGACCTTATTGCCCTCCTCTCCCTAACCCCCCCCCCCCCCCTTTTTCTTTCGTCAAAACGCGAACACGCTCACAAACGCAGCGTTCCAGTAAAATAGAACCGCATGAGGCTAGAAGGCGGCTTCACAACCACACAAGGCTTCTTCACGTGTCCAAAAGAAGCGTTTCTTGGACGCTTCCGCCTACACGAAGACAGGGAACTAAAGGTTTCCGCGGTCGCGCAGCGGGTGACCAATGTTGAAAGGTAAACTAAACCAAGACGGCACGACGCACACCCAGAACTCCCAACAACAATTCGAGATGCAAAGTAGAGGATATCAGTTTCCGAGTCCTCCTGAGAGACGCAAAAAATAAAAAAAATGATAAAGAGAGAGAGAGAGAGAAAAAAAAGAAGTGGTTTCCTCTTTGATGTAAATATGAAGAGGCGTCTTCGGTAGAGTTCTTCGACCCACTTGGCATGGGTCTTTTATGTGCGTGTGTGTCTGAAGCTGTCTTTCTTTTGCACCGTGGGTGGCTGGTGTGGTCTATGAACGTCGGTTGTCGCATTCCTTTGAGAATACGAAATCCCCTTTGTTGTCATGCAGCGAGGGTTTGCGACGCACGGAACGGCCTCCCCAACTGGGATCAAGTTTCGTGGTAGGAAATCCCCAGTTGACCCTGTGGTCGTGGCCATTGTCATGCTGATGACGACTTCGATTTGCACGTGCAGCCTATACCTTCTAAATCTTTCTCGACATGCTGGGGTGAAACGTAAGAAAAAGCGCGTGGACTTTGTCGGGCAGTGTCGGGGGTCTCCTCTCCAAGTGTGAAGAAGTGGATATCTGCGCTCGCCTTGAGTCGTGAACATCTCAAGTGTCCGAATAAGAACTTTGAGGGTATTCCCCGTAGAAGAGGCGCTCGAGCTGGTTCTTTTGAAGATTTGAGAGTGGAGTAGCACATGTAGGCTCCCTTAAACAAATTGAGACGAATCTGATTCGAGACAGCCGTCGCTGCCATGGCAGCCACGTAAAAACTGCATGTCTCCATGCAGTCTTTACGTGTGTGAGCATCGGTCAATGCACTCCCTGAGACGGTTTTCAAGATTTTTGTTATTAAATTCGGTTAAGTAGGCGGTTTATCATACGCTAAATCCAGATACGTTACAAAAAGAAGTTATGAACAATAGATTAGTTAAACATAAGAAATTATGTCACATAGGCAGTTGCCATCGTGTGGGTTGTCTTGTGTGCTTCGTGCAAATTACACGTCGTTTGGTGCTGGTATATCAGGGAGAGCGTATGACATGTAAACAAATAAATAAATATTAACGTATTCGCAGGATAAGAGATAATAAACAGTGATCTCAAAATCTAAGAAGAACATGACAAAAAAATAAAGTGGTACCATAAATGGTCAGCTCCTGACAAGAATTCACACTTGCCGAATGCTTGATAACATTTTTTATATAAAAATAATTCTAGCATTATTTTTTTTGCAATGTATATATAAAAATGTGTATTTTTACACCACGCGCGATCATTGGACACATTCATTCCTTCAAGGTAAGCAGACCATCATCCGTGGCAAACATGCCTACCTAATCCCAGAGTAGCATCGAAACTCACAATCCGAAAATAGTTCCATATTGCGCCTTCTTAGAAAAGCAGAAAGGAACCTTATATTTTTCCCTATAATATGCTCTCTCAACCGACTCTCAAGTTTCATGTTGTGAGAAGGTCTGAAGACACTCTCAGCTTCTAACCTTTAAAAGTTCATTAGTAGCATTAATATTAGTGCTTACTTTGGCCCAGGACAGCCGCGACGCTGCAGAGAGACGAGTGACCGATGCTGAGAAACTGAGGGAGAGGAGGAGGCGAGAGCGCGCAAGGAGGTCAGAACGCTGAGCTCTGGTTCAGACGTTTAGTAGGTAGACCTGAAGCTATAGCTGCTTTTGTCTCCACTGCACTCGTCGAACGCATTCGAATGCGAGAGCCAAACGCAGGACGCCGACGTTTCGTCTTATTGGCGACGTGAGCGATCGAAAGCGTCGTTGTGGTCGGCCCATTACAATTGGCCGAATGCTGACTATGACGTCAGCAAATGATTTCTCATCGACGCAAAAAAGAGGACTGTAAGAACTTCAATTTTGACGGTGTTGGCAGTGTTGCTTTGAGAGCGCTATGATTTGAGGCTTTCACCATGCTCATTACAAACACCATCAAACTTGTTGTTCACAAGGTAATGACGTCACGAAATGTAACCGAACGAGGGCGCCACCGAAAAATCTCGCCGCTAATAACGCGTTCGACGAGTGCAGTGGAGACAAATGCAGCTAGCGTTAGGTCTACCCACTAATCATTCCAACCAGAGCTCGGCGTTCTGACATCTCCACGCGCTCGCTTCTCCACCTCTCCCTCAGCTTCTCGGCGCATTGTAGTGTGAAGATATGGTGAATATAGATAGCTGACTAAAGAGTGGTGACGAAGGTTTACCTTTTTTATTATTTACATTTACCTAGGAGAGAAGAGAATCACTAACAGTTACAACGAAAAAGGACCACGGTGGAGCAATGTTTGCTTTCGGTTTTTGTTCTCCTTTCCCAACAAAGAAACAAAGGATCTTGACTCGTTTCTAATAACTGCTTTATTTCGGCTCCGCAATCTGTTCAGTGCCGTCGTCTGAGCGAGGATGAGCCCGCCCTCTGCTTTTGCTGACACACCGCCACCGTCACCGCGATATGTTCGCCGGCCCAGAGCGGGCCCTGCGGAGCAGATCGGCGCTTGGCGCTCAAGCGGGGAGCCTGGAGGGGCGTGCGCCGTGCGAGCATGGAACGGGACGGTCGGTGGCCATCTCTCACGACGTCCCCGCGCCACCACGGCCCGGCCCACTCATTAGGGGCGGCGTGGGCATGCCGACCGCGTCTCCCGGGCAACGTTCGGCTGCCATTCGTTACGGCGTCACTGACAGCCGCCCCGGCCGAAAAGGCCATCAAGAGAGCGCGGAAGAAAGAAAAAGTAATCCGAAGAAACGTATACGTGACCCCGAGACGCTCATCAGCTGATCTTCGAAACATGTGTGGCGTTGGGGTGGCGGAGTCACCAATAATGGTTTGGTGCAGTATCCAACTTTTCTGAATATTTACAGTCTAAAAAAGCCGCATGTTCAGTTTGCCGCAGAACACGGAGACTTCCTATCACGGCGAGCAACAAAAGAAGGACAGCGAATGGCGAAGCTCAGAATATACCTTTTCAGAAATTTAGACTGGCCACTTTGATCAGTATCATCATCTGAGAAATGACATACGTGCCGTACCACTGATCTTTGTGAAGATGTTCTGCATCGCGCATTCCCGTTTGGTCGCTGCAGCGCAAGTGCGGCCACTGGAAGTTCACAGTGACCATCTCGGGCCTGTGTAAAGTCTGGTAAGTGATGAAGCAATGGTGAGGGTGCAGGCTAGCTGGTGTTGCAGAAACTAGGCGGTTGCTTGCTGAAGGACACAATTTCTGCTCATTCTCCGTCATTCTCAGAAATATTTTGAAAACCCTGTGTAAGCGGTCGGGGCTGCCTTTGAAACCCCGTGCAATTTTTTTTAAAGCACAACTTGACGAACTCAAGTTTCGTGGTCAGGCGGTGTGACCAAAGGACATGCCTTGGCACGATGAAATGCCGCGTCTCCGTGCCTTCGCACTCTTGAATACCGATTCAAAAACGACGCCCTGTTAACCCTTCGGCAAAACTCTGCGAGTGCAACGTGCTTGGAGGTGTATGTGCCTCTGGAGGAGCGTGTTAAGCCTGGTTCAGACAGTTGCGTTTGACTGCGTTTGACTGCGTTGCGGAAGCGAGAAACCACGACATCCCTGCTGCTTATATCGCGTGCCTTGATAATTCCTTGAATTGGATTCCACGCTTCATACGAAGCACGGATGTGCCGGTGACTCGCTTTCTGCACTCGACGCAACGCAGTCAAACGCACTCAAACGCTAGTGTCTGAACCAGACTTTACTTTACTTCGACGACTGTCTGTTTGTACCTTGCTGCACTCGCGGGCCAGAAACGAGTTTGATTAAGTGGCGTTCGGAAACGTACCTCCCGTCAAGCGCTGCTCTACTGCGTTGCTCTCTCTGTGTTGGCATGTAGCGTGAGTGCTTCCGATTTATTCAAGTAGATTTCGAACATAGCCATGGTTAGTAGTGCATAGTAGCAACCACTGATTTGTTTTTATTTGCTGATAGCAATTACTGATCGGTAATGGCAACTCGCTAGAACAGCTGGACGATGTAGGACTCCGGGACCGACATGTATGCAGAAAATACATGTACGCGTGACGTAGCTTCAAAACTTTCTCGAATGGATTAACACAACCACACTGGCGTCGATTCTTGATCAATAGCCAAGCGTGCAAAGGCACAGAGACGCAACACTTCGGTGTGCCAATGCATGCTCTTCGATCACGCCGCCTGAGCGCGAGGCATGCATTAAACGAGTTGTGCCTTTTTCTCGCTGTGCTGCACTTCCGTGAAAAATTTCAACGGGTTCTTAAAGGCAGCTATAACCATTTACACGGGGTTTTCAAAGACTTCTCCGGCGAATGACGGCGAACGAGCAGAAAACGTGTCTTTCAACACACAGCCGCCCAGCGTCTGCAACGCTTCACCCGGCAGTTTTTACCCAACATGACCGATTCGGAACTTCCGGTGGCCGTATTGGCGGAGTAGGGAAGCGCGATCCAGCAAATTGTCACAGAGATCAGTGTGCCGTACTAATGGCGGCATTGTTGTTACTGAAAATGGAAGTTGAGGGTGCTCCGGAGCGAATGATGCGAGGCATGCATTTGAGACGTTACTACTATGATGCGACCCAGAAATTGAATACAAGAACTACTTAATTGTTTATTTATAACTGTCAATCTCTTGGCAGCACACAATCGACGCTAAAGCTTCTTGATGTATAACATTTTATCACGGCGTCAATGTAGGGTTGGTGTTTCGTTGCTACCGCTTGTATACTTGTTACCGCCAAGACTGAGAGCTCCAGAAAGAATTGTAAGGTAAAGAATACATTCTCGTTTGCCGTTGACTAGCCAAAGTGATGGTGGCCGGCAAAATGCCCCAGACTGCAACGTCGACTACCGCCATTAGTCCGGCAAAAATGTAAACTGCCATTTGAGCCACCAGATAGCACCGAATTTTGAAAAAGGTCTGCGATGTGCGCAGAGACCGTGCGCGAATGAAACGTCACGCTCTCCCCACATCGCACATTTTGTTTTGCTCTAGTGGTATTCTGCGCCTCGTCATTCGCTGATCTCATTCCATAGTTCTCCGCGATTGGCTCTCTGGGTGTTTTGCGGGTAAGTGAACTCGCAGACATTTTTAGAGTGATATTTTGACCGACAGCTTAGGGGAAACGCAGGGCTAGGCTACGTCCCAAGCATCTCATTATCCCTCAGCAACCAATCAGATTCCGACATCGGCAGACAAACAAAACCCAAGAAGGAATCACGAAGCAACATACCTGAATACAACAGAAAACGCCTAATATTTCGTAAGGTGACAATACGATAAAGCGTAGCCCCGAGGCTGAAGATATATTTAACCAATCGGACTCTTTTACTAAACGGCTGGCTTCTGTCGCGGCAAACTGCGTTAGTTCTTTGTTTTGTATACTCGCCTTCGAAGATCAAAGAATGCGAAACCAACGCGTTCCGCTGCTTCCTTCCCTTCGCGAAGTACTTACTTTCTTGCGGAATAAGCAAAGTGTTTTTGTTCGGATATACTTTACAGCAGCCTCGCGCGAGTGACGAACACCAGGCGAGGTTTTTGCCCGAAACGCAGATGGACCAATTGGGCTTTGGTAGAGGAATACTTTAGGAACCACAGTGAACAACACAATTCGGCAACTTTTCAACGTGCATGCAAATAAAATTAAAAAAGAGCTACAAATAAATGTAAAAATAAACAAATTACTGACCTTGTTTGATGAACTTTAAGCCCGCTGAGGCAGCAAGTTCCCTTTGAAGCTTGAGTGGCAACGTCCAGGAACAGGTATTCCCTGAAATCAGTGAAAATTGGAAAAGGAGAAACTTTTTAGTATATACTTGGTTGTTGGATAAAGAAAAACTCAGAAATTATGCACCTAATGGGGTATCCACACGAAGGAGAAATCTGCCACTTTTCTCCTAGGAGCGCGCATCACGTGAGACATACGTCATCCCTTTTTGATGCCTCGCGGCGCCGTTCTCCTTCATGGCGGAGGCGCGGAGGCTTCGTGCTGTCAGCACGAAAGCTGCGCAGGTGGCCGGCGGAGCCGAGGACGGAGTTTGCCGGGTGTTTGACGTCACGACACCCATCCGCGGAGTTCTCTTTCGTGTGGATACCCCTTAAAGAATGCGGAGTGTACAACGCAAAATCTCAACAGACCGATCTCACAGTCACTTTTATTACGCCACGGCTGCCGCCATTCATCGTGGGGATTGCAGTCTTTCTGCACGTGCGACAACCGCGCTTGGGGTCTACGCGAGCGGAGCACGAGGCGGCACGAGCTGCCTTGTGAACTGGCGCCTGCCTTCTATGAACTACAGTTATGGTGGCGTCACGCATACGTGGAACGCTTGTACTCCGTTCAACCTTAAGCTGAGACCGCAGCCAATGCCATAAGCACGAGAGCTCGAAATCGCTGCTTGAAGCGTCGTACCGCAGAACGAGCGCTCGTGCTATACTTCGTTTCACCTTATGTGCGAGCGAAGGCAAATCTGGAAGCGCGAGCACGAAAGCTCCGTGCGTTCAGGCTTTGCTCGAGCGCGCGAGCTGGGGAGAAACGCAAAAAGCGCTGGTCTCGCGCTTTTAGCTTTGGCTTCGCTCGCAGATAAGGTGAAACGAAGTATAGAAATGCACGTCTCAAAGCCAAGAGCGCGGGCTAGCTCGCGCTTGTAGCTTCGGTCGCAGACTCAAGGGTGAACGGAGTTTAGTGGGATCGGCCTATTGACGATATCAAGCGGGACATCTGGCTGCCACCATATCTCTTCACGTCCGGACAAGCGCATGCAATAAATCTATTAGCCCCGTGCGCGACCGAAAGCGTCGCTGTGGTCGGCCTTCCACGATTGGCCGAACGCTGACTATGACGTCGGAAAGGGGATTTATCATCGACGGAAATAAGAGGAATGAAAGAACTTTAATTTTGACGGTGTTGGCAGTGTTCCTTTGAGAGCGCAATGATTTCAAGCTTCCACCATGCTAATAACAGACACCATCGAACTTGTTGTTTGCAAGGTAATGACGTCGCAAGGGGGAACCACAGGAAGGCGCCACCAAAACATCTTGCCGCTAATTGCTAAATTACCCAAGCATCAAGAAGCACGCAGGGAACGGAGTTACATGCGCTGCGCGTGCTGGAGTTGGCTGTAGCATTTTTTTTAAAGAAAAAATCTACAACAAAGTGGCAGTTCGCACGTGTGTCCGCGAACGCCTTTTTGTTATGATTTCTTTAAACATTTTAATACAGGTAAGGCGAGCGAGCGCAGCGCGTGTAACTACATTCCCTGCATGCTTTTTGATGCTTGGGTAATTTAGCAATAAGTCTATAAGGAGTATTCACTGGGCGCCATATTTGTGGGTGATGTCTAGTGCGCATGCTCTGAACGAGCCCACATTAATAGGCTGCTAAGACCGTCAATCTTGAGGGTGCGGAAGGCACGTTACAAAAGAACTGTGGAAGCTCGCCATCAGCACGCGCTCAGCAGTCGTGCACACAACTATGGCCGCCAGTGAATGCTTCCTATTGCAAGCCTGTCAAGGCCACGTTCACGCGCAGGCTTCGAGTGCTGGTCCACATGGGGCACCAGTCGGGGCGCTTAACTTGCAATTGTCCATATAACATGCTTATTTAATTACAAAAAAAATGTAAAAAGAAAAGAATATACAGCGTGAACTAAATTTTCTTCAAAATGGCGTCTGATGTTTTCGCTGCAAAGGGGCAAATGGTCAGCGCAGTGCGACTGCTAAGCTTCGGTTCTTAATGTAGAACAAGCATCAGTAATTATGCTAATGCACACCGATGCAAGAGGCGTCCGGATCACTACGGAAAGTAGTAATATTTGAACCTATGATCTCGGAGTCCGTTACGAGAGATTTCACTTCACATGCTGTACAGCTGCGCTGCCTTAACACTTGCACCAACTGCTCCCCTCCCCACTTACAGACACAAACGCTCGCACACGCAAACTCGCACAGCGAACACACACATGCACGCACACACACACACACACACGCATATACGCACACGCGCAGGCACACATGAACACACACTTACACACGAACAAACACGGACGCACGCACGCACACACACAGATGAGCGTTTCCAAACTCCGCACCCTACTATATCGACAATCCAAAAACGACATACAAACCACATTTGCGAACCAATCAGGGACTAACCAGTCGGTCAAAACCTCATCACGTACACTCCTCACGCAATCAAATGCCTTATTAAACATTCATAACTCGCTCCCAGAACCAGTACCCAAAAGCGGGCGTCGTCAACTGCGACCAGCAACAACGGTAAACCACGTGAGAGAGGAATGACCAATCACAGACCGACGCGACCACACGTTCGCGCGCGCAGTGCGCAACCAACAACACAATTAACATGCGGAGGGTCATACACCCTGCAGTCTCCCCCAAAACTTACAAATGACCGCGAGTGCCCTTCCCTCGACCCGTATGCGACTCGCGGTGAAACAGTTACCCAGCCTCCTTCTCCTCTTCGCTCTCCACTAGATATCATTGGAGAGCAAATGTATTCACCGCAGATGCCCGCTTATGAATGCCACGCGTCCAGTGGGAAAATCTCTCTCAAGGGGAGTCTGTGTGGCTTGATGGCCCGAACTGCAGAAGCAGCAGCAGCCAACCTACCTATTGTGACACAAGGAGTGTCACAGTACGCGGCCAGGCGGTAATTATTTTAACGACGCCTCCGCCATGATCGGAATACCATTACCCAAATCGCCTTTCCATAGACACAGAGGTGACTGCATCTCGGTCTTTTGGCTGTTGTGGTGTGCTCAGCCCGCAAATGGGGACAGCTGATCAAAGAAGAGAAAGGAGAGGGCGCTTTTGTTTTCGGGGACCGCAGTAGTGGTGGGTGCTAGCCTCCTCTCCCCCCCCCCCCCTCTTTCTATCGGGTCACTAATTAAGCCCTACAAAAGGAAACCCACCGTATCGTGGTGTCACTTAAAGAGACTGTCGAGGTTCACCCCGATCGTTATTTTTCTTTTTGTCGTGTTTGGTGAACTCAGGCGCCGCTGGAACGAGGAGAGAAAGGTGCCTGAGGTTCGGGTCAGAGCGACTGGGGTTATTGTAAGAAATGATGTTAAGCTAGAACATTGCAAACAACTTTCTTACTGACGTTTTTTGGTTAAATAAAACAAAGTTTATTCCAACACTAAATAACACGAAAATAAAACTACAAAGCCGTGCCTATTGAGACGGAATGAAATAATTCACTCTAAGAATTCATGTGCATTTACTTCCCTGCAAAGCCCTTGGCAGTGCTAATCGCTGCACTCTACGGAGACAGCTCGGCTAATGACGAGGCTGAAAATACGTTTGTAGATTTCAGCTCCCGAGTGCCGCGCGGGAAGGTAGACGCACAAGACTTATTAGATCCGAGTGGCGCCAAAAAACAAGGACAACAGGAAGAATAGAACGAAACGATGCGTTACTGTCAACAGAATTTTTATTCAGAAAAGACGTATATATATATACTCCCAAGCTATATTCGCTCACAATCAAGCATGCATCAACAAATCGTCGATGCTGTTATCAGATAAGGAATTTGAATTCATTTCGCAAGAAGTTTGATTGTGAGCGAATGATTCGCTAGGGAGGCCATATGTCATGCATGTTCGTCTTTTCCGAGTAAACTTTCGGTTGCCAGTAGCGCATCGTTTCGTCCGATTCTTTCTGTTGTCCTTGTTTGTTGGCGCTTTGCCCAACTACAAATTTTGACAGCATTTCTTAGTGCGCTATATAATAGCAAGAGTTTCCCTATATGCCTACAAAGTTACCTCCCCCCCCCCCCCCCCCCCCCCACCCCACACCTTCGTTACTATAACATCAATCCTACATCAGGAAGTTATGGTACATTGTACCGATAGCTTCGCTAACGATATAATGAAACGATGCATGCGCTAAGGAGTCGGCGATGTATAAGGTAGTCTTACCGGATTTTTAGGAACGATGGACTACAACTCTCCAATATTTGTTCCAAACTGGCTTTGAACCCTATCCTTACACTTGCGTGGTCGTATAACATTATTGTTGTTGTATTGCCCCATTGAATATTTTTTATTTCTTTATGTCATTGTTTTCTGTTTTGCAATTTAACCCGAGGCTGGGGGGAGAAATTGAAACTTAAACGTAGTAGGGATAGAAACAGGGAAGAAGAGACGTTTCGATCGTTTCGATGTGTTTACCGTTTGGACGTGTCAACCGTTTCGACGTTTCGACCGCTTCGACCGTCTTTGGTATGTAAAACGTATGCATGTTTTTGGACAGTATTAAGTGTGACTCTACGAAGAAGGAAGGCGGAAAGTCTTGGTTCCACAATAATGGTGGTTGTGAGCCTCAGAATTCGTTTGTTAAAATTGACACGTTTCTTCCCTGTTTCTGTCCCTTCTACCGTTTACGTTTCTTTTTCTCATCCCAGTCTCGGGTTAAATTGCAACGTGGTAAACGTCCATCAGCCCGCCTGTACTAAACGTTTCTTTATTAATTGTTCTCTGGTTCCTTGTCGCATTTTGGAATTAAAACGGACAAGCTAAATTACGCTGTGTCCGAAAATACGATATGTGTCATTACGAAAATATTTAGTTTGCTTTGGGAAGGGGTCGAATATAGGATATCTTCGCGGCTATAGATCGGCAACGCTTGTTAGCTCACCCTGGTTGCGTGACACATAAAACTGTAGGCGCACTCAAGGTCACTTAACACGAAAAGAGAGCGCATTTGCATAACTCCTCGCCGTCTCTTCATTACCCTGTCTCTTTTGTGGCTACACGCCGCCCTTTTGAAGCGAAGACGTCGGCTAGTGGACACCACTTTTCAAATACACGAACCTCAGGTGCACTTTGTGCAATGATGATCGTTTTTTCTTATGTTTGTTTGTATCGCAACGTGTTACAGGTATTACACTATTGCAAACTCCAGATTGAAGGAGCGCCAAAAATATTAGAGTGAATGTTAGGAAGTCCCTCTTCTTTTACCCTCCGTTAACGGTTCTTTCAGACACGTTGTGGTATCTTTTTTTTTTTTTTTTTGCTTGCTTCGAACAACTTGTATGCTCTTCCCAGGAAACAAAAATATATTGGGAAAAAGGTGTATTCAAGCATACTACGTTTTATATCCTTGTTAGAGAAGAATACAAATCGTTACATAAATATTAAACAATGAACGTCTTATTAGCTCGCCAGTGGGTGGTGAAGCGCAAGGAACAGCTGGAAAGTGATAAAAAAGACAAGAAAAAAAATCTTTTCAATTTTTCTCGAAAAACAAAAAAGTAACATGTTTAGAACTGAAGACATCGAGCGGTTAAAACCCGTTACATACTCGCAAAATGCGCTGCGGATGCGCTACGGCGTTGGCGGAATGAACATGTGCAAAAACGGAAGATCTAAAGAACCATTTCTATGACGTCCCTTAATTTCTTCCCCTTTTTTCCTACTATCCACCTTTCCTAAAACAAGACTACGAATACCGTTCATGCTGTAAGACAAATTACGCTCCTGTATTCCTCTTCTTTTCAACAACAGAGCCACTCCGGATCCACGACAAGCCGCGGCTGAACTATTGCTTCCCCGAGTCCTCAAGTGAAGATCACATTGCCATCGAGACCAAGCCCCGAACTCTCATCAGAGGGCGATGGCACTGCCAGTAAAGGTCCATCGCCGCAGACAACGACGCATCGTCAAACAAAGACGGCGACAGCAACCGAAACAGAAAGAGCCTATAGTGGCAGACGACCCTTCGGCTTCCCTGGACCGGGGGTAGCGCGTCGTTTAGGGTTATTTGGTGTTCGGGGCAAAGCGGCGAAGGAGATGGACAAACAATGGCGGTCATCGCTCATGAAAACGGGCAGGGCGGCCGAGGAGGGGGAGCGGGGCCTGCGGTGGGCAGACTGGCCATGGGGGCAAACAGATGGACGATGCCGGATGTCGATGGCTTCCCGGCCGAGAGGAAATTAAACACACAAGTGCCGCGGCGGAGCGAGGAGAGCTCTCTTGGTCAGTGATTGCCGACTCGAGATGTATCAATAGCTTTGTGCTGGAGAGATTGGGAGTCTGTGTAGGTAAAGCGCTCGTGGGACGTTCCTGGGGAGACTCGTGCGCGACCGTATGGGTGCGACAGACCGTCCAAGGGCCGTGACTCGTCGAGGGAAGAGAGATCGTGATTTGCTCGTGAATGTACAAAGTGAGCCATTATACGATAAGGTGAGGGAAAGAGTGATGGCTCCTGCTTTTAAGGGCGCGGTAAAGTTTGTCCAGAAACTTGAACGAGTGACTGCTGATAAGGCTGAGTAGATATGGAGTTCATTCTCTTAATAGGGGAAGATATTCGATTTGTTAAAGTGAAGCTCGAAAGTGAATGAAACGTTTTTGTTTTTACATCTTGAAAGGCCTGTATTTTGAGCACACACGGTTTTGCCTTTTCAGTATGATTAGTGGAACGGAGTTTCATACTTTGTTTGGTGAACTGAGCTCTAGGTGCCTCAAATCGTTCAGTATAGCGCCGAGTAAGGCTCCCAGTTAGCCAAGTCAGAATTTAGGTAGAGAGGTGGTTGATACATGTTTTAAACATTCTCCTACTTAACATTTTCTAATCCCAATCCCCTTCCCGATTTAAGTTTTATTTAATAATACTCGCTTGCAGAAATCAGTGTTACATAAAAGCTCGGATAAAAACCAAAGCAAATGTTATTTTCTTACACGAGCTATTAATTGAGAAAATGTATATCAAATGCAGCACCAAACGGACGTTTGACACAATACAAAAACAAGATGAGGTACCCCCGCCTATAATGTGAGCGGGTATCGCATTCAACACGATCTCAGCATCGTCATAGATTCATCACGTGTCAGTTACACGCATTTTTGTACGCTCTGTTTTTACTCCTTTCACTCATACTGTGTCATCACCAAAAATCATGATACACAGGCAAGTACAAAATCCTCTCTTGTTTTGCGCCATAGCACAATCAAAAAAGGGCCATGAAATTAATTTTGGGCTGGGATAAATGATTTTATATTGATACTTGTATAATCGCATATCGTTAGTGGGTCAAACGAAAGAGGATAGTAAATCAAAAAGCCGGTTTTTTGGCACAAAGAGTCGAATATATAGAAAACTATTTCATGCGGCCTTTCCTCCGAAAGCTCTCCGCCTTTTCCGCGGCACCCAAAGCATGTCAGCCGACCCCAGCTCACGCATTGGACACGTTCACTGAGTCACTCAGACGTATCCGCTCGCCAACAATCAATCCGTCGACGAATTTTTGAACTCGCTTTCGTGGCCAATGAGTGCCATGGCGTCACTTATCATCGCTTGCCATACTCCATTCACCCTTATGCTGAGACTACAACCAAAGCTCCAAGTGCAAGCTAGCCCGTACTCCTGGCTTTGAGATGTGCTTTCTAGCGCGAGTGCTCCTTCTGCAGACGAACGTTTCAAAGCCGATGTATCGTGCTATTGTGATTAAGGCATTGGCTGCAGTCTCAGCTAAAGGGTGAACGGAGTATAGTAGGAGCTTTTCGCAAACCGTTACCGTGTTCCGCGTAGCGCACTACCGGAGCCTCTGAACATAGCCTCCTCCATACTGACAAAGCCTGGCAGGTCGCCACGAAAAGCGGCCGCCGAAATTGAAAAGGTAGAGCGGCAGACAACGGATGAGAGGAGAGCCACGTGACGGGCGCCCCGCTGTGGCGGGACGTGGAAACACACTTCTCCCGAGCGATGGAATGTCCGCTCGTGCTCCTCGCGTTCCTCGCGCTGCCGCTTCTTTTCTCGTCAGATTCGAAAACCCTGTTTCGGGTCCTCGCCGCTGCAAAAGCTGTGCGCTGAAGTCCAGGTTCCCCGAGAAATGCATGTTCTGTGCTAGCAGATCCTCGCGCTCCAAATCTGCGACCGGGCACTCTATGGCTCTGCCGTTGAGCTGCCAGGCTTTGTAAGTATAGAGAAGGCTATGCTCTGAAGCATGCTCTTAAGTGCGCGCCCCTTGGTCACAGTATCACCTGGGGCGCGCGCTTAAAAGCATGATTCAAAGGCTACGTTAGTGCGGTACGCGGAACACGGTAACGGTTTGCTAAAAGTCCCTAACGACAAGTTTCATGGTGTGCTTTAAAAGCACGGTGGAAGCTTGGAGTCATCGCACCGATGCCCAAGCACGTCATGACCACGAGATTTCTCATTACACTTTTGAGTTGATGATTAAAGCTGTACTTCGCCTCACCTTATCATGGACTAACTACGCAGGCTGTGCAAGCGCGAGCGGGTAGTCTTGACGTCCTTGACTGAAGCACTCGCTGCCCGAACGTTCGTGCAGCCGCCGACGCTTCATCCAAAGAAAATAGCTCACATTGTTTTACATGCGAAGCCAACAATAGCCCAGGCTAAGGTGAGACGGAGTATAAGGAGGAAAGAGCTGAAAAATTATTTCATTGCCCCATTAAACTCCGTTTCGTACTTACTAGTGTGAAACGCACTCAAGGCTGCTGGCACGAGCGCGTGGCTTGATCTTCCAGTTCGTTTGCACGCGCTCTCGTGCACCGATTTACGCTAGGTGAATTCCACGCGCTCCCACCAGCAACTTAATGGCGACGTGTGCGGCCAACAGCGTCAACGTGGCCGGCCTTCCACTATGGACCAAACGCTCACTACACGTTATCGAGTATGATGCATTGTACTTTTATTAATGGACAAGGGAAGAATTCATGACAGACTACTTCTACGGTGTCGGTTTAAGGTACAATGGCTACAAACTTCCACCGTGCTTTTCGCGCACCATCAAAATTGTCACTGGCGATCGATAATCCTAGTCATGACGTCACCGACAGGAACCATAAGAGAGATCCACCAAAACATCTTGTCGCCAATAGCCGATGACAGGTATAAGAACCTGGTAGATGTTCCGCCTACAGCGCGAGTTTTTTTGCCTTTCATAACACTTCGTTGCACTCGCAGCCAGAGCACGGCCGATGGTAACAAGCGCACGTTTCTTAAGCTGTCATTGACTAAACTGTTACATACACATTTCATATTTGGATTTGCGACTACGTGTATTCTTCGCTCTTCGTGTGTCTTTTTATGAAACTCATGTCCTCAGACGTCGCGAGGCTTCGTTGCGCGCGTGCGTTAGGAGCGAGAGAAAGATCGATTTGAACGCGGAATAAACTATAAATGCCCAGAAAAAAAAAAACGAAAAAAAAAACGGGGCAAAATGTCTCGCTCGGGCAAACGGAGCTTTTGATCGTGCGGGGGGACAGCTGACGACGCGGCGAGCGGCGACAGCTTTTGCGGCACCCCGCGCCATCGATTGAGGAACGCCAGTGAGCGGCGACGAGCTGCTGACGAAGCATTCTCGGGGTTTCCTGCGGCCGCTTACCTCGATAACATGACTTGCTCAATGGACGACCTATAACTTGGGAAGAGACTTCCAGCGCATGGCAAAAATGCGCGTCGCACTTGAGAAATGTATTTTAAACAAAGCCACCACTAAATAAATCTCGATAGCGATATATATAAAGAAGATATCTATAAAATCTCATTCCGATCAAACCCAAGATAACAAAGCCGCATATAGTGCTGGGTTTTCAACTGTTCATCATCACCTAGGTCAGCGCGGGTGCACATTGAAGACGAGTGCTTTGTTAGCGTTCGGTACTCGGGAAATTCGAAAGCGAAAAATAAAAACGGACACAAAAAAGGGGACACGGACAAGCGCTTGTCCGTGTGCCCTTCTTTGTGTCCATCCCTGTTTGGTCTTTACTATGCTCGTATCCACTTCAAAAACCGAAGTGAAAACGAAATGTTTTGTTTTAGAGTTAATGCGCTTAATCCTCGGCATGATGAATTAAGATACACGTGGGTGAATTATAGATTAGCCTACCGTTATTTTTTTATGACGTACACATGTTTCAAACGCCTAAAGCACGGTTCCTTCCTACGACAACCAAATTTTGAAAGAACAACTTGCTGGAGCAAATAAAGTTTGCGCAAAACTTTATTTTTTTTATTTCACCATCTAAGCTACAGTTGGTGCATCATGCACCAATTATAGCCTAGTAAGAAGTCGTTCAGCTGTGATAGCGTGTGGCTGGACTAGCTATCAAGAAGGTGCTAAATAAAGACGTATGTCGCTCTTGAAAAAAAAAAAGGAGACTAATAACAGATTTTTTTTCTAGACTCAAAATATAGCATATATTATACAAAAAACAAAAGAAGAATCTCTCAAATTAACTAAAACTGTATACACGGCTCAATTTTAAGAAAGAAAGTGTGGGTATACGTATATTGCCCAGCAGATGATCGGTATTTTCGCACTGTGGCAGGTTTGTTTCACCAACGTTGGGGCAGTCAATGCCGAAACTGGTTGAAAAGGAGCCGCCGTTACCAAAACTCTATCCTCCGGTTTAATAAACGACTCGTTTTACTGGCGCGAGTTGCCTCAATCAGTACGTTACTAATACAGGAGAGAGAAACGAATAATAACCAAATTTCGGTCGAACAGCCCTTATTCTTATCTCAACCTAGTGTTGACCTCCCTACGACCTGCCTGCGGCCATCTGCTATGGCGAAGTCCGCAAAAGAATTCCGTACTCAGATAAGTGTGATTACAGGAACACACCCAACGGAGTAAAAGAATCTAAATGAAAAAAAAAAAACAGCTAGGGATTTTTCGAAATTCAAGATTTCGACTTCCTTTATTTTTTTTTCTATATTCCGCTGTTTAAACATTTACCGTTTCGCCGTTTCCTCAATCGACTGCAAATTTTTTTCTTATTCTTTGTTTGGCCCCAAAACGACTGCTGGACGTGATTGGAATAGAGACGAAAAGCTCCGCCATGCGGTGGTACTGGAAGAAAGCCGACGACTCCAAGCGAGCGTGTACAACGATTGCACGTGCTCGAGGGAAACACGCTTCCCAGCGAGCTCAGCGAGTTTCTGGATATTTCGCATTCTCGCTTATTTTTTCATTCTTCAGTATTTCTATCGGTCGTCTTTTTTTTTGTATTTAGCTTGACTGTTCTCGGCTGTTCGCCTGGCTGCCTTTGTAAGTGTTTCTATTTAGAGTATATAATTACGGGAAATGCTACGAACCTTGCTCGGTTGATGTAAACAAATTATGAAAAAAGGGGGAAAAAAAGATTGGTGCGGTTGTACCGGTGTAACAAACCGAAGTGAGCGTACACAAAACGACAACATATTGTGCGCTCTCACATTTCTTTTTTCCTTAGAGGTTATCTTGTTATTTCTCTATGCATTTTATGAGGAATTCGAATAATAATTAACGAGGCGTGAAATGTTGTCCCAACATTTTTTTCGCATTCAAACAATCTTTTTTTTTATGTCCGGTCAAACAAAGGCGGAGGTTAAGACGTTCGTGAACAAAAGATATAAATAAATGCGTATCAATAAAAAAAAAAGAAAGCAGGTCTGGCGAGCGTTTGGTCTTTTGCCTACTTTTATATTTTCTAGGTATGTTAAAGTTTGTATGAGATTTAGGATTTTGTTTGCTCACCCTTCTACATGTAAAGAAAGTCTCCCCTTCGGCAGTGTCACATGAATGTCGCGTGCAGCAATGCTCAGAGCTCAAAAGAAAAAAAAAAAAGTCGGACACGCTCCATTGCCCTTAAGCCCGGTTCACACAGTTGCGTTTGACTGCGTTTGACTGCGTTGCGGCAGCGAGACACCAGGACATCCCTGCTGCTTATATCGCGTGCCAAGAAGATTCCTTGAATTGGATTCCACGCTTCATACGAAGCACAGATGTGCCGGTGACTCGCTTTCGGTTCTCGACGCAACGCAGTCAAACGCACTCAAACGCAAGTGTCTGAACCGGCCTTTAGACTACGAGTGGGGCCCGCCAACAATCAGTCAAGACGGAAACCTCACACTGCCTACGCTAGCGAACCCACCAACTTGACTTCCCAGATATCCCTACCGTTTTCGGTTCACGGTTGACGTAGTACGTTCACTCCAAAAAAATATGGAGAATCTACTTTCCTGCAAAGCACTCGAGAGAGCCAATCACTGCAATCCACGAAGTAAGCTCGTCGAATGACGTGACCACATAATGCACCAGACAATTATTTGGACAATGCCGGTTCGTAGTATGGTGTTATCGGAGGTGGGTCCAGTGCAGCTGTAAGCACGTTGCATGGAAGCTCGCACCGAAAGTACCATTCTTGACCCTTTAGAATCTGCATGATCATCGTACCAGCGTGTTTTTGGGGGGTCATGTTAAAGACCACATGTTAACAGAGGCGCAGCACTGACTATTTTTTTTTATGTGCCACTGTTTGGCTGCATAAAGTTCTTGTAACATCTTTCTTAGTAAAATAAATATTACCGGCTCATTATCAGCACGTTTTGTCAACAAGGCAGCTGCTCTCGTTGCCGGATATGGGAGGGGGGCTAATACAACTACCAACACAAAGCGCTACAGCGCGAGAATGTTGCGATAGTGTAAGAGAGTTTTAGAATAGGGGGCCCCAACGCTTTGGGGAACCCAACGCTTTGGGGTACCCAACGCAACGACACCTCACGCAGCGTGCTTATAGAATAGGGTTTGTGACGACGCAACGCGGCACGCTCGCCTTTTTCGCATGCAGCGCCATTGTGGACAAGGAACGAACTTCTTAACAGTGAAAAATTATTAAAACGGTAACCATTTGCGCTGAAACGATACTTTATTGTGGCTTGCGGTACAAATAATAGGGAGGGTAATACCAGTTGGAACGGCACAGCAAGACCCATCTGCCGACCGTCTCTGAATCAGAAGATTTCCTTCTCTGGTCACAAGAGAGTGCCCACCCTCAAATAGCAGGCTATCATGTGCGCCAATGGAATTATCTGCGAATTCGACGGGCCATTCCCCGGTCGCAGGCACGACGCTGGTAAGCGTAGCTTGCTTTTAGCCCATCCTGTAGCTGAAGCAGCACGACAGTTATAAAGAGTTATATAATAGGGGGTCCCAAAGCTTTGGGGCCCCAAAGAAATTGTGGCTTAGCACTGCGCACGCGCAGAACCCAGGGTCTTGGGTTGGCGCGCGCCCCCAACGTGAAATTCGAAAAATAGCGTGGGGCCCCCAAATTGCTTGGGGCCGAATTGCGCCGGCAAACATGGCGGCGCCCTTTCCGCTCGCTTCGGAGCAAATTCCTCATGGTCGCTCCAGCATTAGCCAATTTCATTGCCAATGAATGATGCAACCGGCTTTCGTTTTGCTTTATCTCGCCCAAGTCGCAAAGAATAAGCGGTGGGCTCGCCCCATTTTAAGGATCGTACCTGATTCTGGCCGTTCCTAAGCCTAAACATACGTCGTAACTGTTGACATGGTAACGTATTGCTACTCCATGGCTAAAGACTTGTTCACACAGACCCGTTTTTTTTTTTTTTTGTTACGTTAACAAAAGTCACCGGGAAATCTGTGTTTCGTATTAAACTGTGCCAGCAGCAGGTCGACCCGGTCGCGGATGGCCCGCGTGGAGAAATTTCTTCCGATTGCTTCGGAGACCCTTTCAGCAATTGAAGTCCATCTCCTGGAATCCTGGAATGGGTTAGTGGCGCACACTTCGCTTAGCAAATAAATGTCATCGTCGATCGAGAAGCGAACGCGCGCGGGGGCCTTCTCTTCCGCCATTTTCTTCTGGCATTGGATCGGCCTCGACTCGTTCGGCCATCCCGCTTCGGGTGTAGCCGAAACAATCCAATCCGTAGCGCTCTAATTTGGCGCTAGTTCTCGTAGTAACATAGAGAGTTGAGCTAGCTGGTACTTAGAAGACATACCTAAAACAGCGCACAAGCACAGGAGGAAGACAACAGAACACAGGAAGGGGTGCTGACTCTTAACTTATGTATTGTGAAAGAAAGAAAAAGAGGAAGCTTCAGACATGAAGCCCACGTTGTTGTTTTTCTTTCTTCTTTTTTCTCATCTTTTCTTCGTTGTGACCTTATAATGTCAGTTTTCTCCTTTTCTACTGCAACTTTGTAATGTATCTGTTTTTATTCTTTCTTCTTTTTACCTTTTGGGTGCGCGTGGGCTTCATGTCTGAAGCTTCCTCTTTCTCTTTCTTTCACAATACATAAGTTGGAAGTCAGCGCTCTTTCCTGTGTTCTATTTTCTTCCTCCTGTGCTTGCGCGCTGTTTTAGGTATGGCTCGTTCTCGAATTTTTTGGGCGTTTGTGTGCGCTTTGACCATCTGCAGCCGAAGATTTAGGCCTTCAACAATGCCGAGACTGAGACGAACGCGAGCGCGCATACTCTGCGAGCAGCTGCACTATTGAGATCTGAGCTGGAGCGACTTTGAAGCCTTGAAATACTTGTTTTCAAGCTGCAGGTATCGTGTCACGAACGAAATCCACTCGGAGCCACGGAGTAGCCATACGTTGCCATGTCAACGATTACCGCGTCTTTTTAGGCTTCGGAACGGCGAGACTCAGGGACAATCTTTAAAATGGGGCGAGCCCACCGCTCATTCTTTGTGATTTGAGCGAGATAAAGCAAAGCGAAAGCCGGTTGCACTATTCATTAGCAATGAAATTGCCGAATACTGCAGCGACCATGACGAATTCGCTCCGAAGCGAGCGGAAAGGGCGCCGCCATGTTTGCCGACGCAACCCGGCCCCAAGCAATTGGGGGCCCAAGCGCCAACCCAAACCCCCAAACAGAGTTTGGGTTCTGCGCATGCGCAGTGGTGAGCCCCTATTTCTTTGGGGCCCCCAAGCTTTGGGGTCCCCTATTCTAAAACTCTGTTGCGATAGTGTATGCACATAAAGCGCCCAAGACTTACAAGGACGCATTGCGTCTTTGCTAAGCTGTTTTAGGTTGCTGTTTGAGATTCAGTTTTAGATTTTTTTTTTTTTGCGATAAAAAACTTTGCTGGGAACTTTACTAAGACTCGACACTTTCATCAAGCCCTTTTCTCCCACCACGGCACGGAAGTGCCACAAGAACGAGAACCCTCTTCATTAGTAAATTAGAAAAGCTATTAGACCGCTGCCCGCGGTATATGAATCTTTTCTAAGTTTCTGCCTTCATGCTGTAGCTCCTCCACTGGTATCTAACAAATTCAATGCCTACGTTATCTTTGTAGTCTATCTTTTATATCGACTTTTAAACATCCTTCATCTAGAAAAAAAAAAGAAAACTCCCCCAGATGTCTTGTAAAAAAAAAAAAAAAAAGAACGCACGAAAATTGAGTTGGTATTTTATATAAAAAAATGTAAAGATTCGGGAATCTCTGGAAGACTCAGAAATAGAAGATAAAAGTTCCGCCAACAGCAATCCGTCTTCTTTTGGAGGTGCTGCCACAAGTTGAAGAAAAACAAAAAAAGATTGTCTGGAGGCGAGAAATTTAAGGGACTAAATCGATAAGGATGATGCGTGCAGAGACCGACTTTGAGAATCTGAAAAGTTTCTGGATCTATACGGCGAACAAGTGTTCCAAAATGCACCAATCAAAGGCAGCAGAGAGAAGGCGCAGGGAACACGCGATGATGAGGAACGTGCACCATCATTGGTTCGTTGGTTGAGGTCGGGGGAAAACAAAAGCACGAGGGCGAGTTTGAGGAGTTAACAAACGCACGAGGTGCGCAAGGAACAGACGAACTTGCACGACACGACTGACGTCACGCCACGGCGGTGGCGCTGCTGTTGGTACTGCGCATGCGTAGACACTTCACTCCTCCCGAATTCGGTTTCTGCGCACGCGTAGTGCCCACACCTGGTGTGAGTAAAGCGGACTTGTTTATAAACACGGTGTTAGTGTATAGACCCTCCTAATATTCACCTTCTGTGGGCTGCCGTTATGTCCACTGGGCTACGGAACGCGTTCCGAGTAGTGAGCAGGAGGTTTCTTCCGCGGAATAGCAGACGTCGCTCATGCATTCACATCCCCAGTGACACGGTATTTTTCATCTGGGTGATAAGCGCTGGAAAGGTGTATTGAGGCCCGCGTCGTGACACATGCAGCCAGATGTAAAAAAATGTTCGGGACTCGTATGATTGCGGCCCTTGATCTGGTGGCACTCAACTAACATACAAGTAGTGCGCGATGCACGTTGAAGGCCACAGGCCGACAGTCGTGTCGGGTCCATACATCGAAAGTGGTCCCGAAGTGGCAACAAATGACGTCACAGAAGCCGGCGTGTCGTGTTGTCGGAGGTCGCGATCCTGGCGGTTGGGTGTAGAAATTCTGGCGAAAAGCCCGAGCGAACGCTAGTGTCGCTGTCGCTGCGGCGTCCCAACTTCTGGCTGCCGAAGCTTCCTTGGACTCTCGAGCTGAACAACAACCTGAAGCAGAGCAGGCGTCTGCCACATCCAGTACCGCTGCTGGAACACCGCCAGGATCGCGACAGGCGACAGCGTGACCCTTTTATGACGTCATCAGGCGGATACCGAATGGTGAACTTTTTAGGACGCGGTAAAGGCACCATAGTCGTAGTGCGCTGTTCGCGCTACGAAAAAAGAAAAACAAAGCGTCAAATGTTTTTTTACAGTGATATTAGAGCGATAGCTGTTTTTGAGACACTTCGCGGTTTCACGCCGTCGACCACGCTCCATATCGACGCGTGCCGTTGTCGACACTCCGCCAAAACATTCCACCGGCCGCTGATAACAAGAAAGCAAGATAAGAGGCATGGTCATTCACATGCTAGAAAGATAACATGCATGGTCAGTAGAACAGTCCGCCGCCTCACTGGCTCCGGGGCAAAGCGCCGGCTACGGATCCCCAGGTGGCGGGTTCGAATCCTGGCCGAGGTGCCCGCGATATGACGGATCCATATTGCGGAGAATGCGCCGTGTAACCGAGCTTTCGGTTTCACATGAAAAAACCCCCAGGTGGTCGAAATTAATCTTCAGTCCTCCGGTGGGGCGTGCCAGATGCCATTCGTTGATTTGGCACGTAAAACCCCCAAATTTGATTTGACTTAGAACAGTCCCCGCCGCGCAATCTGGCAGTGCACTGGGATAGGTGCCCACGTGACCCAAAATTAGCACAAACAACAATTCTCGGGAGATACGCAGATGAAACGACCTTAAGGATTTACGACGCATTCTGAGTCAGAAAGCGTGAAAGCAAGTGTGTTAGTGCCACGTCAATGCACCTGACAGATACAGAGTTTTATACGAAGCGTGCTTGTTTCAATAAACCCTTCATTTGAGAGTGCACTTCGTCTTGTCTACTTCCTTGTACTTTTTATTAAAGTGCTTTTCGGTTAGCACGTTTGACTATTTGCACCGAAGTGACGTACGAAAACTAACACACTCCCCTCATACGCAGACAGCTGCAATGCTCTCTACTTAATACACCCTCATTGGTTCCAAAGCGCTATCGACTTTTCGTCCAGTGTGTTACTCGGTATAATACGAAACGCCTATGCGGACTTTATGGTGCGTGCTCGCACCTGTGCCGTTCATTCAGTCCATCTGCTCCAAAATGACACCTTAGCGGCTCCACGTCACTATTCCCCTGTCCCTGTTTGTCACCTTATAAATTGCGTAAGTATTTACAATTTTGTTTCTTTTTTTGTATTTGCAGAAGGACTGAATATTTTCGTACTTCAAGAGTCATTTGTTGCGTTCTCTGAGACCCACCTATGCTCCGTTCTCCCTAAGCTGAGACTAGAGGCTCCACCTTCTGCGCGAACTTTCTGCCTTTGCTAATACAAGTGTGAACGCGCAGATACGCGCAACCAAAGCTCCGTGGAAGCTAGCGAGCTCGCACTGGCTTTATCCTAAGGGTAAGCGGAGTATACCACAACAACTAAAAAGTACGTTTCTGAACCGTTCTGAAGATGCTGCAAAGGTGAAGAGCGAAACCGATTTTTTACCCCCATTTTTAACCAGTACGGGCATCCCCAGCTTGCATGCCAACTTAAGTACGCAAAAAAAAAAAAAAAACGCATACGTAAAAGCCGGGTTTGTTTTGAACTGTGGCTCGTTGAAAGCCTGAAATCCTCTTTTTCCTTTAAATAACGAAAACCAACAAACTTTTTTTTTAGCACTGTGTATGGTATATGGTTTGTTCCTAGCAGCTTCCTGAAATGACTGCAGTAAGAGAAGAACAACACGCGAGTAGTGTGTCAGTGTTCGGCTGGAACTCGTGTCGTTTTTAGCCAGAGTTGCCAACTCAAATATCAAAAACCCGTTGAAGAAATTCAGAAGACACCTCTATAAATCGTTATATTTATGGCGCAGCCCAAAAAATGGCCGTTTTAACACCCTGCTTCCTTGTTTGCCCCTTCTCGGACAAGATTTTTGTTGAAAATAAGCAATACTATTGACCCCATGAGTCTAACTTACGAAAAGAAATGAAATAAATAAAGCTATTTACGATTGATATATATAAAGTGCAGAACAATTTAGACCGCCAAAAATACGCTAACATGGCTCGAAAACCGTTAAAAAAAATGAGCCAACAGTAAAAAAGGCAATTTTTCCCATTAAACAACCAATAAAGGAACAGTTAAATTTGGTGGGAAAGCCGTTAAATTGGCATCGATAAACCCAGCGTAACGCGGATGCAACACTCGTGTCGATCATTCTGCCTCACGCTGGCCTCCAGTACGCGTAGAAAATTCATCACTACAGCTTTATTAACTATACTCGTATTCACCTCAAAAACCACAGTAAAAACAAAAAATGCAACTTCTTGGGAAGCGTTACTAATTTCCCCTTTACTTTGTTGAATTAAGGTTCACGGGTGCATTTTCGATTACCTTCACGTGAACGTTTCAAAAGCCAAAATCATCCCTTTCTCCTTCGACAACCAAATCTTGCAAGAACTATTTCGCGAAGCGCATGAATAAGGCGCAAAGCGTCCTTTTTTTTTTTCTTGATCTGACAAGGAGTATGCGCCGAGAAAGTGAGGGAGAGGAGGAGGCGAGGGCGCGCGGTGACATCAGAGCGCCGATCTCTGGTTCGAATGATTAGTGGGTAGACCTAACTGCACTCGTCGAACGCGCTAGAACGCAGAATGCCGGCATCCGGCGTTTGGTTTGCGCATTCTAACGCGTTCGACGAGTGCAGTGGAGACAAAGGCAGATAGATTGAAGTCTACCCACCAACCATTCGACCCGGAAATCGACGTTCTGAAATCACCGCGCGCACTTTTCTCCTCTCCATCAGTTTCTCCGTGCATAGGAGCTGTGGAGAATGTGCGGGAGGCGTTCGGGAGGAGAACAAGGACGTGCTTTGGAGAAAGTGGGGGGGATATGAATAAGGGCAGGATCAAAGCCGTGCTGTGTGACTGCAAGAGAAGCGAACTTTCGCGTTTCCCTCATGCTGGAGCACTATTGATTTACCAGGACTTACTTTCAAACACACTACGCGCAGCGATGTACGCGCCAACGAGGCACAAACTTGCATACCAACTTCGTATGTGTAACATGACCGCGAAGCAACACGCGGTATATTCTGTGTTACCAGAGCCTCTGACACTATTCTGTTAGAAAGGGGTGATTTTCTTTTTCTTTACACCATTTTGTGAGACTGCGGAGGAAGCTTCCAGCTATTTTAGTTCGGAGCTCTATTCAGACTTCAGAATGGCCTTAACAATCATCATACAATAGAGAGTCTGAATAGACCGATCTTACCAGCCAGTTTGACTACGCCACCGCTACCGGAGTCCATCGAGGAAACTTTAGTCTTTCATGCACGTGCGACAACCTCGTTGGAGCTCTTCGCGTGTAGAACACCAGCATTCTGGTACACTGCCATCTGGCTCTTATGAACTAAAATGATGAAGGCGGCACGCATGCGCCTAACGTTCAGTGAGATCGGTCTGTACAATAACATAAACATCGCAGGCGTCAATAAAAAGAAACATAAATTTATTATAAAATTATGGTTTGGCTTTTGTGTTTCACTTAGGTTCGCTGGTCGTTATAGCTGATAACTGATGCTTTGGACTGAGTATGATGGGGTCTCCACGACGACCGATGTGAGAAGCGGTGTGCGGTGGAGGAAATTGGATCATGACATCCAGCAGGTTTATTCACCTTTCAAGGAGACGCAATGGGACGCACCCCCCTCAAGGGCACCCTCGATGGACACGATGACCGCCAAGCAAACAAAATAAAAGGTACTCACAAAGCACCTCTAATGCCCGATTCACATGATGCGATTTTACTTGTTATTTCGCAGTTGCAACGTCGCTCGTGCAGCAAAAAGAGCGTGGTGGAGGCTGACGTGCTCAACGCCGCAACTGCGAAATGGCAAGAAAATTCGCACCATGTGAATCAGGCTCAAAGCCCGATTAGCATGGAGTGATTTTGCTTGCGAATTCGCAGCTGCGATGTCGCGCACCGCAGCTTCCCCTAGGCTTTTTTTTTTTTTTTCGCCGCGGGAGCGACACTGCAACTGCGAAATCGCAAGTACAATCGTGCCACGTGAATCATGCTAAGAAGTGGATCAACCGTCCGCTGATCGTGCGCCGAAAACCTCATGCTCTGTTGTTTCCCTACCGACCCTCCGAGCAAACGCAAAGCAAATGATCCTTTAGAGGTTTCAACATCGTGAGGTCACTCTACCATTTGATCGCGTCACTAATTTACGATTTAGACGCAGAAAGGACAGAGTATAGTACCAATGATGCACCGGGTGTTTCTAATATGCACCACGCAGCAGGAAACACAATCGTACGCTTGAACGATGCTCACCGAGATGGAAACGCGCAGGGCTGGAGATCCAACGTTCCCCGATAAAATGAGCATGAAGGTGCTTTATGGGGATTGAGCGCAGGATCCATGTGCTCTTCAGCGCGAGTTTTTACTACACGTCCTCCGATCTGCGGTGCGCCAACGCCACCCTGCCAACGATTCCCCTTTTTCTTACTTATGACAAAGTAGCCATTTATCTCTGCCGGTGTTGTAGAACAAAATTTTAGGAAGCCATATTATAGTTACAAAAGAAAAACATGAAAGCTACAGTAATGAAATATTAAAATTTTGTGAAGGACTTTGAAATCTGCAGAAATAGTAGAAATATTTGTTAATTTTTGCGGAATAAACAAGGGGGTCGCGCTCGTTCAGAGACACAAAACGTCCCGGGCGAAACTACGTTTTTACCCTTCGTGTAGGAAATACATCGGACCTAATAACAACGTGATACCTTTACGCATGAAAAAGTATTTCGATACAGAAATACAAAATACAGGCGAAAAATTGTTTAGCGACACAAAAATATAACTACATAATGTATTTCTGCAACACCATGGCGATACATTTGTATCGCGATACTGCCCAACCCTGGCGTGAGGTAACAATTGAAAAGTAAACGAAGAGCTAAATCGCAAATATGCGCCAACAATCTCATGAGTAGGCGGACAGATATCGGAGACACACGCAGAAAAATTCAGATCATGATGACCTTTATGGATCTAAAACGCATCCACTCAAAAAAGAGAAGAAAAAAACACACTTAAATAACAATAAATAGAAAACATCCGCATTGGGGGGGGGATCCTGAAATATTATGCGGTCCGCACCGCTTGCCACGTGAGCTACAACGCCATAAGCGAATTGCCCATTGGCTATTCCGATCGCCTTCGGTCCCGTCCACCTGTACCCACCCACCCTGACCCGCTCGTAATTCCCCTGATGTTCGCTGTAACCTGGGGCTGCCTCGGAGTCGGGCAGGTGTCATTACAGTGGTCCGTAGGCAGCCGACCACGGCGGACCCCGGCGAGTTTTAGGAGTGCGCTACCCACAGCAGCCACGCACTGCGCATTCCTCATTTACATGCTACGCTGCGCGTGTGTGTGAGTGTGTATCGTATGTGTACAAGTCCATCCCGTAACTTTCTTTTTGCATTTCACTATCGCTTTTTTTTTTGTCTTCTTCTAGAGTTTGTAGGTGTTGGCCGGACGGGCACTGTAGTGACGCGCCTACTTTTGGAAATTAGGCGTCGCGCGCGACGGGAAGGGGTTTTTGTCCATTCTGGTCGCGGCGGCGTTCACCACCGCGGCAGTGTCGCATCGCATGCTGCTGCATCGTGATTGGGAAACAGAGTGTGCGGAAAAAAAAAAGTGTTCTCGCTTTGCTTTTTTTTTTTTTTGGTCCCCGTTTGTGAAAACCTTTAAGAGCTTGTGGCTTCTGTATAGACTGCTTTGTGCATTAAAAAAACAAACAAAAAAAGCAGAAGATAATGAGGTACCAAACAACTGACGCGTACAATATTGAACAAGACTGTCTCTTTTTTATTTACTCTTGAATTGTGTACTTGCTTTCATATTTCTGGGCATCAACACGGTCGTTCGACTCTATGTTGTGATCTCTGCTCATAAAAAAAAAAGAAAAACGAATATAAGCATGTCAGGATTGTTCACTATCAGAAGAAGAAAACAGCTTAAGAGTGAGGGACACATTCTTCTGTGCTTGGAATCCCTAGTGAAATGTTTCCCCCCTTTTTTTCTTCTCAAAGAAAATGAAAACGATTAAAAATAAGGATCTAGAATCAGTGATCAGTACTCCAGCTTCTCAGTAAAAATCTTGTCAGAGCAAAAGACCAACTTGTACGCATTTATCCGTGCGCTGCGAAGAACGAGCTCTTCGCGACGCGGAAACCACCACCGCCTAAAATCGGAGTCCTTCGTCATCGTTAAAATAAAGACCCGCAATCCCGTCATCTGAGCTTCGTCGTGATTTCTTTACTACAGTTTCCTCCTTCTTTCCGGATAATATTGCGATTATTTTTATAAGCGTAGTTTGAAACTTGAAGACGAGCGAACTACGTTGAAAAGCACGCAACATTCAACGGAGCAACACACTCGGGGAACAAGTGGGATAGGGATGACGGCTACAGCATCACACGCGCCTTTTCCTTCCCAATCTTTCTCCTTTTTTTTTCGAACGAGAAGTCACTCCCCTTTTTCTTTTCTTTTTTCCTTGTTCTAACTCTCCCTCTATTCCTTTTCTCGTGGGGCTGTTTGTCTTTGTTGAAATTTAAATCTTTTTTTTTCGCTTAGTCGCGTTTGTTTCTCCCCCAAGATCGTACCGAGGGGAGGAAAGGCTCGTCGGGGGAAGCTCGAAAAATCAGGATCGTCATCTGAGGGCGAGGAGCTGAGTCAAAACGAGGGTCCTTAATGAAGACAAACTGAGAACAAGCCACACGCGCAGTGCACACGAAAAGTAAAAATAAAAAAAATAAGAAAAATGTAGCATCAGCCCCCAGCCCCAAAAGCGACCAGAGCCGTCCTCTTCCTCGGATAAACTTTATCTTGTTCCACTTTAGGTTTTGAAAGGGATGTAAGGATCCTGACATTTCACTCCATAACCCACCGGCTTCCCTCCATTCTCGACCATTGTGTATTTTTTTTTCTATCTTGTTTTAAAGACCCAGACGTCTTTGGTTTGCTCGGTGTGTGATGTCGGGTCGCAGACGCAAGCCCAAACAGAATCCTCCATCTTTCTTTTCCACCTCCCGCTTCTCACACTATCCACGCGTGTTTTTGCTGTTTCTGAGAGCTGTAAAAATCCCAGTTTGAGCGTCATTTTTGTCTTTTTCTTTTTTTTTTTCTCTTCCACGTTGTTTTAAAAGTTGTCAGTGTCAGCGATTTATAAGCGGGACCTCAAATCACCCGCGCTGACTTGATTCGCGCCCTGAGGAGGGCGGTGCAGCCGAGGCATCTCTTTAGTACTTTTGAAGGAAAAATGGCGATGCATTGCATAGGCTTCAAGGTACAGAATGACGAATGTCATAGCGCGAATGCTCGCAAGTCCTCACAAGTTCTCAGACTCGCAGCAGAAGATGACTATCTCACCATGGGTTACATGTGGCATCTCCACTCGTGCGCGAGATAGGAATTTGTATTGTTAATTTTTGCCGGTATTTGTGCTGTATGCGTTACCACTTAATCAGAACAACGTAAAACGTACAACGAAAGAGATAAACAAATAAAATTTGGGTTTTTTAAATAAAAATTGGAATCAGTTGTCGTTTTTATACATTTTTCAAGAAGAATGACGGGACAATAACTTGTTGAGTAATAAAACATTTAGGTACTATTTTTAAAACAACTGGTCGACATCAGTAATTCTGGAGAGTCGCAGAAGCGTCTTGAGAGCCCTTTATATCTTATATTACTTTTTTTTTGTGAGACAAGTGAATTCGTTTACACAGTCCAGGGGACTTAAACCAGGCAGTAACGTTATTTTAATTATCAGGTAACCCACTTAAAGTCATGAAACTACCCTAACACACAATTAACCATATGGGTAAAAACCTGCATGCGGAGCACGGAGATATTGCATCATCCATCGCGACCCAAGTTATCCGGATGGTATATGTGGAAAACAAGGCACGACGACCGTTGAAACTGGGGCAGTAGGTTAGGGTTATGGACAGCCTATTCGACATGCGACGCCTTATAGGCCTTCACATTGACTTGTCGATAGGCCTGAGTCAGTCGCGAAGAATTAAGAATGAGAACTCCATAATATTTCTAAGCATACGTTACACTCAAATATACACAAACATCTCGTATAAATTTGTTACCTGCCGCCGGAGGCCGATGCGTTAGTCGTCATGTGCAATAAATATACACCTGTGAAAGCACGCGATACATTTGGGAGTAGTGTAGGTTTCAGTTTCTTGCAATGAACGAAGCCGAAACCATGAGCAATTCGGATAGTTTTGGTTATCACCGGTTTATATTTTTTGTTTCCTTCCTTAAAGGCTTAATATCCTCTACGGCGTGCAAGCTCCTCTCCCATCTTGTTCAGGGGGTGTGGTGATGTTAGAGGCCTCAACTCTGATTGGAAAGAGAGTGGGTAGAAGCCGAAATCTGGCTGATTTTCTCTCTGCCCGTCTGATCTTTACAGAGATGAAGCAGTGGCGTCAGGGTGAGGCGTTCGGACGCCGAGCGCCGGTGTCGTCTGATTCTTCTAGGAATGGCTGTCTTCCCTTTTCTACGACTTTCAAAAATCCACCGTTTTTCTTTTTACAAATAAGGACGTAGCCTTCAGCAAAGATGAAACAAAAATACCTCGAAGGGTACGTTATTTTTGTCGACTATAACAAGTATACCAGACACGTTTCAACGAAGGAGGAATAGCCACGGTCGAGGTGTCGACCATTCCAAACCAAGGAGCAGATGCGGGGGTAGAGCTTCGCGACACACGTGATCGCCTCCTTTCCCCGCGCTTCCCCAACAACTGCGCGCCGCATATGTCTCCTGTATCCGTTGCTGCTTTCACAGTAACCAGACACGCCCTGATAGCATACTTTTGGAGCGGCCTGGACCACTAATTTTACAAATGTGGACCAGAGCGCTTACACAAAAACCACCTCAATTTGTGAACACACACACACACACACACACACACACACACACACACACACACACACACACACACACACACACACACACACACACACACACACACACACACACACACACGCACGCACGCACGCACGCAAGCACGCACGCACGCGCGCGCGCACACGCACGCACGCACGCACGCACGCACGCACGCACACGCACGCACACACACACGCACGCACGCACGCACGCACGCACACACACACACGCACGCACGCACGCACGCACGCACGCACGCACGCACGCACACACACGCACGTACGCACGCACGCACGCACGCGCGCACACACACATGCACGCACGCACGCACGCACACGCGCGCACGCACGCACGCACACATACACACACACGAACGCACACATACACACACACGCACGCACACATACACACACAACACGCACACACGCACACATACACACACATAAAAAAAACTTTCCCCAGCAATAGACCTGCATAGCGCTGAGCCGTTATTTTTGTATATAGTTGTAGCTACGTTGAGTTTACAATATTAATAAGCAGATGGAAACTTTTAAGGAGGAGGTTTCAATAACTGCGCAGTGAACGCGAAGGAACCATTCTAAATATTAAATCTATTAAATTTAATCTTCAATGCTATTAAGTACGCACTTTTGTTGAGGATGTTTTAGTAAATGCGCAGTATAAGCCTCGGAACTGTTGAATTTAAACAACTCACTTTGTCTCGGTTCCAGAAGCCTGCAGAAAATGAGCTGATAGCTCCCTCAATCGAAGCAGGCAAACCACACTTCGAGCGAGAAAAAAAGAAAAAAAAAAAAAACTTATCACAGGCAAGCGATAACACAGCGCCAAGCACTAAGTTGAAAGAAAGAAACAAACGAAACACGAGAAGGCTTGTAGTGCGGCGAAATAATCTAAGCTATACCGTGTACTACCAATAACCGCGAGACAACAACGCAGACGTATATACAAGCTACAAGCGTCTTGCACATGTGTGGCAGCTTGGGTCTTTTCTGACCGTGTCCTGACGTCCGTGCACTGTGTCTCTCTCTTTCCCTGCCCCACCCCCATCCCATCCGCCCTTTCCTTTTGTATCATAAAAAAGGACAAAAAGTTGATAAAAACAGGCAATATTAAAGCCCGTCACGCAGTTTCACATCTCGATGATGGATTACTCTTTGATGGGGAAACAAAATTTGGCCGAGCTCTGGCCGGCTTCCAGTGTTGGCCCTTGATGTGTCCTGTTGCTTCTCGAATTCGATACTTTTTTCCGTCTTTTTTTCTGCTTAATATTTAGTAAAGTGCGACGAGAGAAGGCTCACTCAACTTTGACGGTATCTGCTGCCACCCCAAAATGTGCTCCCCCCCTTCCCCCTCCCCTCCCTCGCTTTCTCCCCATAGCAGCAAGCAATACCGCAATGCGGTGTTAGTTTTGTTTCTAACGTCGTCTGACGGCATTAGTGACACTTACTAAGAAAGCGGGAACAAAAATAATATAAAATAGGGGGGGGGGGGGGGGGTTAGCCTTAATTTCCCGTCCAATTTGGGCGCATCGAACGGGTGCACCAAGATGGCGGTACACCCCCTTTCTCCCCCCTCTCTAGTTGGTGTGTAGGCTGGTTCGTTGGTTGATCTGTCAGAAGAAGTTGGGAAGCCGAATTTTGTCAGTGTTGTATATAAGTCATATATAAAACGCCGCTGTGTGTTTGTGTATGTGCCCATGAGCGCTCAAAGGACGGGTGATGGATGGTGTCTGGAAAATCGTTCCGAGTTCTCGCCTTCCGCCTGCCTCAGTGCGCTTTTCTTTTTACCAGGCTTTCACCGAAAGGTTTATTTATGCGCTAGACTGATTTCATTTTCTTTTTCTTCTGTTTTGGCACGCGTACCGAAGATTACATTTGCCGACAAATACGAATCCAGCGTGTACAGAAGAAATGCGAAAGTTGTGGATATGTGTTGGCGTCCAAGCAGTGGAGAGTTGCAGATTTATCATGCTCCACTGCCTGCAACATCACACTTCATGGTAGTCAATGAGTTTTCGGTTGCGCTGTAGGTGTAACGAATACACCCTTCACCAACACGAATTAAAACGTCTTGTGTACTATTCCAGATTACTTCAGTTATTCTTTTGGATCGCTCTCAACTTCTGTCGTCATCTTCGGAGATAGCTCCCAGCTAGCTTTCGTTTCCGCTATGGACTCTCAATACACGAAATAACGCCATTATCCCACTGCATGCCATTTCCTTCTCTGCCGTCTCTACTGTTTTTGTTTTTTTTTCCTGGCCGAACACTACTACTTTTTTAAACGATACCATCAGTTAGTTTATTTTTCACGTGCTTTAATGGCGAACTGTTTTCTCAGTCGGCAATCGCAATCCAATGGGATAATAAAGAAATTATTTTTTCAGGGATGTGGTGTCAACGAGGAGGAATGTGTTGAGAAATGAATTTATTTACTTCTACGCATACAGAACTTTTATTTTGTTCTAGTAATTTTATCAGCCGTCTGTATAGAAGGTGTAGGAAACTAAACCCTAACATTCTTCCTTAGAACACCTAAGCGAAACTTGTGACGCTTAGCTTTATAGCAAAGCTTCAAATAAGATCTGACTTAACAGCCGGGCAAAAGGAACCTATTAAGTGTTTTTATTTTCTACAAATAACTTGTTTAGTGGTTTGCTACATCACGACGTTCAGTTCTGACTGGAGCAGAGACGGACAGCGGCCAGGTTGGCACTATGTGCATGGACGCCTCAGAAGATGTAACGAACTCCGTGATAACAACAAAATCACCAGATTTTGTTATAGCTATAGTGTCCCAGTGAAGTGAAGGCGATTTAAGCGCATCTGGGAGGAAATACAGGCCACTGTTAAATAGCATTACCATGTTGTTATTTTGACGTTTGATGCCTCAAGAAAAGACGTTCGTAGGCCGTGTTGTTTTAAAAGTATGGCTATATATTAGAGCTCCTATGTTAACCGAAAGTTAAAGAATAAAAGACAGATTAGGTGCCTGATCGTGAGTGAGTGACCAATATATTTAGCTAGTAATATACAATACTAAATTTTGCCCGGAAGGAGAATACTGCCCATATAGATTGTGTGTCGTATCACATGCAAGAAAGCAGGAATGAGTAATGGTTACTGATGATACTAATCATGCGTTTCTGAGCGACATTTAGATGTCAAAACAAATTAGTTTAACAAGAACACTGGTAGCCGAACACAAAATCTAGGTTCACTGAAGGCAACACAAATCATCGAGACAAACAGACCCAATTAAATGCTCGCGCAGTTAAGTTTGGATTAAACAAGTACGCAATTCTAGTAACCCTGAGTCATACAATGAACCGTTCAATGGGCCCTATCTCACGCTCAAGAATTCAAATGGCTTACATGACCCTAAACAAAGTGCTTGTGTCTAGTAGTTGAGTGGCAGAAACTTCTCAAAGCTGTCCCTCTATGCTGCCAGCCGCGATAACTTGTAACCGACTGTGGTGCCATCTGTTGACTGCGCTGCGACTATATTTAGCACTATAGGGTGCTCACATAGTTACTCCGAAGCATGATTTGAGTAGTCTCCAGTGCTGTTACGTCTTCCACAAACCTCGATTTCTCAGTGTACTTAAAAAAAAAAAAAAAAAAAAAACGTCAGTAACACTGCTTTTTTTCTTTGCGCTGTGTAATTTCGTTTTTAATTCTAGGGTTAGTCTTCGGCAGTGGGCATGTTCCAAGTAACAAAACAAACCTCAAGTTTTTTTTTTTTGTGTGGGATGATTTTTGTTATTTACTGGAATAGAAGATCTCCTTAGAGCCATGAACAAGAAAAAGGCGGCCCCCGACTCCCTCTCAAGATACAAGCGCATCTGCCGGACGAGTCAGAGACTGGCACGACACCAAATAAAAACCACACATAATAGCAAGCAGCAATAACCAGCCATCGGGTTACAAACATTGTGTTGTGTGTGAGGACACACAAGGCAATGAGATTTTTTTTAATCTTGAGATAAACTGGTTATGCTTTTCATGTGCTATTTATTTGAGGGCGTGTGCGTTGCATGCTATAGGTAGATCCTACGCGTATATCGAAAAAAAAAACTCCCAGAATTACACACACACATACACATACATATAGGTTTTTTTTAGGTTTTGAGCAGTCCTAACGTGTGACGATGTGTGTAGATGACGTGGTAACGTAAAGGCTGGGGCCGGCCGCGTTTTCACTTCATATGCCTAGACGCTGATTACTTTGCACTTAAACATGTCTCTTGTATATCCTAAAGTAGATTTGGTGTATTTTAAAGGTTTCCGTAAACAATATCAAGGTAAGTTAATGAAAAAAATGTTACCTATACGTCAGCATTGGCTGGCTAGTCTAAAAGTTCAGGTGAAAAAAAAAAGAAGAGAAGGAAGGCAATAAAAACAAATTACTCAATGTGGATGGTGCCAAATCTCAGATTAATGTTGTCTAATAATACAGAGAGAGCATGTTGGTCCCAATCATGTTAAGACCATTAGCCAGGCGTTAGTTACCTTCAACGTTTGCTCAATGATGCCCCAAGCACAATGACCTCTAAAAGTACTAGGCAGACTTAAATGTATAAATTTGATAATCTTTGCTGTAGATCTTCTTGCTCTTCATTGTACTTCGCGCATTCGAGCAAGATTGGTTCATATATTTCCTTCAGCTTTATCTGAAGCAACCCCATGGTAATTTATGTTTCTATATGATAAAGGAGCCCGAGTCGTCGTTGATACAAAACGGTCTCCAGATGTCCAGTATATCCGGGTGCATGGTGCGCGGAAGATTAGATGAGGGTCTATGATGCGTCATAACCTCGCATATCAGTACTGATCATTCGCCCATATTTCTTTAAGACTGCTTTTGACAAGACTGTAAGCAAACCTATTCACGTCACATCCGAGTGAAAATTTAATGGCAGTTGCTTTTGCCGCACCTTCTGCAATTTTTTTTTTTCAGCGATACCACACTGACTTGGTATCCAATCCATTGAAAGGCTATAAAATTACCCTCATTTTGTGAGATTCCTGTTGGATGAGTCATATCTTTCTGATATATTTCGTTTGATAACACTCCTCTCTTATATGTGGTATGCTGGTCTTCGAGCTGTAAAAATAGTTCGGCGCTTATGGAAGGTAGTTTTGATTCCTATTACCATATTCCAATATATTAGCATCGCGTGATTCCCTGGCAGTCGTCACTTTGTGGACAATCCTGAAACTGAGGGAGTGACTGTGGTGGAGGTATCACAGCTGCGGCTCCAGTCATGACTCACAGGAGGGCCCGGGCACTGTAATAATGTGATGTTGATCTCTCGTTTCTTGCTCTTTGATCGGGTTGTTTAAGAACGAGGGGGTGAAGTCGACGCCTGCTTGTGTGGTTTTTGGATAGATCAGATGCAATATATACGAAAAGCAAACACGTAAAAGTACCCCCCAAAAAAAAACCAGCAAGTTCGAAGCGAGGTTTCAGTCTAGATTGTCTTCTTTGGCTCCCTGTATATAGCATCACCTCTCCGAAACGTGTATTCGTGTGACGTCCCCAGTCACGTGGCCGTCGTCCGCTAAATTGGGCGGGCAATGCATTGCCCGACAAAATTGGCGGATTTTGTTGACTCTATGTACAAAACTTGTTTTGTGCGTATTGTATAGGCACGAAACTTGTTGAGGAATGACCACAACAGCAACTGCGATTCACTTCCCCTCCTGCCCCCCCTCCCCCCTCCCCCCCCCCCCCTTTCATCTCCCCCCCCCCCTCAGTTGGTTCTTGGAGGTATCCCTAAACTTTTGTAGGTTTTTAATTCCATCTTTTACAAGGGTGACAAGGAACTTCTATGCGGCCTAATATTCTGGCGGAGTTGTCACTCTACATTTACTTTAGATAACTTTCTTAATACTGTATTCAAATTGCTGTTGGACGCCGAAGTGTGCAGTAAAAGTTCGCTCAAAATCTTGTGTACATGAAAAGAAAAGTTGCATGGTTCTTTTTGATTTTATTTCTATCTTCCTGCATTACTTTAATCTATCCGGTATCCTTTCTCTTTGTCTGCCTTCGGAACCTTGCTGTTAGAAGATCGATAATGGAAGCCAGTCTTTTGTCCATAAGCCATTGGTTAGATATGCCACCTCATGGTTTGCTAATGAGCTAAGTCTTCTTTCATGTTTATCTTGGTCCCTTGGAGAAGGCTCAGTGCCGCTCTACGTCTCGTTTTATCACCTCGAGATGTCCCAGGTGTTTTTGGTTTGTTCTTATCTGCTTTTCTGTGTCTCCCTGTCTCTCTTCGTCTCGTGGCGTCTCCTTTGTATCGTTCCTTCGTATTTCCTTTGTCTTTCCTTTTCCTCTCTCGAGACAGACAGTTTCCCTTTCACTCCGAGTCTCTTCGGGGGAAACGAGATCGAACGAAAACCTTTCTTCGGCTCTCAGCAAATGGGCAAATGCATGAACGTTCAGACACGCAAGCCGACTAAAAGAGAAGCAGGCAGGCGGGTACTGAGGAGACCAGCTTCGTCTAAAGAGTTGGGCCAATCAGAAAGCAGGATGAGGCTCTCTCTCACGCTCACTCACACACACGCACACATACACACACACACACACACACGAAAGAGCGAGCGCCGGTCCGCCAATAAACGCACGCACAGAAACAGGAGTGCAGAGCAGACGAGAAGTTCGCCGTCTGATATCGTATCTAGAGATACGAGAGAAAAGACATGTAATACTTTCTTTTTCCTCTTCTTTCCCCCATATTTTTGTTGTTTCTTTCTCTCCTTTTGTTGGGGCACAGAGAGAAGTGGATGCTCTAAGGGGCGGCTGAGATGGAGGAGACAAAAAAATAAATAAATAAAAGGGATTCAATATTCCACGGTTTGGGACAAAGCCAAGACAATCCATCATTCGAGCCGTCGGAACGGAAGAGCGGAGATACAGACCCCAAGAAGGGAACTACAGCGAAAGTAGGAAGCGATAAAAAGGAAAAGAAAAGGGGGGCGACAAACAAATAGTCAACCTAAAAACCAAGGTGGAGATGAAAAAAACCCAAAAACGTTAGATATAAAAACACACGTGGGGGAAAAATATATATCGCACGCGTCCATAACGCGAGTACGGAGAACGAGCGGGAAAGAGTGAAGGATGAGGCAAATAAAAAAAGTACCGCCGGAGGGGGGAGGAAAGGGGGGGGGGGGGACCTGCGCATGCGCGTTTGGGTGTCGAACGGGGCACCGCCTTCGCAGCGCATTTACCACGTCACCATTGGTGATTTCCGGCGCTGCGAGCGCGAATTCCTATTGGTCCGCGCCGTTGGAAACCGGAAATAGGCGGAGCGTGGCCTCTTTGGTCGTTGAGCGCCGAGCGACGTAGCTCTTGTTAGTTGTCTCCGCTGTGTATTTTCTTTGTACGAGAGTCTATATATATATATATGTATATATACGTATATATATATATATATATATATATATATGGTTTGCCCCGTCCCCCGACGTCTTGCAGTGTACGATGGCACAAACTTCAACGTCTCTCTATATGCCGAGACCTTGTTTGGATATATATATATATATATATATATATATATATATATATATATATGCAGCTAATAAAACAAAAACAAATCCATAAGAACGTTTGCAAAAAATAAACATACGAAAATGCTCGAACAAACACAGCATATCTAATGATAGGTAGTACACCGTTAAGCCAGACTCAAGTAATATTAAAATAAGTAAGCCTGTACAAAAAAAAAGAAAGAAAAACAAAATCCCGGGCACTTTTTTTTTTCTGTTTTACCGTAATTGCGGTGTGTTTCTGACAGGCAAATATGTCACGGAAGTTTGTAATCTCACTGTCTAACGTATTGTTTAATTGTAATCAAACGTCACGACCGACACGCTCACGTGTTTGTTTCGAATGCCAATGAGCGTAGGACGAAACACGACGGCAAACATTTGCCTTATATTTTGTATGGCAAACGAGAAACGCGACTGGAAGCAGCCGAAGCAAAGTGGGCCACACAAATGACCATATCTGGCAAATAGTCACGATACATGGCCTCATATGAGAGATTTATTTGTTTCAAATAACATCAGTACTAACAGTTACAGTAAAAAATAGTTTGCGGTTTGTGCGCGTATGCTTGCTTATGTGTGTACATGTGTGTGTTTATGTGTGTGTGTGTCTGCGTGTCCTTTATGGGCGTGCGTGTCTACAATGTTCATATGTGTATATATGTGTATATGGGCACGTGCGTGTGCGTGTGTGTGTGTGCGTGTGTGTGCGTGCGTGCGTGTTTGTTTATGTGTGTAGAAGAGAGGGAGAGAGAAACAGACGTTCGAAATACACGCCATCAACTGCCACTCCCGACTGGAAACGGCTATTACTTTACAATATATTAAAAGTAATCGCGTCCCCTTTGAATGGATTTCAAGCGTGGTAATTCATAGCGTTCGTATCAAGACGTCATCAAGTCCGGCTTCCATTTCATTTCTCGAGCCATAAATGAGTAAACGGCCGCGAGACTACGTCGTAGGTTTTATTCAGAACCAATCTACAAAGTCGCCGCAGAAAACAGCATAAAGAGAAAAAACCTTAATATCCGAGCAATATCTTCGCAAGCGCCGAGCTGCATTAGCAAATTATGTACATATCCAATGAGTAGGAGCCAAAAAGGGAAGCAGCGGTAATCGCCACTATACTTTCCTGTCGTCCACTGCGTTCGGTTCATCGACGAATTTCCTGGCGTCAATTTAAGGGCGGGATGCAAATGAGGCACTAAGGAGTTTCAAATAGCCTTCGGTATACGGGACGTGGGTTCGCCACGAGCCTCATATTTTATATTCCATAATAAAAATAAAACAAATAGAAAAGTCTCAGGGTAGTAGGACATCACCTGTGTCAGCCACAGTTCAACATATAGTTTTGATTGACAGCCTCTTAGACGAGTGAACTCTCTCACAATCTCGAAACTATAAGGGCATAGTGTTCCGAAGCAAGTCGTCACCATTCCTCAATCACAAAGATGACTAATTGCGCCATTCGTTTCAACTTTATTAAATAAATAAAACACCAAAGGTCATTGAAGATAGTTAAAGCTGGTAGAAATAACGTGAAGCCTGGAAGCCTAAGAGTATCCGACGATTTGTAAACTTTCGCTGTGTGATAGCGTACACAGCGGGAAAATATCCCCAATGGGCGTCTGTTGTTTCCGCTGTAGATGAGCAAGCTTGCCAGTGCAGTATACGACTGCTAGCCTGGGGTCTTTAACGTTCATCAAGCAGTAGTGTAACACGACCGCGCGCAGGTACAATGCCCACCCAGAGGAAAACGGTCAGAGGTAGGGATTGAGCTCAGGATCTGTGAGGTCTGCACAGACACGTGCACGTTACGTCCCCAATGTATACCGTTACTGGTTACTCACTAAACAAAGTGACTCAATTGCGTTACTCGTTACCGATTCTCAAAAAGGAATGCGTTAGTTTACCTATAGAAACTAACGAGTTATTTTTCTCTTTAATTCGACGACCAAATATACAATTGCTCTTGTTTAATGGCTTATTGTTTTCTATTCAGTAGTCGATGCACTTAAGATGCCTCTCGACGTTTTCATCAGTTCGGTCTCCTCGCTTCCATGAGAATGAGTCTCCGGCGACGCTGAAGAGTCGTTCTACTGACGCGCTCGATGGAACGGCAGTGTTGTGCTTTGGGAAGAGCTGGTGGGATTCCCCTCCCTTTTTTTTTTTTTTTGTTCTCTCCGCTTCTAAAGTTCCAAGTTTACAAGGGGTTCTGTGCCTTCCCGCGTTGTCCCGCGTCATTCGGTCTGTATACGATTTTGGAAAAGTTCAACCAACGTACCTTATTGTGTTCTGTGGGTGAAGGACATTCTCAGTTATAGAGTTCGACTGACGTGTTCAGCGATAAACGCTGCTCCACTGCATTACTGTTTGATTCTTTTTCGGTTTGCCCATCTGCCTCTGTCGCAATAGACGCATACTCGGGTTAGAATTAAAACAAGGCTGTTTAAACGGTGCTGTACAGGTTACTAATCAAAAGTAACGAAATGCCGTTACTCGTTACTTGGCCTTAAAAGTAACTAAGTACGTTACTCGTTCATTTTCTAAAAAAAGTAACTAAATAGGTTACTCGTTACCGAAAAAAGTAACTAGGTAGAAGTAACTAGTGACTATACTTCGTTTCAATTTATCTGTGAGCGAAGCCAAAGCTAGAAGCGCGAGACCCGCGCTTTGTGCGTTTCTCCCCAGCTTGCGCGCTCGAGCAAAGCCTGAACGCACAGAGCTTCCGTGCTCGCGCTTCCAGCTTTGCCTTCGCTTGCACATAAGGTGAAACGAAGTATAGTAACGCGTTACGTACATGTCTGGTACTGCAGCCCGAGCTTTCGCGGTTCGCGTGCTCTGAGCTGTTCTTACACACATCGGCCGCGCTTGACAGTTTAGGCATTGTGCAGCGGTTGCCAGTTTATAGAGTTTTTTTTTCTTAAACAACCGTCTACAGTTGTAACTCGGACAGTATTTTACTAAAGCAAAGCTGGTGTTTATTGGATTCTACTTTTGCGTGGAAACAATTTCAGTTACGTAGCTCGTATAGAGCACACAGGCAAAGAGACTTAGCTTGACGAACAAAAGGAAGCAAAAGCGGACGAGAATAGCACATTAAAAAATAATATTCTATTTCATTTGTTTGGTCCAGCATTGTTTCAAATCTCACGTGGTCTGGATTCAGCGTCCCAAATTTATATTTGTTTATTTCTGCATTTTGTTGTAAATGTCGTATTGTCAAGACGTTGCAACACGCAGTGTCTATATGAATTCATGCGTGGTTTCAAGGTAAAGAATATTGTTGCGTGGAGGTTGAGAGATCGCTATGTTACTCTGCAATATTATTTCGTGTGTTTCAGCGATATGAACGGGATTCGGGAATATTGCCAAGTTTGATGCGTCCTTTGGTGTGGAGTGTTTAACGTCAATCACGCAGCGGTGACTACACGACCACACGCTGGTGCAACACGTACGCACAAGATACCAGCGATGAAATTAAAATAAACGTGGAGAAGCAGGTCATATCTTCGCTGTCTAATTTGTTTATAGATACTTCAATCCGCCGGTCAGTTGTTTGGGGGTTTACGTATAAGAAGTAAGAAAATAGTAAATTTCTAGGCATAGTATATTGCTGTAAAAAACTCCTTTTGTTTTAATTGTCTCATATAGGTAAGAAACCAGCAACGGGCAAGAATAAACATGCAAATTTAATATAGACCAAAGAAGATAGTCCCACCATGTCACTGAGACGAATCTATTATACGAGTGCCTTACTTCGTGGCATATTGGTCTGACAATTTGCTTTCCTGGTCCCCTTTCTCGCGGTGAGTTACGACCACGTCGCATTGTTATGAGTGTTTTTCAAGAAATAGTGTGCGCTAGTGTCCGCACAACCCTCCCGCGATTAGAGCCATATATCACAAAACGAGTTGAACACATCGTAAAGTCGGGGTCCCACTGCTTATACATCATACAAAAGACAGTCTGCAGCATACAGAGTCGAACGCGAGTCATCGCAAGATCTGTGCTTCGAATGCCGCATGGAAATGAGTTCGAAAAGAAACTTGGCACGCGGCATTCGAACCACGGATATTGCGGTGGCTTGTGTTCGCAGACTATATTTTGTATAACATATCAGCAGTGTGACCCCGGCTTAAGACCAAATAGGTCGGTGGTCAATCTTAGTCCTGATTCGTACACCACAAAATCAGAGTTGGCAACAGCACTGCGGGCAGTGATCACGACTGCTTTTGAGTCATATCCTTAGAGCACGGAACCTCTGAAGAGCGCGCGAAATTTCCCCGTTCTCCAACGTGCCTCTCAGAAAAAACGCACGTGCACTTAGTGAGTGAGTGCAGTTTTCAAGCGAGCTTGCTGATCTTTCCCGCAGCTTTTCCTGCGCTCTGAGTGTAGCCTCAGCGAGAGGGCCTCAGCCTTAAGTGCGTCGTCGTCCGGGGACCTCATTTTCAATTCCCTTAGCTGGGGAACTGAGGAGTTTCCTTTGTCCCACGCCGACGGACGAAATAAAAAGGAAAATCAGTTCCGGGAGCGCACGTGGGTCTCCTCCCGGAGTGCGCCGTCTGTGAAGCGCCGGAGAGCGCCCTCCCACGGGGGAATTAGCAACACCAATCGTTTGCCAGGCTTTAAAACGAGTTCGAAGTACGACAAACCCCAAGTGAGTTTTCTATCCAAGGTTTCCTTACCTGTCCTGGAAAAATCTCTGCGGGGCCTTGGGCGTGCTGTGTGTCACAGTGTAAGGTGTATAGAGTTCAAATTAACGTTGCATCCGTCACCAAAAAATATAAAAAAAATAAAAATGGCAACGTTAATATAGAGTAACTAAACGTTTTCTGCTATTCGCGACTCCAGCGACCTACAAGGGGTGCCACCACCAGACAAACATGGCGGCTGGGATCAGTTCGCGTCGGCTCGGCCGGGCCGCCTGAACGGGTGGCGCATTCAATTTAACAATTTTTCTTTTGTTTAATGCCCTATTTTATAAGTATTTGAACTGCGACGGTTAAGTGTAGCCGGTGCACATAAACTTCCAGGAGCTTAGTTTTGTTTTCCCGGTGCTTTTTTGTTCTTTTTATGCCAAACTTTTGTTTCGGAGATTTCGTTCCAAACCGAAATTGTGGGATCCGGAAAGACGGTAATAGACTCTAATCAGTTTTGATCAGCTAAGGAAAGCGGTGATGACTACAGAATTGTTCTACCGAGAGAAATTTTCAGCTAACTCGCGTGCCTCGATCATGCGACTTATCTGTCCGCGAAATCGAGCTTTTGTGCGTATCCGCGTTTAAGAAACAGCTCCAGTCGTCTGCTCGGTCAACAGCCCAGGCTGCAGGAAGCTTATTGAGCCAAGGAGAATGTTAACCCGCTGGCGCCCCACTAAGCAGTTGATACCCGTATTTCAATTCAGGTTTTAGTAGCAATTGAGAAGTCGTTTTGACGAATATGCGGCTTATATATTATATTACTTACTATGTCCCACTAAAGCGATATTAGTATATTCTTCGGGTTGAAATATGAGCTTAGTTGACTAGCTATTTGGTGAACTCCTGAATAAAAGTGTATTTGACAGACAGAGAGATACTACCTAAATTCAGCCAAATGCATTGCATTGACTGCATTGAACCTATCTTCGAATCCTGAACGGAAACATTAAGTATTTTTTGTGGCCGAACAACCTGAGCAATGTAGACGTATATTGCTGCTGGCTTCGACGGGGATATAATATCAATATTGGAGGCGCGATAGATCATAATGTCATGACAGCTTCTAACTTTGCGAGGCGCGTCCCCCACCTTTTGAAAGCAGACAATTTCCCGCATTAATCGTATGCAGCTAGCAGGTTTTCTGGAATCAAGTAATTGCGAAATCAGCCCAACTCCTTCGGTGTGGTCCAGAGGCTTTCTCGGCGAAGACCAGCCAAGATGAATAGCCAACGCACCGACCGGCGTGGGTGCTCAATCTTGAAGCTAACCGAACACAGCCAAACTCAAGAAAAGCTGCTATCGAGCCTTCCCATTCACTTGACTGCAACATTGGTGTTCCCTCCAGTGAAACACCTCGTCTGTCATCCTCAGTCCACTGTTCTACATCCTTATAAAAAAAAACCACTTATCAGTTACCAAGTAGTCGTCACTTTGAATATGATTCGAGACAGACAAGAAATCAAAATGTTTTTCCGTGACTCCTCCCCATCCAAGAAATCGAAAGCACGGGACCGTGTGTTGTGGAATAAACGGGCTTTCAAACACGTGATGAAAGCAAACAATCTACTGAGGCTTCACCACACTAATGAACACTCAGGCAAACGTAAGAAATATTCGGACCTTCGTCAACTTACACTGTTCGCCACCGCGCCGACAACATGTGTCCGCGAAAGCCTCCAGAGACGCGGAGGGGCGCAAATTGACCTGTTCCGGCTGGTTCCCGGTTTTCCCACTTGGTGCCATTCGTTTTGCTGGAGTCGCGAATATCGCTTGGTTATCTATTCGAAACAGCGATAAATTGAATATAATTACCACTCGACTGTTTCATTTTTTATTTCAAACTCGCTTTCTTCGACCCCGCTAAGGAAAATGTATTTTACACACATTCTTAAAAAAAAACAAGCTAGTAAACATCTAGTAACTGCAGCAGTCACTACCTTTTCCTGACCATTACTACGGTTACTAGCTATTTACTACCCCAAACGCGCGGACAAGATGGCGGCATCTGCTGCATCGCCGATAGCCAGCGTTATAGCGACATATTTACTGTCGTAACTCAGGAGGAAGTATCCACAGACAATCAGAGCATCAAATATTGCAGGAGGGGGCATGTTTAAGGGATGGGGCTGACTTTATAGCGATCGCAGCCTCCGTTCCAGCACGTGTGGAAGCCTGCGCTGCTGCGAGCGCAGCCAGGCGCAGCCATTGCTGATGCAATGGCAATGCGGCTTCTGACTTTCCTTCCTGTTTGCGTTCTTTAGGAAGCGTTTATATTTTCATTTTCGTTTTAACTGGGATGAAAATAGCCACGCTGCACGTACTAATGCGTTTTCAAAACCAATAAAGGTTTATTCTGGTTTGTATTCTTGTATTCTTCAAGCGTCTCTTTCGCAAGAGACGCTTAACAACATTGTACGACAAGCAGGTTTAAGCTAGAACACTATATAGCTCCTTCGGAGCACAGTAGCGCAGAGCCGTGTATTGAGACAGTTTGGCCAATGGGCGGAGCAAAGGCCGACGCCAGCGCCGAATATTCCCCCTGGGGTTAGAGCGTAAACTAGAAGTGCGACAAAGCGTCGACCAATCAGTAGACCTCGACGTCACAATATTGGAAACGACATTTAAAGCGTGAAATATAAACGTTCAATATTGCAGCAGCAACGATCACAACTACGCAGTTTGCTCTGGTTTAGAACGCGCGTTCGTTTATTTTACCGTTAAGTATGGACGTGGCGAAAACCTCGCGTGTTCCAAGTTTTCAGTCACAGAGGGTTACACCTTTTTACTTTTTGACGCTAAAACGTCTTAAATTAGTGGAGTCGCATCTTTAGTGCTCACGACCACCACTAGGGGCTGTTTCGCGGCTTGTGATTGGCCACGAGATGCTCGGATATTCATAACAATGAATGGCCAAACTTTCCCAATACGCGGCTCTGGAAGGATGGATGGATGGATGAATACGGCTGAGCCCTTTGGATCGGGCGGTAGCTTACGCCACCTAGCCATTTTGTATTACCCTTGAAGCTTAGATTATTTAAATGTGAAAACTATATTCACTCCGTACTGAAAAGAAAGTGAGGCTATAAAACCCCCTTGCCATCTGTTAATAAGAGAATGCCTAGTTTTCTTTCGCTTTCTGCCACCATTCACTTAATCTTTGCTTGGTAATCTCTACTGTCTTGAAATCCACTTTTCCTTCGCTGTCTCTAAAACCCAATGACTTTATTAAATCTATGTTTCTTCGGTATGCATAGGGTGAAGCCCTTTACAGTAGAGTATCAAGTGCTCAGCCGTCTCGTCCTCCTCTCCACAAGCAGTGCACTCTGTGTCCATTTCCTGGTACTTCGCTCTGTATGTTCTGGTTCGCAAAACACTTGTCCTTGCCTCAAACAACAATGAGCTTCCCCTAGAATTGTCATAAATGCTTTCTTTGGCAATAACTGTTTTGTTTAATCTATAGCCTTCCAGAGCCTTCTTTGTCTGCATTCCCTCTAGCCACCGATCTCTTTCTGTGGCCTTAACTTTCTTCTTAAAGGGATTATCCGGTCAAATTTCGTATTCATGAAAACATTTAGACCTCATTGTCAATGGCTGTAGGAGCATCTTCCACGACAAATCTGAATTTTGTGTGCTTCCCTGGAGGAGTAATTGTATTTTAACCCAAGCGTGCATAAACGGCGTTTTCCTCTTCCACCTTCAGGGAAGCGGAGTTTCTGAGGTAACATCAGGCAAAGAACGCGCCGAACTGAAGTGCACTTCGAATTTTGTCCTCCGCGTGAGCGGTACGACGTGGTTCACCCTCGCTGCTGCGCTAGATTTTTTTTTTTTTTTTTTTTAGAATGAAAGGGTATTTTCGTTGTGCGGTTGTCACGCTCCACACTTCTCCGCGACATTTACAGTGGCGAGTAATATGGAATGCTGCGGTGCGTCGGGAGCACTGTGTTCCCACGGAGGAATGAGGCATAGGATATGACAATTGCAAAACTGGTGTGACGTCACGTCAGGCATGGGAGTGCAGCCGTTGATACTTGCAAAATTCGGCATGGAGTTTCGTTCAATTATCCGTCGTTGATTACTTTAAATTGGGGTGTCGTTTAATGGAATAAAAATGGCCTATGTTAATCATTAGGCTCCCACCAGGTAACCATCACGAAATCTTAAGAACTTCCGGTTTTCACCGGACAATCCCTTTAACTGAGACCTGCTCTTCTGTAACCCCACTATAGCCTAAAAACTTTCCTCTTAATTTCCTAGTGCGCTGTCTCCATTTTGTGTCTATGCGGAGGGCAAGTTCGTCTGCTTCTCGCGCAGGGGGTACCGGTGACGTCAGAACGCCGTGCCCTGATTGGCTGATCGCGGCCCCCCTATCTGAGCGTCGTCTGCTCCTTTGCAACGTCGTCTGCGTCTGTCTTACCTTTCCTGCGACTTTCGGAAGTGCAGAGGCCAGATTCACAAAACCATCTTACGCCGAAAGAGTGCGTAAGACAAAACGTGAGAACAAATTCGTATTCACGAAACGAAATTATCGTAAGTTTTGCTCAGGTTACGACGGAATCCTACGACGATCAACTCAGCATGGCCGACAGCGTCGCTTAGTTACTTGGTCGCGACGACCAACGGACGTTTATTTTTGTACGTGCTCTTCTCACGCGTCACGAATACAAGCAGCAAGAAAAAAAGTAAAAAGTACTTGAAATAAACCACAACGAACAAGAACGCTGGATCCACAAACACCCGGGAAATGCTCCAACAGCCACGATTCCACTGACCCCGTCCAAGCGAGCTCGGCAGATAGGCCTAGCAGCGGCGCAGCGGTGCTCCGACGGTCCTTGGCCAAGACCGTCTGCCCACGACCGGCTGGCGTGCTGAATGGAATATGCCCGCGCGACCCTTGTGAACCCTTCAATCTCTTCCTCTTGTCATCGCCTCGTTTTCCGAGACAGCGGCGACTCTCGCCGGTGAAAAAGCGGTGACTCTCCGACAGACGCAGGAAAGGTAAAGCAGCCATCGCTTTGACTAGCAGACGTAAAGCAGACGACGTAACTGCACCAACCCGCCGACGCCGTTTAAGAGTGAGGAGTCTCGCCGCACACGCAAGGAGGGAAAAAGCATTTGGGATGGAACTTGCGGACACTCTCGCTTCTTAGCAGACAAACCTCGGCGCCTCGGGACACCTCGCCAGCGAGTCCCTTGACTTCCCTCCTTGATGCGCGTCTGCTAGTTGTTCGACAAAAACAAAGTACCGCTCGAGTTATTTCGTCTCCCCTCTCTGAAAGGCGAAGTCGAGCTCGCTCGTAAAGACCGGCACTTCCGAAAGTCTCAGGAAAGGTAAGACAGACGCAGACGACGTTGCGAGCAGACGACGTTGCAAAGGAGCAGACGACGCTCAGATAGGGAGGTCGCGATCAGCCAATCAGGGCTCGGCGTTCTGACGTCACCGCTACCTCCTTTCTCATGCGCAGAAGACGAAAATGAGCCCACTTGCGAGGCGTATACTCCTCATGTATAAATAGCTGAAAACCTTTCGTGCCCATTGCTTCCCATCCATTTGCATCAACCGATCCTCAAATTCTATCTTGCTCACAGCTTTCCTGCCCTCAAACGACGCCCATCCCATGTCTCCTTGTACTCCCTGGTTTGGTTTTTTGCAATGTGCCCCCAAAGCCAGCCTACCTACTCCACGCTGTTTTATTTCTAGTCTTCCATGCACTTCTGGAGTTCCTGTATAGGCTCCCTACGGGAGCCAGAGTTGCGCGTTTGATTCCACATGCCGCGTGCCGCCCTCGCCGCTATTCGCCGAGATCCGATCACGTGAGGAGCCGTATCAAGTGTCGTGCAGCAAAGTAGACGTTGCACGCGCCCCGGCGTACGTTCCCAGGCTTTTGAGCCCGCCGCGCGCCTCGAACGCGCGGCGCTGCTATTCGCCGAATTCAGTCACGTGAGGAGCTGGATCCACATGCCATGCGTGAACGCGCAACTCTGGCTCCCGTAGGGAGCCTATACAGGAACTCTATGCACTTCGGATCAAGAACGCCATCTCTCGGCGACTAGCGGCGAACGCCCAGGGGTTCCAACTCCGGTCACAAATGCATGGGGAAAATGAGAAAATCGTTGTTTCTTGAATTTTTGGGGGATGTACGGAACGGCAATAGTTTTTTGACACGGTAAAGGAACCGTTTACAATAATTTGCGTTAAGTTGTCTGCCGTGCAAGAATGCAATTTTTTTTTAATTGCCTAAGCGGCATTATGCAGCAGACGACGCGGCGACGTCACACCCTTCACGTGACCCGCTCCGGCCAACCCCAAAGGTCCATCGCCGCTGCGTAAAAAAATCGTCTGCTTCAAACGCCATTGCCGTGGAAGTTGCCCTCTCAATATTTCCCCACGCAACCAATATTACGAAAACTCTGATAAAGTGTTTATTGCTTTACCAATTTCACGACAGAGTAGTTTCTAAAAGTGTGAATTCGGCATTTATTTTTCATTTAGCCGTGTTGCGTCGATCTTCGTGTGTTCTCCCATAGGGCGGGCGCCTCCTGGAACCCTATTACCACGTGAATCGCGCCGAGCTGCTCCGTCGGCCATGTTGTCGGCCAAACACACGGATCGAAGTATTACGTTACTCTGCTCCGTACGAGCTATATAGTGGTCTAGTTCAAGCTAATCGAAGTTTGCGAGACGCTCATTTCTGCGATCTGAACCTGCCGTTTTTGTCGTGTGTCGTGCGCTGTTCTCATGTTCCCGTGTTGGTGTGCATAGTTTACGTTCGTGCGCTCGATGGACGAGTGCGTGCGTGAACGTGGACTGCTCCTAGGGTTGTTCTAACGAGCCGGTGACGAGTGTGAGCTCGTCACAGGATCCGCCACTCGTCGGGATCGTTCGGCCGGTTCATATAGTGGCATGGTTTTGCCGTCCAAAAACTTCACTGCTTCGCTCCTACTTGACGCTGAGAACGTCTCCTTCACGGTCTGTGTGTGCTCGGTGGTCGAATGATTCTGATTGAGCTGTCTTCGGTCGTGACAGTGCACAGTCACGACCGCTGATTTGCGTCGTAAATAGTGTATCGAGCTTTAGGACTAAGGGAAAAAAATGTTTTGGCATTCTGCGAGTCTTTCCAAATTTTCTTATATCTAGCCCAGAAACGGGAGCATTCGTCAGTGGACTAAACACAAGCTAAGATGCGAGCTGCTTGCGGTAATAATTTTGCATGCATTTTTGTCGCGCAACGCACGAAAGGAGTGCAGCTGTAGTCGTACTTACCGTCAATTACAGCCTTCAGTTCGCCGCGGGTGACGGCAAGAAAGCAATCTCTCGCCGATGGTGACCGCATTTGATTTAGTTCTCGATTAACGTAAGCGCCAAGAAAACTGGTTCGTCGCTGCTACGCGGGGAAGCGAAGACATAGATGCTGATAACTGGTCGGGAGGTTGTTTTATCGACTGTCGCAAATAATTTCTGTGTTTACCTTTGTTTTCTACTAGGAAGATGGAAGCCCTGAATCGTTTGTAAACTTCCTCGAGGAAGGATATTATTGCGAAAAGGAACACTATATTTGCAATATTATTCACTGACGTGGTGATACACGACGTCAAGTTTGCGCACTCAAATGGTCAGTATAAAAGACTAATGAGCAGTCAATGGAGTCAGCGATTAGAGGGATTGGGGTAAGCGTGTCACGTGTGTTCGCCGTATATTCGTGTGGAATTTGTGTTGAATGCATTGTATCAATTATGTGCCGAAAATGATTGTGCAAGATGTGTATTTAGTTGCAAATGTGGAAGCATTGAAATAAACTAGATATAATCGTTTTTGTTGTCTTACTTTCGATTGGGCGGTGACTATCGCCACCTGGATTACACATTTCCAGTTTATGGATGGATGGATGGATGAATACGGCTGAGCCCTTTGGATCGGGCGGTAGCTTACGCCACCTAGCCATTTTGTCTTACCCTTTAAGCTTAGAATATTTAAATGTGAAAACTATATTCACTCCGTACTGAAAAGAAATTGAGGCTATAAAACCCCCTTGCCATCAGTTAATAAGAAAATGCCTAGTTTTCTCTTGCTTTCTGCCACCATTCACTTAATCTTTGCTTGGTAATCTCTACTGTCTTGAAGTTTACTTTTCCTTCGCTGTCTCTAAAACCCAATGACTTTATTAAATCTATGTTTCTTCGGTATGCATAGGGTGAAGCCCTTTACAGTAGAGTATGAAGTGCTCAGCCGTCTCGTCCTCCTCTCCACAAGCAGCGCACATTGTGTCCATTTCCTGGTACTTCGCTCTGTATGTTCTGGTTCGCAAAACACCTGTCCTTGCCTCAAACAACAATGAGCTTCCCCTAGAATTGTCATAAATGCTTTCTTTGGCCATAACTGTTTTGTTTAATCTATAGCTTTCCAGAGCCTTCTTTGTCTGCATTCCCTCTAGCCACCGATCTCTTCCATCTGGCCTGCCTGCCATCTGGTGCTTAGTGGTATAACCACACTCGCCTTTTGTTTCACAGGAAATCCCGTGACTCGTTGCGTTTCCGGTCTTTTCTTGGCAGCTAGTGCGATTTACTAGTTAGTGAAATATACGTGTTCTACTTTGAGGCTAGTAACTGTTACTAGCTTCTTGACCTAGTAACCGCTATAGCTTGATAGTTACTACCTACGGTTACTACGTACCTAGCAGGCACGTAGCCAGGGGGGGGGGGGCATAGGGGCCCGGCCCCCCCCCCCCCCCCCGAAATCTTCCATTTTGCTGGGGCCTCAGCTCCCCCCTCCCGCTCATACATCATTTTGTAATAAGCGGGACCCCTCTCCCCCCCCCCCCCCCCCCCCCGAAACAAAATCCTGGCTACGTGCTTGGTACCCAGTAACATGTGACAAGAAGGTACTAGATTTTACCCAGTAAATACTACTAAGTTGCTTTTCTTTTTTTTTTAAGTGTAGGGTTTTCTGTTTTTTGGATCAGTCTAAAAAACTCTTACAAACACTCGCCGGCAAGATGTTCGTTAATTCGGACCAATAAACTACCAATTTCAAATTCACAATCTCTACTAAAAAACTAAAAAAAATAACGGTATTTTATTAATAAGTTTGTTTAGAGTACGGGGTCATTGGCTCTAAGTTTTCTTTCAAATCTCAGATAATTGACAATAGGGGGTTCGGTCAGGACTAGTCAGGACAAGTTACAACAACTGGTCATTCTTCTTCTGGGTGACGATAAATGCCACTGCTCAAGTTTCTAATTTGAACCATACTATTTTTTCTTTTTAAATCGGGGTCACACTGCTCATACATCATACAAAAGACAGTTTGCAAACACGAGTCACCGCAATATTCGCGGTTCGAATGCCCCGTGCCAAGTTTTCTCCTTGAACTCATTGCCATGCGGCATTCGAAGCACGGATCTCGCGATGACTCGCGTTCGAATCTGTTTGCAGACTGCCTTTTGTGTGATCTAAAAGCCGTGTGGCCCCGGAATTAGGGGAATAGGGGTTGTGTTTTATAACAGCGAAAGCTATGAGCCCTTGGATTTTATGGGTCTACATTCTTCTGCTTCGCCACTTCCCCGGACCCGCGCAACCGTGGGGTGGTATGGTTAAATGGTATCAAAAGAAAACTGTATGCGTTTACGAGGAACTACGTCCGCAAGTTTCTAGATTTTAAAGTATCAACGTTCACTGAAGCAACACTTGTATGCAAGTTTTGTCGTGGGCAGTATACTATTTCCAATGTCATGGGCGCTAATGCAAAATTAAACTGAAGAAATATCATTTGATATTGGAGAGCTAGCTTTTACGATTTTATGGCTGAACTTTAAAATTGGGAATGGAGCAAAATTAAACTCTAAATTTCGGAGAATTCTAAATTGGACAAAATTAAAATGCGATAAACACTGAGTTTTTTTGGCAAAAATTGACCTCCGATAAAAACCCTCCAAACTTGACGAGAAATAAACTCCGAAAATGCGTAATCTTAATTATATGCTACATGATTCTGGTGCTGTATTATTAAAAAAACCACACTCTTTAACACTGAGAACCGCCATTTTGCATTTAAATGAAGATCATCAACATGCACTTCTATTCGCAACTTTCGGCGATGGTGGTACCCCGGTGTGAGAATCGCGCTCCCTAGCTCCTGGATGATCGGTTTCACAAAAAAGGTGCTTGCAAACACCTTCCTGACGTGAAAAAATAAACTAAAGCTCTAATACAGCTCATATACAGCAAAATTGGAATTACTCACGCATCGCAAGCCCAGCCTCGTACTGCTGTTCTACGACGATCATCCAGATGACAGCCATTTTGATAGGCACCAGTACGCCCCCTATAGGTCGTGAAAGTTCCGCACACGCACCTGTATTCCCCTTCTATACAATCAACATGCAAGTAAGCTGCAACCTTTGAAATGCGCACCGAACGGTTCAAAGGCAGATGACCAGTCTCAGTGATTAGCTAATTAAAAAAAAAAGTGTAGACATCTATTTTAAGACATAATTTGCAAAGTTTATTATGATAAAAAAAATGTTCCGTGTGATATGGCCTTGCTATAAATGTTCAATCTCCAAACTGAAAGCACGCCTGGTAACTTGCGTTCTAACTTTAAAATCGGCCGGTCCCTTTCGAACTTAGGCCGTGTCAACACACTATACGACGACCAGAGCGCGCTTCGCCGCCGGCGTGCTTCCTAAAAAACCGGATATGACGCGCAAACCGGAAGCTTCCTTTCACGCCGACTCGTTCCCCTCTTTCCCAAGCCCGCACTCCAAACATGTCCGCCTTCAAACTCCCCGGGCTTCTCACAGCGCAACCTGCAGCCCTCTTCAAATGCGAGCACCGGCTTCATTGTTTAACTTCGATGAAGTTCAATCGAAAACCAAATACTGGACTGCATTTCAAACGGGTGACAAAGACCGCGCGCGCGCTGCACTCCACTATAGAGTGTGCGTGAGACTTCCGTGTGCGCGCGTGCTCGTGTGTGTGTGTGTGTGTGTGTGCATGTGTGTTTTGTGTTCTTATTGCGAGAAGTGTTTGCCGAGGATTTTACAGTGCAGAGAAGAGAGGATGCATTAGAATGGCCTGAGTGCGAGCGTGGCGGCGCCGGTGTAGCGGGGTATCACGCACAGGGACGATGAAGTGGGGCTAAGTAAATATGTGCCTTTGGACGACTTTGAAGGAATCGGTGTATTGGGTTCCTAGAGGCCGGACGAGTGTGTTAGAATGTTTTCGCTTCGGATGTCGGTGCCATGAGAATGTCTTGTCTCTGCTCGAGTATTCATGAGGAAGACAAATCCTTTTCAGCGACTCCGGGAGTAGACTCCAATTTCGTCCCAATGAGCCACTTCGATATTGAACGCCTAAACTGAATTTTTATCGGGTTTTATTTCCAAGTAAAGATGCATTTCAGAGGAGTCTCGTAGCAAAAGGATATCAGATTGATACGACCTTCGAGTGAATAATAAAAAGTTTGCCATAAAATAAAGCCCGAACATTCTAAAAATGTTACGACCCAATACAAACACGACTTGATGTTACCATTTACATGAAACTACATCTAAAATAGAGCGTTAGAATCATGTGCGATTAAGAAATTTAGATGAAACTGCTAAGCTGATAGACCATATAAACGACGATAAATAATAAAAAAGCGGCAGAGACGACTAAGCGCGACTATGTAATGAACGCGAACAATTGCTTTACATTTTAGTATTGTTTGTATGGCGTAAACGCTTATGACTGAGGAGGTGAAATTATTTTTTCGAAAGCATTTCACACTGCTACTAATTCGTTCTGTGTGTGTGCACGCTGGAGAGAAATGAAGTCATGGTTATTATACTTTAAGGAAACAGCTTCGGGAACATAAAGCAATCGTCATAGGGGTACGGAAACGAAATGTTTGCACTTATGATTTTGTTTAGATGCGGTGTTTGTTGTGCCGGCAGCCCAGAAACACTATAGCCTAGACTATAGTGGTTCTGAGCTGCAGGCATAGAAGTCAAGAAAACGAATATTAAAACGAATTAACAGATTTCAACATTGCGTCTGGTGGCGGTCTGTGAAGCTCCGTTGGAATGCCGCAACGTCATGAGTTCCTAAGAAGCTGCGCCAATTCGCGGCAGTATGGCTCGCTGTTGCCTGAATGTGACTTGCCGTAGAGCGCTTATAAGCTGAGACTGCAGCCCAAGCTACAAGCGCGAGCTAGCCCGCGCTCCTGGTCTTGAGACATGCATTTCTAGCACGAGCACTCGTTCTGCGGAAGAACGCACGCTTCACAGCAGCGACCTCGAGCTGTCGTGGATGTGGCATTGGCTGCGTTCTGCTGCGGTCTCAACTCCACAGTGCTTCTGCAACGTGGAGTCCACGCTACCAAGATCGCCGTTTTTTGCATACGTTAGGTAGGAGCTTGATCTGAGGATGCGGTGACTTCTGCCAAACCAACAAAATCCCTCCCCCCCCCCCTTCCCCCCCTTTCCGGATGCGCTGTGAATAGGGCGCTCAAATATGGCACCCAGTGGATATCTTATTGTAATTGTATAAGAAAGATTGCAGGCGTCTACTGACAGTTGTTTTTACTTACTGTTTCCTTTGAGCTGCTACTTCTGCGGTGGGAAACTTATACCCAATTCACACGACAGCGTAAAGGTACCTTTAGCTTAGGTCCCTTAGCTGAAGATACCTGTAGTAAACGGCGTTCTTGATCACACGATAAATAAACGGAGCACTTTGAGTTGATGTCGATTGCATTCATGCTAAACCGCGAGAAGAGCACGTGATAAACAATTATTCCTCGAAATAGGTTTGACGCGCAGTTTTTGATTATTGTGTGTGAAATATCACATTTAAAACCGAAATATTATTTGTGTTTGCTTTTGCGGCACTTTATTTTTTTTTCTCTAAGTCTAAGGGCGCGATAAAAACAAAACAGCGCAAAGACAAGGACGAAGTAGAAGGAACAACAGGACACAGCGCTGTGTCCTGTTGTTCCTTCTACTTCGTCCTTGTCTTTGCGCTGTTTTGTTTTTATCATGTCTTACCAACTAGCCCAAACATCCACGTTAATCATCTAAGGGCGCACGTAAATGAGTCTTCTTTAAAACGTCCGACCCGTCTGGTCACACTGGTCCTAAATCACCTGCGTTTACGACTTTCCATTGCGAGGTGGGGGACCTTTTTCTGTTCAGCAGCACCATTTTTCCGCAAAGTTCTAACTGAAGTAGCTAAATACTGCGGGGCAGAAATGAACCACGTCGGAGTCTCACGGTTACACCAGTCACGCCATCGAAAGTGATGGACGATGACGAGGATAAAAGGTCCTAGGAGCTAGAGTCGGACGACTCGTCTACACCTCGAAAAAGAGCTCGCAGTGGTCTATCGAGTTCCGGTTCGTAGCAGACAGGCACGTAGCCAGGGGCGGGGGGGGGGGGGGGGGGCGCAGTTGGGCCCTCCTCCCCCCCCCCCTCCCGAAAACTTGGATTTTGCTAGGACCTCCTCTCCCCTTCCCCCTCATACAGCATTTTGTCATGGAAGATTTTTTTTTTTTGGGAGGGGGGTTTGGACTCCATGCCCCCCCCCCTCCCACCCCCCTGGCTACGTGCCTGACTGCGGCTTATCGCTTCCGAATAGTACTAAAATCAGAAGTAACGCAAAAGTAACGCTCGATAGTTTTGGAAGTAACGGTAACGGCATTTTGTTACCTTTGCAGGGCGGTAACAAATCCTAGTAATGCGTTATATTTTTACGAACTAACGAGTAGCGATATCTCTTTAGTTATTTTTGGCAACGTGCACACAACGGTTTTAGCACAGTACCGCCGTAAGTACTATGCTTAAGAGAAGAACACCACAAACACATAAACACACCCCTCCCCCCTCTCTTCCTCTCTCTCTCCCGACCCCCAAGAAAGGCAAACGTTAGAAAAAGGTAAGAAACATGGAGGATGCAGGTGCCCCGAACGAAATGACAACTCTCGCTTCATCGAAAATCCAGATGTAAACGTGGCCCGCACTACCACCTTCGTAATTCGGGGCCATTATCTCACCCCCGTCTCGATAAATAAGGTCAGTTTCCTAATTAATGCTGGGCGCGCTGCGAGAGTTGATTTGCCAGCAGCTGCAGTCGGCGGCTTGTGGCTCGTGTGTACGCACGCAAGCCGCAAACCCGCACGCGATGATTAGCCGAAAGGAGGTATCAACAATAATTCATGTCAATCCCTTCCACGCCGAGATCCGAATGCTACCTTAATTAAGGAGACACGTTACACACGCCTTAGGTTTCAAATAAAACAAGAGCTGAGCTGTGGTTCACCGAAGGCCGGTTACGTATAGCGTATATAGCTCACAAAAAGTAAAAACGTAGCAAAAAAAATGAAGCTACTAAAATAACAGTGTATTAAAGACAAACTACGCCCTAACTGCAAAATGTCACTGTTTAGTTTTAGGTTTAGAAAAAGAGAGATTTTGTCCGCACGCAGGAAATGACAATGACTGCATTTTAAGATATTTTTATGTTATAAAAGTCTTGCCCAATGAGCCCTTGTTCACGAGCGGGAATAAACTAAGCTTGTGTTGGGCGACGTGAACCTATAAGGCGGTTTCATGAAACATCTGATTTCTCGCGGTAAGTTGTGTGCGGCTGTGCTGATGAGCAACTTCAGCAATTTTTGTTTTTTAATTTTTTTCGCGTAGTCGGTTAGTTATTGGCGTCGTCTTTGGCGTTGGGAAAACGCAGGAGCCCGGCGAGTACTTCCGTTGGCGACAGAACCCTTGAACTCAGAACTCATTGGCGCCGCATAAATGTATGCTTACTTGGTTCTTCTCTGTGGTTTTCTATGGAATGTGACCCTATTTGAAAAGCATATCGCAGAGATGCTTTAGAGAAAATAACATTTAGTATGCAAATATAAGAACGTCCAAACCTGACTAGAGCAAGAGGTGAGAGAAAAAGGTGGCGTTGATTTATAAAAAAAAGAAAAATGTATATATATATATATATATATATATATATATATATATATATATATATATATAAAGAGAGAGAGAGAGAGAGAGGGAGAGAGAGAGAGAGAGAGAGAAGAGATGGCTTGAGGAATTCACACGTAGTTAGAGCTTTGAGCCTTACCTTAAACACCACCTCTATTCGGTTAATATTATTTTATGCTGGAATTAATAGGACGATTGTTAAAGAACAATAAAGAACATAAAGAAAATGATGACGAACGTCATCGAGTAGTCATGAAATGACTCGGAGAATGTAGAAGTCTTATACACTTACCATCAGCAAACGCTAGTACCCTACGTTGCTAAAAATACATCCGCAGACAGGGATGTTGTGGCAGAGTACTGATCCCTGTGGAGTGCAGGCAAATGTCAGCAACACGCCCCATTACGCCCTTTCGAGCGTAAACTAACGGATCACTGCACTTTTCCTGTCACCGCCTACACTTTCACGCATACCGACTAAGGCAAAAAAAAAAAAAGAAAAAGAAAAGAAGCGAAACTGCATTTGACCGTTGGCACATTCCACCCGCGCATGAGCACACGATCTGTTCAGATGCCTCGTTTTACTAAACTGCATACACACACTTCGACATCCCCGTCGCTTCCCATATAAAAGTTTCTTATTTTTTTTTCTTCATTCTATGGTTCCCCAGCCTTTTAATCCCACGAACAATAGAGACACGGGGTTTAACAGCTAATCTTGTACGCCTTGCCTCTCTTCTGTTCTCCCCGATACTCGGTCCTCCGATATACTATAGCCCGGATCATAATCCGCGCTTCGATCCTACACTGCGTTCAGCGTTTCGTTGTCAGGCTCGTCAGGACGTCACGATGTCCGCGTTTTCCCCGCAAGGAATTTTGATTTTTTTTTTTTCCAGAATCAAAATTTGCATAACACGAACACGTGTCACGGGTGTTCGTGGTAGGGTCCATCGTGGCTCAGCCTTAGCTCCCTTCTCTTTCAATGAAAGAAGGAGGGGAAGAGAGAATATCTGTCGGTACGCACGCGCAGACCTTCCGAATTTACCGCTTTATGGTTTGTGAGCTCGGGGATGAAGCCCGTATTACGACTTACTATTAGCACGGCCGTTGTGCGAGCCAGTTTGAGAGCTGTCAGTCGATATCCCATATACACAAACATACATACTACTTGTAAGGACGCTATTGTTGTATTAGCGACGTGACGTTACCATTAAGGGTAGGTTAGGGAGGCAGTGGGAAATCGATCCAGTTTGAACGTTTGTACTTTTAATCCGGTTTCCCATGCATCTGACAAAACAAAAGTGTGCAGGCGTTGGAATCTTTTTTTATGCGTTTTTTGGCTTGTTCGGCTTAACCAGGCGTTTGGGTGAGTACAGCGCAGCGTGGCGTGAGTGTTCAACTAAGCTTTGAACATTCAGGCTGAGATTATCCCCCGTGTTACGCGACCAGTTCTGTTCGTGTAACGTGCGAGACTGGCATTATGCGTGCGCTTTGACGTGTTGCGTCCGTTTATCCTGATGAAGTGTGGAGCAAGCGGATGTGAACAATATAGCCAATATTGAAGCGGGGAAAAGAAAGGAGGGAGGGGGGGTGGAAGGGTGCGTTTTTTTGTAGTTTTTTGTTTTTAGAATAGGATGTCCTAGTCAAATAGCGTTATACGCGAAAGCTCTGCATGTCTGCTTGATTTGAGAAGTTAAATTGTCCCTAAAAGGTAGAAATTTAAAATTTTCTTAAGGTGCCTCACGAGAGGAAAGAGTGCCTCACGTCATTCACAATTTCAAACTAGAGAGTAAGTTATTTCTGAAAAATAAATTAGTAAGATAATCACATTCCTACCCAAAGTTTGAGGTCCCAATCCTTCTGCACCAAATCCAAACACCTGCCCTTTTTTTTCAAAGATGCGTTTTTCTGTTTAATGTTTGCGTTAAATGGCGCAATAAGAACATATATATGTTCAAATATAAATACAATCATGTTTTTTTTTTGTTTTTTATCTGGTCCAAACCTATTTGATTTATCGAAGCTATATGTTTCATCGTTTCGTTATATCTCTTCTTCGAGAGTTTTCCCGCATTTAAGGAACTGGTCAAGCGGGCATGTTTCAACATTTGTGACAATATAGAAGGTGATTCGGTCAAGTAAGCGTAGGACAAAGCAGGAATACAGGAAACCTGTCTACCAGATTAACAATGATACAAAATATTTGTGTATCAAAGGAAACTAAAATAGCGAGCCCGTTACGCTTTTCGTTCAACGTATTCCAGACGGACATGGAAACGCTAAAGTAGGAGCAGTAGAATTACATAGAAATACGAAAATTGTAGGGCCAACACCATGCGTTAACAGCAAGTCTCTTTGCTCTAATGTATGTTAACACCAATATTCAGCCCCAACGCACCTGCCAGACGTCGGAGCTAAGAGACAAACGCGTGACACGGTTATCTCGAATTTCATTCGGAGTTTGGTTTCACGGCGTGGTAGTAGCACGTAGCACCGACAGCAGCGGCGAGAACACCAGGGGCACGCACCGACCCAACTGAAACCGAACACGACACCGCGACCGCCCCCTCTCTCCGCTCAGCCGGCCTCGACACCCCGTCGGAGGTGGCAGCGGTGGCCGCAACGGTATACGATAACACGTTTTGCGCATTTCGAATCCCCCGCCACAATGGCGCAGGCATCAAACTGCCATAAGAACACCCCCTTCCTGCAACAACGACACACTCGCACAAAAGGGCGCGCACGCATCTAAGAAAAAGAAAAGTACGCAGCAAAATTTAAATAAACCAACACACAAATTGCGAGTTACAGCCAGCAGTCAGAAAAGGTTTCAGGGGTGAGGGGTGAAGGGGGGGGGGGGTGTAAAGGCGAAAGAGGGAGGGAGGCAGCGGAGGTTGGGGCTCCAAATCATCGCCCCATCACGCTCAAATTCCCCTTCTGATGCTTTTTATTTTCTTGCTTCTTGAATTGGAGGGCGCCGCCGAAAGACCACAGTGTCAACGCCGCATGAAATTGGACATATGTCGCAAAAGATGCCCATTGCCCTCCCCCCCCCCCCCCCCCCCTCCAACATTGGCGCACACCCGAAAGAACTGCGGGTCCCTTTTTGAAGTCCGCACAGAACCGACAGCCCGCACATCGAGGCATCGCATCACGATCGCACCTCACGATTCGACGACGCCGAAAAGAAACTTTCACGTACTCCCTCTGTACATCTCGACCCTCCCAGAAAAAAATCCAGCCCCGACCACGTAGCCACGTATCTCAGCTAGGGACGTCCGCACGATACAAAGCCAGGCAACGTACGCCAAACCTCCGAAAAAGGAAACAAAAAATCAGTTGGAGAGGGGAAGGCATAATAAATTTATTTTATATTTTTGCGCTCTGTATTGTCGACGTTCATTTCCGACACCGTGATGCATTGCGTTTTGTTTCTTGTTTTTTTTTTTACTTGATAGCGTCCCCCCTCTCCTGTTCTTGCGACAAACCCTGCCGGCTTTTACTCTGCACTCTGCGCGTTACTATCTCCACGTAAGCTTCACATGCGCATGCTCAATGTACGCCCCTCTGAACGAGGAATGGAAAAATGCACAATGGGAAACGATGGAAATTAGACTCGACACCTCCTCACCTTATGGGCCCATTGTGCGCGCTCGACCCCCGGGCATGATGACAAAGAACGCGTGGCGCGAACCGGGAATACGAGGAAAGGGGGGGGGGGGGGGGGGGGTCCCTTTATATTTCTTTCTCGGACTTCCCCACCTTTCACCCTTATTCTCTTCTTTTACACAGCCGAAGCAGATAGACACACACTCATTTGTCAGTACGTTTCATCAACCAGAATTGATCGCCCGCACGTTTCTACCGCTGCACTATAAAAAATGCAGACGCCTGTGGTTTAAGCCTGCCCGCCGCGAAGTCGATGCTTGTCCCAACAACCCTCCGACATTAAAAAAGTTTGAGGAAGATTGTAGAACATTCTTAATGATGTACTTACAACTGTACTCCATTCACCCTTAAAGGGATACTGAACCAAAGAATTTGGTGTCCATAATAAGTGGCGCACGTTCTTTCCACGAGCCAGCAGCCGCTGGTGTGTGCGAGCACACGCAACGAAAATGACGTCGAAGACCACCATTCGCGCTTAAAAGGACAGTGAAATGCATGGGCTTCGGGCCAAAGGAGAATAAATACAGGCTTTTCATCTCTTCAAGTGAAAGCTACGTGCTTGTTAGACCAATTAATCGTTTACCTTTTACACCAGACACCACTGTCTAGATGAAAAACTTTCTTTTTTCTCCTTTGGCCCGAAGCCCATACATTTCACTGAGGGACCATGAAGGCAATTTAATTTTTTTTTAAAAGAAGGTGTTTTCGGAAGCATTGGGGTCCTGGCATGCCACACAATTTTTTCTAGAACTTTGTGACTCTTATTTCTGTACCTGCAAATAAATCTGCGAAACCGAAACAAACATTCAGATTTCTTCCCTTTTTCGCCTCTGGAAAGAGAAGTGACGTCAAGGAGCACTGTCGGCATCGGTAGGATTTAGTGCACACTCAGTGTGGTTCCCGTGGTTCGCTATAGTGCACGGCGGTCTGTGAAGAAAACCTGGAAGAAATGGGCGGCAACGCCGCGCTCGCAAACGAGTTTGAGCTCCCGTTCAGCGACCTCACGCCGACTGAACGGGAGATGGTGGTAAGGACGCAGAACTCTGGATTGGCGCTTTACGAAGGCGCCATAGACCTACCACCAGCTCCTCGGTCGCCGCCTCAGAGCGACTCCGGCTGACGTGAAGGTGCTGCTCAAAGTCTTCTGGTCGGAAATGCAACAAACAAATCATGACACCGCTGTCCACAGCTCTACGCAAGACGACGGCGCGCAACCAAATGCTGCGCATTGCTGCATCGGTCGGCAGTTTATGCAAACTAACGTCGCCCGATCGACCACACGTCTTTAGCCGACCTTTCGCGCAACCTACTACTGCACTTAAACGCGGCATGATTGGTGAGACACCAGTTCGCAAAGCGAACACGAGACGACGCACGAAACCAGAACCAAAAGTCCGCCGCCCCCGGCGCTCGTACCTTTTTCTTTTTTTTTCCACGGTTGCTCGATGCTTGTTACGCGCCCGAGGTAGCAGTGCGGGATGCGTTCAACCAGTTACAAACGGAGGGATCGCTTCAGATTATGCTTTTATACACGGTATGAAACCTATTAATTCCCAAATACAACTTTAAAAGATTATCCAACGTTCAAATGAACTTTTTTCATCACATCTCACCACCGAAATCGTAAAGCCCCTCTATCCTGGGAAAAGTGGCGCCATTCATTGTTGTGGAAATGCTCGAGACACGTGGCGCGCGCCCCTTCTGGGAAGAACATGGCGTCTGAAGTCCAGCTCAGTGCTGCGCCGTGTCGCCATGATCTTCCCAAGGGCTGCACGTTGCACGTGCCTCGTGCATCGACGCACCTTGCGCCACTTTTGAAACATGAAGGGACTTTACGAAATCGAAACCAAGAGCGCGTCTATCGTTTGAACCAATCGCCAGACGAGGAGCCCGTTGTCGTCCCGCTTCAACGGCGCACTTTAGTTCACCTTTCTGCCGCCTCCTCGGTGGGGTCTCAGGCATCGTTCCCGGCGCTATTATTACCGCGCCTGTTTGCTCGATTGGTGCGGCACCCAAACTTCTGTTCGGGCTAGAACTTGGTCAACAGTATCTGAGACGTGCCTGACATCCATTTCAATCGTCGAATAAAACTTCGAAACTGCCTTCATGGTCCCTTTAAGCGCGAATGGAGGTCTTTGACGTCATTTTTGTTGCGTGTGCTCGCGCACACCGGCGGCTGCTGGCTCGTGGAAAGAACGTGCGCCACTTATTATGAACACTAATTTCCTTGGTTCAGTATCCCTTTAAGCTGGGACTGCAGCCAATGCCATGAGCACGACAGCTCGAGGTCGCTGCTGTGCAGCGTTCTTCCGCAGAACGAGCACTCGCGCTAGAAATGCACGTGTCAAAGTCGGCAGCGAATCAGCTCGCGCTTGTAGCTTTGGCTACAGTCTCAGCTTAAGGTTGAACAGAGTATTAGCGGTGAGAAGTTTTGGTGGCGCCCTCCTACGGTTCCCCCTTGTGACGTCATTACCTTGCAAACAACAAGTTCGATGGTGTTTGTAAATAGCATGGTGGAAGCTTGAAATCATTGCGCTCTCAAAGGAACACTGTCAACACCGTCAAAATTAAAGTTCTTTCATTCTTCTTATTTCCGTCGATGATAAATCCTTTTCTGATGTCATAGTCAGCATTCGGCCAATCGTGGAAGGCCGACCACAGCGACGCTTGTGTTCGCTCTCGGGGCTAATACTAGGGCGAGTATGAAGCCTGGTTCAGACAGTTGCGTTTGACTGCGTTTGACTGCGTTGCGGCAGCGAGAAACCAGGACATCCCTGCTGCTTATATTGCGTGCCAAGATGATTCTTTGAATTGGAGTCCACGCTTCATACGAAGCACAGATTTGCCGGTGACTCGCTTTCGGTTCTCGACGCAACGCAGTCAAACGCACTCAAACGCAAGTGTCTGAACCAGCCTTTATCGTTTGGCCAATCTGTTATGTGTCCCAGATGTCGCATCGTTGAGCCTTCACCGGCTCATCGACATTTGTGTCTGCTGAAAGTTCTACGTTATGCGCGCTCGTTATCCTATTGGATATGTGTCGTCTGACTTCTCTGTTGTTGTTCTCGATAAATTTATCCCTCTGCACTTGTTGCATGCGTAAGTCTTGAAGCCCCGTACCTCTGCAAAGTCGTATACCACGACCACGTGACCACGGTCTATCATATATGGCATGTGATGCGGCACGTCGAGCACGGGCACACGGAAAAGTGCTGGAAGAGATACGAAGGTTAAAATTACTTAGCCTTCAATAAATACAAATGGGACTAATGTATAAAACCACGAGACTTCAGATATAGTACTCTGAGAGCCTAAACTTGGTGACAAAAACCTCGTTCAAGACTTTCAAGAAATACATTAAAAAATTTACAAAGCCATCTAAATGATATGTGAAATACTACAATCCACCAGTTATTTTGACCACCGACTTCTTCAGTGCGTACAATGCAACTCCGTCGGTTCTGCCAGTTATACGCAGACAAAGTTCAAAGCGGCATAAAGTTTGGAAACTCAATTCTCCAAAAAAGTATAATTTTTCAGGAAGACTATTTCCTTCTTTTTCTCCACAAAACATTAACGATTCCAGGAAGATTGGAGTAAACGGCGAAGCGGAAGTCGGCGACGCTCGTAAATATACGAGAAAAAAAAAATATCGTAGTCCTGCTCTATCCCCCCCCCTCTCCCCTTATTTCCCCCCTAGTGACCGAGCTCGTGCATGGTTCTCTTTGACTTTCCCACTGGAAGCGTGAAAAGAAGTTACCCAAACAAACAGGGCGCCACACAAAACCGTTGTATACAAAGAGGAGCGAACTTTATATATAGGTGGCTAACTTACGGTTTTCCAGGCGTGTCCATGAATCCTAGCGCAGGTTATGATGGAGATGAGAAAAAAAGAAAAAAAGGGAAGTCGAAACAAAATACAACGTTGCGGATCGGCTGTAGCCAGCGTGGCGCATGCGTGGTTCCTGACCCCGGGGTGCGTGGCTCGAGACGGCGTTTGCTCATGAATAAATAGAATCACGCGATTCGTGCTGGTGCGTTATGGTACCGTATACCGCTTGGTAGGCAGGCACGTGGTCATCGTGGGAAAATATAATGGAAGCTGGTATTTTTCACGGCGTGAGAAACGCGGTATTCGTACCGCTCTGGTAGACGGGTTTCACGTCATTTGAGGTAACTGACGGGTGCGTCTAGTCGGGAAGCGCTGAGGAAGTCGCGTCAAGGAGACGTTGAAACTATCTGTCCGTTACTGAATGCGTGGCATGTATGATTGCCTAACGAAGGTATAACGAAGTCCGAACGATCAAAGTACCGCTTCGCCTTTCGGTGGGCTGAACTTATGAAAGGAATACCGATGACTGGTGTTTCAAGCGTGTCGCGGGATGGTATTCAGATAGCTATAGATACCTCGGACGTAGTAGTTCTTGAATACCTACTTTTGCGTTCGTAGGACTGAATGACGTTCGACCTGGACTAAGGAAGAAGCAGGTATTGGTGACTTCCAACTATCACACATTCACGTTTTGAACGAGCTGCAATTTTTTATGGTGATTTAAATAAACAAATACACTAATTTCTAAGAGAAGCGGGGTGTGGTACTTTTTGCTTTTAAAGATTACACGCCTAAGCACGAAAACTTGACACTATATAGCTATGGTTAACCATAACAGCGCTTAAATTTCAGAGTAGCCGGTGGTCAAAATCTGAAGTTTGGGAAAGAATACCGAAAAAAAGTTTCGCTAAAGTAGTAATCTCCTCGGCACATTGAATCTGATTCAAACATCACTAATAAACGTGTATTACTCAATTTGAGTTTTCACTTCCTTCTGAATTTCGTGACCAATGCATTGTACGAAGGCACCGGTTGCGAAGAACCCCAGGAACTACTAGGTTTAAGGCGAAACAAAGCGTAAAACAATTTTACGACTTCCACGAGACGCTACTCAGAGTTATTCTACTATGGTCGTGGTAGACAGAACACAAATTATGGAAGCGAATACGTGACAACTGGAGAACGACGATTACCCCAACCTCGTGAGCAAGAGTTTCAGAGGAGTGGCAGACACCAATGGTCCTCTTTTAGTCTTGAAATTAAACGGCCAAAACGTAGTTTTCGGCACTGTATAGCATTACCTGTTATTATAACCGTTTTATATGCTATCATTAGGACATCTCAAATGCTATTTGTACACAAAGCAATTACAAACATCAGTGAACAAGCACAAATGGAACGAGTCGGATATACACGCACGGACTGTGAGCCGATTTATCGCTCACTCAATTTTCATTTTGCTAAATGCATTTGAAACGCACATGTGACATGAACATTCCACTTCTATCGATATACTCAAATAAAGAGCGTATGAATATGACTGAATTATGTATGAAGTTCAATATGGCAGGCGAATATATCTGCCCAAAACGTAACAGAATATGACGAGCGGTAGCGCTCAATACCACGGAGACCACAAACCCTGCTACAAAGAACTTCAAAGCGCTGACGAACCGCAGTGTCGTGCCGACAATAGGCCCAATCCGCGGAAGGGCGACACCGAATCTCCCACACCTGAGCGACTCCATTCCAGAAGCCAGTGGATCAAAGACTCGGCCGTCGAACCCGATGATCCGGCGCTGGCGGAACGGACAAATTGACGACACCGTGTTTTGAGCACGACCGCGCAAACACAGGGGCAGCAAAGCCCCCGAGGCGACGACGTTCACCTTTCCCTAAGAAACACGGCTGGGTTCTTTTCACGGCCCAGTCTATAATAAACACCCGCCACGCCCCCGTGACTGGGTGGCCGAGCTAAGAACCCCAAAGGAAGGGAACTTGAGCGGAAGGCGTCCTTTCTATCGTTAGCTTTCTTCGCGCCCCCGTAGTCACGGCGCGGGGCAAACCTTCGTATTTTTTTTTATTTTTGTCGACCCCAGGTATTGCGTGTATACGTTGGGTCGGTCGTTCTCCATAAATTCCAAATCGGAACATCTTTTTTTTTTCTTTTTGGCTGCATTTCCCAAAAGGGCTTTTGTGCAACACGAGATACATGTTGCCAGGCGGACGCCCGTCCAACAATTCCGCGCCAACTGTGGCGACTACCTCTTTACTTTATTCGCTCACTTTTGTCAAATATATTTTGTTTTGTAGTTTGCGTCTCCGGCACCGAAACCTTCCGAACATTAAAAGTATACGCATACATACTCGCGGAGGAGAAAACGAAAAAAAAAAAAAAAAAAAAAACGATGCGGCGGGTCTTTTTTTTATTTTTCGTTATTTGAAGCAATAAAGCGCTCTTATTCTTTTTCTCGCATGCAACCCAAAGAAATACAAGAATAACAAAGTTCGGGGAAGCGGAAGCGACGTTGTAGCTCCGCGCGCTACGGCGTGCAGTGGCTGGGTATACGGAGTCGAAACTGGCCGCGGTCCGATTGCCGCTGAATCTAGTCGGTCGGATGCGGTGCAAGAAACGACACGAAAGCGCAACAATAAAGAGAGAAAAAAAAATCAAAAAGAAAGGGGCCGGGGGTACCGAAACCCGAGCACAGGAGTTCCAGGCGTTGACGGCAGCTTTGTTGTTTATTCAAAGTGCCCGACTCGCCGCCGCCGCCGCCGTCCGCCGCACCACACCACCCTCCGCCGACACAGGGTCGCGCTTTTGTAGCCGGGGGGACCCTCCATTATGGCGGCTCCACCTGGCAGAAAATTTGATAGTGAAGCATTTGTGTAATGTCCGCCCCCCGTTCGGCACCTTTGTGCACCCTCTCTCCTCTCTCTTCCTCACTCTCTCCCCCATTTTCCTCTCCCGTCTCATTGTGTCCCGTGTCGGGAAAGCGGGGGTGCTTAAAGGGGGTGTTCGGGGGTGTCACGGTGAGGGGAGATTCTGTGCGCCGTGGTGCCGAAAAGTTAGACACATACACGTAGTGGTGGTAGTGGTGGGGGGGGGGGGGGGGTTCGCGTAGGAGCTACACACTGGCCGGCCTGACCGGACGGCGGTTGATTTGGGGATCGCTCCCTGTTCTGCAAGCCCCAGCGTGGCCCCCTTCGTACCCTTCTCTCACTAGGCCCAGTGCCTGTCTGGTTCCTCCCCACACCCCCAGTCTTTGAGCTATGGGAAGCCTGCTGCTGCTGCAAGAGGGGACAGCTTCTGCGGGAGGGGGGGGGGGTGGCGTTCTTCCCCCCAATTTCACGAGTCCCTAGGTTCGGGTCCCCGTCCGAACGCGCCGCCGAAGCCAGTGTCCTGTCGGTCGGGTGTTGGACTTTGTAGCGTGCTGTCCACAGAGTAAGCAGTGCTCTTCGAGATGAGTCAGCGTAGAAATGACGAACATCGGGGAAGGCCATACACGAATGAAAGAGATACGCAAGGAACCGAACAGTGACGTTATTTATATTTATATAGTACATTAGAAGCGGCCAAAGTAAACACATTTATAGCTATAATCACTTCAGTGGCGCAGGGCGTGGTTTATTACGTTCACGGTTCTCGCTTCATGATTCGTTCTTCGGCATTCTTAGCGGTTAATGCAGCATTCTGATTGGCTGTGGGGTGATAATAAGTTACTTGATACACCCTGCGTTTCTTAAGCTCTAAGTGACTTTTAGTACACCAAACATTTGTTACACCCTTCAGGGTGTAAAAAGGGCGACCCAGAGATTTACACCCGAGGTTACACCCTTTCAGCACCCGAATTTAGACGTAACACACCCTCTTCAATCGTACAATAGGGCGTAGTTGCATTGAACACCTTCCCATTTTTGAAGGGTGTAGAGGAAACTGAAATGTATCGAACAGCCTTTTGAAGGGTGTTTGATACCATTAAAAAATGTACACCCAAACTGACACTCATTCTAGCAAGGTTATTCTGGCGACAATTTCGAATAAATCTGGCCTCTAATTATGCTTTTTACCGAAGATACGTCCCTTGAACTTAGATATACTCTGGATTACGCGAAATATTGACTGGAACAAAGCAACATGCGTGTAATCTTTGCAATTGAGGAGCTTGTGCACCCGCGAATATGTGTTCTTGAATTGTCGAGTACATAAGGTGGTGGAGCAGTCGGGTACCAAAGTTGAAAGCTGGGCTAGTTGGTGTAGGCTAAACATGATGTAGGTAAAACAGCGCAGAACGACAAAAGACTAGAAGGAAGAAACAAACAGGACGGGAAAGGTGGTTCGCTATGTTGATGATTTTTTGGTTTTTCTGGAGGGTTTTGACGGCACGGAGTCCTCAGTGGCTGAGGTTTTGGCAATTTTTGGTGAATGTGATGGGGGCATCAGGTTCCAGTCGGAGGTCCCCAAGGAGGAGGTCCTGCAGTTTTTGGATCTTTCACTTCGCTTCGGCGGCGGTCATATCTGCTGGGCGTACAGCCCTCGGTCAAAAAAGGTCAGCCCACTCGAAGGTTATAAAAAGGGGCATTGCGATGTCGTGCTTGGACGCGGCCCTAAATAGGTCCTGTGTCCACACGGTGTATGAGAGCTTTCAGGCGCAGTGCAATAGGCTAAGAGACGCCGGGTTTCCGAGTACTTTGCAGTGTGATGTTGCGGACACCCTTGTTAAAAAGGTAAAAGGAACCTCTCCTCTAAGAAAGTGGTGGACAGGCGGAGGACTGTCGTCATCCCATACCTGCACAAGGTCTCTCACAATTTAAAGAAAGTAGGATGTCGGGACGACGTCCCTGTGGTGTTTCCCGCCCCCCAGAAGTTGAGCCATATATGTTCGAAGGTAAGGGCCAAGGCAGAAGGGCTGTCACAGAGCAAGTGTACAAAAAAAACAAAAAAAACACACGCAAAGCCCTTTGTGAGCCGTGTTTCCAGAGTGGTATACAAGGTCCCTCTCTCGTGTGGTAAAGTCTATGTTGGACAGACGGGGAGGTCGGAGGGCATTTGGCGGTGCACTGTAAGAGCTGTTTGTGCAAGCCGTCCTTCGAGGAGACCACGCTTGCAGATAGGCACGAAGATAAGGTGACGAGGGAGGTGATAGAGGCTTTTTACATAGCGAAAGCGGGGCGCGGTGCATCAGCGAGCCGTCGGTGGCGCTATCTGAGAAAGAGATGTTGTTTTTGACTTGGACAATGAAAAAAAAAAAAGGAGGGGGGGGGGGGGGGGTGAAGCACGCGGCACGTGTACGTTTGGTGCCCTATGTGAAGTGGCAGAAAGGTTGGCGCATGTGTAGATTGCTGCCTTACATGTTTACTTTTTATGTTTTCGGTAATAAAACCTTCAGTTGCGAGTCAGCGCCTGTCCCGTCCTGTTTGTTCCTCCCTTCTAGTCTTTGTCGTTCTGCGCTGTTTTACCTACATTATGATCAGTCACTAGGGTCATGATCCCTCTCTCGTACGCGATCCATAACATCCGTGTTTGCTGTTTCTGTGTATACACCTTTTCTACGTGGGCGCCCCATCTTTAATTCTGGCACTTCCGGTATGCGTGAAAACGTCGCTTTCTTCTCCCCTCGACAGTAGAATGTGTTAATATTTTATTTGCAACCGTCAGTCGTTCTTGTTATGACCCTTCTTTACTTTTTTACTTGTTCGAGGTTGTAATCTCTTGCTTTTTTTTCGGAACGCATACCGGATATGGGGACGACGTGGCTGGGTGCGAGGCTAAACGGAAAAGGTGTATACGAGAACAGTACGTGGTGCTTGTAAGTTGTTTGTAAATTCGGTGCTCGTAAAAACCTTCTATAGGATGCTGCTAAGGTGGCAAGCATCCTATTTTTCGGGCGTTTACCAGCATCCCAAGGGTATTGATGTAACACCCTTAGGTTTTTAGCCCAGGGACAAGCTGATTTACACCCTTAAGGTGTAAAGATTTTTAGGGTGTAGCATGATTGTAGAATCCTAATCTATCCACAGTCTTCAATGCCCCAACACTATCCAATGCATGAAAGCTAAACTACCCTTTTATGAGCTACACTAAGGGACACCTGGTGATACGCCTCCTCCCGTAGACTTCCCTAAAGACAGAAACCAAAAGAAAAGATGGGGTCAAGAGTAACTATACCAGCGGTGCCACCGATAAAAGATCGTTCGAACGCCTATCTCAGGCGCATTTATTATGGGCCACCGAAGTACGGAAGCCATTAAGATTCGAGGTAGCTGTTAGCGCTCACCGAGATATGAAGAATATGACCGTAAGGTCTTCAAAGAGCCGGCGATAGGACCAAAACAGCCCCTTTCTATTCCGCGCACAGTCGTGCCAAAATCTATACGGAGTTCAACGGCACTAAGGTTCCACGACGTTAAGGCCGACCACTGGTGAGGGACGCCCCAGTCTTGCGGCAGCAGCGCTGCGAGCCTCCTAAAGAAAGCTTTTGTTCTTCGTGAACGGTCCAACGGAGGCGACTGCACTTGGTTACACTGCGTGCTCTGGCGGCCACCTCTCTGCATTTGCATGCGGTGGTCCCCCCATGAATGCCAGGTCAAATGCAAATGCGGGACGGGCTTTTATCGTGAGCGCTCCTTCGAGCTAAAATAGCCGCCTGCTAATAGCTGCTTACAGCGGAAGAGAAAGAAACAATGGGCGGGGAAGCTCGGTCTTTAGGAGTAAGCTTAAAAATATAGAACTTCGTTTCCAGCGGCGAGGAAGAAGGCAAAGCCTTCTCGAATTGGGCTGCATTAGGCTACAGTGACTGCATGAGATTGGCTATTTGTCCCTATAGACGATTTCAAGCAGGGCGCCTGGCCGCCGCCATCTTGCGCCTCGCGAAAGCAAGTACGCATAATTTCAAGCCTATAAAACCTAACTTCAAGCACAGAGAGTGATATTTATTTATTTATTCATGATACCTCGAAGGTCCATTACTGGACATTACACAAAGGGGGGGGGGGGGATTTGGTGAAGTTACAGTATAGTCAACACTTAAAGAGAAAAAAAGAACAGTACCAACAGGATAGCAATATCACAACTGAAAAAAAAAAAACACTTTGACAAAATTATGCATTATACAAATTGTAGGGTCCAAGCACATATAACACTTCATTATGTGGGCAAGAACATCACTGTAAACGAAAACTAAGTAGTAGTTAAAAAATCTAAGACAGCTACTCGGAATGCTGTAGGGTGGGAAAGTGCGGTTATGTGATCGGGAAGAGACTTCCAGTGCATGATTGCGCGTGGTAGTGAGGAGTTATTAAAGGCAGATGTATGACCAAAAATGCGCTTATAACTTCGGCTGTTAGTTAAACGACGAGATAGGAGGCTCAAGCAGGGGGGCGATAACGTTAGGGTTAGAATAGCGTGATTTATGAATCATGCATAAAAGGGCAGCGGTGCGACGTATTTCAAGTGGTTGTAAGAGGATAGAGTTTTTAAGAAAGGAGACACTTGCTTGGCGAGAGTAGGTTGATGTTATAAAACGAGCTGCACGATTTTGGATGCTTTCGATCTGATTGATAAGGTATTTCTGGTGGGGGTTCCACACAGCGGAAGCAAATTCAAGTATAGGGCGAACGTAGGTCTCGCACGCTAACTTGCGTAGATGGGAGGGTGCAGAGAAAAGGTTGCGTCGCAAGTATCCCAGTGTTTTGGATGCAGAACTTGTAATGGCGTCGATGTGGTTAGACCAGGATAGGTTGTCAGAGAGATGAACACCAAGGTATTTGTAAGAGGTTGAGACTGAGAGGGGTGAGTTGTACAAAAGATATGAATGAAGCGATAGCGATTGTTTGCGACTGAAAGATACTACCTTACATTTTGAACCATTAAGAGACATAAGCCAATTGTCGCACCAAGCACTGATGGAGTTTAGGTCTTGTTGGAGCATTATGTGATCATCGGGATTAGTGATTTGCCTGTAAATATCACAGTCATCCGCAAAGAGGCGTATTTTGGACGAGATGGAATCGGGTAAGTCGTTCACGTATATTAAAAAAAGAAGAGGCCCGAGCACGGTTCCCTGTGGCACACCAGAAATTACATCAGACATGTTAGATTGGTAATTACCGCACACTGTGTATTGGCGTCGTAGCGTTAAGAAGTTACGTATCCAGGAGGCAATACAAGCAAAGGCAACTAGATTCGTTTGTAATTGATATGACCGCAATTTTTTTCCTACTTCTTCCATGGCTGACATAGGACTTACTGCTCATTCACACTGGAAGCGGATCCACGTTCACAAAGCGGTTGCGAACGCGGTTGTATAAAGATCCAGTACAATTTCACGCGCACTTGATGTCATGGAGTGCGCGTGCAATTGTACTGGATCTTTATACAACCGCGTTCGCAACCGATTTGCGAACGCGGATCCGCTTCCAATGTGAATGAGCGGTTACGCCTCTTGAATCTAGACGCGCTGTAGAACGACTTCAGCTCATACAGAAAAATAGTAAATTATAACTGTGTACTTAATCGGGCAAAATATGCTGCTTTTGTTACTTAATCACGCACTCGAAGCTTCCATCCTTTAAATCTTGTGCGGTACAGAGCCCACCTTAATTGTTTTAAATATGTTTTTTTTTTCTAGAGCGATAGAATACTGGAACAACATAAATGGAGCAGTTCGTTATCTAGATTTTGATAGATTTATACTAACAATACAGTAGGTTGCTTGGTATGGTGCCTGTGAGTATACTAGTGAAGTGTATGTGATTGTTTTTGTACTCTATTTCAACTATATTGCATTTTTCACGGAATTCTTAGTTTTGTTCCATTGGGTGTGTAGATCTTTAATTGTTTGTATTTTTGAATGTATATGTATGTTTCCTTTCCACTCCTGCGATGGCCTCATTGAGGTCGCAGTATTTTGAAATAAATAAATAAATGCTTCATGCGCTTGCACATATGGCGCACCAGTCGGGACGCCATGCTTGCACTAGTCTACACATTAATATTGCTTAACCTTCAAAGCTTTTAGCAACGATTGAAGAGCATGCTTTTTACTGTAGCCGAGGTGGCCTGCCACCCGGGATGATCCGCCGGATTTTATGAATTGGTTTCGTTCCAACAACAGTGACGACGTCCCTTTCAGTAACACGAAGTCAGCAAGTGGCCACCAACCGACGCAACCGGTATTGTTCGGCACGTGGTGATTTGAATCTGGGGACGAAGCCGAAGACATAATTGGTGGCCAGCAATCTTAGTTCATAGCTCTAAAAGGCCAGGAGCTAATCCGTAGCATGAAGCCGTCCGACGTCGACAAAGATGACTGGATCTAAGACACGACGTTTTAGCACGACAACGACAGTTAACAAAGACCTGTCGGATAACCAACGTACTACATCGTTCACTCCAGAACACAGACCCGGACCGAATCACGGTCGATCGAACCTCGCATGTCAGCAAAGACGTCAACAGAACCCGAAGCCGTTTAGCGGCTCTGGCAACTGGCCTGTCTGTCCATCCACGTGCTAGCTCGTTAGACACCTTGGACACCCAGAACCGAACGCGCCGAACAACGAGCAAATCCGACGAGGGGACAACAACAGCACAACAGCAGCGACGAGTCGCTCGAGCGTTCATAATCGGTCTGAAGCGTCGTGCGCCCTACAGTTGGACCCCACGGACATTTAAAGAGCCCGCACCCCAGACCACCGCGCTCCGGAGGGGGGCCGAGGTGCCCCTTATCAGGCCACCGAAACGGGCAGATGGCCCGCCAACCCCCCCCCCCCCCCCCCCCACCCCCTCGGGAAGCAGGCAATGCGAGCAGCCGGTCACGCGGGCTTAATTTTCGCGCGCGGGGGTCTATCCTTCAGTTTTCCTCTCTTGGGCTTCTTTCTTTTTTTGCTCGCACCTCGTGTGTTTAGTTTTCGTTTCCTCGGTATCCCGTCGGACACGTGGCTGTGTCTGTGGCGCGAGCCGTGGAACCGAATGGATGGATGTGCGACCGGCGGGGCCATATGGTGTCGGCCGACTGTACGCGTGCCAGGGTTGGAAGATCCGGCCGGTTTTCACGGATTGGTGCCGGGCGCTTCGTGGACGCGCTTTCTTTAATTGGGGTGCGTTCCCTCGGGTGCTGGTCGGAGGACAAAATCGCTCTGGGTGCGGCGCGGGGCGACCACTGTTGGTCGGGTGGGAGGGGAGGCGGCATTTGTGTAATTAGTGGCGCGGAAGTCGACACGTCGTTGAAGCTGCTGTTCTGTAACGGTCGCGGAGGCTCCGGGCCAATGTTGTGAGTTTTACGTTGTTTCGTTAAGCTTGGGTTTTTTTGTACGACGTTGTAGTAACAGATGTGAACTATTCTCTTGATGGTCGCCACCCTATCCATTCTTAAGTAATTCACCGAGTTTGGCCTTAGGAATAAAACAGGCGGTAATTCTTCAAGTTCGCGAGAAACCATTTATTACGGACAATACTAAAGTAAATGTATCTACAGTTTTACCAACATTACAACGGCCGGACGAGTATTGCCAACATACAGACATTTTTTAAAGAAAGAGGATTCTTTCGCACCAAGTTTAGTTGTCACATTATTAATGAAACATGGGTTGTTACATACGTGTTTTTATAGTATCGGTAAATATTTCTTGCAGAAAAATACTTGGCCTATCACGCTTTTGTGCCTATACAAGGGTTCATTAATTAACGAGACCAATTCAAAGACATTTAATGTTCACAAAAAAGTGACCTAAAATGCCCAGCAAGTGAAGCGACAATCTATTTGTTCCACAAGAGATTGCATCTCAAATATTGATATTCGAAAGAGAATTTACGACGGTTGCAATTATAGCGCTTGGTGTGTTTCACAGCTGGCGGTGGAAGGGGGAGGGGGGGGGGGGGGGGTTGCAAGGATCAAAGCGTGGACTTAGCCTTTGGTTGATGACTTCCAACTGTTTCGTCTGAAGCACCGAACGACGGTTTACGTTTAAGGCATGGGGGGAGTGAACCGTTGTCGAATGCAGTAAACAAGAAGAAAAAATTGATAAGGTGAGAAAAGAGAATGAGGTTATTTGATAGGCAACCAATAAGTTTTGTCTCCCGGAGGGAAGTAAAAAGCTCGGAATTAGTTGATTTCCTTAGAACACAAGCTGAAACACCGAGAACGAAGTCACGAAGTGTTTGATGTGCTGCAGTGAAAGTGACCTCAACTCACTCCACAACGCATAGGTCTAAAAAATGGGTTCTGAATTTTAAACACAAATATATATTTGGAGTGAGCGAGTAACAAAGCATGATTCAAAGCTTCTAATACATTAGAACAAGATAGAAATACATATTTGGGCTACTGTACGTACAGTACAAAACATTGGCTGGTCTATGCCTGAGAAGGACGAGGAAAAAACTGGGTTCCACGAATTTGCAGCTAGCAATGCAGTCAGCCTTCGACGATCACATAAAAAGAGGGTCGATTCCGGTATTTATTTTTTTATATCTTAAATTGTGTATTTTGAATAAACTTTCAAATGCTTTCTTCCTCGTAGCTGTCACACAGGAAGGTAGCAGCTACGACTTCACGATGATTAAAATACCGCATCAGGACTATACAAGACGGCTTCTATGCTACCTTGTTTTGCAAAATTGATCCACCATTGGCAACTTAAAAATCTTGTGGTAAAGTTGTGGGGCGGGTAAGGTAGGTAAATATTAAAATACGATTTTTCGCTTAAATATCAATTTGGAATAAACCTTTTTAAAGTTTTCACAAGATGATATCTATACAGAAGTATTTCATTTTTCCAAAGTAAAACTTTCCGAGCGCAGTGTTGCCCTAAATGCAGCCATGAAGACTCAGGAGCAAAAAATCACTGGCTCGTGGCCTATACAGTCGTGCACTGGAGAACGGCTACTTTCTCCTGGAAGAGGAAAATCGCAAGTTTCCAGAAAAATCGAAAATATCACGTGTCGCCAGTGACAAGAAACTAATTTACTTACACAGAACACCCTACAAATACAAAAATACATTGTTCGCCCGTTATAGGACGCCATTATCACTTTTTTATATTTTTTACGTTGTATGCTTGGTATGCAAATGCCGGGGCAAAGCTGTCTTTGCGCGACTGCAAGCTTCGCGTGTCCGGGATACTTAGCTCTGGAACCCATCCGCGCTGAACTCGAGCCGGTGGCGATCTTATCGATGCCATTTCCGAAGTGATCACCGTTGTCGACAGCCCGCCCAAACCAGGTTGGCAGACCGCGCAATCTACATGCTTATCGATCGTTAGCTGGTTTGTACATTTGTCAACTCATTTCAATTCTCGCGGAAGTAACAGTTAAGAAAAATAAAATGCTTTATTCACCATACACAGCTGAAGGGAAGAACAACGCGAACTGAAGTCCCAGACGCCCACAGGTGGTCCACGATATGCGAAACAAAGACAAGGGTTTTCTTGCGGTTTGGGGGTGCTGGTCGGAGCAAAAACAATACCGGTGGACTGTTTCTCCAGCGACTCTTAGCTAGCCGCTTGTTTATCGCTGCAGCTGCAGGGACGCCGAGCGGCGTGGAGTGTTTGTAAATACCGTCGGGCGAGCTGCTTTTCCTCTTTGAGTCTGTTGTGCGCTTAAACGTATGCTAATATGCGTTATTGTCTCGGGATGATGCCGCGGCGGCGCCAGGCTGCGTACTTCTCCCACGCGAAAAAGCGAAAAACAGAAACAGAGACTGAAAAAATAAAAACGGTAAAAATACGGAAAAAAAAAAGGAGGCTAATGTAGAGTGCAGACAAAACAACAGGCGTTCGTTTTCGTGGATGCATTTGCATAACTGCTCGTTTGTCTGGAACGCGTGAGATAAAGGCGCCTGGTTTCGATGTGCGTGGAGTGATCTAGGAGCCGTGCTGCCAATGGATGGCATCGAGTGTCACGTGTTTGTTTTGCTCCTTCTTTGAGGGGAGAAAAATGGGAACGCACGCTTTTGAAATGGCTACTTCGTGAATTTGGTGTGGAGGCCTTGATGAGAAAATGGATTATGAATAAGGGGGGTCACATTGTCAAAACCAGACACTAGATAGCCTTGAGAGATTCATAGAAGCGAATAGGAGGGTCTATAAAGTTGACTGCTACTACCTAACAAATTACGCCGGACGGGTTTAAAGACATTAGGAAATGTGTAGTATCATAGGCAGGGTTTTTTGTGGATGATACCGCATCGACGAGCTTTCCGAAAAGGAGAATTGAAACAGGAAAGATAAACTCCACTCAATGCGCTGGGCCATAACAGCGGAAACATAAATCTTGACTATTGGTCTTGTGCTTTAATACCGTTACGCGGAACTATAGGACTCCACACATTTGAAATATAAAATCGCCCGCTGCTGCCTTTTAGTACTTAGCATTGAACGACGTTGTGACAGAGGAAGAAATCAACTGTTCACTACTTAAATACTTTCAGCTTTGCCGTCATACATTTTTAAGTTTTACTCCGTTCAACTTTCATGAACTGCGCACGGCATTTCACACACGTGGTGCCTATTTCTGTCCGTGACTGACTACCACGTGCCGCTTTCTTGAAATACTTTTTAGTGTACCAATTAGGCTCTCAAATTCGTTAATGTTGCAGCCTGCTTCAATAAAATGCGCAAAACTCAATATCAACATCTACCTTATCAAGACATACGCGAACGGTAGACTTTGAGTTCGAAGCGAATTCGAAGTGAATAGTGGTTTGGCCGAATATTTTCGAATCGAATATTGAATCGTTTCGTCAAGCTTTTCACCACCTTGCACCATGCTAAAACAAAAAACTCAGCAGAACTTGTGAAGGTTATTTGTTCCCAACATTCCACTTTTCCACTTCTAATCACAGATAATTTTAATTTAACTATATGAATCGTGCCATGTAAACGACAGATTTGTCGCAGCTACCCTAATCGAGGGGAGTCGTATCTGCCTTCTATATGCAAATATTATTTCTTCTATATCAAATTCTATTACATAAAAAAGCACGAATGATGAACACGGGCTGTAAAGACATCGCTGCCTAAAGTCGGAGTCACACTGCTTATACGTCATACAAAGGGTAATCTGCATACAGATTCGAACGCGAGTCACCGCGAGATCCGCGCTTAGAATGCCGCATGGCCACGAGTTCAAGGAGGAAACTCGGCACGTGGCCTTCGAACCGCGGATATTGCGGTGACTTGTAATTGTGACCTCGGCTTAACATAGCCTGCATAGTCGCGGCGTGTTAGACCTGTTGAGTGCGCTTCCCACCAAGCACCTATGCACTGCGGGGAAGGAATCACTCGCGGGCTCCGCGGTGTAATTGGTGCACTCAATGGGGCTAACCCGCCGCGATCAGCACTTCCAAAAGTACGAATATCGCCGTTCACCTCGAAGCAACTATCCAATGGCCAGTTATTCGGAAGTACTGTACAAAAATTCGAATTTTCGTGCGACATTAACAACTTATTAATGATAACACACACACACACACACACACACACACACACACACACACACACACACACACACACACACACACACACACACACACACACACACACACACACACACACACACACACACACACACACACACACACACACACACACACACACACACACACACACACACACACACACACACACACACACACACACACACACACACACTATAAATATATATATATAAATATATATATATATATATCTTAATCGACATTAATACCACAATTTTGAATGTAACAAACTTTCCTTCACGTTGCACCCATTTGTTTTTTTTTGTTTCATTTTTTAGTCTTGGGTTTTTGTCACAAAGTATTCACTGGGCTGGCCTTGCTATCTGTCGTGCATTGTTTTTGTGAGGAGTAACTACTAACTAGGGACCCCCGAATGCACGGAAGAACTAAAACATAGAAACAAAAACAACGCCGTCCCATGGCCCTTGAAATACGCTGACAAACACTCCAGGAAAGCTAACCACACGAGACACGAGTTATCTCCTGCCGTCGGGGAGCGTTAGGAGAAAAAGCGTCCCAATGGAGTCGTTAAGGGAGGTTTCGTAAGCGGCATTCTTCCTATGCGACTAACGCCCAAGAGACTCCCCAAAAGCAGCCTCTGCGCTCGCGATGAGCCCAAAGTTTCCCGAAACTAGCGTCGCTGAAACGCGCTCTTTCGTGCAAACGCGCATGCCTTTTCGTTCCTATGAGTCACGAGCGTGCTACGAGATACCATAAACATACAACCAGCAGCGAGCGAAGGGCACAGGACCGAAGCTTCGTTGCGTATTATAAACACGACAAAAATGCCGGAATCTTTAACGATGGTTTTTTGCGAGACGCGACACGGGAGGGGAAAGTTTAACCCTTAATCGTTTACAATAAGTGGGGTGGTTAACCCCAAGGCAAGTTCGGCGTCCCAGATACAATACTCGACACTATGAACTTCTGCAGAATAATAAAAGAAAGTAAAAGAGTGATGAAGTGCGACACCTTGAGAGATGTTGAGTAGAGGCCGTCACGCGCTTGCTAAGCGGGGAAAAAAATACAAGACACCATTCCCTGGATTGAGCTTGGAGGAAAATATGGGTAAGGTGATGGAGCTAGTGTTCGAGCATATCACTGCGGAATGTACTGTTCGAAATACACTGTAATAAACTATCTGTTTCCAAAGCGACAATCAAGTTGAACATGCTTCAGGATTACGACTATGTGGCGAGAAGTAGCCAGTTTCGATGACACCTTCGTCAAACCCTACAAAACGTAATCTATCTTTCACAGACCCACATGCAGGAAAACGCTGAAATTCGTGTGATACAACAAGCATCAAACAAAACAAAATGCACTTTTGGGGGAAAACCGGCAGGAACGGGGGAGGTTGTGGTAAAAGTGCATTTTAGCACATCAAAAACGCTGTATTGGCGAATACGCGGTGTTTTCCAGACAAGCACGATGACTATATTTATATTTTTAATAAAGTTTAGGCATTATGTTTGCTTTTTTTGCGAGTCGCAATCTTAATTAAGTCCCTCAAGTTCGGTAAACTTTTTACGATTTTATATATTTAGCGTTATAATGCTGGAAGTTGTAATTTGCCGCAGCTTCTAGACAGTAGCCCCTGCAGAACATGAGTTGAGCTTCACATTGCTCACTGCTGTACTGCGGCAAAAGTAAACTCTCTGGCAGCTGTGCTCGCAGTGTAGGGGTGTCTTTCGTCTTGCGAGCTGCGTGCAGTCCTTGTAGAAGGGAGCATGGAGGTGTAAGTTTTTGGACATGCTTTGGTGATGTAATTTTCATGCAACGCAATAACTTTTTAACGATATGTGTTCGCCCCCCTGCTTCGCAGAACACTTCACAAAACTTTTGAAATTGACTCGCTGGTGGCTTGCCGCCAGCAATATGTACATAGCTCACAAAAGACGTGCATCGCTATTGAAACTGCAGTAATAGCATGATCCTGAAAACTTACCTCAATCGCTACAAGTGATTTCGCGAAATAGTTTGTTTTTTTAACATGGTGTATTACTCCAAAAATACACGGAAGAAAACGAAGTGAGCACTGGACAGGACGCGGCGTAACTTTCAACTGGAAGGTTTATTTGGATTAAATACTTTTAAAAATATAAAAACCGACACACTTGTCAGAACACTAAGATATGATTTAGCCCCCCCCCCCCCCCCTTTTCTTCCTCCCCTCAAATATCAGCGTCATTGGTTTTTCAGATAGTAGAATTCATTATCGGACAAAGACAAAGAGGGTGCGCTTACACATGAGTTGTCGTGGTGGGACTTAATCAGGAAGGCTTCTAGAATTTCTCTGGCCGTTTTTGTTTTGTAATGACTCATGACACAGGTCTCACCAAAGATGGGGCTGCACTTCTCAGAGTTGGACCCGCACTCGCTACGGTAACAGTGGACCGCTATGTGCACTGTGACCCATTTTTAAGCCCATTTTTAGTCAAAATCACACGTACTGCAAGCAGATGAAATGAGCAGTGCCGACGAAAATTGGGCTTACTTCAAAAGCATCTGGTCCCGTAAACGTGTAGCAATTAAAAAAATAAAAAGGGGGTGGACAATTTTAGTCCGTCGCGGTAAATTTGAGAGGAACAAAACGGCTTCCTTTACCGGATTAAGCGCCAGGCTTCATCACGCTATGTTAACGGCTTAAGCTTTCGACGTGTTGCTCGAAGCAGTAGATAAATATGCTAAAATCCTTGACCTCGCCATCCATAATATTCATTTCGAGCCTACGTGGCGCCACAATCAGAACGTTGTACTCTAACTCCAATTGGTAAGTTACCTCATCAGTTTAGATCAGCCAAGCAAGTCGCTCACGGCGTCGCATTTACACCCCTCAAAGGCTCTCGCGAAGGAAGCAGAAACAATCCTCAAGGCCACCACGCTCTCATTTTCTTTGAATCCCGAAAGGGTTAAAGAACGCGCCCCCTCTTCGGTCAGTGCCGGGCACAGTGCCACCGGAAACGCTGCAGTCGTGCGCGCTCGCGCCAAACACGAACAAGCCCTCCCGAGCCAGCTCGGGACCTGTTCGAGTGTTTGTTTTCTCGTTTCGGTGCGAAGGTACCAATTAACGGGGGCACTTTCCAAGACCGTTTTCCCACGAACGTCAAGAACGCACACCGGCGGAATCCGCGCGTCTTCGTTAAGAGGGCCCGCTCCACCTCGACGTTGTGGCGGCGGCGGCGTCGACCTGGCGACGTGGGCGATTCGTACGCGAAGAAGAGACCGTCCTCAAGCGATTACTCGCGGTCCTCCCCGCTGCTAACGAGGTCGTCCTCGGCCACCGCGTGACTGACTCTCCGAGGGCGTGTCCAGGGCTGCGTGACGTGCTACGCTTGAGGTCCTCGGGAGCGCTGCACCGCGCGTCTCTTTGCGTCCCCACCATTAGTGGGACGGGCCGAGTCAGCTCTCTCTCTCTCCAGCAGGATGAGGTGAGCAGCTCTGCTCCTCGGTGCTTGGCTGACTTTTAAGGATGACAGCGCTGATGCGAGGCTGCAGCGTGTAGTGGCGGTGCAACGTCGCGGTTGGAGGAAACCGGGCGTGGGTCGTTTTCCAGCTGGGGCCAATGGCGAACGCGACGCCGCGGAATGCGAACGAAGTTTGGGTCAGCGGGAAAAAAAAATGATGCTTGCAGAACGGTGGCGGGGTTGTGGGGTGGAAAAGGCAACAAAAGGCTGCGTCGTCAATTTTAGCTGGCGTCAGGTGAAACGTTAGCCTGTCCTGCGAACCTTAGGCGAAATTATCGCGGGTAGATTGGGCTTGGAGCGGCGAAACACTGCTTTGATATTTGTGTCGAGCGAGCACTAAGGTTTTGCTCCTCTATGCCATTTTGTGAAATCAGCGAGAGGTAGGTAAAGTGTTACGCGACTAATTTTGCGAATGTCACGTTCACGGTTGTTTCTTGCTGATCTTGTGAAAACAAGTACTCTGTTTTCATAGACTGTGTGATGACGAGGTAATAAGACGTCATCACGTAGCATCTTGAGCTATCTGCGACTACTGTGTTGCTTGGCTATAAAAAAGGGTGAATACAACTCACAAGAAAAAAGCTAAATATGTTTCGTATTTTTCTATTTACAGAAAGATCTGCATATCCGCTCGCCATGAAAAACATGATCACAAATTACGTACCTGGAGAGGAACTGAGATCCTCCTGGTTGCCAAGCAACGAGGGCCCCCGAGATAAACCACTGCCGAGCCAGTCTTCTACGAGCACCACCAAGCCGTACGCGAGCGCACTTCCACGACACAACCAAGCCAACACAAGCCGTGGGTCATCCACGAGGAGCAGAAATCTTCAGCACGGAGATGCGAATGGAGTTAACTCTAGATCTTCCGATAAACCAGGACCGAGGTCTTCAGGAGGTCACTACCACGAAGATTACGCTCCCACACCAACGTCACAAAACTATGCCGTGTCATGGCACTTCGTCAGAAACAGCAGCGTTTCTTCGTGAAGAACATATTTGGGTTTCGTTCTGGCGTTTAAGTGCAAGTTCAGGTCGTGAGCGCAAACTTTTCGGGAAACGGCAACCGGGATTCCAAGTCCCGCGGGCGCTCCCGCGGCGCAACGGGATCCCGAGTGCCGGTGCCCAACTGGCAGCGAGGTTTTCTCGAGCGGGGCCATTTCTTGCGTTCGTTTGTAATTATATGGAAAGTACCTTCATCTGCAATGCAATGCCGCCGCCCGGATTGGACGAGCGAGCGAACGACCGACGGGCCGGGCGGGCGAGCCGACCGAAGCAAGCGAGCTTCCCCGCAGCCCCTGGCTGCCGTATATATTGCGAGGCGGGATAATTATCAAGTTAATATGGATCATCATTGAAAGTCGTCGACGTTTGCAGCTTCCCCCTTTTTTTCCCCCTCCCCCGCACCTCCTTGTTCTTCCTCATCCGCCGGTGGAGGTGAAGGGAGGCGGGCGAGCTACTTGTTAGGCGAGTGAATTGAAGCCCCAGAAACACATACACACACGCACAAAAAACAGGAACGTCGCAGAAAAAAAAAATGAATCTGGGCGAGGGAATCATGCGTTGGCAGGAGAGAACGAGAGGGAGAGAAGAAAAAAAAAAGAGGAGAAATAGAATGAGAGAGAGAGAGAGGTACAGATTAGAATTAGGAATAACAAGAGAAGACACTCCTCCGCGCTTCTGCTGCCTCTCGTACTATAAGGCCGCGCAAAAATATTCACGAAGACGGCGGCAAGGCAAGGCGGTGTGTGTGTGCGTGTGTGGGCCGTATAGTTGTGGCGGCGGCGGTGTCAGCAGCGAAGGCGATGTGGGAAAGCCAGGCTGCAGGCTCTCGCGAGGGAGATTTATGTAAAGCAAGGGCGATGAAGAAGAAGAGGAGCCGTCCGTGGATGAAGGCCTGCCCGTTCCGAGTCGCCCTCTCCGGTTAAGTAAGGCTCTCTCCTGCATTCCTAAGCGGCGGCGGCATACATACATATTACGCGCTTAAGGCCAGATCTCTCTATCCGAGAGCTCAGTGCCGCGGCCGGGAAGCTGGGAGGGGACTTCTGGACGGACCAGGGAGGTATTACGAAGCACTCCGTAGCTCGCTTGCTTTTTTTTTTTTCTTCTTCCCCCTACTTCGTCTTCTTCTATAGGAGCCACCGTTCTTTTGTCAAGAGGGGACCGGGTGTGAACAATTTAGAAAAGTGGGAGGGTGGTTAGAGTCGACTGCCGTCTAAGAACTCTCGGAAAACGAGAAATTCCATGGACTAGGGGATCCAAGAAAATCGAATCGTCTTCGGTTGACGGTCATCGAGAAGAGTGCGCGGGTTGGAAAATAAGGCGCACAAAATAAAGCTTGAATTATTCAAATTGAAAAAATAATAACAAGAAACGGTTGTTTAGAAACAGTTGCGAAGTCGTTTTATTTTGTGAGTTGAGTGTGTCTCAGATAGAACGCATTGAAGTCAATGAAGAAAACAGATACCGTGTCAAATAAAACGAAACATAGCCGAACCATATGTTCAATAAAGCATAAAAAATAAACATCGCACGCCTTTCTTTTTATTATACCGAAACCTATAACAAAGCAGGTACAACTCCTATAACTGCCCTTTGAACACAAAAAAAAAACGCAAAAAAACAACAGCCCGAACAGTCTCAAAACGGGCTGTTTTGTGCGTTGGTTGTTTCTCAAACACGTCGGCCTTTAAATACAATTTTCTCGCTTTTTTATGCAGGATATGGGATGCTTGGGAAAAGACATTAGAAGCCTGCAACAGAAAGAAAGTTCCGGCGGGGAGCGGAAAAGTCGTGTTCTCGCTCTTATCTCTTTTTCTTGAGTCCATTTACAATTCAACCGTCTGCATCCGACAAAACAAATACGGGAACATCGCTATCTCGTCTCCTTAATGCGGTTTTGTTTTCCGCTCGCTCGTTTGTCATTTCCTTATCTACTTTATTGATTAGAGGTCGAACCCCGCCAGACACCGTCCCCGATTTTCAAGCTTGCCTCACCCCGAAAAACAAATACGAACAAAACGAGAGACACACTTCCCTTTGCATTTACATACATAGTAGATTCCGCTTTATGTGAGCAAACTGCGTATTAACGTTATAGACAGGCTTCGCCCACTTCTACAAATAGCCAACGTGTAGCGAGACAAACTTGGTTGCTCTGACAAAAAAGAGTGGAACAGTTGTGGACGCAATATGCGCATTCGCTCTTAAACAGACCGTTCATTGGCAACGAACACTGAACTGGACGGAAACGCGGGCAAAAGAAACATGGTGTAGTGGTGTGGGGCGAAACGAGAAAGCATGTCCCAATGTGACAATTCACACTAAGCAAAGAGGCTGTACGATGGACCATATCCGCCTATAAGAAAAGATGCACGGAAGGGCATTAAACTTGTTTTACAAAAATGGCCATTTGGTCATCCTGCTAGCGTCTTCGTAAACTCAATTTCAGTTCAAAGATTGTGAGTGAGGACAGAGAAACAAAATAATAGCAGCATCCAGTTGCACTGAGTAAAGGAACTCCGGCCAATCGTTCCTGTGTCTGATGTATGTCTGATGAGGCAGCTTCTGGCAAGACCAAGAGGAGGTGGAGTGGGGGCGTCAAAGTGCAGAGTAGCCCTTCCTTGAGGAAACGAGCAACCGCGAATTTGATCGCGGTTGTGGCGTGAACGCAAGCATCGAACAGGCTCATACATTTTTAGGAAGTCACGGACGAGCGAAGACCTATTCCGAAAACCCAATGATGCACCCTTCGTACAGAAGGCTACCAGCCAGAAAACGTTTCCAGCACCCAGTGCCGTATTTAGGGGTGATGGCGCCCATGGTAAGTAGTTTTTTTTTTTTTCGCGCCCCTGATAATAATGATAATCACTATGGCCATTTTGTGTAAAATCCCGCATGTCGACGAAAGCGGACTGGCTGTACTTCAGCACATCCATATGTTGCATTGCACTGAACTCAAACTAAATGAAGATACAAATCAAGGTAAGCTTCCGTCAAACCACTTCCTAATCCTCACGTATCGCCCATATTTTGTGGTAAAAGACGAAATACGACATTTCAAAAACTGAATTGCTTCTAAATAACTAAAAATAAGGGAAGACACATAAAACACGAGGACGGACAAGACGTTTTTCTCGTTTTTTTTTAATATATTCCCTTATTTATAATTACATTATAAGCAAACTCTCAATTTAAAGTACGTTCTAAATAACTTTGAACTACACAGTAGAAGAAGAAACAAAAGGGCATGTTAGCAGTTTGAAAATTGCGAAAATGCTTAGATCAAGTTTAGTAGGGTACGTTGTTGGGTATAGTTGATCCATCTTAGTAAATCATATAAAATAGTGCAAAAAAGACAAGGACAAGAAGTATACAGGACAGGCGCTAACTTTCAACTAGTTTTGTTCAGGAAAAGCAAACATATATATACACACGACAGGCAAAGCAGCACCACGTAAAAGTTGATTAATTGTTTACCCGATCATTCAAAATCTGAAATTCATTACTATGAAGTACAATTGAAGTGTCGCTGACACATGCCGTCCCACATTTTTTTTTTTTTTTTTTTTTTATAGAGAAAGCTTTCAATAGATCTCGAGCGACCGTCTCTCGGCTTCTCCCTAGTATCCTTATCTGCTGAAGTCCCGGAACACAGCCACACGTGTTGCAATGTATTACCCAACGCGAGCCATATTTTTTTTTTTTTTTTTTACTGATAATGCGTGCTCCCGTACTCGGTCATTGATGCACCGCCCCGTCTGGCCGATGTATACCTTTCCACAACTCAGTGGGATTTCGTAGACCACACCCACTGTGCAGTCCATGTAAGGGGTGACATGTTTCTTATCACATGGTGCTTTTGCCTTCTCATCAGAGAAGGCAAAAGTACCGTACATTCACAAGGTTGCCCTCAATATGAAGAAAGTTGCAAGCACGTACGACATTCCCATTGTGTTCTCTGCCCCAAAGAAGTTGGCTGGGTTGTGCTCCCGCATTTCTGTTGAGAAGGCAAAAGCACCATGTGATAAGAAACACGTCACCCCTTACGTGGACTGCACAGTGGGTGTGGTCTACGAAATCCCACTGAGTCGTGGAAAGATATACATCGGCGAGACGGGCGTAGCATCATGACCGAGCACGGAAGCACGCATTATCAGTAAAAAATAAATATGGCTCGCATTTGCCTATACATTGCAACACGTGTGGCTGTGTTCCGAGACTTCAGCAGATAAAGATACTAGGGAGAAGCCAAGAGACCATCGCTCGAAAGCTATTGGAAGCTTTCTTTATCAAAAAAGTGGGACGGCATGTGTCAGCGACACTTCAATTGTACTTCATAGTAATGAATTTCAGTTTTTGAATGATCGGGTAAAAAATTAATCAACTTTTACGTGGTGCTGCTTTGCCTGTCGTGTGCATATATATGTTTGCTTTTCCTGAATAAAACTAGTTGAAAGTTAGCGCCTGTCCTGTATACTTGTTGTCCTTGTCTTTTTGGTGCTATTTTATATGTTTTAATTAGATAAAGTTATAGATATAAAATGAGCAGAAAAGTGCTGTTTAGGATTTTAACGTGACACGTTTTTGGTTAGGTGTTCGGTGGTTTCGTAAAACTCGGATAAAAGTGAAGCTTGGAAAAAAGCATGGCCGCGAGGCTCGACACTGATTGGCTGACGGGTGGAAGAGGAGGAGTAAGGTGCTCGACGCTGATTGGTCATCGGGGATGTCATTTTTTTCATAGGGGCAGGCCAGGAGGAGCTCGACCACCAGTGTGCACTGAGGGAGATGACCTCGAGATTATGGAATGCTCTGGAAGATCGTCAGATTTACCGGCCCGATTAGAGGTAGTATCGCTTCATTTTAGGAACAACTATCAAGTGTGCACATGATACGCGTTCAACTATCTGATGAAGAGCGCCGTGAACATAGGCGTCTGGCGTCTGGAACTTCAAGGTATCAATGAACGTTTGTGATGCTACAACGTTTGACTTATGCAACACGATTGCCTACACATTTGCCATCAATTATTACATCTTATTTGCTACCTTTGTATTCTCACAGAACAAGTATAAAACAGAAATTTAATATATCATGACACTGCATAAAAAATACAACGGAATGTTTCTTCCTTTCACTGAAGCAAATTAGTATGAAACGTCATCAAAGTCGGTTTGCTCAGTTTCTTCTCTTTCCATACTCAGCAAAGCGAGATCACTAAGTTGTTCCTGGCCCATGGAACCTCGAAAATACGAAATCGTTGATTTCAACTTGCAGTACAACCTATGACAGCCAGCAATGAAAACTGATATGGTTAGCAGTATCTCAATGGCGGATGTGCGGACCGGGGAAGGCGCTTCCATCTTCGTACTGGACAATGAAGTGAAGGAGTTCTTAAGGTCTTGGTACTTCCAGTTCAGTCCACTTTCAGAGCAGCAATGGGCAGTCTAAAATCTCTTTATACAAATTATATGCGTCGGCGTCTCAACTCTAGAATACTCAGAAACTGCAGCATTTTGTCTTTAATATATCCCTGTCGGTACCGTGGCACAGTTCGTCAATATCTATAGAAGCCAAATTTGGCATCGGTGTCGTTTAGGCGAGTGAACCTCTCGTCAATTTATATATAAAAATGGTCGAGGGCATATTTTATGATCCTTTTTATTTTTCTGCTTGGTCGTTAAGCCATCCCCTTTCAGTTTTGTGTTATGAATTTGATTTTTTTTTTTGTTCATCTCTGACGCCTTTAACTTAGATGCCCTACTCATCGCAGAGATGAAGCCCTTCAGCAAGTAACTCGCTTACCAGGGGTCTTTTTGTTTTCACCATAAAAATGTTTTTGGAGCGCTTTCGCGTCTAAAGCAGCATCGTGAAAGTGTTCTTCTATTTCATATGGTAGCCTTTTTCTAACGCGATTTATGCGAATCGGTACCTTGTTCTAAAAGTAGCGAAATTCAGAAGCTTGTAACTCAGCATCCGGCTGTACAACAGTCGCGTCACTTGTCTCGATGGTTTCATTTTTATTACTTATCATTACCTGTTTAACCTTGAAGGAACGTTTAATAATATATACAGAATTTACAAATATTTACATGAGAAAGTAGATTGATGTAGATAAGCGGAGCACTGACTGACAGGACCGTTGGTGTTCTCTTTTGTGGTCCTGGTTGATCCGCTTGACCGAGCACGGGTCCGTGGCCCGTGCTTTTCTTCGGCATCCTTATTTTATTCAGATAAATCAATCCGGTCACTACAACTTGAAGTACCTCCTTAGGAATACAGAAAGAAACTCAGGCACCCGCAGTTCTTTACGGAGACAGGACCCCAAAAACTGCAAATGCGATCTTTTTTTTTTTTTTTGTAGCATCATTAGCAATGATGTTCTCTTGGCCCTCTATGACTATGCTTTTCTGCCGTTTTTGCTTTGCATTTTGTACAAAAATTCTCAAAACAACGCAGTCGTGCAGCCCCCGCAGTTACTCTTCTGCGTTTTGGCACCAGCACGCACAAACATTATTGCGCCCATAGAACAGAGAAAATTCTGATCTATATATGAAAGTACAAAACAGAAGACCAGTATTTCTCAACCTGGACTCCCCACTAATTTTGTCGGGAGTCGCGAAGCAGTACGCGGGAACTTTAAAAAAATTCTAAATGGCATTCTCTGCTGCGTCGTCGATGTAAACAAAGTACAGGTCGCAGCTCAACATCGGGCTGGAATACCATAGTTGCAGTGTCTGGACTCCGCCCTCGTTTTGGGAAACTAGGCTCAAACAAACAAGCTGACAATGGGACAGTCATCTCAATTGGCATGCGTTTTTCTCTTTTATTTTGCGATGGTTTTTCTGCCTAAAGTCGCTTACAGGTTAAGAGCGAAGTGGGAGATCCTCCCACCTCTTTCCACTTCACCAGAGCGAACGCCGGGGAGGAGGCGACCTCCTCTCCAGCCTTCGTTCTCCTAAAGTGGAAAGAGGTGGGATAAGCTTCCCCTTTTATAAAAGTGGAAGCTCCTCCCACCTCTTGACCGGACACCGACTATAGCTGACTCACTCTGATCATATCAACTGGCAAATAAAGTTTTTGCGTCAAATTATTATCCTTCATGCACCGTGAAAGAAAACGCTGTTGCATGGCAAAAGGAAAGGAAAGAGGGAAACAGGGGGGGGGGGGTTGTGTGTGACACAACATTGCACGCTTTTGGTGGGTGGCAGGGCAGCAGAGTTGGGAAGCACCGCAGTATAAAGAGAGGCCAGAGCGCCCTTGCACTTGCCTGGTGTTGCTCCATGGCACACTTTTTCTTTGCCGCCTGGGTGGCCTGCGTATTTCAGCATGATGAGAGTGCTCTGCGCTAAACGCTCGGGCAGAGAGATTCCGGACCGCGGTGTCCTTTGTCCAATCATAATTCAAGGCTTCCTTTTCGAGCACTCGTTGTCCCGGCGGTTCCTTAGTAATATCTTTAGCTTTAAACATGTTTGGGCAAACAATCCACAGATCACCGAAGACTTGAACTGAAAAAGAGCGAAGCCTCGTGTGTCTCTCTGTTCAACAAACTTGGTTCGTCATGGGGGGGTTTCTCCAACAATGCTTCTAGCAGATTACAACGAATTCAATGCCAGACAACCACAGCCGTCCATAGGGGCACAATAAACGTCTGAATACGGTACTGAACTTGCTTCCCTATATATTACGTCTATACTTCCTTTTACCTTAACTCCAGACGCAGACGACGCTACGAGCTGGTGAAACCGGTCAGACAGCGTCAAGAGCGCGCCATCATAGTATTCGTCATGGCCTTATACGTGTTCTGAACTAATTGTAAATAGGAGAGGCCTAGTGACTTGCGATTTTGACGTCTGGACTTACTTAAGCTGAAACGAAGTATAGCAGTGAACTCTACTGTTTTGATGCATAGGGGGTGCCTGCTTCTAAAACAAGTCATGCTTGTATGTTGACTTCTTCAATTCGGTCGCGAGACTGCCACGTTAATTTAATGCAAGATTGAACGTTCGAATTGAGAGGAGGGCCAAATCTTGAACTAGAGATCAAGAGTGATAATGCTCTCACTGATTAATATCCATGGAGGAAAACGATAACTGTGTTCCATTTCACAAAATGAAGAAGCACATCATAATTATTAATAATTATATAGGCAGATGTTAACTCATACATGAGAACGTTACTTCCTGGAAAAATATATTTCGTCATGCGCACCTTAAACCTTTTATCGATCATCGGCACAAATTTAAGGAAAATAAAATAGACTAGAGATTTGCGAACACAGAGCTATCCCATCAAAAGTAACCAAACACGTTAAAACAATAAACGCGGTTCAACGAACAATAGAAAAGTGAATTTAGAAAAGTGAGAGACCAATCAGTAGCATAGGGAAGGAAAGAGGAACTAGAGAGAATAAATAATAAAGGAAGAGAGAGAAAGAGTGAAAGAAAGAAAAAAAAGTAAATTCAGCGAGGAACAATGGCGGACGTCTGAAGGCGCACTTCCGCCGTCTCGGCTCTCATTTCCGGCGACTTGAAATTTGCATAACAAGGTGTTGATTAAAGTTCACCGCCCTTCCTCGACTCTTTTCTTGCCGACCTGAATGGAGGGAGGACAGGCCAGCGTCCAATGAGCCTATAACATAAAAGAATAAAGAAGGCTGAAGGGAAACTTCTGGTTTCTACGTTGGTTCTTATGCGCCTACAAGTCGTAAGGGAGCAGCAGCAGCGCCGCGTAAGGCGCCCGTTAACGTTTTGAGCCGTATCACTATTACGATAAACTCAGATCTGTCTTGTGATAACATTACAAACAACTTCAGAACGCGGTATAGCTCCTTCCCGAAACTTGCTTTTACAGCGGTAGCTGCTAAGTCGCTTATTGCCCCTTTCGGGTAAAAATCCAGCGTTGTTCGTACGCAACAACCCACGTGATCGCGGGGAGAGGTCGACAGCAGCGCCGCGCGTGAGGGGCGACGGCAAGAGAGAGATAGCACGGACTGTTACGCCAGTTAACGCTGCTTACGACGATACGCTTTTGGCGCTGTTTAATTGGCTTAATGGATTGTAGCGTTGGCTGCGGTATGACTTATTGGGAAACGAGGTATGGCCGCCATATCTCTCTCTTTTGATCTCATGTTCGGATGGAACTCCATCAAAACATGTCGCCCTCAGTGAGCTATTTGCGAGCCTTCCCGGGCTAAACAATTTAGCCAACGTAGTGCGCCGATTTACAAATTTTTCTTTCCGATAAGTCGGAACTTTTGTTGGAAGTTATTATAAAACGCGATATATATATGCCGTTTCCATTAATCGCTTTCATCACGCTGCCGTCTTTCTCTATAGACCATCTCGGCGCTTATCACCTACACTGTTAGCAAAAATAACACGCTTAGATGTGTAAACCGTTGTCCCATAGCGGACACGTCAAAACGTGTTCATTTTACACGCAGCCGTTTGTGTTATTCGTCTAGACATGAGGTGCCGTGTAAACTTGACACGATACACCGTGTTTGCCTTCCGCGAAACACGGCTGAGCGTGCTTATTATAAAACATGGCGGCCAGCAGCCAAGAGCAGACGAGAGACGAGCCCAGCGAGCCGCGCGCCTTTCTGCCGAAGTGAGAGCACACAGGACGCGCTTGTTCTCGTTCGATGTAAACAGTTTCCAAGCGGCGGACGTAGCTACGTGCAAAGGGACGTACCTGCGTCGGCTGCGTCGGTAGCTACGACGGGACTCAAACGGTATAACAGGTTTAATCCAATATAATATAAAAAAATGAGGGCCGTAATTGGCCAAACATTTTTTTTTTTTTTAGTTCTTAAAGCCAATTAAAAAGCTACGACGGGAGTCACGGGACTCCTAGACAGATTAACAAATGCCGAACTTTTTAGAATAGATAAATGACTCGAGGAAGCGAAATATTAGAATCGAGCGACGACTCGCGCCACCTAAACGTAGCGACGTTGGGCAACTACAACGCAACTGCTAGACAGACAAACAAATGCCGAACTTACATGGATAACTTCCTCGAGCAAAATATTTGGAAGCGGGCGGTAACTTGCGCCACCTAGTCAGAATTTTAGCAGCCTATGAAAAACAAAAACGCGTCTGTTCGTACGGTGCGAACGATCACGAGTAGACAGCAACCCTACATACATCGCAGACAGCACGAGTACCGCATATTACACAGCACCGACATAGACCTATACACAAACACTACAACGACACTGCGCCCGACACTTACTACTCGGCATTCCTTTCTCGCCGCGGCGCATATAAGCTTGACATGTGCGGGTGAGCTCTTTGGTCGCTGACCGTTACACATTTATAGAAGACACAAAACACGGCGCAATAGACAGCCGTGTGTTTGAACTGTTTGTATTTAAAAAACAATGGAGGCAAAATCTATAATGTTAGTCCGTTGCGACAAATAACGACATATTAACAATAAATCTTAAACCGGCCATGAAAAAGTTCGAATTTTTGTTATTTTCTAGCTTGACCTGTGTTATGAGGAGTCTGACTAGCTTGAATCAGATAGAAAAAACGAATTATTGGGATTTTGTCATGTATTCAATATTAAATGGAAATGATCCCTGCGCAAAGCATTTTTTATATATCCTTGTGAAGGACATCCGCCCAACACTTCACTTCTGCTAGTTGCTGTACGCGCGGTACGCGTACAGGAGCAGACGCGTTCACTTTTTGGGGCGTTTTGATGCAGTTTGTTGTCGTATGTCGTGTCGGTGTTGAGTGGAGCGGTGGGTCTGGGGAGTTTGTGACCGGTGTTAGTTGTGATCACTGGTGTGGCGCTGATGCGTTTTTTCTTATACCGCCACCACCACAAACTTCGAAGCTTCACGGGCGCGTGGCACCGCATTATGCTGAATCGTGAGCTCCTTCTCTGTTGACGTCGCTTTCCTGGTACCACTCGGGGATATTGCAAGCGTTTAAACAGTGTGCGCCGTCTAGCCTACATCCCCGGTGACGTACTCGACCTGTTGAAACTTATTGCTTCCGTCATATTGAAGTACGCAAGGCAGTTATCTTGCTGCTCTGGTTTCGGTTACAAAAGCAAGGCGAAATGCTCGTAGTTCCCGCCCTCAGTACACGTTGGACATCTTCCACATTTTGACACTGGATAACTAGATGAACGAGGATTTACGTTTACTTCAGAGGTCACTCTCGCCGCTTCCTCACCGTCGAGCAGCAGGATAAGCTGTCGACAATCCGCGGATGAAGGGCCTGAGCATCAACGGTCCAAGTGCACTCGGTGCCGATGCGGGCGATGCGGGCTTCTGTCAACCGGTAGGCCAGCACAAACCGTGACCGTTCCAGCTCTTCGTCATGACACGGTGTTGCAGAAAGCAGGGTAAAATACAACTACACTGACCATCGAAGCAAACGCACTGTTATTGTAAAATCTTGGCTTGTGATTGCGCCTTTGCAGATAACCTTATTCGTTTTGCTGGAGAGACCCAAACGACGGGCTTACCAAAATCGTTTGCATGTTCCGCGTACCTCGCAAAAGCACTTACCCACTCAACTAGCGAAAAGCGCGAAACACGGAGTCCGCACCGTCCTGACTCCCCAGTCTTTTACCTGCTTTAGAGTAGTTTGTACCTGCTTGTATGCCTACTTAAACTGAAACTAGGGGCAGTGCCAGAGAGAAAAGAGACCAATTTGGGAAAGCTTGCTCGCTCTCCCCAATTTCTCAACCCTCAAGTGATTGTACCATAATAAATGCACCAACTCCTCTTCCCAAAATAAAGAAAAAGCACTATGTTCACTACGTTAAAAATGGTCTCAGTTCATGCATCTGTGGGCAGGTAGGAAATCTTGCCCTAATTTATTCACACCGCATGATGAGCGCAAAAAACTCACACGAGATTTACAGGAAAATATCGGTGGTGACTTAAGTTTCCCTGAAATTTTGTATAACCGGTCGTTTGCAGGACCAAATCATCTATTCGAGCGGTGTGCGTCGCTGTGCAAACACGTCGCTGTGCAAACGCAGTCCAACAACACAAAGCATAAAAACGGCAGATTTAGGACAACAATCCGGAGTCCATTGTTCAATCAAAACGACGTAATTTTGTTGAAAACGCCCGCAGCTTTTTACTTACGTTATGCGTCGGGAATCTTCCAGATTTCGAAACGAAACGAAGGAAGATTTACTTTTAAAAATGCTCGCTGCGTCCTCCCGAACCAGCTGGTGCGGACCAGCTGACGACGACGGGACTGAACCCGTTGAACATCAACCCCACAACAAACAATTTGCGCTTCGTGTTAGTGTGGGTTTCTACCACCAAGCACCGCACCACCCACCTCGAGCGTGTCAGCTCTTTGTCGCATCGCCGTGTTGCACCAAGCAGAACGAGATCGACAAAGTCAACGCAGCGCTTGTCGTGAGCCTTGGCTTGTGGTTGCGCACTCGTGGACCCTGTGACTTCCCTTCGCTTTCAAAGCACACACGACGATTACGAATGATAGTTTCCGTCTTCCGGCAACATCACAGGGGCACTTCTCCGGTCACGTCTTCGTAATCGCAAACCGCGGAGCTTCTCGTGTCCCCTCAACCAAAACAATACCGGCGCCATGTTAAACGTGCGTTGTTGCCAGATTTTCTGCGACCGAACAAAAAAAAAACGAAAGCAAAACCGGCTCTAGCTTCCAGCGTACAGCGGCGTTGCACCGTGGCCAGATTTTTTCTGTCAGCTCTAACTTAAAGATGATCTACAGATGCACCACGGAGCGCCGTAAATTCTGAGGAGGGTGCATAAAAAGCGGCGGCACACCTCTCTCCCCCCCCCCCCCCCCCCCCGCCCCGCCCCTGGTGTTACACGGCCCTTTCGCTTGCAGTTGAAGGGTTGAAGCCAAAACGAAACCAACTGCAATGTCACGTGTTCAAATCGAGGAGACGCTTTTTATATCCATTTGAACTGTTTAGAACGAGTTTAGAACGAGAACGAGACCAATAATTTTATTTGTGGTGCGTAAGAAACTATTATTAAGACCCCTAAAATAAATACAAACATGGCCGACATGAGGGAAGCCGCGTTGCCGTCGACCAGAATCAATGGCAGCGCAGAACAAGCGCGGGCTTCGCCCCGTCCCGCGACATTGCGCAATTGCTTTCGGTGCATATCTGTCTCCGAAGCATGTTTCTTTCCGCGGCATTTGTCTCCACGGTCCTTTCCAGGTGTGTCCCCAAGCATTCCGGTGCTTCCATAGCCGGCAATGCTGCGGTCGTCGCCTGGGGTGATGCGTGTTTTAGAGGTCGGCTACACGGTTATGCGTGTATGACCGAACCAAAACACGTTTTTTTTTACAACCGCGCACGATTTTTTAACGAATTATCCACTACTCAACGTGTAAAGTTATGCTAATTTGCGTAAATAGCGTGTCTTTCACCCCAAATATTCACTTGCTAACAGTGTATGCAAAAACCGCTAAGTAACTGGACTGTGGAAGCAGCCCAGTTATTGCGCAGAGTGCCACTGCGTACGCGCAGAACGCGTTTCACAGCTGGCAAAGATGAAAGCCCACAGAAGGCGATAATTAGAATGGTGTATACTGGAATGGTCTACACTCTGGACTAGCTGACGCCGCGCGTGTGTCCACAGCGAAGTGACTTCGCATTCTTCGCGTGGGTATCCATATATTTGTCTTCCAATAATTATCTCAGAAATGCATAGCGAAACTTTACCGCGATGTTCGTTCCATCTCAATTGGCGGGTGTGTCTGCGGCGACGCATTTCAAGGTACGAGCGCGTCTGCATCTCTTTTAAGGGTGATCCATCAGCGTGGAAGTGAGGAGCTGTAATGTATTCCTCCGAGGGAATCCTCCTCGTCTATCATTGTCGTCGGGGCAAGTTCGCTAATGCGCGTTCCACAAGGTTGATTCTGAAAGAAAATAGGACACTGATACGATATGAACGACACGAATAAAGTCCAGTCAACTCTGCGCACAAGAAAAAAAAAAAGAAAAACGAAGACATTTTGTACGCAAGTTGACTGCAATTGTAATCGCATTAAAATATCGAAATAGTTTACTAAGGAGGTCGATTTGCTAATTTCTCTCGATTACGCGTACGGGAGTTACTATTTCCAAAGGTATGGATAACGCTACATAAAGTGGTCCATATTAAAACACAAACCAACCTGAACTTTGCCACATGTTGAGTATCTCATAGGTTCTCATGATCGTCTGCAGTTGACAACGTTAAAGGCGAGCACGATGGTTGCTATTAGGGGTTAATCAAAGTATAAACGCAAACACGGTCGAACTGTCCGACTTTGTGTTTAAACTTTTTGTAACGTCTTTTTATAGTTGTTTTGTGGTTCTTCAATGGTCAGTTGTTCTTTTCCAGCTCGATATTAAAACAGCTCGCCCCTGCGAAGGCCAAAAAATACTGGAAGTATAATTCAAGACAATGTTTGTAGAACAAAAGCATCACATCTCTATTTTTTTTATTTTGCAACATCTAAAAAAGCATTGTCACCAACGGTATGTGTTAACAAAACATTGAACCAATCAAAGCAACACCTGAGTGCAAAATACGTCGAAGGAATCGTTTTCCGAGAGAAGGACTAGGGCTTGCATATATCAACTGCCTCTATATTGACCGAAGCACGTTCCAGAGAACTCTGTTGATTAGCCTCGTGTTTTTCACAGGAAAGTACACATAAGATTTTCTATTTATAGTCAACAGGGGTGGCGAACATTAGGGACAACTTGCAACGTCTGCGGCACTTGTCTCAGCTAACTGTTTGTAACCGTTTTAATGGGCTGTGGATATTTTCTAACAGACTGCTTAAGTTAGTGCTATAACGGGCATCAATAGTCAGTGAAAAGCTCTTCGGCGCTTTTAACAAAATCCAGCGCACAAGAGGGTATAAAAAGGTTTTATTTCTCTTCAGCCTTATGGGCCAGAATAAATATCTTGTTTACGTATTATCCGGTTATGAATATAGAATCTGGTATTATGTTATACATGTAGAATATCTCGAAGTAGACATTCTCGAAGTGGACACAATGCACAGGGGCTACAGCCCGAGACAGCAATAAAAAGTTTAACCTGTTAAAAATACGCAATATTGAGGACAGAGATGCTTTCCCCAAGAACTATAGGTCCCGATAAATCGCTTACTACTATGATTGTCAAACAATGCGCGGAGCGTGAAGTGCCAGTTCACTCTTGCGTCTGCAATGATGTCTTTCTCTCGCACAAAACATTAAAACCACAGTATGTTTTGGACAGTCCGAACACTCGGAACAAAGGAACCACTGCAACGGAAATGGACCTCTTTCCCCTGTACATAATACATTCTTCTATCCAACAATGCAGGAGTGACTTCATACCGAGCTTGATATCGTCATTCCGAGTTTCTTCTTAAGAATACGTCGAAGCACTTTACTCAGAAGAGCAGCCCAAGCGTGGCACAAAACAAGACGAAATAGTTGTTTCCCTCGAGATGGCGGTTCCCTCAATCACGGCCCCGTATAATGGACAGCCACTGCCGTTCTCTAAGCGATCAAAGTAAGTAAGGCATCACCGCGAGAAAAAAGGCGCGCTTCGGCTAGCTTGGAGATGCTGCTGCGTCAGATTCGGCAGTAAGGACAAAAGCCAAAGCGCCGAAACTCAACAAAAAATATGACTCGGAAACAACGAGTCTTAACAAATAGCCAAAGGAATAAACGCCGGCTTGCACAAACAGGTCAAGAAGCGGAGAGGCCACGGAGAGGGGAAAGAGAGAAGTTTGCACAACATCCTCTGGCAGCCGCCGCCCTGTAACCCCTGGTCTCAAAATCCGGGACCCCCTGTTCAAACAGCCCCGGGCCAAAACCAACACAACGCCGACGCGGATTCTGCTTGCTCCTGGCCTGGCTGGTATAAATTAAACATGATCCTTTTTCTCTCCCTCCTTTCCTTCGCCTCCCTCTCCCACCTCCGGTTTCCCTTAGCTCTGCCAAGCTTCTGGAGAGGAAAATAGGGCGGGAAAAGCTAAAGGCGCGGGAGCGCGCAAAAACGAATGGAAGCCAACAAAAAACGATGCCAGCGCCGGAAGCGGACTGGTGGCTCACAGCAGGGTTATTTTGATAAGACATACGGCGACTTGGGAGTTACCGTGGTGGCTCAATTCGATAATGGACCTTTCATGTCGGAAGAAGGACCACTTTCACTCGAGCCTGCTTCCTTCCTTTCTTAGTGCTGCCTGTCTGTTTTTTGTTCGTCCTTCTGGCGTTCGTTTCTGTTGATGCGCGCTTTGTGTGTTGTATACGTGCCCAAGGATATGTTCGCATTTCTGTTTTTTGTTTTGTTGCTTCTCTCGTTCCGGTGCCTATTTTGCTGTGTCACAGACTGCAGCAGTTGGTGAGTGCTGCCACTGATGCTCCGCGGCGCGTGTCCTCTTCGGGACACTTGGGAAACAAACGTTGAAGTGGCTGTCGGCCTCCGTCCGTCGCCTTTTTGGGGGGCATTTGAGTTCCGAGAAGGGTCACGTTGGCCTCTCTCTGTTTCTTTTCACACAATAGAAAGTGCCTTCTCTTTCTTTGCTGGCACTGTTGCCAGCCCGCTCTTGAAGCTTTATCGAGGGCGATGACAGCATCCACGTCATAATCTGCATCGTCAATATACACTATAGCGTGGTCGAACATTTTGACCGTTCCAATATCAGCCGGGAATGTAGAAGAATAGAAGATTGGTCAGTTGGTACATCGCAGGAAAACAAACAGCACCAGGGAACGAGGACACTGTTTTCCTTCTTGTTTTTATATGCTGGTGCTTTTAGTACTCCTGGATAATGTAGGACTGCTCACTCGCTGTTCAGAAAACATTGTCAGAAGCTTGTTTTATTCATCGGTTTAAGGGACCTCTAAAATTAAACATTTCAAGCTGTCTTTGTTCTCGAAGAAAATAGACATGTATTCCTCGAAATTTTGACTACAGGACATAGACGCAAACAAGAGGAGGGGATGCTTGCGGCTGTCATTCAGAAGTGGCGCTAGCTGTATTCCAGCTGCTACTAATTAGTGTTTCAAGCGGCTTACGTTCAACTGTGTCAAATTATCGTGCCCTCATACTTTTGATATCTTGTCAGTCTGGTGCCTGCTTACACAATTTTCGGGTATCTGAAATTGCATTGTTCGTACTAGTTATATTGTGCAACAGGAGGACCAGAGAAGCCCAAATAAGGACCTTTTGGCATTTGTTACATTGCTTAGAACTGCATTTTTAGTGTGCAAGTGCACCAGACTCTTGTTTATTATCAGGTTGCTCGATGAAGCTGTTTGTAAACGAAAAGGGACTTGCACCATGCGAAAAATGCTTTAAAGTGCCGCCTAGAGTGGTGTTTCTCAGGTTACTCCAAGACAATGTTGAGTTTAGAAATTCAGGTATAGATATAAATATTTGGCATAGCGAACTCTTCACTCTCAATACATACTGCTGAGACGTTGAACTTGACTGTAGCAAATATTGGCTAAAATAGAGAGCGATGAAAGTGTAGCGAAGAAGATATTAAACTGACCAAAGGAACCACGCGATATAATCATGTAAAAAAATGAACTTAGAGGTTATTAAAAAAGTGACGGAAGTTCTATTAAGCGTGAAGTAAAATGCCGTTCTTCCTATATAGAGGCTATATGTCTCAACGTCTCAGAGAACGGGAATGTTAGGATCTTAATGAAAGAAAACCACCAACTTTTCGACGAACAGCGGCTCCGAAGGAAAGCAGATAACAAAGACGCAGAACTGTCATAAAAATTAGAAGTGTCTGACCAGAACGGCGCTTAATGGCATCGAACTAGCAAAGTACCGAGACAAAAAGTTCTATGGCGGAAACGTGAACGATGCGGCACGCCGGGTGATGTAGGTAGGCACCACAAAGTACTACGCCTTGGGAGCAGCTGCGTATCTGGGGACGGATCGGCCGAGAATCACGCAGCTGGCGCTTTTTGAGGCGACGCCGAGACGCACTTCTCGAAAATGTGCGACCGCCAGGTGCGCGCCAGCACGCGTGTGTCATTCGCAGAGCAATTCGTGACGCCTTCCGCGTTCGCCGCCGAGCTGTTCGTTAGGCCGGCCTCCATCTAACGGTTCAAAGAAATCGAGGACCGACAATCTGAACGTCACGCCGTATCCGATAATTATACCACACCCGTCCTACTTAACGTTCCTTTTTTTTTTCCAACCTCTTCCTTGTTTTTTGTTGCTTTTCAGGAGAGGCGAAAATGTAACGGATTTTGAAAAGGTTTGCAACTGTGGGCAACCTATCTGTATACTCTGTTTCACTTTAGTAAGACTGCAGCCGACACTAGGATCTGAACGAACCAATCAGATATGGCCAAAACTCAACAAATACAAAGAGGCATGGGGATAAAGTGACACGAAAGAAATGAGTTTGGCAGCTATTCTAAGCAACTGTTGCACAACGGAAGTATGTGTCAAATGCGACGGATTAAACCTGGTTGAACTGAAACCACCTTAATTCTTCCATCTTTTACAACTCTTTCGGTTTTGAGATTTAATTGTGGTACACATTTACCAGAAGAGCCTGAATATACGTGCATTTTTATTGAATAAAAAAGAGATTTCGTGTTACCTTTGGAACAAGCCGACATGGCATGAGCCACAACCTTGTATTGCGTCGAACGGTCCATTTGTTTTTATCCAGTGCGATCTTCGGAAGAACATTTAGCATTCTATATTTTTTTAATGTTTTGTTCGTTCAGCTTTGATTTAATACCTCGTTTCTGGGAACACTCCTTGAAACGACTTCGGATCAGGATGAGATGGAGACACCTGCCCATCTTAATAGCCGCCAATATCTTTATAACGAACACCGGTCACCTCGAGAGCGCGTACGCCCATCACCTCACATAACGATTTCCTCAAAACGAACCGACACAACATAAAAACAAAAAGAACATCCGATAACGACAAATGGCGGGAGCCAAACCTCACAGTGGGCTATACAAAGGAGCTAACAGAAGGTGGCGTTTATTGAGACGACGAGAAAGAGGCGATGGCTTCCGAATGACCTTCACGTAACGCCACCGCATGGCCGACTTGATACAGACAAAGCCCCTAACAATGTGGGCGGGCGGGTGATTAATCGAGCGTCACCGCGGGGTCGCCGGCGTCGTTAAACTCGAGTCGCTAATGAATTAAAAGGGAGGCTGCGTTCGAAGTATGCGACGCCGAAACTCCACTTCGTTGTTGCGGAAAGTCGTTGCTGCAGTCGTCGGTCTAATATTATGCACCGCTGGAAAGTTTTTTTTTTTTTTCCTTGCTCGCTGACTGCGCGCCGTCACCACGCTTGATCAGCTATTTTTAATAGGAGCCGATGAGCCACGGGGCACTGCATGCTGCCCCGATGTTGCGCAGCTGGGCAGCGGCCCTTCGTGATGAGCGCGGTCGTTGCTATCGAACAATATTTTAAGTATACCCGCGCACGCCGGGATCGAGAAAGTCGCGCGACCACCGGACTCTCGGAACGAAGCGCTGCATCAAAACGGTCGTTTTGTTGAATCGATTATACTACACTGCGACCACCGCCGAAACTGTATACGATCGGATGGCGAAAAATCATGCGGCGCAAAAAGCGCACCGTCAGGGCGCGCTCGTCGCCTTCGCGCGTTCGCCACGACCGACTAAATCAATCAATCACGCACGGTGCTTTACAGCGATCTTGCGCTTTTTTTTTTTTCGTGATTGATTTAGCCGGCGTTTGCATACCCACAAAGACAACGAACGTCGTGACGATGCACGTTTTGGGACTGGTTGCTTGGTTCCACCGGGTTGTATATAGATCAACTCAACTCACTGACGTCACGCCACCGGGGTGGCGCTGCTGTCGGTACGGCACATGCGCAGACGCTTCGCTCCTTTTGAGTTTGGTTTCTGCGCATGCGCAGTGCCCACACCTGGTGTGGGCAAAGCGGGCTTGCTCGGAAACACTGTCTTGGTGTGTATAGCGCCGGCTGCGGTGTAAGCGGGAACGGAGCGGTCATTATGAGTAACGCGCGTGGGATTTATTACAGTCAGACACAGCTTAAAGAAGAGCGAGGCGTGGCTTAATATGCTTTAAACAATCCTTGCTTCCCGATTCGTTCTTTTTACGTTCTTATCGACCAAGACAGCAATCTCGTTGGCTTCGTCGCGACGATAAAAGTTTCGGCACTCGCCATGCACTGCGTCGCTTAATCTTTCAGTGACTTTAGTTCTCGTACCTTTAAAGGGCATCTCCGCCGTAATTTTGATGGTCACCGATTTCTATAAAATTTTCACCATGTATTTGGATGCCCTTCCTGAGCATGTGTACAAAATATCTCGGAAAAATAATAATTTTCTTAGAAGAAAATAAATTTTGAAATTTACATTGTAGACACCTAAATCACTTGCTGCCGCCCTACTGGCAACACTGAGCAAGAGCGGCACACGGAGGCTGCCATGATGGCGCTGACGTTGCCGTGACGTCACATGTTGGTCAGCGTGCTTGCTTTGTAGCTTGTTGGTGCTAGCGACTGTCTGCTTTTTGCTTATGTTATCGGTTCATACCGTAATGTAAGAGCGCGTAATGGCGACTGGAGGAAATTGGTGTTGTGCCGTAGGGTGTAATAACACCACAAAAAACGCAGCAATGTGACATTTCACAGTTTTTCGACCGACAAGTCTACACGAAAGAAGGGTCCTGGCAGTCCGACGTGAACGCTGGCTCCCAAGTAAAAACAGCCGAATCTGCTCCGACCACTTCTCACCGGATTGCTATGACGATAGCGTGCGACTGAGGGAATCTTTCGGGTTGGGCGGAGACGGGCACAGAAAGAAGCTACTAAAATGTGCCGTGCCTACCGTGTTCGCGCACACACAACCTGGACAGCCGCCGATCGAGCGACGAGCGTTTGCAAAGAGAAGCTAGACAACAAAAGCTGCCTTAAGCCTGGGTCAGACAGTTGCGTTTAACTGCGTTTGACTGCGTTGCGGCAGCGAGAAACCAGGGGATCCCTGCTGCTTATATTGCTTGCCAAGATGATTCCTTGAATTGGATTCCACGCTTCATACGAAGCACAGATGTGCCGGTGACTCGCTTTCGGTTCTCGACGCAACGCAGTCAAACGCACTCAAACGCAAGTGTCTGAACCGGCCTTTACCATTTCGCTTCGGAAGCGGCATCTGGGTCCACATGGCGGCGGATCACGAATGCAGCCGCCGCTGGTGGTTCCCTCGGAGGCGATGCCGGCGGATCGTATGAGAACGGTTTATCGTCACCGTCCTCAAAATCTAGCAGCATATCCTCATCGTTGCTCGATTCAGACGAGCCTGATGAGTCCATTTTTATCCGCGGCACGAACACAAAACGGTGACCTGCTGCCAGGCTGGCCAGGCTCAAACTGCACACGTGCGAGTGTTTATACCATATGTGACGTCACGTCAAAATGGCGGACCAGTCGAGTGGCAAGTTAGTTTCGGTATCGGTTTCAGCGTATTTTAACGATTATAAATTATGTAAACAATTTTTTAATGATTTAACCGCTGCTATAGGCTAAACTTTTAGTACCCTTTCCGAAAATATGTTTCGATAAAAACGCTTAAATTGACGGCGGAGCTGCCCTTTAAAGCCACGCCCAAAGGGAAAAAAAAAGAGAAGAAAAATGGTCTAAAAGAGTGAGCGTTATGAGTATGCAAAAGCGGAAATATGTTTATACCGGTATTATGCGACGTTCGTCAAAACAGTGGGAACGCCGGTTAACTTACATTTACTGAAAAAAAAAAAAAATATTGGTCGGTGCATAGGTTTATTATGCTGCATACATTTCCGTAGAACTATACGGCCGCAGCTAAAGAATCGTCCACGGGCTCCTGCCGCGCGACGATGTCGGGTGCGGAAGACGCGAATGGCCGTGGTTTGGAGTCCGGTACAGTCAAATGTGCCGCCCCACGCGCCGCCATCTCCGAAACGCATACGCGCAATTGCGTGCAATCGTTTAAAGGGAAACTCAAGCGGTTCTGTATTTGAGAAAAAACACCTAAATTCTCTTCATTTAGTAACCAGAATCACGAGTATCAAGATGATTTTTTTTTTTTTTTAATTTCGTGTTTCTGCAGCACTTCCTTCCAGGGGCGTGACGTCATATTAGGAGTTTTCGGACTTTCCGCTCCCGCGCACCTTCAACGCCTGTCAAAGCTATGCACGCGCACTCTCGCTATTTTCAGAAAGGTCAGAAAGAGACGTGCCGACTGGTGTCAGTGCGGGGGAATATATATGGCAAGCTTGCAATTCCACGCGCTGCCCACACGAGCGACACGCGCTTGGCGGCCGAAAGATCCTAGTATGACGTCACGACTGGTCGGAGGTCTTTCGTGTTTTCTCGCGTTTAGTTACATCTTCGGGAAAAATGAACGGGATATTCAGATTCACGGGAAAAAAATACGTCCAAATTTACTTCCAATACCCTTCTTACATGCCACAGTTAGCGCAAAATACTTGCGGACAACATTCTGCGGCTCTGCAGTCAAAGCTGTGGGCGAACGTGCGCTTCAGCATCTTGAGCATCCATCAAAGCAGTGCACACGCGTGCTTCACTACTTCTTAAATAGCTGTCGGAGAGTATAGTACGGCAACTGTGGCGCCGCGCAACAGCAGTTAAAGCTGAGCTAACCGCGTGTAACGGTGCCCACGTAACAGGGGTATAACCAACGAGGTAGAGGGGCTTAGAGAGATAAACTGGTATACCGTTCACCAGACAAAAGCGACCCCCCCTTGGCTGCCGCCATGTTGTACATTTTTGACCACTAGACACGTGGCCGTACCAAATCTAGAGGCTTTTACGCTAAACTGAGTTGAGATTTGTATTAAGGTCGCTGTAAAAACATTATAAACTATTTTTTCAATTCTGTTAGCCCCAGAGATCAGTGTCTAACTTCGATAAAAACCCAAAATACAGCGCCGCGGCTGACGGCATCTGGCGAAGCCGCCCGAGTTTTTGTCGTAAAAGCACATTTTGGACTTATAACAAACGAAACATAACTTATTTCGTTGGTACTGTCATTAAACATCAATAAGCGATTGTTCGTGCGCGGTACTTCGTTAAAATCTAGATGGAAAACTATAATGTCACGCGTCTAGTGGTAAAAAATGTACAACATGGCGGCGGCCAATTGAGGGTCACTTTCAGCTGCCAGTTTATTTCTCTAAGGCCCTCTGCCTCGTTGGGTATAACACGTGTTTTCTAAAGAAGTGTTTCAGCTTCCCTTCAACGCTTCGACGAGTCGCGCGAGAGAGTCGCGTGAACTGCCCGTGCCGCAGAGCACGCGAGCTCGGCCGTTCGGCCGCTGTCCAGAGCGATGAGCGAAGATTTTGAAATCAGGGCTGCCGGAGCGGCATCTATCGCCGTTCCAATCAGACAAGAGCGCGTCGCGTTGAAGCGAGCGAAGGAGCAAGCCAGAAGATAAGATAGGACGCGCGTGCGCACTGCGTCGCATTCAAGCCGCTAGACAGAGGTGGATGCAGTGCGCGTGCGCACTGCATCGCATTCAAGCCGCTAGACAGAGGTGGATCGAGATGGCGAGTGCGCATTCATTCAGCCCATGTAAACGGAGGTCGCATCGCATTTTGGAACGGGGAGGATTATGGGAAGGCGCTCGTTGCGAGAGGGAGTGAACAGCTGAGAACATGGCGGCGGTCAACCTCGTCGGCGGCGCGGAAAGCGGTCCCGTATGGTCGCCCGCAATTTTTTCCCGAGAACAAACGCGAGCTTCTATTGCCATCCTAAGTAAGCGGAATATAGCGGAGCTGCTCGGTGAGGGCGGCCCCCGTCCAAGCCTTGCGAAGTACGACTTGCGCGTCCGAGGGGGTCCCAAAGGCTTCGGCGCAAGCACGAACGACACCGAGAGCTCCGAGCATTGTAGAGCACTGCATAATAGCGCAAACGAGCAGCTCCTACCTCGGTGCCGTTCCTGGCTGCGCAGGAGCCTTTCGGACTCGGGGTCCGGTTGGTCCGGTCGCGATCGGCGAGGTCTGGCGCGGCGAAGCGCGGAGGCGTCCTCAAAGAGTGCGCACACACGTCTCCTCTGGTCCAGAGTGACCCGGCGGCCCGGCCTGGAGCCCTAAACGCTTGGGTTTTGATGTTTCTTCCGTCTCGTAACTTCTTCCACAGCACCGAAGACAGCGGGCACGATCTTTACGTTCACTGAACGCGTCGAAAGGCCTCCACGTGCGATGCACCGGACAACGCGGTGCGGCTGGTGCGGAACTGCATAACTTCGAGCTTTGACACGGCGAGGCGCCACCTTCGTGTAGGGCTTGGTGCGCATTCATGTAAACGTTGCCGCGTCGGCTTCGTTCGAAGAACGAGTGGAGTCGATGCGCTGAAGTCGCTTTCATGTAAACGAGGCTTGTGACCAAATTTTCGCGACATCGACCTCCCGAGTTTGCACCCCATTCCAAGCGCGGAGAAAGACTACGTCAAAAAACGAGAAAGAACAATTTTAAAGTAGTGGTCATTAATATATATATATATATATTTTGCGAAGGTTTGGGCAGGCCTTTCGCTTGTGCTTATTTCTTTAGAATAAGAGTTTTTTTTTGTTTTGTTTTTTCGCAGAATTGTCAACATATTGCTCAGCAGGGCTTCCCATTCTGCTCAGTGCGTTCTATGCATCAGAAGAAGTATAATAAGGGCTCTACGCGAGGTCTCGCTGTCACTTGTGTGAGATTTGGGGTCTGACTCGTTTAAAAAACCGAGCACGGGCGCACCTCAACACTCACTTCAGAACAAGAGGGGCAGCTCCAAAAATGACCACCCGCCGTTCATCCACTACGCCTCGGTGATCCTCCTAACACGAAGACATATTGTTACGGACAGACAGTCCACAGCGCGTGCTACCACCCCACCACAACCCGAGGTCCCCGACGACATTCGCGACACCCCCACACCTCAGAAGCCCGCATTCCTGGCGCCTTTCTGAAGCCCGACCGGACATCGGTGAATCAGGGCACTTCGTCTTCCCTCGCGGTCTCCGGATTCGAAAGAGGAAAAGATATTGTCCAGCGACACTGCGAAGCAAGGATCATGACCGCGCTCGAAAGTTCCGAGTTCATCGTGAAGTGAGTACCACTCACTCTTTCTAAATGACCCATCAGCGAGACCATCGAGACCAGAGGTGGGGGTTCGCTTGTTAGCGTGATCGTTCTACGCACTGCAGACGCCCGTCGTGTGGCGCCCCAGGAATCTTATTAAACGAGTGGCTGCCTGTTTAACACGGCGTGGTTGCGGGTAAGCCGAGGGACGCCATAGCTCTGGCGTGGAAGACATCCCAGGAATGCATCTTCTGGCAGGAGGAATGGCGGCGGGAGTCCATCCGAGTCGGTCCCTTCTGAAGTGATGAGGGGAGAAGAGGAATGGGAGGCGGAGGGGGCACATTGTGAACTCTGGCTTTTGTGAAGTTTCCGTGGCTCGCGGCAGCACGCCGCGCTGTCCGGCGTTTTGACGGGGATATCTGTGAGGTGTCGGGCAAGTCACGGCGGGACTCGCGGCGAAAGTGGTTCGCTCGACGTCAAAACCAATAAGGCTCACCATTTGAACATCTTTTTTGTTGTTATGGCAGTCTTTAAAGTTGACTATGCCAGCGGAGGGGTTGGCATAGCTTCATATAAGGTCAAGGCACTTGGTGACAGCCGAGATTTTCGGTATTATCTAACTCAATAATTATTGTTTTTTTGCGTGCGTGCTTTCGTTTTTGTTTTTTATTCAGCCTACGTTCCTGAACGTATGGAAGTTGGGATCATTGCAGCGGAGTCAATTTGAAACAAAAACAGAATTGGTGAATGGTCAACATTTTTTATTTTTGTTTTTCTCGATAAAGTTTTTGTATACACGAGAATAACTTTATTTTTAAGTTTTAACCCGCTGTCAAATGTTTGTCCCTCCATTGCGCAATTAAAGGTCGTGGTATTTTGGGGTCAGTTGATGTAAGGCGGGGGATTAATTGTACGCAAACCCATGATAAGAACTGAAGCCACTGTCGTATCTTATCGATGATTGGCTATTCTCAAAGTAAATAAATTAACGCACCAGTCACTAAAAGCTTTCCCAAAAAGAAGTAAAAAGAGAAATCGCTTCTATCATTTAAATTTTACAGAAATATGCAGCCTCTGATTTAGATTTGTGGCATGTTAGTAGACTTGTACCATATATGTTTGTTTGTTTTTGATGCATCTATAGGAATGGCCAATGGGCGTAGGTCTTAGAAAAAAAGTCTAGGTTTAATAAGAAAAAAAAGTTCTTATGAACACTTATTTTGCGAAAAAGAGAATCATTCGCATTACAATCGGCCCCACTACGCCACGGTTATCTGAGGCCGTAGAAAATATTGGTTCCGATTTGTGTTACCTTTGTCTTGTTTCTCCCTTCATTTTTGTAACTTGGAGAACAAACGGTTCACCCTCGCATTTCACATAATCTAAAAGCGATTTGATCTTAATACGAAAAAAGCAAAACGCAAACAGGGGACAGAGACAGGCACGAAAGCTTGTACATGTATGTCTTTGTCCCCTGTTTGTGTTTTGCTTTCTTCAAATTAAGTATCAACCCAACTCGCTCCTCAAACGCATCAAGATTTGATTTCCTCAAGGTTGGAAAATGGTGAACGAGCGGGTCCAAGCCCCGCGCTTCGTGCACAACAGAGCTAGAACTTAGTCCATCAGACGTTCGTCAAACACTGCACTGCACAAAAGTTCCCACATTTCGGATGCGCGCGCACGTATCAATCGACCGAAAGAACCGGTGACCCGAACGTACGCTCTTCGGCTGATCACCTACCTTGACAGACAAGCCTACGTGCTTTCCGGACCAAATCCAACCCCTTGCCGAATTAAATTCACCGGTGGGCAGACTCAAGTACGGACGGTCCGGCCCTCCTACTTTCCGAAGCGCCTGAGCGCTGCCCTAAACTCAAACACTTCCCCGCCGAACGTCACCCAACTCGCGATGTCCACACCCGCGGGCAAAGCCCGGCACCGGGGACAGTTGGAGTTGTCAGTAAACGGCGAAGGCCGGTTATGCTTCGCCAACTCCGAGAGTGGTTTCTGCCAAACTTCCCTGACTGCGCGGACGTTCAGTTGGTGTTTGTAGAGAGGTCGTACCTGAGGGAGGGTTTCGGGAGCGGGCGACGCGGGCGCGCTGCGTTGAACGAACTCTGGTGTGCGACGTCGAGCGCGTTCGCGCGCTTCGCGGAGCGTGCTGAACAAGCGCCGGAGGGGACATCTTTGAGTCTGGCTCGCCGCCACCAATCAATTTTCTCGCATAATTAGTTATGATAATGAGTTCGTTCTCTCCAGCACGTTTCCCAGATGAGCACCGTTGGAGCGACGCTGGGATGAATTCGCCGGTACGCTTTCTCGAAGCCGCGGCCTCGCGAAGCTCAAGTTGACGGGGAGCACGCGGCGGCTGACTGGGTTTAAGAGGACGGGTGCAGTGGGGCGAAGATTCACCTCTAGTCTAGTGATGTTCAATCCCTTCCGCGACCCTTGGAAAGGAACTACCGACATTTTTTATGTCACTGCTATCAGCCAGTATAGCACCGAACCCTTAATTTTGGGGTTCGTGAGTGCGTACTCCAGATTGGACGCCATATGTGGAGTTCGGATCCATCGTGCCCGCTTTCGATGGCTTTCCTTGATTCCATTGCTCTAGTCCTGGTTATAACTTTCCCAGGTGAGAGCCCACTTTTTGATTCACGTGCCAGAAATATACGTAAAACTTCTGTCCGCTCGTAAAGTGTCTAAAATCGTTTGTGGTAATAAAAGAAAAAGGTGACGTCCCAAACATGTGTTTTTGTGTTTCATTTCTTCTTTCAGTTTTAGGTAATAGTTGCCACAACTTTCATCTTATAATGACTCTGAAAGCATCAATCTTAAAATCTTATCATTTGGACGAAATAACAAAAAAAGTGACCGGTTTTGAGCCAGATATCAATTTCGGTCCGGTTTCTTGGGCGTGGTATTGAGACACATCGGTACAATCACGAAACTTGAACAAATCGGAGATTCATGGAATTGCAGAGATATCTTGCCACCTTTATATGTTATGTAACTTACATTCAGCAGAAGAAAAAAACAAAAAAGAAAAAACAAGAGAAGGGGGGACGATGCGCGCCTTATTTTGTCGGAATCTCTCGTCATCCTCTTTTTATCTGATAAAAATATTTATTTGTTTTGTCAGGCGTGTCTTCACACAAAACGCAGGAGCACACTTGAATTATTGTCTTCCTGCAGCAGATATATTGAAAATATTAGAAAAACGATAAGAAACAGCATTCCAGCTCGCACTTATCACACAATTCATCCTTGGAGCAGATCAAAACTTTTACCTTAACACAGAAGCTTCAAAACTGCGTGAAACAAGAATGCAGTAGCAAAGAGAAAGAGAGAAATCGGACGCCATAAAGCTTCACTGTCTGCGGCGAGACAGGAGCCGGCCAAGCTCCGCACCACCAACCAACTCGGACCCCACAGAACGATCGACGACGTCGGGAATGTCTTCTACAGTCACCGAAAAACGAAAGATCCATCACTGTCTCCCAGCGAACACGGACGGACTTTGACGACTCCTATACAGCTCCTCCGGCCACGTCCTCTTCTGATACGGTTTCCGAGCGCTCCAAAGATCGACACCAGGGACCAAGCCGCGCGTCAAATGAAGACAGTTTCGTACATACGCCGCAACTAAGACAGATACTTCGACCACCTACCTGCCGACCTAAACCCCAAACCAAACTGAACAACATGGCTGCCAAAATAAGAGATAAAAATGTAAAAAAATATATTTATATACCTAGCGCTTCGAGGGATAGCAGACGAAATATACGTAAGGTTAAGAACAGAGGAAGAAAGAGACGAGCATTTTTGGCGAGCGTTCGAGCACCCGGTTCGATCTGAGCGCGCAAGGCAAAGAGTGGGCGAGCTGTTATGCACGTTACCCTCACTTCTTTCCGCCTCGTCTTTCTTCGTAGAGGGCAGTCGAAGTCGGAGCTGGCCAAATACATATCGGGTTGGAATCCCCCTGCGTAGGTGCCATCTTGCAAAGCAGGCCCAAGATTGATTGGCCGGTTGAAAGCTCACGCTCTTTCTTTTCTCTTTTATTTTGTATATTCGAGGAAAAAAAAAAAAAAAGGCAGCATAACCAACATGCCAGCCGGCCAACTCGTAAGCGGAACCTCGTCCATTTTTCTTTCTGTCGTTTTGTCATCGGGAGTATCGTTTTGTCCTTTTCTTTTTCCTTCTATGTCGTTTTGATTCCTCTTTTTTCTTGTTACCAGCTCACTTCGTTTTTTTTCTATGGCTAGCCCCGAAATGCGAATATCGATGGCCATTTTTGATCTCAGAGCGAGGAAGGAAGGGAGCGAGCGTAGCGCAGGATGCCTACCATATCTCTATACCGCTCGCTAACACTCGAGTCTAAATTCAAAGATACGCATACAAGTCCTGGCAGTCAGAAAGCAAGAACTGACGCTAAACGTCGCCGTAAAGAAAGAAAAACGACATCGAATTCTGCAAATTGTCCTGCCCCACGGTTCGTCTTGCTTTTTTTTTATTTTTTTACGCAGCCGCAGATTGCCCATCGGAGATCCAAGTCTCGGTGCGTATGTATGTCTGCGCGCACTCGCGCGCACGTTTCTGTATATTTAAGTGTGCGTGCAGGAAATGGATGAAAGATAATATACGCGCCCACGCGTCTAACGGTCCGTTACTTACTTATCCATCGAGAGAGAAGAAAAAAAAAAAGAGAGAGTAAAAAAGAAAGAAAGAGGAAAGGGAAGAAGCGACACATTTCGAGGCGGGCGGGGAAATAGGAACCAAACAAAAAAGTACAATCTCTACAGGGTTGGGATTTCGCGGGATTTCTTTTTGATGCCTCCGCGGCGGCTCAGTCGCCCCTCGGTGTCAGCACGTCCTTACTCAAGATTTTTCGTCCCTTTTTCGCGGCGAGGGAATGATGATCGCCGAGATCGTTAAAGGCGTTCTGTCTTTGCAAGAGGCCATCTCTCTTTGCGGTTTTTAGAGCTCTTCCTCTCCTCTTTTTCGCGCTATTTCTTGCGGCTGATCTATCAAGGGAAGCTGTGAGCCTCAACCGCTTTTTACGCTTGCAAGCGAGAATCGTCATTCGATTCGGCGTGCCCATTACAAATTGTTGCAAAAGTTAAAAATTTAAGAAAACGAAAAGATAAAAAAAACGAAAAATGTTAAAAAAAAGAAACCTTGCAGCGTGATTTCGCATTTGCGAAATGACCCACGTCAAATTACATTTTCAAAAAAAAGCGTAGCAGTTGGGGTTGTTTCGGCAATCACAGTTAAGAGGGGGGGGGGGGGGGGTGCCCGCGAGAGTTGTATGATTTCGCATATGCTTTTTTCTATATTTTGACATGCGCTTGGTAAGTGATGAATGTGTTGTGAACTTATGTTGTGTACGTTTTGCCTATTTTGCAACAACAACTATCACGTAATTGTAATTCTCAGCGAGGCTCACGCGTGAATGCTTATTTAAGACCAGCAAAAGCCTGTACAGTAAATTCTTAAAATTTAAAAACGACAAAGTCTTCATAATTCAAATCCACATTTACGTTCATAACGATAAAGCACGTCAGACTAAACATTACTCACGTCACATGGCAATGGTACGTAAGACACAATTGCTCCGCTAAGTAACTATAGTATCCTGCACCACGAATGTCAAACGCTTCTCAGAAACCAATCAATGAATGTCACGCCTTGCCAACGTTCGGAGATTCTTGAATACGAGATTACGCGCACGAGTGAACACAATAAACCGCGCCCCTACAAGCGCGAACAAAGAAGCACAATCTGCGGTCATTGTCAAGAAACGTGAACAGTCAGTTGAGTTCCCAAACTTCTTCTCAGTTGAAAAAAAAAATGATGAAAAAAAAAACACAAAAGAGGCATTACCTGGGACCACGACCTTCTCAGAGAAGCACAACTATGATCCAGCAACGAGGTAACAAAGGCGTCAAGGAACAGCGACACGAGGGAGAGGGGCACTGTCGGGAGCGAAAACGCGCATCGAAGGGGGAGAAAACCTCCGAGTTTATTAACCCTATCATTATCCAGTGTACTATCACGCACAAAATACATAAAATAAATAAAGATGTTAAAAAAGGACAGTTAAAACTTGCATACACGGCGTGGTTCTCCCCTCCTGATTATCTCCGACTGGGTAAGTTATAAGAAAATGATGACGCCCAATATATATATATATATATATATATATATATATATATATATATATATATATATATATATATATATATATATATATATATATATATATATATAAAGTATAAAGTATATATATATACGGACTGGGTGGAGTACACGGCCGAAATCGTGCGTCGAATTCTTTGACGCCCTTTTGTATCATCGGAGGACATCGCACCGGCGAGCGCACCGGGACGAAGCGAATCAGGGGCATTGTTTTCTCGACAACCGTGACCAAACCGCACAAAGTACAGATCTACATTGATATGCCCGTCGAGAATGTCGCTCCACAGATAGGACTGGGAAAAAAAGAGAGGAAAAGAAACGAGAAAGAAAACAAAAAAGAAGAGGGGGAACTGCGTTTGGCACTATTCTAAAATCAATCATGAACATAAAAAAAATACATCCTTGCCCTTCGTTTAAAGAAGACCCTTTTCAACTGTCTGAATTCCGGTAAGGACTTAACGTACCAAATCCAGAGAGTACGCATACAGCTTCAGTCCTCCCAGTGTCATCAAATGTTGATCAACTGCGAGCGCTGCGTGTTGCGAGCTCTATATTAATAGGGTAGACATTGGTTAAATGCAGCGTGGATTTCTGGCATAAAAAGACCTTTCGGAAAATCCCAGGAGACCTCTTTGGGAGGGGAATTGTGTGTGTTGTTTCGATGTACGCCAGTGCCGACTCGAACGCCATGTATATCTTGGAAGCGGCACGATTCATTCTGTCTAATGAATAGGACCTTAACACGTACAAGAAATAAATCAAGCAAAAACGGAGACCATCACATACTCTGTTTTGCTTTTATTCTGCCTTCTATGTGATTCGAGCGTTTTATGCGTGCGTTGCGTTTTAGGCGGGTTTAAAATGTTAAACCAACGTCAACTTGGTCTTCGAATCCTGGATAATGTCACGTGCCGCGCATCGGAACATTACAATGCATAAAGTAGACGGTGGGGGCGTCACATATTTCCGGAAAAGTCTATTGCCGCATTTTTTATCTGTATGAGCTGAACGAGTCATGCGTTTAACCGCCAATAACACTCGGTTTTAATTTGCCACAGCGAAGGAGCCGCTCTCACTATCCTAAAAAGCCTCGTAGTCATCGTCAGGTGAATTAGTAAAAACTTGAAAAGTGAAAACTGTTTTATTTATAGCCCTATTGATACGTATTAAGCTAGCTGAGGGCGCCAGACCAAGATCGTGGACATTAACGAAAATGAGACAAAATACACCAATGAAGCAGTTTATTCTAGAATATGAAGATCTCCGAAGCGCCAAATAAAAATCTTCTTGTTAAAAAAAAAAAAAAAAAGAAATACCGGGAGTGAGGGCGGGTGAAGGCCCCTCTTATCTTCGCGCGCCATTTGGCCTAGCATGGTGAGTGATGGTGACAGAGACATTTATTTTAGCTCAGGTGAGCCGCAACTATTAAAAAAGAAGAACGGTATTGGTAAGAATTTGAAAGTGTGACATCTGAGATGTTCGGCGGTGTATCGGCCTTTTGACCGGAGGACAGAAGACCCCAGTGCTGATGCCTTTGGAGGGCACACTCTTAGTCGATGACCTTCTGCTTCCCGGTATTGATATTGTTTCGTCAGCAAGCTGCGGTTTTTAGTGAATATTGAGACCATCTCCCGTCAAACCAAATCTTTTTTTTCTTGCCCATCCGCCGATCACGTATTCATACAAACACGCTCACATTGCTGCCCGCCATGATCCTTACGCTCTCTCTTCCTGCCGCACGCTCTCTCTTTCCCCTCAAAAAGCTGTTCCCGCGGCTGCGGTATAGTATAGTGGCCATCTCCGACACGCGACGGGGCATGATGGATCACAGGTTCAATTTCACGTCTCGTCCTCCCCTTTAATGCGTTTCAGCGTTCATGGAATTCAACCCACCCTGAGATATCCGCTCCCCTCGCCCACGCTTCCAACGCTGCACGCTGCAAAAGAAACGCCGCCCGCGTCGGAGGACGCCACTGCACCCCGCACGTGCTGCCGCGTCGCGTGCCACGCGTGTGCGCGGGCAGCCCAGATTCACTGCGTGCCGACGCGACATCCGTGCTCCTGTCACCGTCCGGTGAGGCGTCCTGATTGCCCGGATCGTGTTACAGTACTAACGATAGTAGCGAAGATGGGAAGGCGTGATATGGTGTGCGCGCAAGTGAAGTGGTTTTGGTTGAGATGTTGATCTTCGTCTTTCGGAACGAACGAAGATCAAGCTGTCGGAGAGCCGCTGTTTTTTTTTTTTTTTTTTTTTTTAGACTCTACAGGAAAAAGAAACACATATAAATTGGAAGCATTTGTTGTAGTAATAGACGGATCTCACCATCCAGTTTCGTTAAGTCGCCGCTGCCATCGAGGGAACAGTAGTCTGTCCGAACTGAACATGCGACAAATTCGAGTCCACTCTGCGCGTGTAGAGCACGAGATGACTTTAGCAGTGTCGTGAAATCCACCTTTTCTTCTGTGTGAACCAAGGTTCTGGCTGCGTCACGCATGAACTCAACGCGTGCTAAGATCAGTCGGTTATTAATGGTGCAAATGGAAAAGTATTAGCGTAAATATTGCAGTCTAGTTGCAGGGTAAGTACCTCGTACGTGGAGTGAAAGATTTTAAGTGGTGTATAAGGAAATGCACGGTAGATCGCAGCGACGAACCAAGTGATACGAATAGTTAATCGCCAAGGTCTTCACAGATCCAGGGATTTAAAACCCACCCAGTGGCAGAGATGTGAGGGATAGGATAGAGCAGGGGTAGCCAGGCTGACCCGGTCTAAGAGCCGCAAGCAAAACTACTAGACTTCCAAGAGCCGCCTGGTAGAGGAAAGACAGAAAGCGGGGGCAGGGGGGAGGGGGAAGGGCGAACTTTTGTTCAGACTCTAGAGCAAAAAATAAAACTTGAAATACTTTAAATATCCTAGTCAAACGCAGTCCAACTGTACGTAAGGTAGCAGTGGCACAATACTACCAAACCGCAACCTCTCTTTCAATTTAAACCGTGTTGCATTCCTCTTTTTGGGGAATCTCTCGTGTGACCGGGAGGAAGGTGTGTGTGTGTGGGGGAGGGGGCGGGGTAGCTTTATTAGGTAGTCGCGAGCCGCACTTCAACACGCAAAGAGCAGCATGCGGCTCGGGAGCCGCAGCTTGGCCACCCCTGGGATAGCGGGAAGCAGCCGACTATCCTAGTGTGCAACGAAAATTGGTGCGGCCTGGCGGGCGAATTGTGAAACAAAATGGGGGTTAAATTCAGGTCACTGGAGTCACAAGGAGACAGGACGTTGTGACTAAAACAATGTTGAGTCAAGAAAAACTGAGAAGGTGATAAGTGTGTTGAACTACAGACGAAGAAAGAAAAGGTTTTGAGCCACGATGTGCGACACCAGCCGTTGCCAATGTCCAGTGGCATCTCTTTCATCGGCATTGTCAAATACAGATGATTGTTATGAAGTAGGACTAATGATTTTAAATGGCTGTTTCAGACTAAAATGTCAAGGAGAAGCTTTCGGGGAAAGACAACGGCGTCACATTCGTGTTGGAGGTCACGTCTCTCGAAGAACCATCACTTTAACTGTAGGCTAGTAGATTAAGGAAGTTTAAGACTCTCTTCCCGCCGAAGAAAAAAAAAATAACACGTGCCGCAGATCCGAGTCAAGAATAAATCGGGTAGTACAGTATTATTAATTCAGTGATATTAAAACACTAGTCAATCCAATATCAAAAATCTCCCAAGCCCTGGGACATTCAACGAGCAATCGAAATCTCAGGTAGATGTCGTTAGGTCTCCCAAGGTGCCTTCATGAGATTGTGGACGCGAATGTAAAAACGTGTAATCCGTCGGTAAGTACGTTGCACTCGGAACCAAAAACGTGAGTCGTTGTTTTTTTTTAATTTTTTTTTATCGATAATCTTTAATTTGTAAACCGTATGAGTACTAAACCAAAAATAAAACATAATTCAAATGTAAAAGAAAGAACAATTGCCTTTGAGTTCGACATTTATATGTTAATTAAATAATTTAAAGGGTTCGCAGTATGTTGGGAAGATTTCGCTTCTGGCAGCGGTGTGGCACACTACAACGTTATCATGTAAAATTATGCCGTTCCCTTTTGTGGACGGTGTAAGCTGTGGCTTTTTTTTTTTAAGACGTGTTTCTTAACAAAGTGTCATCTCGAAGTCTACAATCAATGAAACATAACAAAGCTAAAACTAAAAAGTCAGAACATGCCGTGCGCAAAATTCTTCGAACGTTCTCGCTGTACTCACAGCAGAAGACGTCTACCTAATCTTCGTGGCACAAGTGTATATCTCCTATGTAAAAACGGCTTTCAGGAGTCATATGCCATACATTTAAAATATATCACGCAGAGGGTATATCTTCCAAACTTGCGTGCTTTTTAATGGCCAAGTAATGGCGGTTATGGCGTGAAGACCGTTGCACATCCGCCGCTTTTTCCGGCTAGCTCCCCCGCTTCCCCGAGAAACAGTCTGCGACTGCGCAGAACTAGAGACCCGCCAGACGATAGCTGATTGGTCAAGCCCGGCGTCTGAGGGAGGCTTGCGACAGACGAGTCTCTTATTTTTTTACAGCCCTACCTCTCTCTCTTTCTCGTCGCCGTACTTATGTCGGTATTTTAATTTTTTTTTTCGACACTCTTCCGTGTATTACTCGAGCCCACACGTCGTTTGCGTTTTTATACTGGCGTCTCGCGTCTCGCTCGCTCTCTCCCCGGCTCGAATAATGGCAGTAATAGTGAAGAACAAAAAAACAAACATGTACAAATACACACAAGCACACACACACACACACAAAGTAAGACTCAATCCCAAAAAGAAACGAAAAAGAAAAAAAAAAAAGAAAAACGGAGACGCCGGCTTCCTCTGAAAGTTGTGTTACGCTTCGAAATATTTTCTTCAGCCTCCTATACCGATCAGCATAAAATCGATAAAATGTCTCGCTGCTCTCCAGCACGACTGTCGCTTCGGCGCTGCCTCAATTCCCTTCATCTTCTTTTTTTTTATGTTCCAACTGTATTTTGTAGGCTTTTGATTGTGGCACTCGGGTTCGAAGACATCTTTTCCTTCTCTTCCCCGATCCCTCCTGTCGCCGTTACAAAAGGGATGAGGAGAGGCTGCAGGGCTGCAAGTACCACCGAGATGAAGCGACGTCGCAAGCTTCTCGTTGGCCTCGTCGTGAAGCGTTTTACCACTCTTTGACTCTGTGCCGAGAGGCCGAGATCGACAACACTGTCCGCCGCGAAGATAGCCAACTCGCTGTCAGAGCAGAAGACGGGGACTGACGTTATCCGAATCTATACAGGCGACAATGGTAAAGCTGGCTAAGGCAAGCTGACTTGGCCGTTCATTGCTTTTATTCTTTAATTTCAGCTAAAAAAAACGTTGTGTATGGAATGTAAAAGGGGGCGGGGTTACATGGTTTAGGAACACAAGAAAAAAAAGTCTCGAGGCTATCAACTACTTACATGACGAACGATTGTCTTTTAATATTCACTCAGGAAGCCGATGTTACGCTAGTCGATATTTGCAATATCTTAAGGTACTGCTGGTCAGATAACGATCTCCGGTGGCAGTTACTGAGAAAATAAATAAGGTTTTGCATACTTCCGAATACTTAGCAAATGTCAATAGGAAATGAACGCATGAAGCACATGGGGTCAAAGACAGACGCGTACCGGATTCTAAAGCAAAGGCTGCGCAAGTCTGTAGTGGCTTCCGTTTTCTACTTATCCACGTCAACAGGTTCGTTGAAGACTTAACTAATCTGTGTACTTGCTAGAAGTTAAAACTCCCGTGATCCAACGCTGTAGCTTACTTGTTAGTAATGATCACATTTACTAAGTGAAATATTCCTGCTCGGTTAGGTATCTCCGCAGCGAGAACTTCGGCTTAAGTAAAACACCGCCATAATGTGCGGAGTGCGCAGCAGGGATCACGCAAATTAAAGATTTGTATACGGAATGAAACCTCATGTTTTCTAGCACCGGGAATAATGCAGAGTTCACGTGAGACTCTAGATATATTACCATCTTTATTCCGAATGACTTATTTGGTATGCCGCGGTTCCTAACAATTCTCAATTCTTTAGATGATAAGAGAATCTAGAGACGTTGTCGTTAAAAACATATTCTTATGCCATCATATGAAATAGGTTAGTGCTGACTCAATCGTCAACGCTTTTGTGCTTCATCATGTCAAAATACTGTCAGATCCCTGTCACCACGACGCTTTCGTTATCTTGGAACCCGCAAGGGACAATCAGGTAACGACTGGTACAAATCCTGACCAATCAGTCGAAGCGCAAGGCGGCGCTACATCAACGCAAGCCCTAGTTGAAGAGCATTTCACACGCGAGAGAACTTCCGTGTTTAGGCGAATTGCTACGTTTTAACGTAATTGCGTAATACAGGAGCTGGTTCATAAATCTTGCCACATCATCACTAGATACCGGGAGCACCGACCCAAGGGTAGGCGTGCGTCCGTCTGTGGGTGAGGCGGGGGCGGGTGATGTACCGATGCCTGCAACCCTCATGGCACGAGCGCTTTGGGTCCGAGGTCTGGGAAAGCCAGCACGTGCAGAGACCCTCCCCTCTCCTCGCCCCTTTTTAAAAAGCGCAAACGGCGCGTGCGGCCGGCATCGCCGGCTTGACGAGGGCGCGAGGGTGTCATATTTCAAAGCGGAAAATATGGCCTCCCCGGGCGGCCGAAAAACACCATGAAACCGTTTCTTTTGTGTGTGGATCAGGTTTTGTTTTGTTTTCCTTTTTACTTCATTATAATGCTTCCAATGCACACTCTGAGATGTCCTAAAAATTGCGAGTCAGCTATTATTGCGCGTCAATGCAATGAAGAAAAAAAAAACACCTGATGGCAATAGAGTCTCTCTCCTGTTAAAAGAAAAAAAAAAGAAGCGTTGAGTCCATGTAAACGAGCGGAACGTTCAGTGAATGCAACGACAACGCTCGGGGACACCAATTTAACGTCATCGTGATAGGCCAAGAAGCATTAATTTTGTAACAATTTGTTAGGATAATCAATTATTGTTTCCTGATTCATAATTATTATTTAACAATAGTTGGTGACAGCTTAAGAGTCAAGTGAAGGCTCCTCCCAGCTCTCCCCCCTATGGCCGAGCGAACGGTGGAGAGGAGGTCGCCTTCTCTCCAGCGTTCGCTCTGCCAAAGTGGAAAGAGGGGTGATGATCTTCCACTTCACTCTTAATCTGTCACTGATGATAGCTCATTTATTGCTTCATTCCTTTACCCTTTAGCTGAGTAGTAAGGCTTACCTATCTGTCTTTTACATTTCAAAATTAAACTTAGACTTTCCTCAAAGAAGAACGCGCTGCTTGGCCTCTTCTTTTTGGACTGCCGTGAACACGAAAACTGGCTAAACTTTGTATTTTTGTTATGATATTCTTTTTTTTTTTCAAGAACCGAGATGTGTACGTAACATACCCCACTTGTTATTTATGGCGTATTATCGGCACGAAAAAATTTACTCAGACGATTCTAGAAAATTCCGAACTTCGATATTTGCGAGTCCGTCAGCAAGTCATAAGAAGCAAAATATCGTTCTCTGGACCAAATTCGATTCAGAGATATATAGGTTGCCGGGAGCCTCAAACTTCCGATCATATCTGTTAGCACGAACCACTCGCCGAAAATGCACACGTTCTAGTCCTCAATATAAAAAACAAACATATATATCTAGCAGGTAAAGGCCCATCACTAAATGCTTCAAATAAACTGAGCGATGACTAAGGACAGACAAAACAAAAACCTTCCGAGAAATTGATCTAGGAAAACAAAAGCAAAAAAAAAAAAGAAAACAGCAACAAATCTCAGCGAAGTCGCACGAAGCTTGGCTTCGATAAGTTGTGAACAACGTCGAGCTGCCATTTAGGTCCCCACTAGTCGATAACAGAAAAAAGCAAATACCCGCTTAAGTGACACGAGAGCGGCGAACCTGCCGAAGCAGACGACCGTTAGCCACTGCTTGAACGGCCAGGAGTGGCAACGCTAAAAAGCTGTCGTTAAGCTCGAAACCAATCAAACAAACAACACATTGAAACGGACCGCAGGGTCTCGTATGCGGCTTCCATCGATCTCTCCCCCACACAAATCGCCTATTCATGCTCTGGTCGTATACCAAAACAAATGATGCACCGTATACGCATGAGGTGCAAACCAGATGCTATCACTCCGAACCCCCCCCCCCCCCCTGTCCTGCTGCGCACTTCTCCACCGTCCCGTTGACGACGTGCTTACGTGCCTCGAAGCAATAGGTGCATACATTTATATTCCTGCGGGATCTCTGCATGGTTCCCGATAGCCCCATCGTTGAATGAGGAAGCTGCGGCCCCTCCAGGCTGCAACAGCCGGAGCTAAAACGATCTTAGATTGTTGGTTAATTCATGTGATAACGATGCGCGCCCTCGCACGTGTATCTGAGTAAGAACTAAGATGATGACTGCATCGCTTTTAATAGTAACGATACTTTCATTCTAGTGTGCTCACGTGTCTGTTTATCTCCATAACATTATTCCAGTTACTAGCGACCGGTATTGTTTCCTTTTTTTTTTTGTAAATGCTAATACATTAGAGCAATCATTGGTCCCTGTGCTTAAACCGCATGCATCATATACTGTTTCAACATAAGAGCTGCAGTAGATGTTCCGCGTCCGGCACACGGCCGTTGCCTTCCATAATGTTTTGGCCACGCGGATGCCGAAGCGTCATCAAAGTTTTAGTCACTGACAGTTTAAAAGATGCGTGACTTATCATGATTAGGCTTCCTGATTCGTTCTTCGGTGTTCTTAACAGCTAATGCGGCAACGTGAGTGGCTGCGAAGCAACGATAAGATACTCGTCACGGCCTGAATTTCTTAAAGTGTCATCGACTATAGAAAGCTCGCGCTTGTGCCACCGATTCTACACTGCAACATGCACCGCGCAACGTACGCCATAATTACAAACGATGATACGTAACATGATCAAATAATTAAAGAGGTGTTGAGATTGCTCGATTGAAGTTCTTGTACGAAAAAGGCTACAAGCAACATAGGCCGAGATTTGCCGGTATCGTACACCCATTGGACCGCTGGATAAGGCCAAAGGCAGGCCGACACGCATTGAGGGAACACGCAAGAACCGTATTCAAGGACGCTCGTTAGCCTCCATCGATCATACTACTCTTTATACCCTTACGGGAAATAACGAAAGAACTAAACAATCGGACAGCTGTGTATTTTCACACCTTGTTCCCCCGTGTAGGCGTGTCCTCTATTTACTACGTCAGACTCCCGTAATATCGCACGTCGTCCCGTTTCCAGTGTTGCAGTACCACCCGGAGATGGATGGATGTTTAGCATGCCGCTAGGCCGACGCACGCTGGTCAAAGAAAACAAGAAAAGAACAGTCATTGAAAGATCCTACAATCCTTCGCAGCGCAGCACCGGCAGCAGCCCGCGCGTCACGTGGAAAAAAAAAAACGTTTTTTTCTTCTTTTTTTTTTTTGCGAGCAGGAGAGCAAGTTTTAGCCCGCCATGTTTTCATTTTTTTTTGTTTTTCGCACCGGGATGCCCGTTTAATTTCCAGTCTTTTCCACTAAACAGACCCAGGGCACTTTCACGTCGCAACCCTTCAATCTCGGCAACAATAACAACGAACGAGGCACGCGACCACGCAAAATCTTCCATAAAAAGACAACAAAAAACTTCATCCGCAACCCCTTATATATTGAATCCCACCTTTGGAACCGTATTTTGTTACCTCGCTCGCTTTTGACTTTTAATTTATTTTGGAATATATAAATATTTATTGCCATGTCTTTTTAATACAAATCCCCTTAATATGAATACTCCTCTAAAAAGACAGCATTCCGGGGACGAACTGGGTAAATGCGTTTATTTGTGTATAGGTATTATAGACAACTCACATTATGGACGCTATTGGGGGGGGGGGGGGGTTAACGGAGGTGTTCATGTTAACGAGACATCACTGTAGCTCCATTTTATGTATAGATTTTCATAACGTGCACTTCATTTAGTCGACCAACTCCGCAATGTTCTGTTGTTCCTGTTTATTTTTTTTTTTTTTTTTAATGTATTAGATTATTTCGAAGCGTGAACGTATACTGACGAAGAGTAAAAAGGGGTGAAAAAAAATGCACAAAAACTTTTGCACGTAAAAAAAAGAAAAAAAAAAATACAGCGCCATTCGTCATCGCGGTTTAGGCAGCGCGGGAGAGTTGCACGCGTGTTGTCGGAAAACAAACCCCTCGCCGAAAGCGGGATCCTCCTTTTTCGCGCCGCTGGTATAAGCTGCCAGGAAGCTCGCGCAGATTGCGGGGTTGCGCAGGGTTTGCGGCGGTGGTATTTAGGGAAGGCGGGATCCCTTTCACGAGCACGGGCCGGGGGAGATCGTCCGTTCTGCTTTGACGCGTTTTCTACCCCGCAAGACGGAAAACCCGTGCTACCCGTCGCCGATTATTTGCTGCTTTTTAGAAGAAAGAAAAAAAATATTTATCGATAAAGGCGAGGCATCTCTGGGTCGCGTGCATAACACGTTCCAGTTCGTGGGTATGTGGACCGGACGATGGCGGGTGCTTTTGGTGGGTGCGTGTGCTCCGACTTATGGTGTAGAGTGGTGTTTCTGGAATTCGGGTGTGGTACACGCCGATGAGTAGGTGCTGCTTTAGATATACACTGCGGGGCACTGTTAGCACAAACACGGCTTCGGCGCTTTTTTGCGTTTGTTTTCGCGAGAGTACTGGCGGGTGTCAAGATTCACCGCCTAGGTTAGTACCCGAACTGGGCCCTTTCCTACAATGTGGTAGTTTTGATGGCCAGTTCCTAAATGTTAAGAGTGAAACCGCAATAACTTGTTGGCACTAACAGTGTCGAGGAGTGTATGGGGTCATAGCCCAGTTTCTGGGCCAATACAAATAAACCGGTGCCAATTGAATTGTCGCAGTACGCTACTATTGTTGCTGGGAGCTGAGGCAAAACGTCGTTCTTCGTAAATGCGTAAATGGTGTCGCCCCTGCCGAATTCAGGACAGACGTTAATTTAACTTAGAACTAGATTAATAATAGTATTGGACAATTAACATGAACTGAACTAAGCCGATAAAAAGGCAAACACGTTTGCCGTCCAAAAACTACAACAAGTAAACAAAAAAAATGCTACGATAGTTTAACACTATTACCGTGAACGAGCGATCGCCGTTTTTCTCTCTCTTCTGTATCTCCCTTAGTATCGAAAGTGTGTCATCAAAACTACTTGTATTCTAAAAAATATAGACATCTTTGGAACCTGGAATAGGCGAGAAAATATAAGTGAGGCAAAACGGGAACGTGAGAACCCCTTCTTTTGGCGCGGAGAGGTCAAAACAACGTTTTAACGCGTACCAGAAGTGGCGACATTCTAGATGGCCGCGCCCTTCCTGGAAAAAGGTTTCTACTCATCCGTTGTCGGCGACGAGTTAAAGGGATGCTGAACCGAAAAACAGAATCTAAATTCTTTGTCGTTTTGATATTTACAGCACACGAATGGCTCTTAAATGACGGTACTTGAAACAATAAAGTAGTCTAAATTATATGATTTATGTAAATAAATATTCTAAGGTGCACCTGGTGAGTTTTTTGAAAGCTCGTTTCGTGACGACAACAAACTTGTAGTACGCAGAACGCGGCTATGGTGAGCCATCAAAGTTGGCTCGGTTGGTTCCGACCTACCTCGTTGGCTCCGGCGTGCGCTCACGCCGCGTGGTGGCGCGACGAGACGGAAATGCGACGTGCGAACCCCGTCCCGAAACGATGAGATATATTTTTAAAAGAAAGGCAATTTTATCTGATCAATTTGTCGAACAGTGTTCATCATGTCGTTTTTGACACGACACCTATGCGGCGCCGAACGGCCTAGCGAGCATCGCGAGCAAGCGGCATCTTGGCGGCATCGAACATCAGCGCTGTCGAAGTCTCCGTGGTCGGAGACTTCGACAGCCACAGAGAGCCACAGCCTGTCTCGACAGCCACAGCCTGTCTCGTAGCGACGGCGGAGACCAAAGTCGCCGCCGTCGCTACGAGACAGGTGCAGAAGTGGACTGGGGGTGGCAGGGTGCAGGGTGGCTGGCAGGTAGTGCGCAGCTAACTTGGCTGGATTAGTTGGCAAACTTCCAACGCGACGGGCATCCGTCTACTATTATTCAAAGCGCAACTTTCTTCCACGCTGTGGCGCGTCGGCAGCTCGACTTGTTCACGTGAGTTCCGTTTTAATTTGTTGACGTCAGTTCCGTTGCTGGTAATCCCAGAGGGCCTCGCGCGCATCGGAGGCTTCTGGCGCTTCTGGCTCAATCAGCGGTCGTCATTCCAAGAAATATAATCATCCGATCTCCATCCCTTTACATGAATAGCATTTTTAGGTATAGTGCGGTCCCGGGAAGCTTGTCCGGGGCTTATTTCGGCAACTTCAGATATCGGTTCAGCATCCCTTTAAAGAGTGCAGTAGATGTTGCGTCCGGAGCGCGAGCCTTCTGCCTTTTATAACACTTCGTCGCACGCGTGGAAGCCAACGAGCGCGTGATGCAGGAGGCGGAACTTCAGCATTCTTTACCCGACAACGACTATAGAAGGTACTAACCTAAGCGGTAAAATTTGGTCCCCGCCGCCAATAGCCTTTTGAAGTAAAAAAATGCGGAAGAATGCCCGTGCAGCGTTCGATCTAAAGCCGCAATCACACTGCTCATACTTTATACAAAAGACGCGGTGTTCGTTGCAGTCGTGGTGGCAAAGTTATCTATCCGCAGACATGTCGGCGGACAGTTATCCGCGGTCATGTCTGCAGACAGTTTTCGTTTGACCACTGTGACAGAGCTGTCACGCAAGAAAGAAACACGCCCCAGACAGCGCATGCAGGCTGGCGATGGTATGACGTATTAGCAGTGTCAGAAGGGCTTGGCAGTGTTGCGCAGTGAAGATGTAGTGTGCTCCTCTGTAGTAGTGCATAGTGCTATACTTCGTCTCACCTTAGCATGAACTATTGTTAGCCGCGCGTGCCATAAGTCCGAGCTAGTTGCTTTGGAGCAACGTTACTAAAACACTCAGTTGGGAAACTGCCATAGAGACTGCCCTGAAAAAGTGTCCCCGATCTGTCCTGGCGAACCGAGCTAATGGCGAACGCGACGCCGCCATTTCTCCCGCAGCGGCCACTCGAGGAACCGCACGTTACTTCCATCTTGAATATAATCGGCCAGAACAGATACAGTGGAAGAGGTTACAGGGGTGCCACCCCCATCTCCCCAGCGGACGCGCCGCGTTTTAATAACCGAAGTTAAAATGCACCTAGGTCGGGACGTGCTACCTGAAAGCGCCGCTGAGGCATGGTCGTATAAAAACAATATTAAATATGCCGCAAAACCTTGCAAACTAAAGATTTTAAAAACATCACGCGCCCTCCATTTTGTACTAATCTCTAATAAATATCATACAAAAAAAGTATTTTTCGTTTGTTTTTACGCAAAAGCATGCTTTATAAAAGCTCAAGGTGACCACAGTACAGACAAATGATAAAGAGTGGCGCTGTTATCGCATTTAGCTCGGTCTCGGTGGACGCCAGCGGCCCAGGTTTCGACGGCGAGTTTCCCAAGTGAGTATTCTAGTAACGTTGCTTTGGAGGAAGCCTCGGCGACTGCACGAGCGCTCGTGCAGGGCGTGCTCCAGTCAAGGCAGTCGAAGCTAACCGCTCGCGCTTGCACAGCCTTCGCAGTTAGTCCGTGCTAAGGTGAGATGAAGTATAGCAGCCGCACACAATTCGAACACCCGTCTATTTGTGCATGCGTGTGTGTGTGTGTGTGCACGTGCGTGTGCGCGTGGGTGCGTGAGTGCGTGTGTGGGGGTGTGTGTGTGTTGGTGAGTTTTTGTGTGTGTGCACGCGTGCGTACGACAATGTTAACGTCACAGTTTTCACATCTTATACGGTACACGTTAATTTCTGACAGATATACGTACACTACGCGACACAGTCAGTGCAAATACAACATCAACACTTTTGTTTTTACAATTTATTAAGGATGCACGGCACAATGACTTGTGCCGTGCATCCACGAGCACCAACTTCAACCGCTTTGGTTGAAGCGCCGGATAAGCTCTATCCTCCACAGAGTAGTAGCATTGACGCCAGTGATTCGATTCTAGAAGAAAATCAGAAGAAGAAAAAATGCGATTGCTTGTTTGAGATAACAGTGTCTTCATACATCTGCAAACTCTGGTGCCATGAAACTTGGACTGAGTTTAGATCATGGTTATATTAGCGCCCTCAAATAAGGCCACTCTATCCGAAGTAAATACGTACGCCGCCGCAAGAACGGCGTTTTGTTGGGTGGTTTTTTTTGCCGACGCACGAATGGTTTTATTATTTTTTGTTATTATTCGGGTGACGGTGGGCTGAGTCACGATAGGGTTAGGGATCCACGGGGACGGCAACAGCACCCCCGTGCGAAGGGATTAGGAGGGATATAAAACCGACGTTGCTCGCGTGTTGCGATGCACGCTGGATCGGGTTACGCGGGGGGTCGTCGAGGTGTCGCGGTTTTCGTGGGCGATGCAGATTTGAGCCCGTTCTAGCGCGGGTAATTCAGCGCGCGTGTTCATCCCCGTACGACCGGCGTCTCGGTTGTATTAGTGCGAATCTCGTTACGGACGATGAACTGGGATTGCACGCTAGAAGTGCAACGGAAGGAACGCGCAAAAGCCCTTTTGGTGTACCTTCTTCTTAACGAAAGGATTTAGTTTGTAGATGAAGGTTTACATTGCGGGAAGTTATACCTGACGTTAGGTATTCCCGGCGTAGTTGGGTAATTTGGCCAGTGCAGTATATACATCTGGCTAACCTCGAATCTGTAACGTGCGTCTTGTAGTAGTTAATGATTACGCGATCGTTAGCCGCGTTCGATGCTCACCCAGATTCGAACAAATTCAAGACTCCCGCACTTTTTTTTCTTCTTTCGTGCGTGTGCGTTTATAACTTATGTTTTACAGTAGCAACATTTTCCGATGAATTTTGGTTTTAACAATATTCTCCCGCTCCGCATTTCTCTGAAACTATCTTGATTTGAAGCGGAAGAACACGCATTGTGGTTTCATGGCTACGTAATTAAAAAGAAGGGTCGATTTTTAACATATTAAAATAATCGTATTAAACGGGCGGAAACTGTATGCCTTAAAGTTTACTCACCTTATGAGGAGTAGATACCACGCCCTTTCGCCGTTCCAGTAGACTTCATCTTTCAATTGGGGAAAAGAGAAAGAAAGAGAACGATCAACCAATTTTGAAGAAAGGTTTGTGATCACGTTGTCAAACTATATGACTAATTCGCAAACCAAGGGCGCTTTTTTTTACTTTACGACATTTGAATTTAGTGGGCGCAGCTATTGGGATCATGCATTTTGTTAAAACGTCCGAACCACACACCTGAAACACACCTACCGAACTAACACGTGACTAGGTCGTGTTAATTCCTTCTCTCTTTATACATCATCCATCCATCTGGACTGCAAACTCAGTCCCAAGACGATGTGGGACCTAGAGACCACGTTTGAACTAGATTCACAACAGACTGCTGTCGCACACCGTGTGCGCACACATAACGCCATCCACTGTTCGTCCAGGGACTCTCGCAAAATGACTCGGGACTCCTGCCTCAATATCAACGGACTCTCGACACCTGGAATAACGAGTGCCCGTGGATTGTCGCTCGTTATCAGCAAGCTCAGCCAATCCGCTGCAGTCACGCACGCATACGGCCGCCCAAGTCACTCTAACGTCGACGGCTGGTAACAAAGCCGTGTGCGCGGGATCGACAAAACGCCTCAACGAGTCCGGCCATGCTCGTGGAACAAACAACGGACGGACAGAATAGTGCACTCTGCTCCTTGGAGCGGAAGGACGAACAAAACGAACAAGAATAAGAAGGAGAAAAAAGAGACTTTTACGAGTCTTATGTGATGATTTTAACAGTTTGGAGCGCGGCTGTCGTCGGTAAGACGGTGGCGGAAGCTCGGGTCGTACAGCTGAAAGCGTCGTGCGTGCGCCCGAAGCGAAATGGACGAATCTCTGGGATTGGACTGATAACCGCCGAGAGGCTTTCAGGTATACACTCATTACAGGCTGACTCTCACGAGGAAATCGTATATTCATTCGATTCGTCCCACGTGAAGAGATGTAGGATAAACGGCTGTGCATTATGGTTCCTACTCTGCGGACAAGGTATCCTATCCGGTAATCGGAGCGTGCTCAGGAAAATATCAAGGTTAGGGAATATCTTCAAGGTTCTGCTAAGTACAGTACGTTCAATTGATTGATCTCGTAATCTCGTAAGTCACAAGGTTTCATCGATTAAAACCCCTTTGTTTAAAACTCGAACTTACACTCCACAAAGGTTTCTGGGCCTCTTTTAAACCATTGGCTAGGGACTATAGAACACTGAGAGCTCATATCTATGGCACATTGTAAGAGACAGACGTTTCCTCATTTTGAAGGTGAAATGGTAATTTTGAATTCAGACTGATAACATATGTGTCCACTCACTCAACGCGACCTAAAGTGTAACTTGGCGTGTCTACTATAGATTTGAGAACCTGCTTTTTTACCGTTTTTTTTTTTTTGCCACGCTTGGATAACCAAATGTGACCGCTTTCTGATTAACCATCCCGTTCCACAAATAGTCTGTTGCGCAAAATTGTCTTCATTTGCGCAGCGTCAAAAACAACAACAACAACAACACTGCATAACCAGTCATACGTTATAAAAATATTGCTCCGATGATGAAACTGTTCGCCTGATGTCTGTTTCGCATACTTTTGTCTCACCAGACACCAGTTAAATGAAGAAAAAAAAAAGTAATGTCCATAAGATTAGTAATTTAAAGTGGCATCAAAAAAACGACACTACATTCCGTTCACTCCTAAGCTGATAGCGCAGTGGAAACTACTTGCTCGTAAGTCCAGTTACACGTCTATCTCTTACCACGTGCCCACGCCATCCTCCCTCCCACACCCACGCGCCGAAAGCGGGGTCACGTGATGAAAGGAAGGCGTTCATTGGTCGGGTGAGCGCGCAGCTTCCACCGCAGTGTCAGCTTAGGCGTGAAAAAAGTATAGTCCAGCGCCGCCATTGCTATATACCTCACGAAATTGCCCGTTTTATAGACCGTTGTTGGGGGATCATGGGGGCCAGACAAATATGCTTATAACGCTCTTCTCCCCCGGTTCAGCACTCGTATATTTTTTTCGATTTTAAGGACAGGTGCCGTAAAATGCTCTTATCGCTCCTAGACACTTTAAAATCCGGAAAGTGTTCGTTGCGTTTCGCAAGCCAGACACCGCCGCCGCCGGCGCCGCCGCCTCCAACGCAAATATATTGTCCTTTTGTTTAAAATTTATTTTTAACGTTCGTGTACGTGCAGTGGAATGCCCTAATCCCTCACGGGTTGTGCCCCAAATGAGCTTTAAAAGCCGTCCTGCAAGCTATCTCCCGCCGCTTTTCCTTTCACTAGAAGTTAGTTCCCCCCGTTTTGTGGTTTGCTTTGTTTGCGAGGAGGGTTTATACGCTGAAAGGTGTTTGCATAGAAATACGTGCAGCAGGCAGAACTCCAAGCTTAGAACCATGCTGAGAGCTATGTATATACTCTAAAAAATAGTAAAATGACGAAACAAATGAATTATAATACCACTATTCAAAACTGGCAAAGCTGTGCCCCACGGACCTTGTACTGCAAATTCACGTTAAAAGGGTAAAAAAAAAAAGGGGGGGGGGGGGGAGATGAGCTCGAGTTGGTGGACCGTAATTAATTCTACCGATCCTTTTTTTTTTTTCGCTAGTCTGTAAGCCGCTTATTGTGAATAATAAATAATATTCTGGTTTGACAAAAAAAAAAAAGTAAGCTTAATAATGTCAAACGTGGTGCAACGCTTTAATTAACCATTCGTTAATATCCAGACAGGTAGGAACTCCCAAATGCTGAGGGCATATTTTCACGGTTTTTTGTAGTAAGAGATTTTATGCCTAAGCAAAGCAGCATGGGTGGTTTTTCAAGGAAAGGCTTACTCAGCTGTATAGGCAATGCAGCTTATACAACAGGAAACGGCGATCTAAGAACTTCCACTATTTTGTAGCATTCCAAGAAAATTTGACAACCTCGTTTGGGGCAGGTCTCTATTGCTGTACAACCGCACATGTAACATATTTGCTTGTATACAAACGTTAATGTATACTCAAGGTTCAATCAAGTCTCTCCTCGATGCAGGACGAACACCGGGTTAAAACCACTTTCCGAATATCTGCCGCATATCTGCAGAAACATCAGTTGGTTACCCCTTAGTTGATCAACATATTGCGGACATCCAACATGTTGCAGTGTTCATGGCGCGTACATTTCATGTTTCGTGTAGCGCATATGTTGCTAGGCGAGCACAAGTGTGAGCTTGCTCCAGGCTATGACGACGGATTGCGCGCACCCGTGAGAATTCCGCTGTCCTTAGGCCCATCTAAATTGCCCCAGTGACAACACAAAATCCCAAGCGGAGAAGTGACCAGCCCGGCGAAAAGCAGCAGCAGTGGCGCTCCCTTGGATATACGAGAGTGCCGGGCCCATCTTTCCATTGTTTCGGTCGGCGATGCACGCTGACGATGATGACGACGAGACGACGACGATGCTCCCTCTAGTGACCAACGGGCGCGACAGCCCGTTCATCACTATTCGCGTCGGGAGAGACCATTTGCATGCATTATCATAATCAAGCCACGGCGGGTCTTCACGAGAGCGCGGTGCCGGCGGCCCGTGGTCCCAGACACTCCCGGTCTGCTCGGCTCTGGGGCCCTCATCCCTCCACTCCCTTCCCTCCGGGTCCCTCGGGAATCTCTCCCAGCGTGCGTGTGTGCGCGATCAAACGAGTGCTGGGTTCTTTAGTGCATGCGGCCGCGCGAGAGAATGCGCAGTTTCGCGAAATTTGCCTGGTCAGAACACCTGTAAACTCTTCGGACAACTTTGCCTGACCCCTCTCCTCCCTGACGCCGTCCTTTTCATCATCAGCCAGCCGTGTAGTTGCTCGGCGCTGCGTTGGTGCGCGGTGGGGAGGCGCGGGGGCGCGGGACTTTGGTCGTGGCAGGCTAAATGAGCGAATTTGGGAGCACTGGAACACGTTCGAGCGTCACTTAGGAAGGAGTACAGGAGGAACACGATAATGTTATTCTGCTGCCTTTAATACCGTACGACACGTCGCTGTGCAACACGCGCGGTTCTAAACCTTTGTATTTTCTAAATACAAAGGTTATATACACGGTGTTTTATGTTCCTGCGAAAGCTGCACATCGCACAGACAATAAAGCCAAAACGGAACTTGATGTCGTATTGGTCTTCGCCAAAGAGCGTATTCGGGAAAATTAAAAATATGTTTCTGCTTTAGATACCAATCTAAAACATAAGGTTATAATATATCGTTTTATTTATTCAGTCATTCAATAATATATTCTCTCATCAGCAGTGCCCGCTCTCAGGTGTCTTCCAGCAGCAGTGCACTGGAAACGAAGCCCACTCAGGATAATATACGTTTGTTGTGTTCCTAACTACATTTAGTGCACTACATGTCACATCAAGTAAATCAAATGAGGAAAAACTCGCAAACTCATTGAGCATGCTTCACGCCAAAGGGCGTGAAGCATGCTAAACGCATTCAGGCGCTTTCGTAACTTCCACGTTGACTGTGTACGCTAACGCTCGCAGTCCCAGCTCTCTGCCCCCCTTTCCGCCTAAACCTCATAAAGACATTGGTTGGCGTATAAGACATCGAGGCACTGAACCTGCGTTGTTGCTTTACTGCATCGAACGCACACACGCACAAAAAATGGAGCAAAATATGAATAAGTACGAAGGCGATTGCTCCCACAAATTGGAACCCCTCCTGAAACTACGCAGGTCCACTGCGGCGTTCGTCCGAATGACAAACTGGTCCAACGCAAAGCAAGCAGCCTCAGGCTTTCTGAGGACACACTGCCGGAAAGAGACGCTTGCATTTTCAAACAACCAAAATAAACCCGCACAAATAGTTGAACACAACCAAAATACTCGTGTACACCGATCTCACTCAAAGCCGCGTTGGCTAAAACTGAATGTACCCTTCCCCCCCCCCCCCCCTTTTTTTTTTCCTGAAACACACAAACATGCCAAATCAAGCAACTGAAAAACAAAGGCAACATTGTTTTGAGCCGCACCCGCTGTGGCGAGCCACTAACGTTCCACGGGGGCCGATGGGGATTTTCCCCTTCAGCACAGTCAGGCAGAGGCAAGAACACCCACCGCCCGGGACAGGAGTCGAAACGGAGTTTGGCCACCGCGCCCCGAGTCCCGCAGAAGCCCTCTTCTAGCCCGCAGCGTATGCCGGGGCATTTCGGAGCGAGCCTGCTGCCTTCGCCGACAGTTCTGTGAGCTGTTTGGAATGCAAATGTCTCGTTTGGCTCCGGCGCGGCTGAAGCGGGTCTAGTGTGCGGGTGCGGCCGGGGGTTCCGGGGTCCGCTCGCACCGACTCTCTTCGCTTGATTTGGTATGCAGACGGAGGACAAACAAGCGTCCCCTTCCTCCTTAGCAACGCGTTTCGAAAAACAAAACCAAATATGCAGCAGCAACGACAGCTAAAGCTTCGCTGCCGAAGGCAAGAAGAGAGCAGCCGCGTCGGTGGCGTCGGACAGGCAAAAACAGTCGGAAAGAGTACGACGAAAACGACGCCGGGCAAAGGTTTTTGTGTCCGTGCCAACGTTGTTGTTGTTGTTGTTCCAGTTTGTTTTTAGATGGTGGTCGTGGCGTTGCCTGGGGTGGGTGGGTTCGTTATTCTGGGCTGGGAGTTTTTAAGCCCGAGTCTCCTCCTTGTCTTTGCTCGTCCGACTGATTTGAATATTGGAATTGTTTCTTTTCCAGGAGTAACCGGGGAGAGGCTGGGGACAACGAGGTGTCGGGAGGAAGTAGTGGTGGCGGTGGACTCTACTGACGAGGGGAGCGACGCCGTGACAGTGGGCTTCCGCGTGTGATGTAATCAGCGGATGACCCCCTCCCCTCCCTCCCCTCCCCTCCCTTTTTTTTTTTTTTTTTTTTACCGAGAATTGAGTTAGGCTTTTTCGAGTCGAGACAGCATTGCGGAATCCTGAATGAGAGGCGCACTCGACGAAATAGAACCTTTCAAAAACGAAAGAGGTAAGGTAAAAGAACACAAAAGATTGAAGTTGACATGAGCTCAACTCCGGAATAACTAGTCCAACTCACTGTTCTGGGGCAAACTTGGTACCTTTCGATCGTTCTTTTATCATTGTATATATTGAGATTATATGATTCGCAGCATGCTAAGAATAATCTGCTGCGCGGGTTGGTGGGCTATAGCTTGTAAACCCGGTATTTTCGCGGAAATCAGGTGCGCCACAACTTATTGTGAAAGAAGGAGTTGTTTATGTTTATTTTTGTCTAACAAAATGTTTCCCGAGAAAACAGTAAAATTTCGTAGAAGAAACGACCTAACACTTCCCCTAAAAAAGGACGGCGGCCCACAGACACAACCCGAAACCATTCAACCTTACAGTCACGCATGTGGCACCGACCCCTTACTATGTACTGCTTCATCCGCGGGATAACCGAACGATTTAAAAAAGGGGGACGTCTAGGCTCCAACATCTACCGCTACAAACGCGAACACGCAGGAGCGCCGCGGTCTGCAGCTCTGCGCGGAACAAATCAACCAGGGCAACCTTCCCCCCCCCCCCCCCCTTTTCCTCTTTCCCATGCTCCCATCTTCCCCACTCCCCTTGCGCCCCAAACCCCGACGACCAACTCAGCCCTTGAATGGCGGTGCGGCGAACCGACCGAGCTTCCCACATTCGCACCCTTTTCGCGCGCTGGGATGAGTAAAGCTACGACTGCCTCCCCCTTTACGTCGAACGCGAGCCGCGCGCAACGAGCGCGCATGTGTAAAATTGGAGCTCAGCTGCGCCCTCGCGGATCATCAAAGGGGGGAAGGTCCCGCAATTGGAGCCCATGGTTGCCTGGCCATCTGATGCGGCGGTGAATCTACACATCTGAAGCACGGGGTGGTTTTAGAAGACGCGACGCGGCTAAGCAGACGGCACCGCTGCGAGTTCACGCCAGACTGAAATCATAGTTGCAGATGTCGGCCCTTTCGAACAACAAGCATCCTCTCACTTACATACGGACTCTCCTCAAGAGTTCGAAAATTGGATGGGGAAGAACAAACATATCGCATCCACTTCTAGATGACTGTCTGAGAATTCCAAAGTTTCAAATATACCTCTATGGGATGTTGTTTTGATTTGGGGGGTGCGTTCGAAATGCGTTCAATTGCGGTAGCACCAGAGAACCTTATGGCTCCGCATACAGCGAATCAATAGCCTTTGATATGGGACAATGTACGAAGAAGTAGAGAAATATGAGGAAATGAAGGCCGCGAGAGTGTTAATTACTGAGAGGTTGCACTGTTACGTAATTTTGGTAAAACATTACTTCAGTAGTTATCTTAAAATTTATTTAACCGAAGAACGAATTCTGAAGCGAACAGAAAAGTGTATTCTTTCCAGGATTTATACTAAATATGGAAATAACGTTCCTTTTATTTTAATAAGTTACCAGAAGATCTTCATATCCTGGATTCTCTAAAAAGACTAAAACAAGACCTGAGAGATTGCTGCTGTCAGTCGATAGGTGACTGAAAAGGACCAATGTTTTCGCTTGTTCTCTTGTCGGATATAATTATCTTTGTTTGGTTTCATTTAATTGCATGGAACTAATGCACGCTTTGTTATAACCATGTAAGAAACCTGCTGGACACCAGGTCCCGCAGACAAGCATACCCATGCTTTTGCGGGCCGGTATATGTACTGTGTTGAAAAAGATAGAATAAAATATTTATTTATTTATTTATTTATTTATTTATTTGAATAGTCGGCATCTGTGTTTCCTCTGTACTACATCTAACAGCCATATAAATGTTTAAGATATAAGTTTTGAATTTGCCTCGGATTTTCAGAATTCGGCTTGAATTTAACAGATGCTGTTTAGTCGTTGGCAATCACGTGACTCTTCGTCGATACTTCTGAACTAAATAAAGTTGTGGCCGCTGTAAACATGCAGTCATATGACTGAGTTATTATCAAGCAGAAAATCCGCCAGTTCTGACAAAAACAGGAAGCTGTGGGAGCATTCTCTTCAAATAGATTGATCGAATGAAAACCTGTTTTTATGCAATGAAAAGGTTCGCTTGCCTAGAGTTTGGTTCACATGTCGCATGATGATTTAGAGTTTTAACATCCCCAGCTCACTCTTCGTTTGACGAGGTAAAATTGTTTCATCGCTAATCACTTTAATATAGACGCTTTAAACAGGCGCCAAATTGAGCCGCCATTTCCGACCTTCACTTATCTTACCGTGATGCCGAGTCACTGAAGTGGGCGTTGACGAGCCTCCACAAAGGCCTACGCTAGGAACAAGGACACAGTAGCACCTAAAATGACAATAACCTGTCCCGCTGTGACAATGATAGAGTGAAGCGAACGAAAGATGAGGAAACAAAAACGGATTGTCTGTTATGGCGGCGCCCATGCACAAATGCCTGAAAGCGTCTATAATCTACCCCAAATCACTCAGCACGCTTCATACTAAGCAACATCACCGTACCTTATCATCGTACCGTACGTACCATCGTACCGTACGTAGAAATGATAGATATAGATAGCATAGAGGGTTTCATGATGGTGATGCTGGTAACGTTACTAACATGAAAACTTCTATAGATCCACTATATTTAGGGCATTACCGTAAAATCTTTCGCTTGTGTTTTTTTAATGACATATTCCACCAGAACACTGTAGTTCACCGTAAATAAATCAGATTTGACCATCCTATATCTCGTCTCGCACTGACCATAGTCATAACGTTGGCATTCCAAATTTTAGAACGTCACCTTTCCTTATTTTTATGCCCCAAATGTCTTTTTATTGAAACAGCCTTCCCGCTCCGATCGCAAACATAACTGATATTGTTTTGTTTAAAATTTTTCTAACTTAATACATGCACTTTACAATTTTTCGTCTTAAGCTCACTCCCCTCTAGAAGGTTTGTGCAGACGCAGCAGGGGAGCACAATTTTGGCAACCACACCAGTTACACGCGAGCGCGATACACTCTGAGGAAAGCCCACGCAGTTATGCCGCAACAGCTTCAAAACATCAACATCAAGTACGAATCATTATTACTGACTACTTACATAAATCAAGAAGAACTGCACAGGCTGCCTTTATATACTTTTACGCTGCAGAAGCTACGCTGTCGAAAGTTAAATTAAAAATTTAATTCGGGGGCCACGTACTAAAAGGAATCAAAGGGCCTCTTGCGAGCTCCAGCGAAGGGCTCAAAAAGGACTCGTAGCACACGGGGAACTTTATGGCGAGTCAAAACCCCAAGTTACACGACTGCGACGGCGCCTACTACGCAAATAGCTGTCGTCTGATCACGCATCTTTGGCCGAAATTTTAACCTATCAATTGGAGACCCGTACATCAGAAGCTCGCCTCAGAGCCGCCCAGGGTCACAACTACAGTCCGGAAATAAGTACGGAAAAGTGTTCTGTGCATAATGATCATCAACTGACTACAATTTAGACAAATCCTAAATATTGTGTCGTAATGTTTCCGTACTCAATATCGATATTCATACAGCTGTGCACTTACTTAGACTAAGCAGCCTTAACAAAATAATCTCTTAACAATGAGAAAAAAAAAACGAAAGCGGGAGAAAGAAAGAGAGAAAACGTAAGTCCGAGCTTTGGCGCAACGGTCTAGCATTCGGCAACGCAGAACAGGTAAAGACAATAAAGACAAATATGGGCAAACACGTACGCACACAAACGACGCCCTTAAAAAAAAAAAAGAAACACCGGCGACAATAATGCTTCAAAATAAAAATAAAAAAGAAACTAGCAACGCTCGATAACCAAACAAGAGCCCTCATCAACCTCGCTTCAAAGGGGCACTGAGGATGTAAATCAGCATCACAAGCAACCGCGGTGTTTTCGGTTCGTTTTTGACCTTTCACGGTGCTACGCTGACACGGCTCGCTGAGCAGATCGTGTTGAGAGATTGGGACGTCAGTTTCCATAGCGTTGCGGGACAAAGGGGTTAGCGTCCGCCGCTAGATTGCGGCTACTTTTTCCGAAAGGACCGGCTAAATTTCGGTAACTCTTTGTTTGCGCGTTTCAGATAAGCTTCCGGTCAGTGATCCTAGGCTTTCGAATCACGACACAAACTCACGTCGTACTACACGCGGGAATATGTCACGGCTCAACGAATGAGGAGGATCCTACGTCCGTGCTATCTGGACTCCGGAGTGAGACTGTGGTGCGGCGAAAAGAGACGAAGTTATTTATTTTCTACAATGAAACAGATGGAGCGAGAACTCTCTTATACCCTTGCCACACGGGCACACTCAACTGCAGTTACACTAAGTTACAGTTAGCGCACAATACTCGCGAACAACATTATGCGGCTATGCAGTGAAAGCTATGGCCGAACGTGAGCTTGAGCATCTGGATCACACATCAAAGCAGTGCACGCGCGCTCTTCACTTCTTCTGATATAGCTGTCCGAGAGTATAGTGGGGTAAGTGTGGTGCCGCGAAACAACAGTTCAAGCTGAGTTAACCGCGGTTAAGTGTGTCCGTGTAACAGGGGTATTAGCAGCCTTTAAAGACATTAAGCCAATTTCTCGCCTTTGTTGGTTCCAGAATCGCTGACGCTACATGAGTCGTATTGCTCTTGCTGCATAATGTATCCATAGGAGTTGAAGGCATTGCTGCTTAGGCGCTACATTGCATCTTCGAATTTAAGAGAGCTGAAGAAGTCAGCGCTCTTATGAATCCGCCGGCCTTTGGTTGTAGTATTATTTTTAATGCGAAAGTATTACTTGTCCCATGGAGCGAAGCCGGTGTTGTCTGTAGCAGATAAAAATGGCACCTAAATTTCATCTCTAGAAGCGAAAAACTTCACCTAAGTTCCCATTTGCTGAGCGAAACGCCACATAAGTTCCCAGTGACCAAGAGCACAGCAACGCAGATGCTTTGTCACGAAAGCCGGCGGAGCGCTCAATGTCAAAGCGGACGCGCCTGGGAAATAATACACAATGAAAAGCACAGCAACGCAGATGCATCGTCCCGGGAGCCGACGGGGCTCCCGCGCCTGCGCAATGGGGGAGCGTGATGTCACCGCCGGAGCACTGTGTGAAAAAGGAAGACGTGGCGCGCTGCTTGTACGAATGCGCTGAACATAAGAATGCTTTTGCATTTCTACACCAGTCTTAAGTGTCTTCGTTTAATTGTTTTTAAGAAATAGCGTAGGAATAATATATGCCCAATAGTGACATCCTGTGCTGTCTGTATACTGTGATGATATATGTGTAAAACTATTTCTGCACGAAATGAATTTTATCTAAAGAGCGAATCTTTTCAATAAATTAATATAGAAGGCAAACAATCCTACTCTTAGTTCATATTGATTAAAGTAAGGTCGACCGAACACAGTCAGCAACACTGGTGAAGGCCAAACTCTAGAATCCATTACGGTATGTCAAATTTACATCGTATAGCCCATGTCTTTCAGTAGGTAAGTAATTATAATTATTTCGGGGTCTAATATCTGATTAATACTTATATATATATATATATATATATATATATATATATATGTTTACTATGCGCACTCAGCGTCCTTCGATAACCACATCCCGCGAAGGGAGCCGACAAAACCGAAATCGAAATTTACTTGGCCGGAGCAGCGCTACCCAGACACTCCGATAGATGGCGCCACCGTGCCTTCCATCGCGACTTTGGGCCCCCCTTTGCCGTTCTCCCGCTTCAGCACGTTCGACCAGCGCAAGCACGCGCGTCGGGGTCAAATTCGCCTCTCCCCCGTCGAAACCCCTTTCGAGTCAAACCTTCCCCTCTTACCCTCCCCCCCACCCCGAATTCTTCCCCTCCTCGGGCTCGCTTCTGGAGGAATATGCAAATGACGGCGTCATCGCAGTCTTCCGATTTGAAAAGAGAGTCCATTAGGTAAAATGCCCGGGGGTGTCTATCGCGGGGGATGGCCGGATAATTAGGCCCCAGTTTCCCCCCGCCGTCTCGCTGCGCGCTTCTTATTTATGACCGCCGAGTCTATGGAAACCGCTTGGCCTGCCTCGGCTCCCTGGGAAGCTCCGCTTCTGTCGACTTCCGTCTCCGCGTCGTCCTCGTGTGGCGGCGGGAATACTCCCCGGCAGACCATCGCGTCTCTCTGCTTTTGGCGTATATCTGGACCGCCTTCCTGGGGTCTCCTCGCGCCCCCCTTTCACGTATTCTATACTCGGCTCTCTTGGCGATGTCTTGAGCCGCACAGTCACACGGCGCTCGCGCACCCTGAACGCCGATCAGAGCTGTTCACGCGCGGTCTTCGCTTCCCCTGAAATGCCAGAAATAGTTGTCCCTAAGTATGATGACAGAATTATTTGCGAATACGACCCAAGCGTCTCGATAATCATGTCTGCTTCGTGCACATATGTGTGCTTCGAACATGTCTGTAGAACGTTTTTATATGAACGATGTGATAAGACTCTCATATACAAGAAAGAAAAACGCCTCAGACAATGTTAATCAAAGCCTGCAGATCAGAATTGTGACGTCATAACGGTGAGATCGAGGGAAGGCGCTGATTGGACACGAGTGCGGCGTCAGCGTTCGGCTTTGCTTCGTGTCCAATCAACGCGTCGAAGGACGCTCGGCATTGGGTTCGGGTCCAATTGCTGAGTTGGCGCCGTCCGAATGTGATGACGTTTCCACAAAGGAGGAGGGGGAGGAGAGGGATCTTCGCGAGCGTAGATTAATATAGGGGGGGGGGGGGGGGGGTTAATTTCCTCCGGCGGCGTTCCTTTCGCACGTGACGTCAGAACAGTGGCTGTATAGCGCCGTGCGCAAAGCGTACGTGACGCCGGATGATGACGTTCGTGAGTTGTTCGCTGCATATTCGCCCCATGGAGCTGAGCCTTTGGTGTAGCTTTTGCGAGCAATGAAGCCAGAGATATACGGATGCCCGTGCGCTCGCGCACCCTCAACGCCGACGAAAGCGGTTCACGAGCGGTCCTCACCTCCCCTGAAATTCCAGAAAACGTTGCCCCCAAGTATATAACGCTGTAAACATAAACCCAACCCCTTGGTGAACGTCAGTTACGATCCATAAAGGCTCATTTGTGCCGATTTAAACGTTTTTTTTTTCGTCCGAGCCGCATGATAAAATTGTTATGAAGTTATGAACAAACATTGACCCTCTACGTCGTTCACGAGCTCCTACCAAGAACTCGTCCTTCTACCGCGCTGGTCCAACTGGGAGTTACAGAAATTTCAGCTAAGTTATCGAAACATAAGGCAGGACTTAAGGGAGTGCGCCTCCTCAACCTCTAAACATAATGCCAAATTTGCAGCGACAATAAGGATGATAATCCTGGGAGAAAGGGAACAAAAGACAAACACAAATCTCCAAACACAACTAGGTGACTAGTGCGCGAGTGAAAAAAATCCGCCTGGTCCTGCTTCCGGACCAGGGATCTCTCCATTTCCACTGGAACGCTCTACCAACTGAGCTAACCAGGAGTTAGACGTCAGTAGAGCAAACGGGCTTTAACAGCTGCCACCAGTGTAATATCAACAAGGGTGAACGGCCCGCATTTTAAGGTTATGATAACGAGTCGTCTTCGATAATGACGGGAAATGTGGACGCCGACAGATGTACTTTCCACGCGTACTCGCGATAAAAACAGGTCACACGGTGTCTGTTGACTTGGGATCTAGGCTAGGAGAGTTCTCGGAACTGTTGTTGGCATTCTCTTTAAGAACCAATCGAGGAAATCCTAATAGTCATGTCTCGTTAATATAGACACCGTTAATATAGATACCCCGCTATACGGACACCACTTTCGGGGACAAACTGGGAAAATACATGCATTTTTGTCTCGTTAATATGAACACCTCATATTATGGACGATTTTTTATAGGAACGGAGGTATTCATTTTAACGAGATATCACTGTACTTCAAAATTAGGGGTATTTGAAAGGACGATTTGGAGGCGATGAATTTAACGGTGTGTGTAATAGTGGATATGCAACTAGTTATTCCTTCCACGCTACAGAATAAAAAAGTTATTTATGTACATGAAACGACATTGCTGAATACACGCCAGGAAGTCTAGCGTAATATGTCACGCAATATGGCATTTTGGCAGCGCACCCGTCTGTGTCTTGTTACTGCGTTCTTTTACCGATCTGTGTTGTTGTTGATGCGGAAACCGTACATTTTGTTTTTGAATGATTTTTTTTTTATATGAACATTCGAGCAATAGCGTACGTCATTCACTACATACTAGTACTGGACGTCACGATGATAAGAATGTGAAATGTAAAGGCGGGTGTCTCTCAGCGCGAACCAGTGCCGCAGTTTAAGTAAGATTCAAGTTTGCATTAACTGTAAAAAATATATTCTTTGTTTTGTTTTTTATGAGAGTGAACAAAACTGTAAGTACACAAATTTGGAAAGCTTTTTAAATAACTTGCGTTTTTATATTTATACTTTAGAAGGAAGATGAGTCATAGTGGGATATCTATTTAATTTTCAACATCATCGCAAGATAGGGTATACTATGCGTCCGTAGCAAAACCATTTGGCTTTGCTAGAAAACTTATATACAGCATTGTATAGTTTCTACTGTCCTATAGCAGTATTTTTACTCAAGCGTGCCAGAGAAATATTTCGCCCAGTTGCATCGCTTGATGTTCTCCCCTTGGTTTTCTTCCGTTTTCTTGCGTGCCCTGGCGCTCATTCAGCGTAATTCTCCGCGTCTTCTCATTTGCATAGAACGACGGGAGGACAGGAGAGAGGCTGATTACGCTAGAACTCCATTTTTCCATCATCATTAAGAAGCCAGCTTCGAGAGAGTGGGGGAGAGAGCTCCGAGAGTTTGGTAACCCGGAGCGCCCAGCTCGGTCCTCGACTCGCGGAACTTGGGTTCTTAGTGCGTGTAGAAATAGAAAAAAAAAAACAAAAAACATTGTATTTTTAAATATTGTACGGTTAGCGTAAATTACGGTATTGGAAAGCTACGAGTAAGATAACAAAAAAGAAAAGTAAACGTTCTAACCTTCTTAAGGTTAACCATTTTCAATGCTAATACCCGCCTATGCGATGTCCGCAAAACAGAATTTATTTATACAACCTGAACAAACACTTTTCCATCTATTTTTAAGGTGAGCGTTGAGGAGCGTTTCCTTTTGACCAAGGTTATTACAACTAAGCTTAATTCGAGAGCAATCACTAATTAAATCCGCAATGCCCACGACCCGCTTCACCCCATATGGAGCAGTTACGAGATTAGACCTTTCGAGTAAGCGTTCTGAAAAAAGAATCAGCAGTCCCGCAATCCTGTTAGCGGAATCAGAATTCAAAGCACGCTCACTGAGACGACCCCGGACGGCATACCGACCACTACACGGTCGGTATAATCCCCCCAGTGGGCAGCGCAACCTGCCTGTTTTGAGTCATGCAATCCCTAATAGCCCAGTGACCAACCCGTCTAACGACACGTCGAAAGAGTTTTGAGCGAACCTCCACAACCACCCTCGCCATCATAAACAGAACGTTCCTAACAACACCGTAGGGAAAGCAAGAACGCCACTGGAAATAAATAATACGTAGAGCCGATGGTGTTTGAAGCACGAATTTCCGACCAACAACAACAAAAAAAAGGTGCGAAAAAAATATACGAAGAATAGGCTTCCTCCATTGACGTAGCTAGCACGTTACGAGGTACTCCGTGTGTTTACCCAAAACATAGCAATGTAAACAGCACAATAATATAATAATATTTTGGGTAGGACGTTGTTTGCCAGTGCGTACGACGGTTATGATCATCAGACGTAGATGCAGTCGCCAATAAGTTCTTAGTGCCAATAAAACGCGATACCACTCCGTTTTACCTTATGATCGACCGCAACGGACGCCATTAGCCACCTAGCCAGTCCAACGCTGCGGGCATATCACGTGACTACGATCCCGGTGGGCAGCTGCGCCCTTCTCCAAGGTCACGTGACAATCACGTGGCTTGGGATTCGCTCTGATGGCTCGCAGCGTCTCCCGCGGTCCATCCTAAGCTGAAACGAACTAGAGTCCAAACCGCGTTCGGCCGATTGTTACGATTGTTGTTAGAGTCAGGCTCTCCCCCTCGTCCATTACGTAAGGGTTATAACGAGAAGGCGGCAGGGGTGGGGGAGGGTAATAACCCTCTTTTACTCCCCACGGAGGGTGTTGTTCAGGGGCATTCGCAGTTGCGTTCTTCACCCTAATGCAGGAGGCTGTCCTGGCGCGTTGGGGAGTCGACTGCGTGCGGTAATTCCCTGCTTTCGGACCCCTTCCGCTCCGTGGGGAGACAGAATGAAGCTGTGATTTCGCGGGCGGTGTCCACGCCGACGTTCCAATATGGTGTCACTCCCACTGATTGGGGAGCCGGATAATAGGACCGCCTGTGTATTATTTGTGTTTACACGTATTGCTGTGTTCCTTGCAAAAATCTGACCATTTTTTGGTTTGTTCGAAGTTTTGGTCGTCGTTATTTTTTTTTATTGTTATTATTACCTTTGTTGTCACTGTCGTTATTGGCGGTGTTGCTCTTGTCGTTGATGTGGTCTTTGTTTCGTTTGAATCTTGCGTAATGCGAAAGAAAAGTGACAAGCTAATATTGTTTTAATTTATTTATCGTGGTTTTTCGCTCGCGATAAACGTAGACCTGAACTTGATACATGTATTTAGCCGATTACTGATTTTGACTTCATGTATGTGGCACCCAAGCTTTATGTTTATCTGGTTTATTTTATCTTGAACCGAGATGGCGATTAACGTCGTAGACAATTGCACAGCGTGTAAAAAATCAAATACAGGGTTTCTTGCACCGCAAAAATGAAGCACGCAATGCCGAACGCTCAAACGCAGCCGATATGTAGCACTAACGATCCGAACCAGATGCAAAATTTTCTAAATTAACTTTTATCTTATTAAAAAGTTGCAATTAATGTTATGAAAAAAAAATATAAAAAAATGAAGGTCCGTTCCCGGTAGTTTGCGTATTTCAGCCCCACGTATTCGTGGCCTCTGCGGCCACCATTTTACAAATAAAATTCTTGAAAGTCGCTTTTAACTTTTGAGTAACGCAACGTTTAGTTCTGAAACTTTGGGACCTGGTTAGGACCGCTAGTGGGTTATTTGGGCAGAAACTGAGCGCTCCATGATCTTTAGTTAATTTTTGTAATTAAAAAAATGAAAGACGTTTACAACTCCCTGTAAGGCCGAATTAGAGCGCATCTCTTGAGGAGGAGGAGGGGAGGGTACGGAGGGGACGGTATGCCCCTCCTCCTCATCCGCACCCTCTCCTCCTCCTTCCTCATCTACTCCTCCGTGCTCCTCGTCTCCTCCTCCTCTTCTCCTCCTCCTCCTCCCTCCTCCTTTATCCTCCTCCTCCATCCTCCCCTCCTTCTACCCTCCTCCACCCCCTCCCGCGCGGTGCATTATGGAAAACGTCCCATAATGCAACGCGGGCGTCACCGCGGTGCATTATGGGACGTTTTCCATAATGCACCGCGCGGTTACTCCGACGCGTTACACCGACGCGTTACGGTTACGGCGACGCCGACGCGTTACGCCGACGAGTTACGCCTACGCGTTACTCCGACGCGTTACGGTTACGCCGACGGCAACGGCGACGCCGCCGCTCAAGCCGGAAACGGGCACCTAAGAGTTGCGGTCTAAAAAAAACACTAGTTGTTTTGTAAAGGATGGGGGGGGGGGGGGGGGTAACATTTTTTACTCTATAATATGTATGTGATCGAAAAGTGTTAAGGTAGCTGAAATCTCGTTCCCCGTTACAACTTCGAAAGTAAGGCAGCGATTTATGAAAATAGGAGTGAAAAATAAAATATTTCCATGGCAATACATCACAAGTAAATTATATACTATAAGGATCTAAGGCAAAATAATAATGACAAGAAAAAGTGAATAGCGAATTAGATAAATACCGGTTGAGGGAATAGAAAACACATATGACTTCATAAAATTGAGAGAATAAAACACGGAGGACAAGCACAGGACAACCACGTTCTTTCAAGAACGTGGTTGTCCTGTGCTTGTCCTTCGTGTTTTATACTCTCAATTTTACGTATTCATGTTCAACCCGCTCGCCTTTACCAGACATATGACTTGAAATCGAATTACTGTTTCGTCATAACCAAACTAATTTGAGTTATGAAAATGTTTTGAAATACCTTTTTCAGGCATTGAAGGGTAGACCGAAAGAAAGAGAAAGAGAGAGAGAGAGAGAGAGAGAGCGCAGGAGTGAGAGGGATGGAAAGAAAAAGAAAAATATCAAGAACGGAACAAACGCCTACAAGAGTTCCCGCGGCGTTCGCCTTCTCCACTAAAAGGATACGTCTGCGGGGAAGCCACTTCCCAATAGTGCAGGAGACGCCGTGCGGTGGGTACGTTAGGGTGGTTCCAGTTAAAAGCACTGACGCCGTCAGACAAAACTGTACGTCTAAATATACGCGTTATTATTTGATAACTTAATTTAAAATTGATAAAATACCCTATGTGGGGTATTCCGATTTTATTCAGTTCTAAAAATTAATTTACAGATTCCTTTCCGTTTTCACTATTCAATGTTACTGGACTAATAATTTAATTGAAGAATTTATCCGAGTTCTGAGGATAGATTATGTTTTATATTTTCTACTTCTTTTGTGCATCGCCAAAAACGCCACTACTAATGCCAATTTATTTCGTGGCAAGTGCCATCGACAAAACTCCATACAAACAAAATCAGGGCCTCATTATTAAACAAAATAACCACTTTAAACATTCCCTTTCTGTTATCTAGTAATTAAACTGACTTTTTTTACCAAAGGAATTGACTAATAAGTGATAAATGATACAGTCTCAACTGTGTCATCAATTTGTTTTGTTGGACATTCATGAAACGTCGATGTGTTACGTCTACTTAATTCAACGTTACTTTCTCAGAAAACACTTCCACTAACTACCAGACACAGTCCTCCTCAAAACAAAAACGAGCAAACAAACAAACAAACAGAGAAACAATAATCTAAAGCTTTAACCGATCCTCCACTCTACCGAACTGGTCAAAGAAAGCAACTTGGCCCTCTCGATAAACGACAGAGCCCAATACTCGCATGCACGTAGACAAGAGCACAACGAAAACAAGCACACCCCAAACAAGACAGACAAGCGCGGGCCAACGCACAAATAAGACGGGATAGATGGGCGTGGCAGCATGGGGCGGCGTCGCCTCGTCTCGGCACTGCCCATGCCTCCTGGGCCGAGCGATCCAATTTCTTAGGAAACGCTATAAGATTAGAAGTGAATCGACCATTAAGGGTCCCAGCTTAATCCAATTGGGGGCTCGCCCACGGTCGAACCCCAGTGACGTAAACGACCGTCGGGGAGCGGGAGGGGGGCGTAGGAACGGCTAGGGTGCATGTATTGGGAGCGAAGGCCCACCGAATATTCGGAGACCACCCCGGCTGTGTCGGTAGACGCGGTACTGCGGATGGAGACGGAACTGATATGCTATAGAAGGCATTCGATTAGCGGCTTTTGTTTTGTTTTACTACCGTGCAGCGCACTTCTTTTTTTTTTTGGCAAATGCGTTGAATATTGTACGATGCCTTTGTTTTTATTGTATCCACAGCGGAGGGGTTCGTCTATTTTTAGCTGCATATCGCAGGAACAGTTCAAGTGTGTGGAACCCACGGAATCAAGCCGAAGTGCTCAGGATACACGATAATGAAGATATAGTTTATTGATTCTCGTCTGTGTGGAAGATTAAAGAAAATGATATCAAAGATAGCGTGCGAATATGGACGACCCCTGATGAGTGACGAGCAACGATATAGACTCGTGATAGTATAGCCTGCCTGTTTGGTTTAAAAACCGGGTGGTACCTGAACTCCCACGGGCAAACAAGGTAAAAAAAAAGATTTTATTTTTCATTTGTTACAAATGCTTAAAAGTTTCCCGAAACATGAGCAAGAAAAACAACAACAACAGCAACAACTTATTTATGATTGTTATGAGCATACAACTTTTTTTTTTTAAAACTTGATAAAGCTATTAATATACCGCATTCTACCCATGACATATATATATAATCTCAACAATACATGTAATCCTCATACTTCAAGGTTTAAAATATTGCTCGCGTTATTATTGCACCAGCTGCTGACATTAGCAATAAATTTATTTATATTACACGAATTAAATTGATGATTTAGTGCGGTAATGACGTTACATATTAATCGCATATGAAAGAAAACTGATCAGTCAGTCGCCATTTTTGAGTAAATACGTGCCGTAAAAATGTAAGCCAACTATTGTTTTCATTTACTAGCACACTAAAAAGCTCTCACCCTGTGAACTCCTTTCGCCTGTCTTCGTGTTAGTGCGCACTGTTCCGATAAGGTTAGTCATGAACGAACTCGCCGACACCACCTATTTAAATTAAAATGATTTGTATGATTTGTCTCATAGTGTCTGTGCCACTTCATTACCCCAGTAAAGTACTTAAAAAGACGTGGCGTTACCTTCACTCGTTGAATATAGTTCTCGTAATCAAAACGAGCCCAACAATAACAAAAAAAAGGGAATTTCCGACGGGGTCCCACGGAAGTCACGCACAAAAGACGGGAAAGAGGGGGGAAGGCAGCTATCAGCTAGCAAGTCAAACACAGCCGATATGGACGATCGACACACTCGGTCAGGAACGGGCCACCCCAAAACAGCCAGACAGTGATTCATCCTCGCCCGAGGTTCAAAACCCGTCCCGCTCAACACAAGCGAACTTCCTCGACGCCAAGCTTGATTTGCTTGCCTTATAACGGGCAGTGGCGAAACACTGGAACCGCGAAACACCAGAAGAAAAAGAATATTCAAACGAAACAAAGAGGCAAAGAAGCCAGGAGGGGTCGGCGATGGTGGCGGGTGCGTTCCAATCCGTTCCGGTTTGGGTCCCGGCTAAAACCGAGCGCCCCCGAACCGAGAGTTTGGCCCCGACGGTCCCAGAGCACGGGGGGGGGGGGGGGGGGGGGGGAGGGAAGAAGAACGGTCGCGTAGAAAGGTTTCTCCACCGTGTCACCCCCCCCCCCCCCCCCCCAGCCCCAAGCGTGACGTATTAGGAGCTATTTGTCACGTGACGATTTTTTAATCTCGGACCCCGCGACCGCCGTCGTCGCACCCTGGGTACGCTCCCTCCCAAGCGAATTCCCGACACTCCTCGAATGCAACAACGATGGTCGTCGAAACGTGAACTCCACGAACACAATAAAAAAAAGAAAGAAAGCCAATGCGTGTATGTGTGTGTGTACATTTCTTTCTAGAGTTTGCTTCACGCACGAGTGAGAGGACAAAAAATAATGAAGAAAAACGGATGTCAGAGACGGATGGACTGGACAAGCGTTGCGAACCGGATTCGGGACATCTCGGCGACGCCGGCGCTTGCTCGGAAGTCGAAACGGTCAATGTACAATGAGATACGCCCGAAGAACCCATCGTCAGAAATAAAAGAAGCGCCACGACTTGGGCCGCGACGCGCAGCGCGACCGTTTCAAACACACACCCTCCCTTCCTTTCCGTCCGTCCGATAAAGGAGGAAAAATAAAAGGACCGGCACCATAAAAATTGGAACTCAGAAAGGAAACGGGAAGTCGCGCGATGACGAAGGGAGCGGAAGTTTTTCCTCGGTGACGCTCTTCTTCGGGTAGGAGGGTGCGCTGCGGAGAAGTGGTGCTTGCAGTGCGTGCGCGTGCGGGCGCTTGTACCATCGCTCTTTTTCCTAAAGAGTCGCCATGTTAAGAGACAGAGAGTGCACGGGATGGTGGTACGAAAATAATCGAGCTTCCGGTCACGTGCCTTCTGGTCGTATCGGAAGTGCAGTTGTGACGTCATAGGGTGGGAGAGAGGCCGTGGCGTGTAACTTTAGCCCAATATTTCTTTGTATCTTCTATGAAGACGACTTCATTTAGACCCCGAAATTTTGTTAACTTGATATATAAACTTTTTCGAAGCATTTCTGTTAAATAAGCTGGTCGTGGGTTACACAGTGAGTTTAATAACGTATCCAACGTGATTTCTTAGGCACCGTAAAGTGAGAACGAAAAAAAAAAAACGAACATGAAAAAACGTTTAAAGGACCATTGCGCGTTTACGGGGTGCGTGTTTTCTGATGGATTCAACAAGAGGCTCGTATACCTTTATTCAACTTTCCGTAATAATTTCGCAAGCCGTAAAGAGAAGACTTGCAGCGATAATCTAGAGTGCCAGAAACAATTATACGTTTCTATTTTCTTACCCCGTGATAAAAAAGACAACAGGCGATTGTTTTATCAGTTTAGAGTTGACGTTTCTCGTGTAGCGTTAATTTATTCTAACACCTAGCACCAAACTGCGAGAGGAGGAACAAGCAATAACATACAGCAATGTACGACAATACATTACGATAACATAACTACACAAATACGTTACATTAAGACCCAGTTTTTGATCCTTGTTTAGTTTTTATTTTGTACTTCTCAATCCACTGATCCGCATTTTACGGACATCGTTACATTTCGGTAACCGCGACTATCGAAGATGCATAGAACGAGATGACTGGTCACTTGAGATCCAATATTTTTTCTTCCTTTGTTGACACTTTAAAATCAGCCATATTGGCAACAAACAGATGTACTTGCTCGATAAAGCCCCCTAACTATCATTGTAGTGTCAGCAAATCGAATTCGGGCGCCACAGTGTTGTCAGTTGTAACGCCAGCTTCAGCAGGGCCCGAAACGCACACGCAACAGACGAGGAGCCCATCAGCGCGACGCGCCTCGCCTCGACGCTGCTCAGCCCCAGAGTCACAGAAGGCGCGACAGAGCGTGCAGGGAACAGAAGCCATCGAACCCCCAATCGCTGACCCCAGCGACCATAAAACAACCATTCCTCTTCGGGCCCGCTAATCCGTTAGTCCCCCGGGGGGATCAACGCCGCGACGAGACGCGACATCAGATGAACAGCCGGGGAGAAAGCAAAAAAGAGAGAGATACAAAAAGAAAGAAACAGAACGAGCGAGTGTGTACAAGGTTCGGAGGGTTCTTGGGCGTTGTACACACACGGTACCAAGAACACCCTAGGGACTCCATAGACCACGGCCTGTAGGTACACTTAGCGCCGAAGCTGTCGGCGACGGGGGAAGTGCGCTATGGCCGTCGATTTGGAGACAGAAAGGAAAGAGGTGGGATAGGAGGAGGCTGGAGATGTCGTTATCGAGGTGAGAGATCAGCGGGGCAATGAGCTGGCCCGGCAGGAATTGGGGGAGTCCGGAGGGAACCGCGGAAAGAAGTGTCACTTCCAACGAGGAGGTCGCCTCGCGTATACGCGCTCGGACAATACTACCCTGAAGAGAAGGCCTGTGCATGACGTCATCAATAGCGGACCCCCAAACTATGGTGCCTGAAACGCGTCTCCAACTGGTGTGTTTACCGCGTGTTTTACCGCGTGTGTTTACAGAATAAGACGCTAAACACACCAGTAGAAGACGCGCTCCAGGCACCATACCCAAGCCGCCGCAAGCGGCAGACACGTCGAATCTCGACGTGAGACGCCGCAAAGCGGCACAAGCGTCCGTCTTGGCATCGCCGCGTGGCAACGGCCGCTGCGTGGATCGACTATAGAGATGCCATTTGTGGCGTAAAGGTGATGGCCTTGTCTTCTAGGTGGTATCGGCTGGGAACCCTGTGACTGACATCAAAGAAAGGGCACCGATAGACCAGGAGGCGGACTTCAAAGGAATCGGGGGCTTTGGCTGTGCTCTTAGACGAGTGAAGCGAGGGATGCAGGGGAGGTCACTTCCCGAAAAAGAGGACACTACTTGTAAGCAATGAACGAAGAATGGAAACATAAATAAGAGCTTGTTTTTGTTTCCTAGCCTTGCGACTGGAAAACAGTACGCAGTGCTTTGCCGCTGCAACGTGGCGACTAAAAGCGTATGGTAATTAGGATGGGGATCCGGGAGGAACCCGCGGCACGAATTAGAGCGACTCCATTTGGGGGAAGTAGGGCTTCCGCGTAAGTCCGCCTCTTTGTGGACGGGCGTGACGCCGCCATATGGAAAGTACGCGGGACATAGTTTCTGCTCACCGAAGAGCGAATGCTATTTATGTTCGAGATGCCCGCCAGTGGCCATACATTTGCGGAGGTGGAAGGTTTTGCTTTATAGCCAATGTTATAGACGAAACTGATTCGCGATAGTCGCTGATAAGTACCAAAAATACAGTTAATATTTTGATATATGCAACTGTATTGGCACGGAACACACAGCCTGCTGCCATTTTTCATGCTTTAAGACGCAAGGGTCTTCTTATATTCTCAGTTTTACATAAAGCGTCTGAAACTGATCAAGTGCAATATACGTCCGGATATTTGTTTTCAAGAAGAACTGCATGTACTACGTAAAATCCCGAAATCTCATGCCTATATCCAGGATGATTCGACTTAATTGATACACATTACTTATATGCCGTCAGGTTCAAAAAATACATATCCTTTCATAATTCAAGCTTATTGTTGAGAGTAATAAAAAGTTAGAATGCAGCTTGAAACTTGAAAGCAAGAAAAGATGTATCACGCTGCGATGACCAGACATCTGTTTTTGTTAGTGCGTCGGAATAAAAGAAATAAACCTTAGTTATTATAATCTAGGAAAAGTTCTTAAGATGAAGTGGATATTGTACGAATGACGCTTATTTTTTTTTTTTCAGAAAATTAACCCTGTCTACTGCACTGGTCTTTTATATTAAGCTAAGAGGTGCAACCAATAGGGTTAGATCGAAAATTATAATGCATACAATCTCAACAAGTTGGGAAATAATATAGTAAATAAACCATTCATATAAAAAATAGGACGATTTTACTACTACATCTAATAATCTGTTATGCTTGTCAACAATGAAATTATTATGTTGTAAGATTATATTAAGTAGACTGAGAATGACAATGCAACAACAAGAAGAACTCTGTCATAATGATTAAAGACAGCACAAATTCCACCATTTCAGAAACGACACATGTACCATAATATAACAGAAGGGGACATAAAAAACAAGTATGCCGGTTATCAATTAGCGGTACTAATTACACCGACCCATCTCTCATGTGGGCGTTTCGGTGCCACTAAAACCTTTTATTTTGTTAAATGTCGTATCCCTTTTATTTCGCTCTTGAGCTTATCTCTAACTCTCTTCGAGTCAAGCTGGTTCCTAAAAAGGACGCAATTCATCCATGTACAACTGCACAGGACCCGCTGACGTTCTCCCTCAAGACCGCAAAGACAGATGCTTTTTCTTTTCAGCTTTGGCACCCTCGTTTATTTCTATCCAGCTGTCTCTATACCACCACTCCCTTTTCCCTTTTATTTCCTCCCTCCCAATTTTGAGAACCTTGGTGGAAACTTAAAAGCTGCAGAGATGCACGGATTTGGCCCTCGACTGATCCCTGTCTTCTTCAGTCGAGCACAGTTGTGGCAAAGGAGAGGATACCCGCCGTTTTGTTTCATGAAACGGGTTTGTGTTTTTGTGCTTGCGCCAGCGCGGTGAAGAGTGAGGGGGAGGGGCCGATGTATCTAAGTATGTGCCGCATTGTTTGCTATTCCTCCGGGTGGGCAGGCTTTGAAATGGAGACGTCGTCTCGGTCCCGTTGTAAAATCCGGGCCCAGTACAAATCCCAGGGATTTGAAAAGCCCCGTGGCCGGCTTTGCCGCTTTTAAAAACCGGGTCTGGGTACGACTCGGGGCCTGTCGACAGTTGCCTGGCTCTGTCGAGACCGCTGTCGATATCGGGACGTGACTCCGACGTCCATACGCAACGATCAAGAAAAAGAAAATAAAGAACAGTGCAATGTGTTCGAAGGGAAGTAAAGTGGGGTGAGAAAGGGGAGTCAGGGAAGAGGTGAGTGAGATGAAAGAAAGAATGGGAGGAAGAAGGTTAGGGGGGGGGGGGGGGGGGGGAAGCAAGAAATAATCAATGGGAAAGTATGGCGAAGTAATCCAGAAAACGTGACCGTGAGGAACGAAGAAATGGGGAGGGGGAAAGAGAAGTCAAGAATTAGCAAAACAAAAGAAGAGATATTGGAATAAAGTCGAGAAAGGAACGTGCCGGCAAGGAGAACCCAAACATTAGATAAAATAAAGTAGAAACCTCAAGATGAATAAATACAGAAATGGGGACACAATCATTTGACTGTAAACGAGCGACAAAAAAAGTTGCATTCAGGCCTAAAAAAAAACAAAAAAAAACGGCGTTCTTGTATTTGCACCTTGCTTCAACTTCTTTTAAAAACTATGTACACAAACCGCAAATCACGTGACATCTGTACGACTGTCCAGTAGTTTAACCGTATGAATGCACCGGTCGAGCAATTCGTGATCAGACGAACGTGGCAATATGAAAAAATAGAGAGCACCGACCTTTTCCTAGTGGATTCAGTGCAAATTTTTGTGCCCTTTTCTAGAGGTGACTGTCAATTAGCAGGCAGACGATAAGGGTACCAATGGGTTGCAATATGGTTTGTGAACCGGTTCTGCCTACTTAGATTCTAAAAAAAAAAAAATACCGGTCTTGAACATTATTATTTAATTATTTAAAAAAATATTTCATACATATGCTGCAGTGTTTTTTTTTTTTTTCCCTTTGGGCTCAATATAAAATCAGCCATCGAATACACTGCATTGACTGAATGCCGGTTCATGGTGCTTGCTCTTCTGGCGTTGAGGGCATGATGCTTTCTTCATGCCCTGTCCGAGCATTGTATATCACGTGAATCTACGGAGCCTTCCATCAGTCGCAATGCGTAGAGCCGATAACACATAAACACAAGGCCCCCACATTACGTCATCGAAAGTCGATCCACAACCTGTCCCAAGCAGCAGACAGGCTGAAGATTGACGAGGGAATGCGACAAGAGGCAGACGCTTGCGTCTTGGCGTCGCTCCGCGCCAGCATTTCGCTTACCCTGACAAGCTACCCACGCGTCGGAGACGCGCTTTCGGTGACGCGACCGCGAGTTAGGCGGCAGCGCTGCATGTATCCACTAGTCGTGACGTCAGAAGAGAAAAGGCCTTGTCTCCTAGGTAGCATTGGTAGAGCCCTTATTACGGCCCACTGCCAGAGACGCCGTTCTGTCGTTGTGGGAAAACGTCAATAGATGTGCGCAGAAGGCTACGGGGCATCTTAGTGACGTCATTCTGTAAACCGCCGCCCTCAAAATGACAATATAACCATTATGGCGGGCAGAAAAACAAAAAAGGTGAGTTAACATGTTAGCGTTAAACCATGCTTTTCCGCATCCTGGCTTAAAATAACAAGGCCTGCCTTTATAACCAGATCTCTACCTTCCAGTCGCAGTCACCCATAGTAACTGACACATGACAGGATGAAAAGAACGGCATGGAGGTCTTGTAGTCGTCTCGCCTCCAGCACGATAGAAGGCAATGAACGCGTTCTGAATTCCGGGCATTTGAAAGAGACACCCCGTGCTTCTTGCTCTCCCAGTGACTGTAGCAGACTCTTTCTCAAGAAGTAACTGCAACCCAATTTCTCACCGTCTACTTTCTCGGGTCAGAAGGTAGCGTTTCTACGGGCATCTCTCCAAGTTAACAATTGGCGCAGTAATAAAGTTCTCCCAAATGAGGTTCGCTAACTGGAGGGGTGCCTTCCCCGACCAGGAAGGGAGGGGAGCATCCGGATGGATGGACGGGACTGCCTTGCCACAACGGCCGATCTCTCCGCGTACCACGAAGCGGGGTACCCCCCCTCCCCCTTCACCCTATACCCACCCGCTGTTTGCCTGGTTGTTGCCAATTGGGGTAGAGACAAATTAATGCCCGTTCTACATTTGCATAAAGCGGCCGCGTTTATCTTGGGCCCTCGGTAATTGGCCAGGCAAAGCTCGCAGCACGCGCGCCGCGGGAGTTGCTGCGTGGGGGTATAGGAAGCGGGCGTCGGCCTTAGTCACCCATCTGGACGCGCATCTGCGATTGCGTGCAGTGCTGCGAGGAGTTCCGGAGCTCTCGGATGAAGTGTAGCGATGGGTGGTGGCGTATTGGTGAAGAATTGAACGGAGAAGGAGAACGGTGTCGGTTTGTCTGTTCGTCATATCGAATAGGCTACTTCCATAAATCCGTCACCGCTCGCGTTGCATCCTGGGAAACTGGGGGCCAGAAGTGGAGCGTGTGTGGATTTTGCTTCCCACTGATTCCCACAATGCATAACGTGACATTACGCCGCGATGAGGTGCATCGAGATTTAGAATAAACCTATTGCGGCCGACAATTTTGAAGCAGAGAGTATTGCATGATTTGCATGGTGCGATCTTACTTGTGATTTCGTAGCTGCAACATTGCTCGTGCAGTAGGAAAAAAAAAGAAGAAAACGTTGGTGGAAGTTGCGGTGGCAGCCCTCGCAACTGCAAAATCGCAGGCAAATCGCTCCATGTGAATCAGGCTAGTCTCGCGTAAAATATATAATATATATATAATAAACTGCCGCAATTACCACATATTCCATTGGTAGGTAATGTTGTGAAATTATAGCTGCGCGTCTCCGCCATTCCGCGAAGAATGCTCTCTTAAGCGGGTTTCACATGCAGCGATTTTGGCCCTAGAGCGGCGCGATTTCTGCCGTCGCGGCGCTCTGGCCAGCCGCAGCGGCTGAGCGGCACGGTTACCACCAGGTTGGAAATTTTTCGCCGCGGCAGAGCGGCAGCTTCCGCGTTGGCCACTCACAGCGTGGGAGGAAATCACGTGACAGGAGGAGAAACATTGCACGTAAGCTGCCGCATAAGACGGCGGCGTTTCACGTTCTTGAAGCAGACGACAAGTAGAGAAAGTACGCTCAGCGACTGGTTTGCGGTTTCTTTATTTCAGCGGGTAGAGCTTTGCTTCAGCAGTCGCGTCGGAACTGTTCAGAAGATTATGGAGGAGGGGGATTGCTCTCCCCTTCCTCGGAACTTGTTTTCTCAATAAATTACGCGGCTCTTTTTTACTTTACTCACCTGAGTGCCAAATCTAGCGATGCGCAAGAAACGCTAATCGGAAGTGGCTTGTGCGAGCGCTAGTGGGAAAAAGCTGAGAAGAACTCAACGACACTGAGGTGTCTTTTCCAACACAGATCGTCAGACCAAGTAAGACAAAATGTATCGCGCCCAGTTCAATGAACTGCTTATCTGTGAAGTATCGAAGCGTCGGGTTCTTTGGGACGCGCATCTCAAAGACTTTAGGAACAATGGAACCAAAGAGAAACTCTGGTAAGAGGTGACTGATGCCGTGAAAGTGATCGACAATACCGGTATGGAACCACTGAACTACTACGGGAAGTTCCGATCTAGGAGGTTCGGGTCACAGGTTCGGGTCGGCCATGTCAGTTGGAGTCATTACATCCGAGGAAGGCGCTGCCCGTGACGCTGCCGAGGATGATCCGAGGTTTCATCCTCCGCAACAACGAAGTTTGAAAAAAACAAAACATAAACAAATAAGACCAAGGTTTATTTAGTATTTTAAACGCTTTTGTTTTGTTTTATTAAGGTGAAATTAAAGAAGAAACTGAAAACTAAAGCATTAAAATTGTTGTTAGAAGCCGCTGTAATCGAATGTGCGGATCTGCTTGCTGCAAGCAACATTGGTCATCGCAACGGCAGAAAACGCTCATGTGAAATGAAACCTCGCGATCCGTGCCGCCGCGCCGTTAGCGGCAACGATTTCGACCGCTGAATCGCTGCATGTGAAACCCGTTTTAGGTCTGTTTCACAGGTAAATTTTTTTAAAGCCGAAATTGTGACGCCGAATAGGCGTCGTAATCATCGCCGCCCTTTTCAGACGCTACTGATGACGATGCAGCAACATTTCCACTGCACGCCAAGGAGGCAAGCTCGGATGTTGTACGCTCTTACTTCCTCTTCTTTTATCTTGAACCAACGCGGCGAACGGTGTTGTCTGTCCTAGCTCGTAGCTTGTGTACACCGTTTCACCTTACGATGAATCGCAGCGGTCGCTACGAGCCATCAGAGTCAGTCCCAATGCCGTGTGTGTTTCATGTGACCTTCGGAAAGGGCGCTGCGACACGCGGGTAGGGTGGGCCGGAGGGAGAGGTGCGCTCATCGCCTGGTTCGGCAGAGTAGGCTGGATGTGGGGGTGTGGGTGCTTTTTGCTTCTCCGCATTGTGGTAGAAACGCCACCTGTACATGATACGCTGCGCAGGACGGCGTTGTTGCTAGCAGTCAAGTCACACGTGATACACGGCACTTTATTCTAGCCAATTAGAGCATTGTTGTCTAGGATCAGGAAAAAAAGGAGGAGGTTGAAGTCGAAGTTGTTTTGATATCACCCTTTACTCAGGTGAGCTCCAGATTTGTTTAGTTTTCGGTACCTGTGTGCACTGTCAGAGCTTTTATTGACGTGTAGTCATTGCCAAGAATGACAGAAAAAAGCGAGATTGCGGGTAAAAACGACACATACATTAAAATGTCTTTGTCGCATGAACATATGGATCATTTAAATCATGGCGCGTTAGGCTCGTCGCGTTGGGGCAGGCTCCGGCATATCATAAATTGATTGAAGAACCCTCGCCCAGCTATGACCGCGTACTTCCGCCTAAACCACTTTAATGGACCTCTTGGCGAATATCTGCTGCCACCTAGACACGCGAATCGGTTCGAGACTAGGTGACTGGAAAACAACGCGCGCCCAAGGCCTCTCCCACCCGTTCCACACCCAAAACGTCAGCTACCTCCTGTTCACCCATTGAGGCGATGTGACCTAGATACGGCTCCCCCAAGCTCACCTTTGTCCCCATCGTGCGTAATCTTCTGCCCCGAGGTCGACACAACGAAACCGCTCAAAGGCGAGAAATGCAAGATGGCGGATTGTTTGGAACTAGATACTCTCGAACCCAGGCGCATGAAATACTCCGCGCATGCGCACCGCGTATTTCTACAAAAGGTCCATTTCAGAACATTGAGAAATAATCCACGGCTTCGGGAGAAGTGTGGGGGCGCTGGAATCGAATTTGATGCAAACGTCATAGACCTGCTCAGCCAATCACTATCTGAGCCGCGCGCCGTACATTTGTGCAGCAGTCTAATTACAGTAGCGTGGATAATATTTACAGATCTCAGGTTAAGTCTCAGACTGGTGCACTCGATAAGTCACCCCTCCACAGAGTCGAATCAGGCCGCCGATTCTCAAAAACAGATTGCCCTCTCGCAATTCAAAAGCTCACAAAGCCCGATTTGTTTTCCCTCACTCGATACTAAAGAGAAAGACAAGAAAATTAGCAAAGGATCTGTACGAGTACATGAATTTATAAGAATTGCAACGCACTTCCCCAGATGAAGGACGTCTGAAAGGTTGGAAATACTACTCAACTCCATCGCTCTCCTCTAGAGTGAGAGCCCGGCCACCTAACCTTACAAGTACATTTTTCTCTTCTCTACACCAAAAGATGAGGTCCGTCTCCAAACCTGGAAAATAAATATAATAGGATAGCTATTTGGACAGCAGGTCAGCGTTGTGAAACATTTATTTCGAAAAACGTTTTAGTAAGGGAGTGCCGGTACTTCCATACATAGCCTCCTCTATACTAACAGAGCTTGGCAGATCGCCACGAGATACGGCCGCCGAAAGTGAAAAGGTAGAGCGGCAGACAAGAGTCATGCAACGGGCGCCCCGCAGCGGCGAGACTCCAAAACACTAGCCCCAAGCAATGGAATGTCCGCTCGTACTCCTCGCATTCCCGCGCTACCGCTTCTTTTCTCGTCAGATTTTAAAACCATGTTTCGGGTCCTCGCTGCTGCAGAAGCTGTGCACTGACTACAGGGTCCCCGAGAAATGCTCTGTGCTACCAGATCCTCGCGCTCCAAATCTGCAACTGGGCGCTCTATGGCTCTGTCGTCGAACTGCCGGGCTTTGTGAGTATAGAGGAGCCTATTATTCATATTATTAGTTGAGACACTTCAAGTTGATACGAAGGCCTCATACTTTTTTTTTTTTTTTAAATGACAGCACCATGTGACGAATCGTCCCTCAATCGAACTGTTGAATTCTCGTATTTATTCTCTGCGTGCTACGGTTCTCATGAAGGTTTAAGTTTATTCTCGTAGCGCGAAATCGTTACAGGAAATAAGATAAAGCTCGGTGGGTTGAAAAATGGTCAGCAGCAGCATGCAACTGATTATTGCTCACCGCTAACTACCCGGAGGGGGGGGGGGGGGGGGGGGGGGCGGACATAAAATTAGTTACGTAGCTTTCCCAAACCATCCTCCCGTATCGTTCGCCTCTTTCTCATCCTTCTTGCCAATTGTTTTCTCAAATATAGACCACACGTGACCATTGAATGGTACATGGTTGCGTCTAGTCGCACCAGGTTGTGCCGTGGTTCTGTTCATGATTGCGGCAGCTGACTGCGCCCGCTGTCTTTTATTTGGTCGTGTAACGAAAAATTCAAGCAGTTATTTTGTTTTTGTATTTTAACACTCCGTTACCATCGTGCAATTGGATACCAGCGTTCTAACGATGCGAGTGACTTCGTTCAACTTGAGAAATGTGTTTTCCATAGATAAAAATTTAAATACAAATTTTGACAAATTATTTTGTGCACGCCCGTGTGACAGGTTTTGTGGAGTGCTCACACCACTTCACAATACGTTTGGAAGTGTCTTAGCATGCATCGCAACCAATATTGAACCATAACCCTGCAGGTGAATTTGGCTATATACCGTGATTAAAGGAACCATGAAACGATTCTGAAATCGAATTTCATCCACCGCACGTCGTAAAAAGTGTGAAAAGAAACACAAAAACACAAAAAATAGGGAGCCAAAAAAAATTCTTCGCTATAAAAATTTTAAAAGAAAACTGGACTCTTTTGCGCCTTCTTTCCTTCGAAAGCTCTCTGCCTTTTCACTGCGATGCATCTGCGGAATCGCAGCACGTCAGCCGAATCCACGTCGCCTACTGGGTAAGCGCCTACCTCACCAGCACCGCGATCATAAACAAGAAATAGCCGGCGAGTGTTTCCTAAAAGTTTTGTTAAATAATATTCAGATCCACATTTTGTAGCATAATTGAGATGTGACAAAAATTGCCAAATTTGATCATGCTGAGAGCCAAGCGCCATCTATCGTGTGGTAAACGAAGCAACTATCGCACTTGCGCAGTAGGGCTGGTAGGGCCGACAGCGTCGGGTCGCGACGACCAACGAACGTTTATTTTTCTACGTGTTCTTCGCGTCCCGACTTCAAGCAGAAAGAAAAAAAATACTTCAAACAGACCACGACGAGCAAGAACGCTAGATCCACAAACACCCGAGAAAAGCTATAACGGCCACGAATCCACCGACCCCAACCAAGCGAGCTGGGCAGAATATAGGCCTAGCAGGCACTCCGACTCGGCGCAGCGTTGGTTCGACGGTACTTGGCCAAGACCGTCTGCCCACGACCGGCTGGCGCGCTGAATGGAATATGCCCGCGCGACCCTTGTGGACCCTTCCCGTATTATAGTTTGATCTCTGACCTCAATTTTAGATTAAGAGGTGAGGTCAATCTCTTCCCCTTGTCATCTCCTTGTTTTCAGAGGCAGAGTTGACGAACACTGTCGTCGAAAAGGGACTCTTGTTGATTCTATCTTCTTGTTTTGTGTGATATAGAGCTCGAATAAACGCCGTATAGATTACCTTCGTAACACGGTATGTACACTTTGTTATTAGTATGCCATTTTTATTCTGACATGACTGCACGTCACTGTCGAGCTATAAAAGTTCGTGGGAGCTACGTGCAATGCCGGTCCAACCTTCCTTTGCCGAGTGCCACGTCAGTATCGAGTTGCATTCGTAAAAGATCGGTCCCGAAGCGCTTACCAACAGCGCGAATACAGCACTTCCATCAAACGCGCGTGTCCGCTCCGAGTGTGAACACGTATTTACGTGGCTCTTGCTGACAATAGAGAGTTTTAGTAGATCGTTCCGATACCTCCGATAGCCCCGATAACGATACTATGCATGCGCAAGGGAGGCAGTGGCGGAGTATCGTGATCGGCAGTATCGGAGGTATCGGAACGATCTACTAAAACTCTCTAAAGTCGTAGTTCAAACGAATCTTTTTTAACGTCAGCTCGCTCCTGTATCTCCGAGGCCGCGAAAAACGCCGCGGCAATTTGTTTCCATCTACGTCGCTTTGCAAACGACTGACACGGGCCGCCTTTTACCAACAATGACAGTTGGGTTGACTTCTGGATTCTTCACCGGAAGACTCGCCGCCCTTTCCAACAGACATACCGGCGTATGAGACTAGTCCCATGCTGTCGCTGTAGCGCAACATATCTTATTGAATTTCGCTCAGCTGCGATGTGTCCATGGCTATCGCGGCGATGAGAGGCGCCGATTCAGAAAATACGTCGGTATACCATCAGCGCAGTAAAACCTACCGGCGCACCCCCAACTCGCCGCCACTAACGCTCCCATTCTCCTACTGCGGAGAGAACTTCCGGTTCCTGTGCCAGAGTACGTCACGACCGTCAAAATTTCACCGCAACTTGTTTTGCGGTCAGTTGGAGAGAAACAAAAAGTCGATATTTCATTAATTTTTTTGTGTAGAAGTTAATGAACCGACACGAAAACGGATGCGTGTTCGGCATTCAGTGAACGTTGAAGGTTTAATGTAAAAGTTATCTGGCAAAAGTGAAAAGGTCATTTCATGGTCCCTTTAACGTTGAACCAACTCAATTTGTCTAGGCAGGAGCCCATATATTCCTGGCACGAGTGTCGAAGTCATCAGATTTGAAGCGAACGAAACTCCAGTTCAATGACGCCCAGTCACTGTTGCAACAAGGGGCCGAAATTAATTGTTGCAGCTCGGTTTCTATCAAAATCAAAAAGATCTAACTTCACGCTACTGTGAAGTTCAGGCCATAGTCTAACAGTGACATGCCGGTAGACGAAACTCCCCGCGGAAGGTTTCTGCAGCCGTTGACAAAGCCCCATCTTGGTCTCGGCAACCGCCGCACACTTTTGTTTACTCAAACAACTTAGCGGCTCGGTTCGTCCACTTGTCGTGGTCCATCGTCCGCCCATCAGGGTCTCGCACGTTTTACCGGTCTCGTTAGACCCCACCGGACGGACCGACCGGAATACTCCGGCGCGCAAAGCGGGGCGCACCACGCCCGCTCCTCGAGTTTTGTTTGGTAATACCATAGCATCCTCTATACTCATAAAGCCTGGCAGTTCGATGACGGAGCCATAAAGTGCACGGTCGCAGATTTGGAACGCGAGGATCTGGTAGCAGAGAGCATCAAAGAGCCATTTCTCGGGTAACCTGGACGTCAGCGCAGAGCTTTTACAGCGGCGAGTACCCGAAACACACTTTCGGGTCCTCGCGTCTCGCTGCAGCGTCTCGAGGCAGCGGCGAGACGCTACGTTTCGGCGTCTCGCCGCAGCGGGGCGCCAGTCACGTTGCTCTCCTCTTATCCGTTGTCTGCCGCACCACGGTACCACCTTTTCCATTTCGGCGCCAGGGTCTCGTGGCGATCTGCCGGGCTTTGTCAGTATTTGCTCCTCGGGACCTCGCCGCCTCGGCCTCACCCGCCTCGCCTTCGATACGCTCACGTAAACCCTAGCGGACGGAAGCGAGCGCAACGCTACGCCCACGTGCTATGCCGCCAACCACCCTCCTCGAGTGTGACAGGGTCGCGTGCACCCGACAAGGGTGTATGTCTCGTTTAAACATTTTATAGCTTGGCACTAAAATAACCACGAGTCTTTCTTTCTATTTTTTTTTCTTGAGAAGTGCCCGAGCAAACTAACGTGAAAGTAACTTGCAAACTAACGAGTAAAGTAACAACTACTTTTTTACGGGAGTAATTAGTAACGTGAATCTATTACATTAAAGGCTAAGTAATTTGTAATTGTAACCCGTTACATTTTTTTTTTTTTTATAACGGGCATAATCTGCTCCTTTCTCACGACGACATGAAGAATGCGCGGACTGAGGCGACGGAGCGTCGTGTGGGATGACGCGTCACATGTTAACGCGGGACACACGTCAACACGCGCAGGTGGTTGGCGGAGCAGGTGTTTGGCGGATGGCCAACTCTTCTACCTTCTACTGTGCCACGACAGGCGCGCTTCGCACTGTCGAGAAAGCTGTGATAGTTTCCGTTAGAATGCAATACAATTCTACGTTAGAAGCAGCGTGATTTTGAATGGCTCTTTTCGGCCAACTGTTTTTTTTTTTTTATTTTTTACACGTTACCGGTCACGTTTACGGTTGCTTACAATTAGGATTGGCAAGCGTTCTGAATAATCCACTTTCATCTCGGAGTTCGAAGCGCCTTTATTAGACAGTAATGAGGGCTGCGTGTGCACGATCGTTGTTTCCTATAGTGTCTGTAGCAGAAATAAACACAAGACCGTCTCTATTTCCTTTTAAAGAGCCCTTGGCACCTGTGCGTACGAGATCCCTGTTATTACACGTTACCGCTCTTTTTTGAAATAATAAAATTCAAGAGGCTTCGAAGGACGAAACGGAGGCTTTGAATTAGATTTCCGAATAGCCCAATTTTAAAATTTACCTATCTAAACGCGTAATTCAAATTGAGAATTGTTCTTCTAAATTGACATTTTCACGCAATATTCAGACTGCCGATAGGTATATATGCCGTGAAATTGAACCGGTAACTCGCTATTATTAATTATGATCACCATGCACTGGTCAACAGACGTCGCACACTAGGTAGTACGCAGACAAGAACAAATCAGTGGTCGAAAAAATGACTCACTAAAAACGCTTAAAGAAATTAGGTGAAAAACAAAAATGAGAAGCGTAATGTAACATGACCTGTGCGCTGCGGTTTGGCCCCACAAAATCTAACATTTATTTGTTATGAAACGATTAAACGAAGTTACCAAACAGCACAAAAATAGTGGCAACGACACCACTTCTTTGGCAAGAAGATGGCTTACCGAGAAAAAAAAAAAAAAACAGCAGAACGCCTATTCTCGCCATCTTGCAAGACAATGCGCGTGCAACACTACGAATGTATTCTGCGCCACAAAACCGCTCTATACACTGTGGTATCTAATCCATGGCAGTCAACAGCACCACCAACAACAACAACAAAGGCTCGAAAGGTAAACAAGCGACCGATACCGGGGATCCTGCCGCGCGAGGAAGCCCCCCTCAGTTCCCAACGCCCACCATAAAGGAAAGCCGGTGGTGCTCAGTGCAAGGATTGATCGAGGGACAGGCAATCGGGCTGGCAACCAAACAGCCAAGTCGAGGGCATCGGCTGCCGGGGGAAGCCCGAATCAGGACGGCCTGCCGTGAGGGATCCGTTACAGATGTACTAAATGGCCACTTGTAACCCGATAATAACTCAGTCTCGCGGAGCCGCACCGCAAGATGCCATTGGGATCGGTTCCTTGGAGCTGCTGGGCCTCCTCTTTTCACGTCTGTCCCCTTCCCTTCTCCAATCATTCTCCGCTTCCGACTGATTCGCTCCCACACCCCGTTTCACGGATGTGGACTGGGGCTGATGCTGCCGCAGCTCCATAAAAACGCTGTCGGCTGGGTGCCTGCTGTTTTTACTGCGCTGCGTGGTCACTGCTGGCACGCCACAGATCGAGTGATTCGGGGTCTCTTTCTGATCGGAACTTTGATCTGGGATTCTGGTAAACAGTGGGATAAGCTCATCTTATGCCTGTCGTTTGAGACTGTTGAACAGGAATGGTTTTGGGTGTGCTAGTTGAGGTCCCCTTGACGGACGCTAACTGACAAGGTATTGGTTTTTGACACGCTGTAGATCTACTGAGCGGCTGGGTGGGCTCCTTTGTGTGTCTGTGTGTGTGTGGGGAGGGAGGGGTTGTTCCAGTTGGTGAGTTCAGCCTGCAGGCAGCCTTGGCATGATGCCTTAGCTATGCGGAGCGCAAGTTCGTCTGCTTCTCGCACAGGCGTTGCAGTGCTGTCAGAACGCCGAGCCCTTATTGGCTGATTGAAAAGTAAAATAGTGTGTAGACCTGAAAGCGTCTAGCGTTGAGGTCTACTCACTATTCTTTCAATCAAAGCCAATAAGGGCTCAGAATCGTTCTGACGTCACCGCAACTCCAGAGCAAGAAGCAGACGACTTGCTCTCCGGATTGGAGGCATCAAGCCTCTAGAAGGTTTACCTAATGCATCTCGTCAACAAAAGTGTTGAGGTTTTCTCTTGCAGACCAAATTTGTTGGAGCGACCATTCAGCTCCGGTTCCTCTCTTTTCCTTTCGCTCAACAGTAACAAGAACAACAACACGGTCGCACAGTCACAGTCATAGTCTTGGTCACCTTGTCTTAAGAGAGCCACGGCGCTGCCGAAAGACAAGTCGTCCATAAAGGACCGCGGCGCGGCTAATAAAATTATAGTGTACAAATGAAAGAAAAAATGCGACGATGGTTCAAACGTAGCTTGTGGACGAGAGCGAGAAATGGATTAATAAAAAATAAAGAACAGATGTTGTTACTATTCTTTTAGTGTAAAGTTAAGTATTGACATCCGAAAGTATCATACAATAGACCCTCGTTCACCTATAGGGATACCGCGGGCAACCGACGCCGTACGCCCACCACAAGACCCAGCCATAGAAGCCCAAACGGCGACAGTAACACCACTTGGGCGGATCTTTTTTACTATTTCCCCTAATGGAATCGTACAGCCAGCAACGTCTACCCGCTAATGTGAGCGGGAGCTCCTACTATCCTAAGTGGCGAATAGCCACATGGAAGTGGAAGGACAGCCGCCAGTTGCTTACAGTAAACCGTGGCTCAGAGCAGTCGGGAGAAGGGAGAGGGGGAAGGGGGGCCCTTCAGTCCGTGAACCGGGAGTGGCAGTAAAAGGGACCTTTACGAGCGTTACGGCGGCGGTCAAGACCACGGACACGATGGTCCGGTGGGCAACTGGCTGTCGGTGGCCACGTTTACGACGGCGGGCGCCCACCGTGGCTGACCGCACTACGCGCCGCTCGGAGTAAATACACGGAAAAAGGCGGAAGCGTCTAAGTACCACCGCACCGTACTCGTGGGCCCGGCTCGTCCGTAGAAGAATGTAGCTGCGTCTCGCCGGGTTCATTGATCAGATTAGTTGTTCGAGAACTGAAGGCTTTTGAAACAATTGGAAACTGGGGGGGGGGGGGGCAGGTTTGAACCGCCGAACTCAGTGGGCTATGATAAATGAAACGAGGTACGTTCCCAAAGCAAGGTACCGGTGAGAACGCATATTCAAACAGATTGCAGAAAGAACCAGGCAGCTGGCGATTGCAAATTGTGGCTAGTTTTTGACTCTTTATTTTTAAGTGTTTTGTGGACAATGTAAAAGGAGAATATCGGGAAACCAATTTGTTTTTTCCTAACCAAAACCTAACTTACAGATATGTATGAAGCCCCATCAATAAACTATTAGTCCATATAAATACAAGCACAGTCATTCTCTTTTTCCCCTAATACTTGTTTTGGGTCATTTGACGAGGTGGTGGGGCAGACGCATTCTACAAAATTTGTGAATGAACACACACACACACACACACACACACACACACACACACACACACACACACACACACACACACACACACACGCACACGCACACGCACACGCACACACGCACGCACACACGCGCGCGCACACACACAGACACTTGACCTTCTGCGGTAGAAATTTCAACGGATGTTCGTAGACATTAGGCATACCGTAAACATTCACTGAGCAAAGTACCTCAGGGCACCCGAAAAATCCCGGAGCTCAGCTTGCAAACGTCGGAAAGGGAGCAGTCATTGCTGTATGGAATCCGAAAACAAGCGAACGACACGACGAACTAAACGAGAGAGCGACGCGCGTTTCGCCCGCCGCGCACGAGATGGCGCCACCATGAACGACGTCGGGTCACTTCGCCATTGACCGATGCAGGCCCCCGCGGTCAGCGGCGCAAGGAGCAAAACACGAGGCGCGCTTAATAATAATAATAACGACTATAAAAAAGACGCAACGAAGCAACATCAACGAAGGCAACAGCAGCAAAGAAACAAAAAGAAAACGACTCGACTTGTAATGAGGTGAAAGAGGAATTAGCGGGGGGCAGCCAGCGGCAGGCATCCTACGAGATTCGTGACGAGCAATTACGGAAACGTGGGCTAATTAAATAGTCGCGCGAGCGTGTGTGTGTGTGCGCGCTCTGAATTATAATTCATTACACGCACGGACGGAAAGGCATCGAGTATATCGCGCGCCGCCGCTACTCGGGGACCGGTGCCACCGATGCCATGCTCAGCTGACTACCGACGACGCTCGAGATCAGTACCAATACTACCTAGAGGACAAGACCTGCCCGGGTCGTCATCGTTAGTTGATCCCCGAACCGCCCCAAGCGAAAACACGCTGAAGTTTGATGAGAGACGTTGCAAAACGGCAGGCGCGTCTGCCTTGGCGTCGTCGCATGCTAACGTTGCTTTTTCCGTGACGCCGCGAGATGCGCTAGTGATGATATTTGGGTAAGGGGGAGGAGGGGGGATGACAGGGGCCTTATTTTTTAAGTGGTATTGTTACTACTTTCGGGAGGTCGAAAGGGCATTCTGGGAGCGCTTAGTCGTCACCTTAATAAACATGCGTGCAGAATTATTATACAACGTGAAGAAAAGGCTGACCCCGGCTATACAAAAACTCAGCAGAGGCCCATGCATATAGGCACGGGCTCCTAAGCGTATGAGAACCGTGTGATGAAATCATTCTGGCTACTGGCATATTTCTGCTCGTGATGTAAGCACGTGGGATTGCAGGTTCGCCAGAAATAGACAGTCATGCCTGGTTCACCTGGACTGCGTTAATATGAATAGCCCGCTATAAAGGCAAATTTTTCGGGGACGAGCTGGGCAAATAATTGCATTTTTATTTCGTTACTACGCACAACTTACATCATGGACCCCTTTTTTAGGGGGGAGGGGCGGATTTGTTTGTACTAGAGAGTTTTAGAAGATCGTTCCGATACTTACGAGAACGACACCCGATCACGATACGATGCATGCGGAAAGGCGCCGGCGAAGCATCGGGTATTGTTGTCGGAGTCGGCGGAGCGATCTACCAAAACTCCCCTCTCTATGAACGAGAATTAACTGTATACCTATGCCCGGGATCAAGGAACTCTGGCATTTCAGTAAAGTCAATGAGAAAATGAGAGCGGCATACATCAAGCGCCGGTTATCTTCCACCGTGTTTTGGCTGCGCGAGCTTGATCGAGGTTCACGAGACGGAGGTGTGTTACCGAAAGCAGGAAGATCGCGTTGGAGTCGGGACTGATGAAGGAACTCCCTGCAATTCTAATCCTGTCAGATAGGCGTCGAGATGTTTCGGTAGTTCACTCTTCTTGTTCCCTTTCGTTACGTCACGACCAGGATTTGCCTCGCCACGACGTCACCAGTTGTGATCCTGGCTATCTTATGATCAGCTGCGACAACAAGTTCGATGGTGTGTGTAAGAAGCAGGGTGGAAGCTAGGAGTCATCGCGTTCTTAAACCAACACGGTCCAAGTTGACACTCTGATGAGGCTCTTGTAATCTTAGTTTGGCCAATCGTGAAAAGCCCACCACGGCGGCGGTTTCCCTTTTCAATCATTCCAATTAGAGCCACTAAGTGAGCTGCGCTTAAAGTATCGGCACTCCGTTCCCCGACATTGTTGTGGGCGCCGCTATTTTGGTTCGTATGCAGAGCAGACGCAACTGCCGATCGTCATGATTCAAAAGTGCGACTTCCTCAGCGTTAGATTTGGTGTTAGGAAGCTCATGTAATATTGCTTTTCTCTGTCGCGAACTGTTTAAAAATTTGTGGAGGGCGAAAAAGCGTATTTTGTGATTTCAAATAAAGCTTCAGATAACTAGAAACCATGGTTTTAAGACACAATATGGCCAAGTGTCGTTACTCTGAACCGTAGCTTATGGGCCTCCTGCGCTGAAGCTTTGAGCAAACTGTGGCGCCCTCGTTTTGGGTGTTACAAGCTCACCTGGTTGGGACTCCCACTATTGTGGCGCCTTCGTCGTGATTTTTTTCCTTCTGTGTAGTGCAGAAGAAGGGAAAAACACCTTTGTACGTCCGAAATCGGCTACATTCAAAGCCGCAAGACAATCGAAAGTTCCGGATTCATGCCACCGCCTCTAGGGTACGCATCTCGTATCTCTAAGTGGTGACGTTATAACATTTGGCGTCCCGACGTTTTTGTTTTTTCTTCCCCTTTATGTTTCTTTGGGACGGTGATACGGCGTTTCTTGGTTCACGCTCTTATCGTCCTAGCTTTGGCCTGTGCTTCGACGGCGTCAGCATTTGTCGTTTTTTTGTTTTCTATTTTCTCGTTATCGTGTTCCGCGCCAGAGCAGGCACGCTTCTATATGTGTGACAGTTTGAGTCGCTCAAGTTTGTACTACCCAAAACAAGTCCTAACAAGTCATTTTTCGCAGCGCCTCCTGGGAGGATGCCTATTTAGTGGCACTTTTACAAGTCCACAACCCAGCACGCGCGTGTTCGTCACTTCGGAAAGCGAGCAAAGCACGTGCCATGCACACGAACACTGAAAATGACACGGCCGAGAAACGCTTCGGCTAGTGACAATTTTTATCCCATGTTTTTAAACCTACTTTCAGTGCTCCGTCGTTAGGTCGCCAGGCGCTGTGAATATCTGATTCGCTCAAGAAGCCTGGCGAGCGAACCTGCCGTCACAGCTTTATGTTCTAGCCGCCAGGTGCCGTCGATTTCGTAGAAGTCGACCATTGTATATGCTTGTGCACAGCGACGGAACGAATCGCGATTTTCGTCCGGGGGTAGTGTACCACATGACCAACACGTCACCGATTCCTACGAACCGCGCCTCGTTCACGGGTGTGCGGACTGAAATAGCCGAGTGTTTTTTCACACCCGGATTTTGGGCGGGGATACGGCAACAGAACAACGTTTTTAGAGCGCAGCTCTTAGGCGCTCGTTTGCGTGTTTCGCGGCGTCGGCGTCGGCGTAACCGCGCTAAATTAAGCGGGAGAATCGACGTCTTGTGACCTGAAAACCAGTTCAGTTTCCCCGCTAAATTTAGGGGGGGGGGGGGATGACGTCACATGACTTGGTGTCACGTCACCTATGAACATATTCAGTTTCTCCGCTAGATTTAGCGGGAAAATTGGCGTCATGTTACCTCAACACAAATCCAATTCCCCGCTAAATTTAGTGGGGAATTGAATAGGTGTTGAGGTCACGTGGCGTTAATTTTCAGCTAAATTTAGTGGGTAAACTGGGGGAGGAGGGGAGGGTAAGGAGGAGGAGGATGGGAGGGTACGCTGTAGGAGGAGGGGAGAGTACGGAGGTGGATGAGGGGAAGGTACGGAGGAGGAGAGGGTAAACAGGAGGAGGAGAGGGTACGCTTCGTACCCTCCCCTCTCCATGCTCTCCAAGTGTGAAAGAAGCTGCAGGAACCTTGCCCGGCTGACGCGCCGCAGGTTCCGGTTTTGCCGCGGATCCGCTTCAAAAATCTTTTGTTGAAACTCCTCTAGCACGCCGCGACTTTTTTCTGCATGTTCATCCAGCCTTTTAACCAGCAAGACCTTTCCTGCGGCTGTTGTGTACGGAAGTGTTGTGCGCGAGCGTGCGGTGCGTGAAGGCATCTCCAAACGCCGCTCAGCGAGCCCAAGACTTAGTGGCTTCCATACGCCGAAGGCTCCTCGAGCGGGACCATGCTTGTGTCAGCTGCCGTGAGTTAGTAAAGCTAGTGCCCCTTCGCGCTAAGCTTATCAAGGTCTTCTGCATCCCTCTGTGCTTAACGGCGGCATACAACGATTCTTTTTCGTGGTATACTGCCGCGATACCGTAACGGCAGACGTCGCTTTCGCACTAGGACAACGGTGCCAAAGTGCGATGTTGGCGTTTCGTGGCATTGTGAGATCGGGAAAAAGTTTGGTTCCTTCTCGCTGTCGTCTGCTCGTTGCTTTCTTTGTGTGGATGCCCTTGAGAGACGAACAATTTACGGACGTGTCGTCCCGTGATCAATCCATCGGCGGATCAGACCGTCATGTGAATCGGCCATTACAAGCGCCTGGAGTGTAACCATTCTACCCGCGCAGTGGCAGATTTGTTTTTCGACCGTGAAAGTGTGTTGAAGATTGCGTTATCACGTAATCAACGCGCGTTCGACGAGTGCAGTGCAGGTAAAGGCAACTAACTACCTTTAGGTTTACCCACTCATCCTTCCAACCAGAGATCGGCGTTCTGACGTCATCGCGCGCTTTCGTTTCCTCCTCTCCCTCAGTTTCTCGGCGCATAACAACTGAACCCTGAATAAGTAACCAGAAGAAAACAAATTTCTGCAATCTCTTACTTTTTAGGTTGTTCTGAGGGATCCTTCAGAGGTTGTAATGGTTTCGGCGACTATTCTCAGTTTACGAGGTGCACAGCGTCTCGTTCAAATTTCTAGAACAGTTACATGTTGAATAATAAAACGAGGAATTAAGAATAACCATTTTTGCGATACCAGTGCCGATCTTTCAACAATATTCGACGTTCGCAAAAACAATGTAATCCTTAGAAAGTTCGGAATTGGTCAAATACAAAGCCAGATTTGATTTTTCATTTTCGGTAAAATAAAAGAGAAATGAAATTCAAGCCACACGATCTGAAAGGACGGGCCTTGAGATTTTTCTAAATCGCTTCGGGAGAAAAATTACGAAATATACGTATCATAAACGTAATATGAAATGTAATGAAAAAAATGCTGTCGATCAGCGCGTGATCTAGTTTCTGAGAGTTCCCCCTAGCGGGTTTACTGCCCACACATCATTTCCCAAGGTCTTTGAGATACGCGTTCAATATGACTAACGTTCTACCATGCCAATTTCGAATCTGAACCAGTGCTTTTTGAATTCGTAAGATTTTATTTTTGAAGCACGAAGTATGATGTTTCAATAAGATGGGAAACAGACAAGACAAAAATACTTCGTTTGAATATTTCAGATTTCTTTCTCTTTTTTTTTTATTTAAACATCCGTGTGATGCTTTATGTCGATGTCAGTAACATTTTATAATGTCGCTTAGGATTTTCATTCATCTGTTAACCACGAGATAGCAGTGATCGAGCCATTCGCTTAAGTTTTCAATCATTTTTTGCTCTGCTTTTCTTTTTTTTTACGTCTTTTTCGTTTCCTAACCCATGTTGTAGTTCTAGGCTTTTGTGCTTTATGCCAGGTTTGAAAATATTGTTCCTTTGTTTGTCTGTTTTTTTTTTCTTGTTTGCAGGCTCGTGTTGCGTACTTGTGCTGCAGCACCGCTATGGCTCTCCCTCTCCCTCTCTTACTATTGGCGTTGGAAGGAAACCCGAACGCCATCGGAATCCCTAAGCAGCCTCTCCGGGAGTCTCGGTGTTCCATGTCTCGCGTCTCTTCGGAACTCCGTGCACCAGGCGCCTTGTTTATTTGCCAGCGCATGCTTGTTTCGTACGTTCTATCCTTGACAAGCTTATTTCTTTTTTTTTTTTTTTAATTTCTTTTTTGTTTTTGTAGATATCGTTTAGCAAGACAGGTTCTCTCTCATTCATCGTGGATTTTTTCTTTTAGGATGTTGTCGGCACACCTCTCATTCATTTGGTTGGTTAGGTAACCTGATGTGTAAAACACGTCACGACCTGGGGTCACTGCTCGTTAACAGTGAGTTCCTCGGAAGCATATTAGCGGTCTTTGCTTTTTCTCCTCGACGCGGTGTTGACCGCGTTGATCTATTGTCCATCACCATTGCTGCTTCTGCCCAAAAAGTTAAACTACGCACTTTTGTCATCTGAAACACCATACCCCAACGTAATATTACAAAGATTTATGTTTCTTTATTTCTGCATAGTAATGCCCAAAGCGCAGCAATCTGATTCCATCTGTGAAAACGGAATTCGTTTTTTTTTTTATGTGTATGAATATATTAATCTGCATGTCTTTCTAATCACTGCTCTATTGAATAAGCGCAAAAGAAAATTGCTTACGTTTTATAACATACTATAAATCTGTAATCATCACATGCACCAATAGAAACTCGCTTCACGGGCCACCTGTAGGGTAAGTGAAGCTCGAAGTGGCAGGCAACGCAAACGACAAGGAAAATTAAAAGCAGAGGACGGGACCAGCGATTGAAGGCGATGGAAGCTGCAAGTAGCGACACGTTTTGTAACGGGTTTTCTGCTGGCAGCAGCACTGAAAGTCCCATTGTCGGAATCAGGGTTTTGATTAAAATTGCCTCTTCTCCCGCTTGCAGCTGTGCAGAGGAGGGAAACGAACTCGCGGGAGCAACGAAGGTTCAGAAAATGTCCATTTTCATTAGAGCACTTTGTGAAAAAACCTGGACCCTCAATTTGTTCGGGAAAGACGGGCAATTCAAAATATAACTATCGTATACCTTATATAGTTTTATATTTAACTTTTGCTAGTGTAAACTATAATGTTGCTACAATATATTTGTGGCGTATTTAAAACCTGTTCTGGCACGTTATGCAACAAGCGTAGTTATACGAAAATCTATCGCCGGTGATTCTCCTTACACGTTCTTTACCGATTTTGATTCTGAAAACGAGTGTTGTGACATGCAAAAAAGAACATAATATGCAAGTGACTCAAGTTTGTTTTTTTATACAGCAAATTTTTAGACAAAGTTGATTAAATGTTAGACACGGCTAGCGTTGTTCATTTGTGTTATTTTATTGTTGGTAAATCTGCAGGTAAACAACATCACACAATAGAGAAAACAAGAAACTCTCCACGCAAATTAAGAGTAAAAAGGAGTAGCAGTTATCGACGGCGCCTAAATAAAACTATATCAATCCAAGACAGGAGCTAAAAAGCGGCGAACTCTGGTATATATCACAGCAAGGTCAGTCTGCCTCGAAAAACAAAATTAAGCTTCAAATGTTGTTCTTGTAAAGTATGTTGCTTGGCTAGTTGCCGCATTTCAATTCAAGTAAAAGAGCGCAAGTGTAACAAGGACAACCGATTAAGACAGGACAGCGGCTGTTCTGTCTGTCCTACCTTCCTGTCCATGTCTTAAAATGTATAATCGTGGAACGTTGACCCTTGTCACGCGGGAATGCTCAAATGACATCAAGACAAATGCCATTTGAAAATGGCGAAAAAGTGCTTGCGTACGCGCAACCCTTCCTCGGGTTCAGGATCACGATCTGATCCGCCGATTGCCCAAATCGCATTTGGCGAGACGCCTTTAAACTGTCATCTGATTCCACTAGTTATGCGGAGATTTTACAGTGAATTAGCTAAAAGCATGCTTTATGTCTAAAGCATGTTACAACTTCGTAGAAATTACGGCCACGATCAGGTCGTGTTTCCCGCACGATGGCTCATAAAAAACGAAGCCTCTTGTAAACCAATGCTTTCGTACTTGTGCCTTTGGCAGCACAAGACATTGTGACAAGAGGTATAGAGGCTTTGCACATAGCCGTGCTTGGACCTTGCCATAACCGACCTTTAGTTTTTGTTTCCTCTTATCGCGTTTACTTCACTTCATTGTCACCACGGCAGGGCAGGTAATTGCCATTCTAGATTCTACTGTGTCCTTGACCCCAGCATTGGCCTTTGTGAAGGCTCGTCAACGTCCGCTTTAGTGGCACGGCATCTGGGTAAGACTAGAGTCACTAAATAAGCTACGCTTTCAGTGTACCGCATTCCTTTTCTTTGGCATTTTGCCGACAATACAGTCGCTCTATTCAACAATATTCTGGTTCGCTGCGGCATCATTGGACAGTGGCAGTCACGTGAGTCGATATCATCATCATCGCGTTTTTTCAACGCCATCATCTTGGGTCCAGCGATCCTCTGCCTGCTGCTGTTTGCTGTTTACTGCTCGCGCACGCTGAAGTCCGTCGCTCAGCACGCGCGTTTTCCGTGTCACGTCGAGATACGAACAACACGACTTTGATTTGCTGCCACAGTTGCGACCGCGGCAGCTGTAGCAGTCGACGGCTACAACTCGGCTTGGCTCAGTTACAGTCACTCCTCCATCTGCGCGCGGACCCAGGATGGCGCCCCCTAACGTGCTTCAGACGCGTAGTTTGGGAGTTTCGGTACTCTGAAAGCGTAGCTTTATTTAGTGACTCTAGGTAAGACAAGAGAAGGTCAGCAACGACGGCTCTAATCTAGCGCCTGCGGAAAGCGTCCATAATATTACGGGAACAACAGGTCACACTGTCACGGTCCTTTGAGTGCGCGATTCTTCTTTAGGGGGCAGAGGTTGCCAAATTAAAGAAGCCTGCGGCATTGGACATACACAGTACCAATGATTTAGAGAACTGTATATCAGACCGAAAAAAAAGAGTGGAGAAAGAAGGCCGCTTGTAGCGACTCCTTCGTGGAAAAACAGCTCAGCTGCCATGCGACAAAAACAAAATTGACACAAAAACGATCGTCTAAAAAAACCTTGAAGCGTTTTACACGCCACCCTGCTTTTGTGTATCTCGGCTTCTGCTTATACAGCCACAGCGGCCTACTCAACGCAGGTCGAACTGATGAACGAGGTACAAAACAAAATCAAAATCACATCTGGAAAAAAAAAAAAAAGAAATCGCTGCCACACAAAATAGAAGACAAGAGACAAGGTAAAGAAAGGTGGAAACTGCTCAAATACCAAACACTTCAACCTCTCCTGCCCTACCTGCCCCCCCCCCCCCCCTTTCTTCTCTAAAGTTGCAATGAAAAGTTAGCAATACTTTTTTCACAAGAAAGAATAAGCTTAAAACACAGTATCTCTGGTCTTCATCGAAAGACGACATACGCACAAACGGCTGACACCCTTTCCCACTAGATTCTAGAAGAAAAAGTATTCTCTCTTTGTTTTTATCAGAAATACGACACCGCAAAAAGTAAAGCCGAGCGGAAACTTAACAAAGGAAGAGCAAGAAACTCTCGAAGGACGTACAAACTGCACCACGGGCCCCCTTCGAACAAAAGAAGAAATGCGCGGGGAAAAGAGAAGGACATATTAGATTTCAAACGTGGGCGACCGCTTTTCAACGCCCCCCCCCCCCCCCCCCTCCCCCGGTATTTTTTTCGATTTTATTTTACATGAGTTGTTTTTTTTTTTTTTTTCCCGAGTTTATGTGTGTGGATGGGGATTGTGCTCCCGCGGTCCCCGAGGATTTGGAACCTAACATCGAACGTCACGCGTCTGTTATATAAAAAGTGAGCACGTGACGTCGAAATAATATCTTCGTGATTGAGGGAACAGTTGTAAGAAGAAAAAAAATAGGAGTAGTGAGAAAAGACAAGTTGAAAGGAAAGGAAATCAAATATAAGATTCTAAGAACAATGAAAAAAATATGAAAAAACTCAGGTCGATCTTGGTGATATTGCGGGGGACAGCGGTGGACCATTCCTGGACGTGAGCGCGTGACTGCGTCTCCATGTGCGAGGTTTTTTTTTTCATTTTTTTCTTACGAGTTGTGTGTTGTCTTTGTCGAGTTAAGCTTGATAGAAGAGACGGATGAGAGGTGGTCTAAGGCGGCCGCGGACTCCCAGAGGTGTTCTCGACCCCCGCCTCTCAATTGTCTGATGGCGGAAAATAAAAACAAGGAAAGAAAATTGAAGAGAAGTTCCAGAATCAAATTGTCGATGACAAGTCGTCTGGTCCCCTCCTCGTCGCTGTTGTGTATCCCCGTTTCTTTTTTTCTTCTTTTTTTTTCACTACATCGGGTTGAAGTAGCGTTGTAAATTAAGTCTTCCTTGTCCATGGTGTTTTTTTGTGTGTGTTGGTGCGTTCGGTTGATAAATCTGTACGATGAATTTTATTTGTCCGCTTTTGTAGCAAAGATAGTGATTGAGAAAGCGAGTGTTCACCAAAAAAAAAAATAATAATAATTTACAGTACCGATGAAACGGTGAAACACAAGGCTGCGTGGTTTCTACAATTATGATTTCACCAATGTGCGTTCTGAGAGCTGAATACCCAAAACTTGACGACCTTTCATTCCCGTGTGAAGACAGACTTAAAGAAACTCGAGGCGTAAAATTTAAAAGTTGCGGCAATTGCGCCGTAAGAAAAAAAAAAAAAGAGAAAAAGATGCACGAGGTGAATTGGTCTCTATGTCGCTCTTGGAGTTATCGAGACGCTGTGCCGTTGTGCTCGTTCGTTGCACAGTGTCACAGTGGAACGCGTCTCCCCAGCTGGTGTGTTCGCCGCTCCCAAAAAAGGGGTCCCTCAATTTTCGCCTGATGACGTCATAAACGTGTCACGCTGTCGCCGGCCGCGAACCTGGCGTCATCACAGTGGGGGTGGATGAAGCAGACGCCTATTCTGCTGCAGGACGCTCTTCAGCTTGTCAGTTCACACAGAAGCTTCGGCAACCAAGAGTTGTAACGCCGTGACGACGACGGCGACACTCACGTTCGCTCGTGCTTTTCGCCGGCATTTCTACGATCAACCGCCAGGATTGCGACATCCAACAGCACGAGACACTCCGGCTTTTGTGGCGTCATTTGTTACCGCTTCAGGCACATTCAGGACAATTTTTGCAATATATGGGTGGGATAGGGCGATAAAAACACTAATGGGAGACGCGCTCCAGACACCGAAGTTGCTCGTGTCTCGTGTGTCAATGCCACAGTTATTGTCGGCAATCTTAATGACTGCGAAACGTTGATATTATCAGAGAAACATAAAAAAAAAAACACACCTGAAGCCGAGTTTTAATTCTGACGTCTCCGTGCCCCCAACCCGGCATGTGTAAATTGGCGAGTGCAACTCGTAATTTATTGGCGGACTTCTTGGCGACAAAACATAGGTTATTCTTTACTAAAAGAAAAATAAAGAAAATAAACGAGACTACTAGAGCCGTATAACGTAACCTTATATATACCTTAACTTTTTTACATTTTTTTTTTGTAATACTTATAGACGCTATTTCGTTCAAGGTAGGCCAAACATGAGAAATGGCGCAGGCAGCGCCAGTACCTTATCTGTAAAGCACTGTGGACTCGGTGATAACCCGCAGAACGCAATCGCTCACAATGCTCATGGTGCGCACCGGCTACAATCTCGAAGATAATCACTTATCGAAAATGCTTAATGCTCTGGTCTGGGAACTTTGAGAACGAGGTGCATTTTTGCACCAACCACCCGTCAACGCGCAGTGAGAGCTTCCAACGCTTGCCACTTGTAACGTAAGGGCAGTTTTATTTAGCTAAGATCGCAACATGCACATATAAATTTTATTTCACGCTGCATCATGTAACTCCTGGAAATCTCTACCATGCCTCGCCTAACTTTGTAGTGCTGCTTTTAACATTGTTTGTACCTAGATAATTATTGTGCGAACGACGGTTTGTACGCGCTGTAAGCTGAAGCAGAATAATGCTCACATACCAACATTTGTCTTTCGATGGCTTTTTAACTTTACTCTCATTTGGGCAGTATGGCTTCATTTATGTGCATATTTCGACATAACGGAAGATTAGATATACAAAGAAGTGAACAGGGTTAGCAAAACTAAGTAAAATGTATCGTTTGAAGTCATTTTTATTCTCTCCCTGATTAACCAAAGACAGTCTTTACATTTTCATACTGTGCTCATTTTACCAAGTATGGCGGACTGAGCTGTTATCTCTTGCGTAAACTATGGACAGCATTGTTTCACGCATTTTTCACACATGACAACGAGGCAAATTTTTAATTGCCCTAATATTTGCGAACAAAAATCGAGCCCTTTTTATATCGAGGTATACCTGTAAAAGCCGCACGCTAGGCTAACAATAAGAAAGCAAGAAAAAAAAAAGACATTAAAACATCTAAATAATCCAGTAAACGATTACGACGCATCTTACGAAAAACGACGATTCCGTTTGGATGAAAAAAAAAAGCATGGAAAGACAACATTTTTGTTGTGACAACCTCTCGAGAAACTCAGTAAAAGGACGCAGATTTCAAATCGCCGTAAATGCTGATAGGAAAATCCATGCGACGGTTGGGGTAGAGAAATTGCCGACTACTGTTCAAGTAGAATCTCAACCCGCAAAAAATGTCCAAAGCAAGCACGGCATTGAGGCAGCACAGTCAGCCCTCCTGTGACGCTACAATGACGCCCCTGCACTGGGGGGCGTGTTCAAGAGCGGGGTGAGCATCCGTTTTCATACGACCGTGCTCGCGCAAGAAATAAAAGGAAAGAAGAAAGCGCGCTTGATTCAGGCATTTTTATTCGTCAATCCGGTGAAGTGCCTCGAATCTGCCGGAGAATGCTCCACCTCCAACTAGAAAGCTTCCGTGCTTAGGGCCCTGGATCCGCCTAATCATCAATTTTTACTCTGTTGTATTTTTCGTCGTTATTTTTTAATACATATTATGCAGCGCTTGTCGTTCAACACAACTGCCACGGCTTAAATTGCCGTGTTTCGCATTTCCTTTCGAGAGTGTTGTATGAGCTCATTTTGGTTTTCTCAGCTTATACGCATTAATGACGCGTGAGGCTTTTGTGGAGGGCTTACGTAATGAAATAATAAATCAATAGAGTAAATGCTAAAGGCACACATAACAGGAGCAAAGAACAGGCGTACAGTACAGTCTCGTCCTGACCAGACTAGCCGCTCCCATAAGAGACGTTCTCTCTTTATCCATATTCAGTCGGACCAGCACACGCACAAAGTCAATCGCTATGAACGACAGTGAATGATTTAAGAGTTCATTGCATCAACAAAATTTCAACCCCTATGTAATATATCAATAGGGGCCTTTGAGATAGAATAATAAAATTAAACTTAATGTGTGAATGTCAAAGCTCAAAGAACATCTTGACCTAACGCAACGTAAGCAAACTCTGCTGTGTTAACCGACCTTAAACCATTTCTCAGGTCTTGTCATCTGCTGGACTATCTTAAAGCCGGCGTAAACTGATTATACATCATCCTGAAGAGAGTCTGCATAGAGATTCGAACGAAAGTCACCGCGAGATCCGTGCTTCGAATGCCACATGGCAATGAGTTCAAAAACAAAATTGGCACGCGGCATTCGAACCACGGATATTGCGCTACTTTGTGCTTGCAGACTGTCGTTTGTATGATGTATGAGCAGTGTGACCCCAACTTAAATGGGAGATGCAACGTTTTTTTGTTTTTTTTGTACTTAGCGAAAATACCGTTGAGAACGTATCACCGACGTTAACGACCTATGAAACACGCGTTCGTTTTTCACCACCCGCAACAAAAGCCGCAGAAAACATTAAGAAAAACGAGCCGCGTTCACCCACTCAACTCGCAGCCAGAACAAACGGCCACGCGATCTGGAACTTAATATATACCGCCAATGTTGATCATAGCCATTCGCTGGGGTTGGCAAGGCACAGTGGACTAACTGTGACTAACTGCGAAGGCTGTGCAAGCGCGAGCGGCTAGCCTTGACTGGGTTGACTTGAGCCATAGCCTCCTGTATACTGACAAAGCCTGACAGATCGCCAAAAAAATAGGCCGCCGAAATGGAAAAGGTGGAGCGGCAGACAACGGATGAGAGAGCCACGTGACTGGCGCCCCGCTGCGGCGAGACGCCGAAACACACTTCTCCCGGGCGAACATGTGTGTTTCGGGTCCTTGCCGCTGCAAAAGCTGTGCGTTGACGTCCTGGTTCCCGAGAAATGGCTCTTTGGTGCTCTGTGCTACCAGATCCTCGCGCTCCAAATCTGCGACCGAGCACTTTATGGCTCCGTCGTTGAACATGCCAGGCTTTGTGAGTATAGACCTTTCCAAAAACGAGCTAGTGGCCGGTGCCATTTTGAGCGTTCGTGCGTATGGCGCGTGCTTTGCTCTCTTTCCGAAGCGACGAACACGCACGTGCTGGGCTGTGAAGATCGTACGCTGGACTGTGATTTTGTAAACATTCTGGAGCACTGGCTGCACGAGCTCTCGTCCAGCAGCCGATGCTTCATTCAAAACAATTAGTTCGCGCTTTTAGCACGCGCGAATAGCAATAGTTCATGCATATACTCCGTTTCATACTTAATATGCAACGCTGTCAAAGCTACTGGCGCGAGCGCGTGGCTTTGTCTGCGGTTTCGTTCGCGCGAGCGCGCGTGCAAATGATCAACGATATCAAGCCTCATGCTCGCGCCAGCAGCGTTGACAGCGTTGTACGCTAAGTGTGAAACAGAGTATAGGTGAGACCACGGTGTAAGATAATACTCTTCAAGTGAGGACACGGCGGGGCTGAACGCGCGGCGCGAGGAATCAGATAGTGTTCGTTCGACGGGCATATCCGAAAGGCTGCATTATTCCTCGGTCACCGTGCCCGCGGCTGACAGTGTCGCCGGCGGCCAAACGGCGAAACTGTGTGAGAGCGAAAAAAAATATCTCGTTGCCATGACACCCCGGTACACCGTGGTCTTTCTGCACGAGCGACAACCTCGCTGGAGCTCTGCGCGTGTGGAGCATGAGGCGGCACGAGCCGTCTATGCCGTACCCACGGGTCGACGAGTCATCTGCCGGCGCCGCTTGAAACCATAGTGAGAGAGAGAAAGAGAGAGAGAGTGAAAAGCGAACTTTATCTGCACTGCACGAGGAGCGCGCTGTCCTCACCTGAAGAGTATTAGGGAGTTTTCGTAGATCGTTTTCGCCGTCCCGCAACGCCCTCCGCAATCCGCTGCAATACCCGGAACTCTACAGTCAAGGTTATCGGCGCGCAGGTGCAGTAGCAACTTCTCCGTTGCGGAGGGCTTAGCGGAGGGGAAAACGCGGTCTACGAAAACTCCCTATTATCTTACACCGTGGGTGAGACGAAGTATTGCTTAGTTCCAGACATTGTTGTGGTTCGGCGATTGTCGTCATTGCAGCGATTAGACACGGGCCCCTACCCGAATGCTTTTCGAGCTATTGTTGATCACGAGCCCCAAGCGACTGCTCACGCAAAGCTCGGGCCCAATTTACGAGCCGCATTCAAATATCGTTACTGAGGGATACTATGAAGACGCTACGAACCCCCAGCTACGTCATCAAGTTTTGCGAAGGAGAGATTACAAAGAAAACGCTCGCTCTGGTTCTTGAAATTACACCGCAACAAAGAAGCTTCATGGTCAGTGGCGTTGCGTGCGAGTATACTTGTGTTCCACTATGCAGTGTCAGTAAGCTCGTGTAAAGTGAAACAGGTTCCGAGCGAATATCGTGGCAGGGACCCATTTAATAGGTCATTGTAAGGCTAATTATACCTGGAAGTGGGTTTGCATGACTCTTCTGTTGAGTGCCCACTCGCTACGTATGAAGGCAAAGAAACGTGTACGCTGAAGACATGACAACCTTGGAATGTGCACTCTAATCATCTACGCGGTTCTGTATAGGTTGAGGGTCCCGCAATAAAGTTTGCAGGCACAGTGAATGACGGGGGCTGTAGCGCGCAAGAACCAACTGCGAACTCATTTTCAGATCAAGTCCCAACGCGGCCTATAGCAAGCGCGGGCTTGTTTGACGACAGTGTGTTGGTGTATGCGGAGCGCGCAAGTTCGTCTGCTTCTTTTTCCGGGGGTTGCGGTAACGTCAGAAAGACGTCGAGCTCTGATTGGCTACGATTGGAGAATAGAGGGTAGATCTCCAGGCAGCTTGCTTTGAGGTCTACCCACTATCCTTCGATCAGAGCCAATCGTAGCTCGGTGTCTTTCTGACGTCACCACAACCTCTGCAAAAAAAAGCAGATGAACTTGCGCTCCACATAGACTCATACGGATGCTCGCGTATTAAGAAAATATGTTGCCAACCCAATCAATGTCCTGATAATCAAGCTGCTGCTGCTGCTGCTTGTACAGAACTGAACGTCCCGCAAACACCGGTGAAGTGAAGCAGAAGGGAAGATCACTTATCCACCTCGCCTTCCTGCACCGAAGGCTACGGGCGTGTGCGTGGTTCTTGAATGCGCTTCTTCAGCGTTAAGGCCCGTTCGCACATTTGCGTTCAGAGCGACCACTATGCTTACGAACGAATGCAACCGCTGCGACTTCAACGACAACTGTGCGCGACGTGTACACACACATGGAACCGCATGCAACCAAACGAATCAACAGCCAATGAGAAACGAGCTTCGGCTCTTGCTCCTAGCCAATAGTAAGCAACCCAGCTTACAAACATGGCGGACGGTTTCCTGCCCGACGCGAGGTCCACCTCACCGGAGCAGCCAGAGGTTTCGGCTACGGCGTACAGTCACGAAGATCTGCTGTGCGCCTACAATAGCTGTGTAAAGGCTGGTTCAAACATCTGATACGAACCCGTTATCCACGACTGGGTCCGTTGTGACCGGAACGACCGCTCTGCGCCTCGCGTACGCTCCTGCAACCAATGCAACAAACGCAGTGCGTCGGCAGCACGGCGACCGCCTCTCCGCCGCTGTCCGCTGTTGGGGTCGCGCTACCACCCACTTGCGTAACAGAAAATAGAAAGACCAACTCCTATGACCACAAACCTTATTTTTTTATTTTTCAGGAAACGCTTGCAGGGTAGTGCTTTAAAAAAAATAAAAGATGCAGTACGCCGTCTTGCACGATCACGACTTTAATACACGACTTTGCCAACAGTACAAATCTCGCCACACGCCTTTTCTACGATTATAAAAGGCGATGTAATCTTAGCAGCGATCTATCAACGTAGAAATATAATTTCGTGATCCGATAGACGTTGCGAGCGAGACATGGCGAGCGTTCAGGATTGCTAACACTAATCACCTTTCTCGGGTGATGAAAACGCGTGAAAATTCGCATCCTTTATACGGTAAGCACCAGTAATACCTTGAAATTGAGCACACGCATGGAATGCGCCAAAAAAGAAATCCGGGCGATGTTCTGAGGACACAAATGCTAAGAAAGCACCACTGTAGTCGAAGTAAACAAACACGACGGCACGGGCGTTTCTGCTGTCTTGAGCGTGCCGCCACGAGATCGCCGCACGAGTAGGTGGATCTTCCCTTCTAGTACGTGCTGGGTTATCATAACGACACACGACGAAAATTCACAGTCAAGGATAGCGCTTTTACGCGGAACGATGAGCTTCCACCACGCCGTCCACGTCGACGAACACCACCGACGCCATGTTGTCATATTGAAGGAGCCCGGCACGACCGGCATGCAACGCGCGCGACCGAGCTCTCCTCGACCTCTGATTGGTCTGTCGCTCCCGTCGTTCCCGAACGTAACGAAAAAGTTCAGCCCGGCTCAACTCCTTGCGTTGCGAACGAACACGAACGAAACGACCGTTTGGTGCTTCGTTGCTATGGTAACTCGTCGTTCCAACCGGTTGCATTCGTTCGTAAGCGTAGTGGTCGCTCCGAACGCAACTGTGTGAACGGGCCTTTAGAGCTCGTGCAGGTGGAAGTTGATTTCAACATAAGGAAGGCCTGCCGCGCGCGCTCTAGGCCTTTTGCACGATCAGCAGGGACTCTCCCCTAACATGTAGGAGAACGCGAGTCACCGAAAGTTTTGTCGCATAGGATGCACCGGTAGAGACGTTTCCAATGTTTATGAAAATCACAGTCCACACGCAATAAATCACAGTCCAGCCAGCGCTCGCTCGCAATTGCGGCCAGCCAGAACCAGAACGTGCGCGTGCGTAACACATGAACACTGCAATGAAGGCGCTCTCAAACGCTTTTAAGGAAAGGTGTAGAGGATCTGCCCGAGGCGATCATGGTCGTCATTCATACAAACATAAAGGTGGTCCCCCTTTTTTGTTTATTTGTTTTCTTAAAAAAATACGAATGCGGCGAAATACGAATGCGGCGACAAAAAGATACCACGCGCGAGGATTCCGCAAACAAAATCAGAGTCTTGTCACGTCATTAGGAACTTAAGCTCACTCTTCTACATCCCCGTCTGTAGCGACATAATGTCTTCCAGTTTGATTATAGGCACTCGTCCAAGTAACACCCGATTTCAACAGCTTCGTTAGGCAGCGCCAAAGCTTCAGTAGCTGCATCGCGCACACATAGAAGCTAAAGCTGCAACACGCCAAAAATGCGTTCGTACGAATCTCCTCCTGTAAAGGGGAAAACACGCCCGCGCACTGTGGTCGAGGGCACTCGGCGCCAACGGTAAACCAAAGATGGCGAGAGCGTATACTGCTCCAGTGAGCACGGCGCAGCCTCGACAATCGATGTGTGTACGGCCGAGGGCTTAGCTCGAACCCGGTCGCCTTTCTCACCCGGGCTCGCACGTCTGTGCGCCTGTGTGTGCCTGCGTTAGGCGCAGCGCGGAAGAGCGAGCGGCAACTCATTTGCATATTCGCTCGCCCGGGCCCGCGGCCCGCTCGCTCGGCGAGGCGTCTGAACCCGGCGGCACGCACTTTTCTCGTCGGCATCGATAGATCGGCTGACGCCTGCGCGGCCGGCGAGGGTTGCTCTCGCCGGGACGACGACGACGACCACGACGACGCCTTTTCATCGGAGATCTCTCGCGCTGGCACGCGGCCATTACCGGGAGAACAAAGGACGCTCCGCTGGAAATACCAGCGGGGCAGAGGGAAGGCAGGTCTGGTGGGCACGACGCCGAGTTTCGACTCTTGGAGGCAGGCGCGCCCGACTCGGGGCATCAACGGGTCGATTGTGCGAACGAAGTTCATGTGAAGTGGGGTGACCGCGATATGAGGGTCTGCGTCTGGAACGAGAAGTTTGCGAAGTTTTAATCCGGGAAGAGGGGTTTCATCCTGAGGAATAAGGCGGCGTCAGTGTCGAAATTTCGTGGTGTATCTTGTTATTTTTCTGTTTTCGTTCTGTTTTTGTTCGTCTCCTGGATAGTAAGAGACCTTCGACCATAACCGTCCCTACATCGTTAACGATGTCAACTACAGAAATTCACGATATTCTCGTTGCCGCAGCTAGCCATCAGTGCAAGGCTCTGGAGTCTGCTTTCTCCGCAATAGCCGCCATTTGAAAAATAATTCCGTCGTCGCAAGTCACGCTCGTTTATATCGAGTTGTTTCGATCACCCAACAGCGTGCACGCATGCAGCTGAATGACGTCACTAGTTCTATTTCCATCGAGCAGCAAATTGAGTGCCGTAGCTGGTTAACCCTCCTTTCCACTGGGCGAACTAACGGTATCTTTTTCAGCGTATTTGCGCATGTAGCTGCACGCATACCGTCAACAGATGTAAATTCACTGCGTTCAAACCGGTTTGGTACGTCTGCAACCGAACACGTCGCTTCGATTAGCGTTCTATCTTTTTAACGCCTAAATTAGTATCTTTTTTTTTTCTTTTTTGCTTTGGAGTGAAACGTTTCAGGGAAACAAATCGGTGATAGTGCTGCAATTTTTCTCGAGGAATTTTTACCTCAACAAGCTTCCAGTATTGTGCTCACAGTCTTCAACTGCGGGGTATACATAAAAGCGTTTCATTCGCATGACGTTGTATTCTCATTAGAACCTTTAAATCACTATAAAAAATTGCATTTAGTTTTAATTTTATTTGTTCTTGGTTCCGTTAAACTTGATAAGTTTGTAAGGCTCATGGAGTCTATAATCTGTTTCACACTTAGCGTACAACGCTGTCAAAGCTACAGGCGCGAGCATGAGGCTTGATATCGTTCTTCATTTGCACGCCTGCTCGCGCAAACGAAACCATAGACAAAGCCACGCGCTCGCGCCAGTAGCTTTGACAGCGTTGCATATTAAGTATGAAACGGAGTATAGTGGCTACCTTCTCTGAAATGTGCGACTCCGGAATACGTGAAATTTCCTCATAAAATATGTGTCATCTCTTACTTTATGTTTTTTTCTACATTCCAATGTATTCACACCAGTTGTTTTAACGAAAACATATTCGTTTTATTTGTCACACATCACACGCTCATGCAAAAAGATCAACTACCGACATTTTTACCAGAGAAATCAGAAAACAAAAACAAGGACGGTCTCATATCGCAATTAATTGTTCTTCCCTTTTTAAAGGCACAAACATTGAGACCAGCCTCAATAAGGATTACATTTCAGACAAGGCCCAGAATATTTAAAACAAATTGAAAAGAGAAATGACAGCACTGTTGAAGTGACCCCATACACAGCGAAACGTTTTGTGCCGCGGCTTTATGTACACATTTCGCACTCCGGGCAAGGTTTGAATGCGACGATGAAACGCGAACAATGTAAGAGAAGGTAAAGAGAGTGAACCCGTCAACTCGTAATCTTTCAACACCATTATAAGGGTAAGAAATGCACGTACTGAAATCTGCTAGACGTGTATTGTTTACCAGCTCTCAGCAGCAACAAAAAACCACCAGGGCACAATTATACCATGATGCGTCCTGAAAGTCCTAAATGAGCTCGGCCAAAATTGTACGTTAGACGGCGCAAACAAAATGCTTTTGCCAACGCTCCTAGAGGCTTCACGCCAACTCAGATTGTAAATAAACTTTGAAACTACCCTTGATATTACAAAATATTTGTGTTTTGTTTTTGGTTAAACTCGTAACACAGAGTTGAACAAGTGTAATATTTACAATTAAATTATTAGGCAGTGCCAGAAGCACGTTTTATTCGTAAAATAAGTGTGTGTTTAACGGAGTAGTGTATGTCCTGCCGCGTCTTACGCACAAGCCTTGTTGGCTTATGTGGGCACAGATGATAATTTGTTAAAAATGGAAATAAAATGTATTGTATTGTATTGTATTGTATTGCATTCTGATTATTTCCTCATGTTCTGTAACAACACCCCCTATGGTAACAAGGCCGTATTGCTGAGCTCCGGAATACGTGACTGCCATGCGCTGTCCTTCGGTTGGTGACGTAGCAACTCCAACAGTGCGCCCTGGTTTTGTAGGCGGTGTTGGCTATACCTACTTCAAAAATCTTCTTTTTCTTTTTTTTTTTCTTTTTTATTGTATGGCACTTTTTTTTGTGAGTTTGCTTCGATCAAGTGTTCACCGATCGCGCTGACCTTAGAAATTTATAAACTGTTTTCAAGTTGGTTCACCTCGTATATTCTCCCTACCCATACCGGTGTTTTCGTTTTCACCAGCCTTCTGAAAACCACGCAGAGAGTACAAAAAAGTCGGACACTCACCTTGAATTTCAATCATAATAGTTGTTTTTATCCGCCTTCTGATCCACTCAGGCGTCGTTCCGTTAGCACCATCTGGAAGTCGCAAAAGTGTTTCATCCCTTACAAAAACAGGTCTCAACATTCTTTTTAATTTCTTTAGACTTTTTATTGACTTTCCGGGATCCTATTGAATTCCTTTTTAAAGCACTTTGTTTTGATTATTGTCAAAAAAATTTCAAAAGAAAAAATACTGAATTTTTTTTGTAGACTTATTTATAAAAAAATTAAAAAGAAGTTTTAATTACGTTTTTCTGTAGGTTATTTTCTAAAAAAATTGAAAAGGAAAAACAAGATTTTGTTTTATAGACTTATTTATAAAAAAATTAAAAAGAAGTTCTAATAACTTTTTTTTGTAGATTATTTTCTAAAAAAATCTTATTGACATTATTTATTTTTTATTATTTTATAAAAAGAGAAAAACATTTTTTTATATGGTTTGCTGTTGTGTGCAGGGTCCGGCATGACGGCGATGGATACATGGTTCTGCAAACCCCTATAAAAATGTTTTTTGACTTTTATTGAAAATGTGTTGACTTGTTCACCCTGATTACTTCCTTTTGACATTGACTTCCTGTTGACATGGTCAACAGAAAGTTTGCTGATTTTGTGTTGAAACTTTTTTGATGATTTTCTTCCGCCTGAGTCAAAAGAAAAGCTGTTGACTTTCTATTAACTCTACGTTGATCTTTTTCTGTTGACTTCCTGTTGAAAGTGTCTTCAGAAATACTGCAGACGTTCTGTTTACTTCGTGTTGAAAATATTCGGTTGACTTTCTGTAGCCAGTGTCAACAGAAACGCTACAGACTTTTTATTCACCACGGTACATCTTGACTAAATGTCAAAAGTCACTAAGTTTCTCAATACTCTCTGACAAGTTGAGAACAGCAGGAAGGTGCTTCAGTTCTCCTGCCTCCAGCGCGAGCCTTCTATCATTGACAGCGCTTCGACGTCTCGCGCCCCTCGAGCTCAAGCCCGCAGTCAAAGCACGACAGAAGGCATGGGGCGCGTGCTGGAAGCCAAGCGTTCGGAAAACACGCTCTGCCGTTCTCACTTTGTAATGACTATCGTGACTTTATTGACTTTATTCAACTAGTCAACTAGTAAAGTAAAGCAAAATAACTATTTTAAAGTGGATCAAACGCCTTGACTCGCTTCGTCCTTAGTGGTGCTCTGCAGAGAAGCGATAACATTTGTTCTAGGAGCCATTTTTGTGGATGTTGCTTTAGCGACTACGCGGAATTAATATTAGTTGTACCAATGCTTTTTAGTAAGAGATAGAGTCCACGACCTTCGAAACACTGTCTTCCCTTTGAAAGACTTTCGAGAAGGAGATCAGACACTTGGAACCTTAGTAAGTGCTGAGGTGGTCACCGGCCAAATGATTACCTTCAATATGTAGGCTATATAAGGCTCTGGAGCAGGGAACGAGACTGTGATTCTGGTGTTGAGTGCTTTATGGTGTTTGTGTTTGTTTTCAGTGCATATTTGTGGGATGTGTATGTATCAAAGGGACACTATTTCCTAACAAAACTCGAAATATATATAAAAAATGAGTTTTTTTTAACGGCAATCTGCGGAAAAGTCAAAAGGAATTCAACAAAATTTATGTAAGAAGGAATTCTAAAAAATGTATGTAAGAAGGAATTCTAAAAAATGTATGTAAGAAGGAATTCTAAAAAATTTAAGTGGCCAATTTTAACTAGGAGTTAAATAGGTTGTCAAAATAAAGTCTAAAAAACATCAATAAAGTTTAAAAAGAAATTCAATACGATTCCAGAATATTTTCAACAGAAATTCAAAAGAATTTAATTAGAGATTTTTGTAAGGGATATGAGTCTCCTGAATGCAAAATGCATAGATTTTGGTTTTGTTTAATAGCACAACTTCATTAGGTATCATATATTTTATATAGCATCCATAAAATATTGACATCAGCTGTAGATAGTCAAAGGTGCGTTTTGGTTTAAAGAACTTCCTAAGAAAGCTCACATTTACAGAAGTAAACCAAAACCCGTAATCATGTTGGACAGCATCACATACGTGTGTTTTTTTATAAAGCACCATGGATGCTAGGCGGCAGAAATATGTCTACATTGGAGCCGTTCCAGAAAGCCCTCACGACTTTGCTCGAAAACGTACAACGATATTCACGTAACATTATTAAAAAAAAAAAGAAACATCGCAATTTTTTTTTTTTTTTTTAGTTTAGCCTCTCTCAGGTTTAGCTTATTTATTTATTGATATACTACGGGTTATTGGAATTCTCCAGGAACTGTAACGTGAAGTATCCGAAGACTTATATAACAGTCCCAACAGTGCCGACACATTAACCCAATAACTTTAGTTGATTGCGGATCTCGATTCAACCAATACTGGCGCTTCCTGTTTACTAGAAAACGCAAACACACACAACGGGCCATTTTGCCAAGATCCAGCCAACTTTTCCTGCTAAGGAACAAAGATCCGGCGGAATCACTTGATTGACGACCAAAAGGAATCCGATTTGCGGCCTCACCTCTTCGCGTCTACTGCACACGTCTGTCCGCCTCTCCCCGACCACTATCACGTGACCCCACACTTCTCTCCCCGACCACCATCACGTGACCCCACACTTAGAGCGGGGACCCCTCCGCAACTTCCATCCTCGTATCCCCCTTCCCATTTATTCAGACACAAACAAACACACGTGTCGAAAACACCCACCCGGTATTTATACTGCATTATAGAACGCAGTCCGCTTCTATCGCCCCCGAAGGCTCGCCGTGGCTCGTCCGAAAACGAGCGAGCAACTCAGCCAGCTTTGCTCGCAACGCAACCCAGGGGCCGTGACTCTGCGCCCCGCTTGCGCCTCACCCGGCAGAACCCGCGCGTGAAAGAGAAAGAAGCGTTCTACGGCTACGGCTAAAGCTACGGCTACGGCTCGAACTATAGGAGCTCGAACGGCTGCTTGCCGTGTAGGCATAGCCCCAACCGCCCCAAGCCGCCTTGATTAGATAGACAAATCTCGCGGAAAGCCTCCCTCCCGTCCTCCTGTTTGTGGTTCGGATTTGTCCGCTCCTTGTGCTAGGGTGCTGCGCGGTTCTGCGTGTCTGCACGCGCTTGTCTGCAACCCGTCGAAGAAAAAGAAAAAGGCATAAGCGACGCCCTGCACGTTTTAGAAATCTCAGCGACGGTAATGATCCTCATCTGGATAACAGGCCAATATCGGGTGCCACTTGGGGGCGCGCTCTAGCTTCTTACTCTTCTGCGTGGGACAGAGAAAACCCGTGGGGTTCGCGGAAGGGTCACGTACTTTTCGCATTTCTCGCGGCATGCGTACAGCGACGATTTTTTTTTTTTTAATACAAACCAAAAAATACAGAAATGGTAGGAGACAATTTTCCCTTGCTCCTCTTGTTTGTTTTTATCTGTTCGCAGCTTACGAGCGTTTGTTTTTTTAAATTGATCTCAACTCCCCCCCCCCCCCTCTCTTTTTTATTATTCCTTTTAAACACGGCGTGCGAATTGGCGTCGCATCGTAGTCACCAGTATTCACCGGTCGGGTGCTACGTGCCTCAACGAGTTCCCGAGCTTCTTCGTGGGGAGTCAGTCGTCCCTGGGTACCGTCCGCCGAGTACACCGAGCTCGCCGGCGTTGCAGATTACTCGCAAGAATTTCATTCTCCGCTTTCAAAGTTTACGACGCCCCAGGTTATAGAATGTGCGTGCGGGATATATATATACGACATTCAGTACTTTATCCCACTCGCCTCCTCTCAACTCCCGTGCCTTGCTTTTTTTTTCTTTTTTTGTAAAGAGGACGACCGGTTGTGATTTTTATTGCGCCCTCACTCCGAACATCTCGGCTGTTTTTCGGACTACTAGTCCCTCGTTGATTCGGGCCAACCTAGAAACGCGTGAAGAAGAAGAGGAGTTTATGGTTTTTGCGGGCGTGCTGGCGGGGTTTTAAGTTTTACGTTTCTGCACAAGAGCGATGAATGGGTCTCCGGGGATGTCGAGTTCGAAGGGAACGCCACGAGGCAGCCAGCCGGGAGTGGCGCGAACTTCCTAGACGACGGATCAGCTGATTTTATGCCCAAAACTGGCGCCGCTCGGGAAGATTAAAGAAAAAAAATTATTATATATATTCAATAACCGAAAGTTTTGTGACGGACGGAAGTTATGTGCCCCGATATAATCGACTGTTTAAAATTAAAGAAGTTTTGTTTTTGTTCTTGAAAAAGTTTTATCTCGCATGATTATAGCAAAGAACTTTCCGGAAATATGTGATTCCCCCAGCGTCTGCTTTACACATTGTGACGTTCAGATGTACGGCACGTAATATTATCCAAGAAGCGAAGACGAAGTTGACGTTGTTTTAGCAGTTCGTGATTTCAGAACGCAGAGAAGGCGGAAGGAAAGCAAAACAAAGTATGTGATGATCTTCTTTTCCGTTCGCTTAATTGTTTTGTGTTCAGAGCAACTAAGGAAAAGAAAGAATGAATTCTGCCTCTACCAGGATAAGCCAAGCTTTCGAGCTGGCGCGAGAGTACCTCTGAACAGCCCCACAATTCCCCTCGGTGCAATGTCTTCTGGGATTGTCTCGCCAAATATAAAACTTTTTTTTATATATTTTACGTTGGTATCTTGACGGCATAGGGTAGGTGCGCATTGTCTTTGCTCACTGCTTCATTAATTTCTTGTCCCGTGCACTTTTCACTCACGAAATCTCATGCCACTAAAGTATAACATAGATGCAGCCTACTTCCCGCCAAATACAACAGCCACTGCTTTCCTTGTCACTCCTTAGATTGCGTCATGCCCACTATACAAAAATCAGTAAAAAAATATAAAAAAACAGACGGACAAGCCACTGTGCTCTAAGCGAAGCCCTGAAAGAGCCTCGGGTGCATATCACGGTTAGGAAAAGAGGTTTAACTCTCAAGCTTGGATACCTTTATGAATTACGACAGACTTGCAACGCCGAAGAGATTCTCCTTGGTGTTGCAAGTCTGGATCCAAACAAAGACCTGCGTTTACCCTGACGTTTTTTATACGCTCGAGAGACATTAAGGGCACTACATATTCTAACACAAGATAAGCCAAAGACCTCAACAAAACGGAGAGTAATAAGTAAACCGATCACGCTTTTTTTTTTTTCAGCCAAGGAGTTTTGATTATAGATGAAAGGCACCATTCTGTCAAAATAAAGACCTTCGCCGGATTGCCGGCCCTTTCCACCCATTCACTAGCGAGCATTGTTCCGTTTACGCCGAATTTTTGACATTCTGACCTTCATTCTCTACGGACGTTCAGGTGTCCCAAGACTGGCGAAACCGTAAGGAACACAAAAATTTCCGCAACAACAACGGCCCTCACGCTGAGGATGCATGCAAGACATACTCGACTGATTGTCCAGGAGGGAACCGACCTAAAGCACAGTCGCGGTCCCTGCTCGATTCGCTTTCACCAGCCAGTGGCGCCTCTCTCTCGCCCATCGTACTTCCTGCGGGACTGTCCTGAGCACGCAACGTGGACATCCTCCGCTGATCCCGTGCACACGGCGCGAGGCCAGGAGAGCACGGAAACAAGGAGAGGGGGGACGGAGACCAAGCGCCGCCCGTCGTCCCCATTAGCTTGGTGGCCCCGAACAGTGAGCTCCGAGGTCCGTAAATTTTGCGTGGCGGGCGCGTCGCGCACCGCCGAGCTCCAATGAGGTCCTCGAACAACTTTTGTCGGGGGGGGGTCCTTAGGCAGTGGCCGTTGACCGGTAACCGCGGCGAACGACGGTTATTCGTTGGGAGAAAGCCAAGATGCCTCGCACGAGGATCTGCAGCCACTGCGTGACTATGTGCTTGGCGCGTCTGCTCCATTATGTTTGTGCAATGCTTTCTATGCTGCCTTTCGCTTTAGGTACGATCGCAGCTGACGCTTAAAATCCAACGGAGCCAACGAAGCAGCACCAAAACTGCATTGTCACGGCGCCGCTCATCGTCCGTGTGCATTTGCTATCAGTAGGGTTATACGTGCTTTCGGTATGTATGAATAAACACCGAAAATTAACCCCCGAGGTGGTTTTGTCTGTATCGGTTTAAACCGAAAAACCCCGAATATAAACCGTAATTGAATAAAATAAAATAAAAAACGCCAAAAAGTTTTTTCTTGCTTTTTTTTTTTTCGTTGACCCGGACCACAGTTGCACTGAACTGTTCTTGTGCAACAATGTGACGTGTTGGGCTAGTTGGTTTGAGGTGAACATTTTAGGAAGAAAAAGCGCCAAAAAAAACTTGGACAAGAGTAAAGAAACATACACGACAGGACGACGCTGAACTAACAACTGTTGTTTACTACACAAAAGGGAAAAGGAAGAAAACAAGAAGCATCTTAATCAGAAAAAATAGACACACACACACGCGCCAAGCAAGCAGCATAATATGTCAAGATAGGCCAAATCAGTGGCTGCGTAATGCCGTCATATTCGATCGAAGGTACCCGAATTCTTTCTTTTTCAGATAACGCCACTGGCGGTTCGCTGACGCATCGCCCGCCAAGTTCTGAAATAAAAAAAGGCCTTGATAATTTCTCTTATTACTCTGTCTCTATGTTTATCCTAAACAGTGACTTCACTAAAATTAGGCTGGCACTTGCAGCCGCTGCAGTGTAAAAGTAGCAATCCCCCAACAGTGGCCCTGAGTAAATACGAATGTTCTCTAAGTCTGTCATTTAGGCAGCGGCCCGTTTGTTTAACCTACACACTGCCGACCGACAAGAAGATCTTATAAACCACGCCAGACATACAAGCCACAAGCGGGACTGCGTGCCTTTTGGTGCATTTCTTTTTCGACCGTTTTTCGGTGGTAGCACCAACCTTTGCACATATCTGACCCGTTTTCTGTGGTGCATAGAACACCACCGGGACACCATAGCGACCTACGACTTGCTTAAGGTTATGGAAAACCCGAAGAAGAGACGGCACAACCACCATTCTTTTTTTTGTCCGAATTCAGTTTTCATTCTCTCCCCTCCTTTAGTTTTAATTTAAAAGGGAGTTAGCCACCTCAGTCAAAAGGGCAGATGGAAATCCTGATAACCTCAATCTTTTAACCTGGCCGTTAAAGCTGTCCCTCATCAAGTGGATGCAGGACTTTTTTAGGGCGGACCCAAGACAAGAGGCGGCTATGCTCTTCTTTACCAATTTTGAGTGGCATGACCTATATTCCAGAATGGCCTCTTTTGTGAGTGGACTAAGCGACCAACAAACACGTTTTTCTTCAAAGCACCACGAAAGGTCAAAGACTTGGAGAACCCCTTCGTTGGGTTCTCCAGACGTAAACTTGTGCCCCCCGCCACAGTTCTCAAAAACAGAAAGTACCTCGGATTGCGTGTCAACCCATTAGCGCGCTCAAACAGAACCAAGAAATCGTTTACATAGCGAAACACGTTTTTGACGGGGGACACTGCAAGAGCACTTTTGACACTTCTATCCACTTCCCCAAGCTGGGTTGTTCGTTTCTGTCAAAACCACATTCCTTGGCCCGTTGCATTCACTTATCTTTACCAGCATTACTGAAGAAAATATTAGAATTTATAAACTATAATATTTTTTCATCAATTATACAGTCGCTTTAAACGTTAGCCCGATAAACACCGATTTCCTCCGGCATTTAAAATTAGACACCGAAAAACACCGATTAAAAAAGAGAAAATATAAATATCGAAACATAATCCCCGAATTCGAAAAAAATTAATATATTGAAACCAGGGAACCCCTAGCTATCAGCGACCAAACCAATCACGCACACTGAATGCACCTCGATTCTACGCTTTTTTTTTTTTTTGCGCGTGATTTGTTTATAGCCGACGATGGAAAACCGACAAAAGCGACGAGTGTCGTGACGATGCACTTTTTGCGCTGCTTCATTGGCTCCAACGAATCGTCACGCCGGCTGCAGTCGGACCTATATAGTGAACCAGAGTGTATAGATTCGCGCTATACGGAGAGCAAATCGTCTGCTTCTTGCGCAGGAGTGGTGGTGGCGTCAGAACGACACCGAGCTCTGATTGGCTCTGACTGAAAGGATAGTGAGTACACCTCAATGCTAGGTGCCTCGAGGTCTACCCGCTATTTTTTTTCAATCAGCCATTAAGAGCTCGGCGTTCTGACATCATCGCAAACCCTATGCTTGATGTCCGCATACGTTCGTATAAATGGCACGTCTTTGGTGGTGCTTGTTAACTCCGTCCCAAGAACGAAATACCGAAAGCCTTTTTGTTTGGGTGTAGTAAACTTACAACCATTGTGGTTTGTTATTTCTTCGATATATTACGTAGATTATATATATATACATCGACGCATATACTATTTGAGAGTTTGTTTCAAGAACCGGGAATCATTTTTATTTTTGTTGAGAATTGGATGGGGAAGGGTTAGTAATTGCGGACGTTATTGCGGCTAATTTTTATGCACCAATTGTTAAAGTAAAAATGTTTTTTTTTTCTGTTCTGGAGAGAGTAGTTGCAGTATTTTATAAATTGGAAGCATCTTACACAAGCTCGCGACGAGGTTGTTGACGATGCATGTTGACTCGGTGTGACAAATAATATTTCCTTTTTCACGAACACGTTCTTGACGGATCTTACGAATAGTGACCCGGGAGTCAGGAGTTACCATTTTCGTAATAACGTACCGAATATTTGGTTATAATGTTATAATGTTAGTTCTCCGATGAAGGTGTGCGCCCAAACGGGTTGCTAATGTAAAATAAATAGATAAACACGATACTTAAGAAAGAAAACTCACACAAACTGTAAAAATCCAATATTCACTCCCCCCCCCCCCCCTCCCCCTTCCCGGTTTCTGCTCAACTTTATAGGATAGATTAATCTTCCAGGTTTTCGCGTCTTTGTACACTGTAACACTCACCGCGATCTCATGGTCGTGTTCCGTTTCGGTGGCTTGATTCTTCTGGTGATATATGAACACTGCAACAATACTTAAAAAACAGGCAAGCTGGTGGTCATTCATGGTAATAAAAAACCCGGGATTCAAGAACACAGAAGTTCGAGCCTCCCTGTGTTCCTGGGTCTCGGGTTTTTATTACCATGTATATATGAGCAGTACGCAAAGCTACAAAAATATATACGTACTTGTGACAACGTTTATTCCGTATTGTTCGTAGGTTTAGAATTAGATTACATTGTCTAATATGCCTATACATCTGATACTCGAAAAGACGAATTATCGACACTTTATTTTATACACGTACAGGCTAACGACGGCGTTACGACCTAATCAACAAACGTTAATGAGATTATATTGAATTACAATTGCTTACCAAATCAGCAACGCCTAAGGCATTTGATTATACATTGTAGTCTGGGAACCGGTAATAACTAAAGAATGTTAATTCCAGTATCTCAATGTATTTTTAAACATAACCGGAAAATCGATCAGTAAAAAGAGATATGAGAAATAAATGTAAACCTCTGCAGCCTTCGGCATCAAATGTCATCTTACATAACTTGCGTAGCTTCGCTTAGCATTAAACATTCCACGTGGAACCCGTACACCGGGCCAACTGAAAGTTAATAAGCTGCATGACACACGGCATTCGTCATTACGACATAAGAGAAGTCATAATTCCACCGATAGAAACTTCCCCTCGCCGACATCGGTAGCGGGAACGAGCACGGAGGGATAGACACGACTCAAGTAGCGTGCGCGTCCGTGACCACTCAATTAGTATCGCAATGACGACCACTACGACGTGAGCCTGAGACGGCCCGTCGCAACGGCGCAGTCGGTTATGAATTACAAACCACGATGGAGCGTAGTGATAGCTGCGGCGCAAAGAAAAAAATAAACAGAAAAAAAAAGGCTCACGCGGAGACTCTCTACGCGGGGCAAAATATGCGCAGCGATAAGAAAGCCACGGCAGCTGCATGCATGAGGCCCGCTTTTCAATGCAACACGACGCAAGTTGGATCTATTATGCAAAGTCCATTCATGAATTCAACGGGCAACGGCGCTTATTAAACGCCGCCGTCGCTTGGCCAGCGCCGAGGCAAGGAAACACTGTTTCACTTCCACTTCGTGCCTCAAGATGCGAGCACGCCGCTCGGCTCGTCTTCGGGGAATCTGCGTCCTCAAGAGGATACGCGACCCGGGCTGGGGGATGTGGTTGTCAGTGCGCGTCCAGGGCTTCGTGGCTCGAAGACCGTTAACGACCAAGAAAGCCGCATGGATATCAGAGTGACCGTCGCAGAACATGAGGCACACCGCGAGGCAAGGTTGCTTCTGGATAAACGAGTGGTTAGGGTGCCGACGGAGCTCAATAGGTAAGCACGCTTCGTTCCACGAGGTAAGTAGGGTACGCCACAGACGGGCGAACGATTGTAGTATAGGATGGCAGGCTAGGAGGTCGTGTAACTTGAATATGTTTGCACCTTCTCTAACGTGCTATACACGTCGTATTCGTATTAAGACATTTCATTAAATATCCTGGCTAAATGCGATACGTTAGGTCCTGCCGCTTGCTGCTTTGCGTAGCGTGTCACCACATTGTGTCTTTGCCCAGGCAGCCCGTACTCCGTTCATCTCTGAGCTACTACGTGTTCGCCGAACCAATCGATCGAGAACCTGCTACTATCTGACCCCGCGGGTGAGGATGCAAATGGCGTGATCACCTGGTGCAAAACCAATGATTCACTGGTCCACGAGAGGGCAGCTTCCATCGCCCTGTCGGTTTAGTGGGGAACGGAGTATAGGAGATGCGCACATTGTTGATAGCATCTCCAAGTAAAATTTGGTTTCACCTGTGCATTACACGATCATAGAGGTTTTAGATTGCTACTGTTTGCTTAAAAATCAATCCCGAGGCCCCTTGTTCGAAACAAGGCTGTTTCTATTTCCTTTCACACAACCACAATTAAAGCCAACGGCTGGACGTTCATGGAGACGACTACGGTATTTGGGTCGGAAGGAACCTGAGCAGAAGTAACTGTAAATTGGGAACAAAGTTACTTTTTGTGTCCATAAAAAACAAATTCAACCCCCCCCCCTTTTTTTGTTTTGTTTTAGTGCAAGGTGGTTTTAGGCAGAATTTCTCACAACTTGTATCTACGAGAGGTTAAATTTCTGCTGCTACTTTTCTGAGATCAACAGCAAAATTAGGAAGGTCTAATGTCTGCACAGGAAGGCTCTGAATTGCGGAACTACTTAAACCAGCACCCTGCGATTCCCGCATTTCGTGCCATAATTGTTATGTTCTAACTAAAGCAAGGAACGAGAATATTAAAGTGTCCTGGAATCTCCATATTCTCCAATAACTTTTAAATATACTTCAGTATTATATATACTTCTACTCTTATTGGATACTTCAGCTCGACGTAACCGTACTCCCGTCAATCAAACATATTAAAAAAAAAGAAAGAAAAAAACGTTGTGAAAGTTTTTTCACAAAACAAACTTTACCCTTCGGGAACGCAAGCTTCGCACGGACGAGTTATCGAACCGCTTTCCTAAGCCCTACCTGTCCTTGACGAAGACCGTCGAAAGACAATGAAATGAAACAGGAGGAACCTTAATCTCGGCGTAATCTCTGACGGCTTTCGGAGGAGAAAGAATCCTCTAAGAAATTGTCCAAACACGTACATTTCGCCCGTTCCTTTCCCACAGCTTCTTGGTCGGAGGCGACAACTTCCGCCGCGACCGATAGATGAAGACGCCCTGCCCGTGCGCGCACCCCGAACCCCCTCGGCAATCTCGATCTCGTGGGACACGCTTCACCTCATTATCCCAGAAATCAAACAAAAGACTCTTTTTCCTACCCCATCTTCCGCACATAAACAGAAAAAAAAAAAAGATTCTATAAGGGATCGTGAAGCATCGAACCACAATCTACAACCACCACAAATTAAATGATAAAAAATTAAAAAAAAAACGGCGGTAGAAACCGTCGACGCAAGGAATGACACAGCGGCAGCGGCGGCGGCGGCTTCGGCGATCCTTCCCGCGGCGGGTCGTTCCATTACATTTCCGTTCAGTGCTGAAGCAAATTTGCGGAGTACAGACTTCAGTTCGGGCTAAGGCAAGAATGAAATAGAAAAAATAAACCAGAGAAACGTAACAAGAAAACAAAAACATCCATAGAAAGAACGTATACAAAGCAAACCCCGTAGACAACTAAAAACTGGAAAAAGACTGTTGGACGAGAGAGGCGAAAGAGAGAGAGAGAGAGAGAGAGGTGGTGGTGGAAAGGAGGTTACGATATCAGACAGTGAGATCAGGAATCGTGTCAACTACCGGCAGCGCAACGAAAACTTGCAGGGAAAGCGGTCTGCGTGCGTGTAATTAATGGGCAGATGGTGGTGGGGTGAGGGGCTTATCTCCCGTATTGTCTGGCACGGCTCCCGAGTCCTAACAAGACACACCGTGTAAGACTACATCACGCTCCCATTCGCCTATTTTTTTTTCTTTTTTGTTTCTCAATCGTTAGCTGTAAATAAAATTCAAGAACAAAGACTGGACGACGTAAGCGTGTTTCACAAATTACGACTGGGCGGAAGGCGATCCTTATTTATATCTCTCTCTCTCTATATATATATATATTACTTTCTTCTCGTCTATGATTATATGAGTCTCTGGTGGCAATTTTTCTTGCGTTGACAAGTCATTTACATCGGGGCTTCTCTGCTCCAGCTCTCAACGTCCGAGGTGAGCAGTTCTCGGGATTCGGGGTTGGAAGGGCTACGCCACGTTCTACCTTTTGGGCGCACGCCGGGAAGCCAACGAACCGGAGGACCCCATCCGGTCTTGGTAGTGTTAAAAACACGCCTCGCTCTTCGCAATTTCTGCCTTCGTTGGATGCATCAGCTGAAGCTGTGAACGCAATAGCACCAGGAAGAATTGGGGATTGTCAATTGCCTTGCACATCAGTTATCAGGCGCAGAAACACAGGTCCGATTCCAAGCGATTGGCGTTTTTTTAGCTATACCGTGGTAATGATAGAATCGCGGCTTTGCTGTATAATCGTACGAGGTATTCTATATGCAACGTTTACACACCATTCAGCGAAAGATTGATCAGCCGAGGAACTTCTTTGCGGATCTCTGACAAGATACTGTAAAACCATTTATTTTCGCGGCCCCTATTTTTCGCGAATCGTTCACAGAGGACATTATCGCGGCCACTAAATTTCATGAATTCCAGATATCTGCATTAAAACTCTTAAGGACCAAGATTTTCGCGTGCCCTTAAATTTCGCAAATTTTTCGATTCGCGAAAGTCGCCAAAATGAAGCGCTCGCGAACATTAAGGATTTTACAGTATACTGCGGGTGTCCCATTATCTCAACGCATTCTGTATGGCTCGAATTTCACCAAGCTGAGTTAGTTTAAGAGAAATATAATACTGAAAAACAGCACGACAAGGACAAGGAAAGTGACGAGAAGACACAAGACAAGCGCCGATTTCTCCTCTCTTGGTTCTTGTCCTAGTCGCGCAGTTTTTCATTATGAACTCGCACCAACTCGCCCAACTGTCCATCTTACTAAATATCATACGGCAGCCATATCTAATAATAAACAAGATGTCTGAAATGTTACCTGTTCAATGCTAATGCGTAACCCTTGAATATAAAGAAGACCTACGGACACGGTGAACAACAGCCGTTTCCCTCGGCAAGAATTTGCAGTCGGTCGGAAGCTGAAGGCCTGGCCAAAGGGGTGCTGATGTCATTAAGGCTACAAATTGGGTTACAGGTGGCAACCGTGCGGTTTTGTCAGGGCGGGCGAGTGGCTGTGGGAAGTGGTGGGGTGCAAAGGGAAGTGGTTGGCTTGCTCGATCGAAGCTTGTACCGTTCCTCGGCTAATGCAATGATTGCTGGACGCAGTTTAGCCGTACCCGCAGTCGGCGTTTGTGGCCATAGCCTGCGGGGGAAGGAGTTGAGTGCTGGACGAGTTGGTTTGTCCTGACTATACGTTTGCTACAATGGTCGTCGCGAGGGCGGTATAGAAATCGGAAGCTTGAGAAGGTTCGCGAGAAGCGCGGCTCCGCAAAAAGAAAAAGTGGCTGCCACATTGTCCATCCGGACGACGTATTCAATTACTGTTGTTGTGCGAGGTTCTCTTACGGAAGGACGCTTCCCAGATTTAGACGAAAGGCACATTCACGGAAGCCCGACGTAGGATTAGCCGTACTTATGCAGCCTGGAATACAGTTATCACGAATAGTCTAACGCACAAGATACGATGCGTGCAGACTTGTGCCCGTTACTTCAAAAAAGTAATTAATTACAGTTACAATTACTTGGCCTAAAAAGTAATGGATTACCGTTACAAATTACTCGCCGCAAAAAGTAATCGATTAATTACTTCGTTGCTTTACTCGATTACTTTTGCGTTACTCCAAAGTAATACGAAAAAGACACACTCTATACTGTGTGTTCAAAGGGGAAAATTTTGGGCCTCATCAAAATTAAAAGAGAAATAAACATATTCATTACTTTCTACCCAATATTTTAAGTTAATAATTTTTGGAGAACGAATCTATAAAGTTTTAAAGATCTTGAACAGGTTCTCAAGGTAAGCGAGCCTTGCACTGTCCAACCGGGACAGAACTAAATCCTATGAACATGCGACGAATGCACTTGGGCGGTGGAGGCACGCATGCACACCATTCGAATTAATCCGAGTTTGGCGTCGACGAGCTTCAAAACACGATTTTCCTGAAGATATGGTTTTTCTATGTTTGCTGCATGTTGCCTAAATAGGGGCTAGTTTACCTACTAAAACGGACTAGCTGTGAGACCAAGATGCGGTACTTGCCTCTGGGAACATTTCAAAGACTTCTCCTTGATGAAGGTTGTTCTCCGACCGAATGACCCACTTGATCTTCTTTCTTGATCACCAAACTTATCAAAGCCAAGACGTCACACGAAATAATATTGCACAATCTCTCAGCTGAACTGACGTTCCAGTCTAGAAAATATTAAAAACAGGCCAATTTTCAGTGAACAGCGCGCTTCATGTCTTTCACACGTTTACAGGCGGCTTCACAACTCCAGTCTCCAAGTGAGTCACCATTTATTCTTAGAAAAGTCGGGCTATGTTTCCTTTCCCTAAAATTTCGGTCTAAGTTCCCGCAGGCCCAATCCGCTGACGAGAACCCTAGCATTCTCGTTTCTAAGAATACGGGCTCAGCTTGTATGTCCCAAGCAGTTTTGTTGGGCTCCCCGACCAGCTTATTGCCTGCTGTCGAAAGTTACTGTTTAAACTGACAGCAGGGTTGATGCTAGATTTTTCTTTGTTCCAATGAACTGCCACCATCGCATTCCTCCTGTTTTTGACCTACGTATCCGCTAGTGTAAAGTCAAGCAATAGGAGCCACATAGCTGGTTGGCCGAGCCAGTATTCAGCTTTCACAGCGCTGTCAAGGATGAGCAGGGTCGAGGTCTCATTAGAGCTGCCTCTCTGTTTGCGGGGTGAGCGTGTGTATAGGCGGAAACATCAACAAGCAAAGCACGGTTTGTTAAAAAAAAAATTGTTTTGGGGGAACAAGGCGCGGAGGAGTCGGGAGGGAGGAAGGAGGGTAGAGGAGGCGGGGGGGGGGGGGGGGAGGAAGGGAGCGGACGTACGCGCCACGGTCACTCTCTCCACGGTCCCACTCGACACGAACCCCACGCCACGGTTTTATGGTCACTTCGTTTTCTGCTCTTTTGTAAGCTCGCAGCCGTCCGTTCGTTTTCCAAGAAGTCAAAGCCTGTTGCCTTTCTGTAGAGTGTCAAATCCTCCCAGCCTGGTTGACCGTACGAACGAGTCGAGAAACGGTATCTGGCTGGGCTGTCGTGCTTTCCTTGAATTCCTTTCCCTCACCAGAACCTCACCAGAGTCTTGTGTTACCATGCTAAAAGAGCGAAGGCCGTTGCATCGCCCTTCTTCCACTCTAGTTCTCCCTTTGACGGGACGGAAGAATTGTAACGAGTAATTTCAGTAATTCGTTACTGAAAAAAGTAATGAGATTACGTTACAAATTACATTTTCAAAAAAGTAACGGATTAATTACTAAATTACAAGAAAAGTAATTAATTACAAGTAATCCCGTTACTTGTAACGGATTACTTCCAAGTCTGGATGCGTGTGACTACAAAAATTTGCACCGCTCAAACACTGCCGTAAAAAGCTTTGAGCGAAATGGGATGTGCGGATGAGCTGCTCCCGTGTACATTTCAAAGTTCGATTTCCCAATTCAAAACGAGTTTAAAGGCAATGAAGCGTTGTTCTTGCACTTGGATTAAAGGAATGCTGACACTGAAAAATGCGAGGTGAATCCAGGCGACCCATGGTTGCCGGCATTTCATAAACTGATCTTGATTGAACAGGGCGTTTTGATCAATACATTTTTTTTATTTAGCTGCAATATCCTTGGGTCGCACATTTTGCGTACGTGATTGGCTCTGCTACACAAACACATGAGCTAATCCTGATATATACTCTCCAGAATCACCGAACTCTATAGAGAAAAAAAGTTTTCCTCCTCTTTTGTGATGGGGCCTATCTTGTAAACCTTTTAAATCTCAGACTCGCTCCAATGGCTATAAACTTGCTTTTTTTTTACCTATCGTTATTTTAGCTTATATCGAGATCGTACATTATGCTGGCGTTATAATTATGTAATTATTACATTATGGGTGCAGCGAATTCCGTGTTTCTTGTATGATGTATGAGTTGTGCGACTGCGGCTCCCGTGAAGTGCAAATAAATATACTTTTTTTTTTTCAAAACTAGGCCACAGTGCAAGGGCTTTATAGAAGCGTCGCTTCTCGTGTGCCAAGCATGGTGGTTAATGATTGAAAGCCTGCCGCAAGACTGGTCAGCGTTGAGTACGTCAGTCTTAAAGGTGTCGTGAAACGATATCGGGTTGGAATGTTCAAGACTTTGCAGAGGCGTACTGGTCCTAGTCTGGCCCAGGTATGCTCGCACAGTCAGCCACTGATTCACAAACTTCTTTGTCGCGGTGAAATTGCGAGGGTAAAAGGGGACTATTTATTTTAGTCTTGCCTTCGCAAAGCTTGAAGACGTAATTGTGGTATCGAAACCACCCGCCTGACGACAGTCGAGCGCGGCTCATGGTTTGGACACGAGAACTGCGTGAGCACTCGACTTCGGCTCGTAACAATCAACACCTCGGCGGACACTCGGGTAGTGGGTCGTGTCCAACCACTGCGGTGATGAGAATAGCCGAACTCTAACAATGCCTGGAGGTCAGCACGCGTTTTCTACTTAGCCAACCCCAGCGCGTGGCTATGATTAACGTTGGCGGCATAGGACAGGCACCAGACCCCGTGGCGGCTTGTTCTGGCTCCGAGTTCAGGAAATGAACGATGCTCATATTTCTAAAAAAAAAAAAAAAATTTTGGCGACTACCATTGCCTTGAAAGAGAAAAAACTAAGGCAAGTTTATTCGGTTATTAACGTTAGGGAGTGATTCTAAGTAGTATTTAGCAAAAGTAGAAGAATCGTTTCATGGCCGCTTTAATTGGCGTCGACGGTCGGTTGCCATTTTTGGGAATGGGCCATAATCGTCACCTCAGGTTCTGAAGAATGCCCCTCGTGTTTGAAAGATAAAGTCTATGAAAGAAAATCGGAGAAAGCCAAGGTGTATAAGCGGGTAACAACGGCCGAAGGCAAACGGCAGCGTTATAGCGTGCTTTGCGAAATGTGCTTTGCGCGGTGCCAATAGAAACTGCCTAAAATCATATTAAGAAAAAGTTTGTGAACTTTTATTTTCCAATTAATTGTTTCCGACATTATACCTCAAATTGAATATTTTTTTTTTCATAAACGGGCGTAACTTACCTCAACACGCGACACGAAGCTGGACCCTCATGCGGCGTGTTTGTAAGCCACCCCTTCGTCTGTACTTTGAGCAAATAATCAAAACAAAGAACTAATTGTGAACCTGTACTTTCCGCATCCGACCATGAACGCGAGATCTTGAAAAAAAGAAACGAGACTCAGCGAAGAATGGAACCTTTTAGCGAACCGCTTCCGTGCTGTGCGTACCGCACTCCCGGAGCCTATGAAGCATGCTTTTAAGCTCGCGCCCCGCGTTCACGGTCTCACCCGGGCGTGCGCTTCAAAGCATGCTTCAAGGGCTCCGGTAGTGCGGTACGCGGAACACGGTGACGGTTTTCTAAAAGTGCCTATCATCAAAATCATCCGGAGGTCGCACGCATTGCAAGGCAGTTGTGCACGTACCATAATTTCTAGCGTAAAAAAAAAAGAAAAAAAAAAAAAGAAAACTGATTTTTACTTTGTATACATGGCTCGGACGTCCCGTAATCGCACCACGTGCTGGTGGAAATTCCACCAGGGGGTATTTACTCAACGCCATATTTGAGTGCGCTGGACACTGCACACGCTCAGTGCCATCTCGCGTATATAGGTTGTCAAAACCGGCAATCTTGATGGTCTGTGATGCACGTTGCAAAAAACGATAGAGGCTAGCCGTCAGCACCCGCTCAGCAGCTGCAGACTCAGCTACGGCCGCCAGTGAATATTAATTCAAAAGATATTTTATCGAACGGAAAGTGATAGAGGCCAGATGTCTTGAACTGGAGTCATCGGGTCCAACCTGGGGCTGGGGGGGGGGGGGGGGGGGGTGATGAGAAGGGTGTTAAACACAAGAAAGAAGAGCAGAGAGAAAATATAAGGAAGGGTGAAAGGGAACTTAAGTATATACATGGCTATGTGTGGCACTTACGTATTGAATACCCGCGGTGATGTTGTCGTGAATGGGGGACTAGTCCACTCCTCATATCTTGTGGGTTTGTGACTAGTTAGATGGTATGAATGGACCACATGCATTGAATAGACCATGGATGGATCGATGGATGGATGAATACGGCTGAGCCCTTTGGAGCGGGCGGTAGCTTACGCCACCTAGCCATTTTGTCTTACCCTTTAAGCTTAGAATATTTAAATGTGAAAACTATATTCACTCCGTACTGAAAAGAAAGTGAGGCTATAAATCCCCCTTGCCATCAGTTAATAAGAAAATGCCTAGTTTTCTCTCGCTTTCTGCCACCATTCACTTAATCTTTGCTTGGTAATCTCTACTGTCTTGAAATCCACTTTTCCTTCGCTGTCTCTAAAACCCAATGACCTTATTAAATCTATGTTGTCTTCGGTATGCATAGGGTGAAGCCCTTTACAGTAGAGTATCAAGTGCTCAGCCGTCTCGTCTTCCTCTCCACACGCAGCGCACACTGTGTCCATTTCCTGGTACTTCGCTCTGTATGTTCTGGTTCGCAAAACACCTGTCCTTGCCTCAAACAACAATGAGCTTCCCCTAGAATTGTCATAAATGCTTTCTTTGGCAATAACTGTTTTGTTTAATCTATAGCCTTCCAGAGCCTTCTTTATCTGCATTCCCTCTAGCCACCGATCTCTTTCTGTGGCCTTAACTTTCTTCTTAACTGAGACCTGCTCTTCCGTAACCCCACTATAGCCTAAAAACTTTCCTCTTAATTTCCTAGTGCGCTGTCTCCATTTTGTGTCTATACTCCTCATGTATAAATAGCTGAAAACCTTTCGTGCCCATTGCTCCCCACCCATTTGCCTCAACCGATCCTCAAATTCTATCTTGCTCACAGCTTCCCTGCCCTCAAATGACGCCCATCCCATGTCTCCTTGTACTCCCTGGTTTGGTGTTTTGCAATGTGCCCCCAAAGCCAGCCTACCTACTCCACGCTGTTTCATTTCTAGTCTTGCATGCACTTCGGATTTCATGCATAGCACTGCGTTTCCAAAAGTCAATCCAGGCACCATGACCCCTTTCCAGATCTCTCTCACCACCTCATACCTGTTGTAATTCCAAAGTGCTCTATTTTTCATTACAGCCGCATTTCTGTTGCCCTTACCTATTATATACTTTTCATGCTCACTGAGATATTCTGCACCATCACATATCCATACTCCTAGATACTTGTATTTACTAGCTCTCTGAACTGTAATATTCTGTATCTTCAGTCTCTCCACATAATCATTGTTAAAAATCATGACTGCTGATTTTTCACTACTGAATTCTAAACCTAATTCCTATACTTCCCTACCACAGATGCTCATTAATTCCTGCAAATCTATCCTGTTGTTAGCCATTAGTACGATATCCTCCCCATATATCAGTCCCGGTAAGGATTGCTGAATTGTTTGGCCTAGCTTACTGTACGAAAGGTCAAATCCGAGCCCACTCGTCTCTAGTCTAGGGCCTCCAATCCTCTCAGATACAACATAAACAGCAAAGGCGATAACGGGCACCCCTGCCTAAGGCCTCGTCCTATCTCTATTTTCCCCGTTGCCTTTCCTTCCCATGTTATAATCGCCTTATTATCTTTGTAAATGTTCCTTAATATTGCTGTTAGTCCTTCATCTAGGTTTAAGCTCTCCACTATGTCCCACAGAGTTTTTTTGGTTCACATTGTCATAGGCACCCTTGATATCCAGAAATGCCAGCCAGAGCTGTCTGTTTTCTTTTTGCGCTATTTCTATACACTGTGTTAGAGAAAATATATTGTCTTCCAACCTTCTTTGTTTCCGAAACCCGTTCTGTAACTCGCCCAGTATGCCCTCGCAATCTACCCATTCCTCCAGTCTGTTCTTTAGAATCGGTCATAGGCAAAAACAAAAGCGCCATCTGGTGTATTCATGATCAATTATAAATTTTCCGCCATATCGGGGTGTGCCCGTGCCGATACTTTCGCCTGAGAGACAATGGTACCGGCAAAGTGGGAGTCATTGATTTAAAATATGATCACGTGCTGCAAGTGCAGTACGAATCCTTCACACTATGCCTTCGATAAAGACAGTTCACTGACCTGGAGGGCCCAGTTTACTGCTTGAGGGACGAATCTCGCGACCCTGTTGCCGACAATGCCTTTTCCAGAATTTCGTGGCCGCCTTTCTTTTCTTTTTTGAACCAAAACTAAACAGCAACCCACTGAGTGCACAAACACATTGTCCAAGTGTCAAGAAAACCGAGTTTAATGCCAATGCGCCTCGCTCAAAACTAGAAAATGTGAAAAAAATATCAATATGGTGGCACCGAGTGACATGATGATGATGGCTTGCAAGAATTTTGCAAGTGGCCTATACTCGCTACATGTTATTGTCGTAAAAAACAAATTTAGTGTTGCGAAATGTATGCTGTAACTGGTACGCGCTCAGCCATAACCTCCTTTGTACTGATGTCTGAACGCACCTGTATATCTGTATACCTGTATCCAGGAAGCTATGGCTCAACAGCAAGGCCACCAGACTGGCAACTGATCTGACGTCAATAGATGCCATGTATAATATTTAACTGCGAGAAGTACTTTACAAAAATTATTTGGCGTTGAAGATGGGATTGATTCGGCATTACACAGCCAGTCTGCTTTGGATTGTCGCCCGTGCCCTTTGTGTAGGTCGGCAGTGGCATATGAAGCGAGAATTTTAAGCCAGGCAAGCGTTGTCGTATGCTCGTTTTTACGATCGTTTGGCAGAATTTGAACATTATTTTATGCCTGCCTCGCAGCTGGCCCCGCATGAGCGAGCTCCGCGAGAACCTCGTCGTGCTAATCCAGATTACAAAGCCGGACCGCGTCCCTATCAAATATGCGACACGAGACATACATGAAACAAAGCAAAAATATGCGCGCTTGTCGACGCTAAGCGTGACGCAACAAAATAACGAGAGGATGAAAAGGCAAAGTAGATAGAAGCTGAAGCTGAAACAGAATGACCACGCAGGAATGGTGCTAAGCTGGCTTTATAAAAAATACTGTGGCGTGAAGATGAAGGGCACGTATTGCACGATGACAGTGTTTTATTTCAACCCGGAAAGTGTGGCGGCAAGTAGGAATAAGTATTCCTTTGATTCCCAGACTACACCTCTACGTTAAAGCAAGTTTTCAAATAAGCTGGTATAAGGCTCCCACGAAGCACAAGCGTTTGGTGATCGTAGGGTTTTATCGTAAGATCCGAAAATAAATGACGATAAGTAACTTCTCTTAGATTGTTCTTTGTCACTCATGGGACCCTACAGTTGTGTCAATGACAAAACGACACAATTCAGTCCCCAGTTGCCTGTTTTGTACCGCTCTTTTACCAAAAAATGGGTGCTACACCGTCATTCGGCACCCCAAGCTGATCTATAGCGCACGACGCCGACCGTTGGAGCCCGTAAAAGTCATTCGACACACGCATGGGCGCTCCAACAATCTAGAAATAAAAAAAAAAAACTCCAACGACGCTTGTGTTGTCATTAAAATATAAGAAGAAAAGGACAAAGAAAAGTACAATGCCAGCCACCAAGTTGGACAGCCGGCCAAAGTCAACGTCGAACCACCTGGCCTATCGAATTCACCTCACGGATCGGCGACCAATCAGACAGCATCGGGGTCCTACAGGGCATCAACGAATAACAAGAAAAGAGAAAAAAGGTAATTATGATCGGCAAAAGGAAACTGCTGGAGGGACGTGCAGAAGATAAGAAAATATTAAAAAGAAAAAAATACAAAATCGCTAGAAGAAAAATCGAATTAAAAATGAGTCGAACGACCATTTCCTTTGTGTACGCAAGCGTCCATACAGGAAACCGACCGCTAACGACAGACACGAGGGGCAGAGGACTAACAATGAGCGGCAGAGAAGAGACCAAACGGAAAATGGACGCCGAACGACGCGAATGCAGCGCACGGAATCTCGAAACGGGCGAGGAGGGAATGTGTATAAAATTGTGAGAGGCTCATTTGCATTAGCATGCACGCGCGCGCTCTGCGGGTCCTGTGGCGGTGTCGCAGTCGAACTTCGTTCAACGCCATTTCGCTTAGTTGTTTTATTGAGCCGGTCACCATTTGGCGTATTCGTGCGCACGTGAGTGTGTGTGCTCCTGCATCGGAGTTCCCTGGAAGCGTAACCGTCATGAGCCGACATGGGCATGCACATGCGGAGCGAATAGAAACAGGGAGCGTCGATCTGTCCAACGCTGAACAACAGTGTAATCATGAGGCGACGCTTTTTTAGGAAATTGCGACGCAGAATATCGTGATGGTGGCCCGCTTGTTGTCAGATCAATATCTGCCCAGGTGTCTTTTTTTTTTTTTTTTTTCGTAGCGAGTGCATTCGTAAAATCGTGGACGCGCAATGCACCTAAATGACATCGAGTAATGGTTGCATCGAGTCGGTGAAATTGTGCCTTCGTGCCTTCAGTAATTTTAGTATTTATCTCCATATAACCTTGTACGAAGATAATCTTCTAAATAAAATATATGCACAATCCGTTGTAATTTGTTGAGGCTGCATTGACAATGTTTGCGAACTTAAAAGCGTGTAACGTCAAACGTTACAAACCGGCAAGACATATTTCTTTAGTTGAATCAAACTCAGTGCAAGTTCATAATCTTTAACGGTGATTGGAAGCAACAAGAACTGTGACGCAAATGCCCAACCTGGATAGAATCACACGCCGGCGAATATACGCTCAGGAAGTAAAGCGTAGCTAAAAGAGATGCATTGATCAGCATCACTAACCTATTTATTGCGGAATAAAGCTCCGTTCAAACACTCCACCTTTTTGGCGAGTTTAGCGTCACGAAGCGTAGTTTCGCGAAACAGATGTGGCGCGTGACCGCGACCGAAAAATATGCGCACCTCTGAAAAAAGGTTGCGCGCGCTCCTCGCTCTTGGAGCGAGATTTTGCTGAAACCTCACCGAGGCCTGTCGATCATCCGAAGGAGAAACGCGGACGTTGCCAATGGCCTCTCGACATCGCTGTGATGTCTGACCTTGGAGGCGGAGCGAGCTTTCGGAGGAGCCTGATTTTTGGCCGATCCCGTGCCCGAGCCAAACCCGAAAAGAGAAAACGAACATGGCGGCGATCGACGAGCGGAGAAGCGGCGGTGACTTCGGGCGATGCGGGAAAGCAATACGCCTCGCAAGTGGGCTCATTTTCGTCTTCTGCGCATGAGAAAGGAAGTAGCGGTGACGTCAGAACGCCGAGCCCTGATTGGCTGATCGCGACCCCCCTATCTGAGCGTCGTCTGCTCCTTTGCAACGTCGTCTGCTCGCAACGTCGTCTGCGTCTGTCTTACCTTTCCTGCGACTTTCGGAAGTGCAGGTCTTTACGAGCGAGCTCGACTTCGCCTTCCAGAGAGGGCAGACGAAATGAATCGAGCGGTACGTTGTTTTTAACAACTAGCAGACGCGCATCAATACAAAATCGCTAGAAGAAAAATCGAACTAAAAATGAGTCGAACGACCATTTCCTTTGTGTACGCAAGCGTCCATACAGGAAACCGACCGCTAACGACAGACACGAGGGGCAGAGGACTAACAATGAGCGGCAGAGAAGAGACCAAACGAAAAATGGACGCCGAACGACGCGAATGCAGCGCACGGAATCTCGAAACGGGCGAGGGGGGAATGTGTATAAAAATTGTGAGAGGCTCATTTGCATTAGCATGCACGCGCGCGCTCTGCGGGTCCTGTGGCGGTGTCGCAGTCGAACTTCGTTCAACGCCATTTCGCTTAGTTGTTTTATTGAGGCGGTCACCATTTGGCGTATTCGTGCGCACGTGAGTGTGTGTGCTCCGGCATCGGAGTTCCCTGGAAGCGTAACCGTCATGAGCCGACATGGGAATGCACATGCGGAGCGAATAGAAACAATGAGCTTCGCTCTGTCCAACGCTGAACAACAGTGTAATCATGAGGCGACGCTTTTTTAGGAAATTGCGACGCAGAATATCGTGATGGTGACCCGCTTGTTGTCAGATCAATATCTGCCCAGGTGTTTTTTTGTTTGTTTTTTTCGTAGCGAGTGCATTCGTAAAATCGCGGACGCGCAATGCACCTAAATGACATCGAGTAATGGTTGCATCGAGTCGGTGAAATTGTGCCTTCGTGCCTTCAGTAATTTTAGTATTTATCTCCATATAACCTTGTACGAAGATAATCTTCTAAATAAAATATATGCACAATCCATTGTAATTTGTTGAGGCTGCATTGACAATGTTTGCGAACTTAAAAGCGTGTAACATCAAACGTTACAAACCGGCAAGACATATTTCTTTAGTTGAATCAAACTCAGTGCAAGTTCATAATCTTCAACGGTGATTGGAAGCAACAAGAACTGTGACGCAAATGCCCAACCTGGATAGAATCACACGCCGGCGAATATACGCTCAGGAAGTAAAGCGTAACTAAAAGAGGTGCATTGATCAGCATCACTAACCTATTTATTGCGGAATAAAGCTCCGTTCAAACACTCCACCTTTTTGGCGAGTTTAGCGTCACGAAGCGTAGTTTCGCGAAACAGATGTGGCGCGTGACCGCGACCGAAAAATATGCGCGCCTCTGAAAACAGGTTGCGCGCGCTCCTCGCTCTTGGAGCGAGATTTTGGTGAAACCTCACCGAGGCCTGTCGATCATCCGAAGGAGAAACGCGGACGTTGCCAATGGCCTCTCGACATCGCTGTGATGTCTGACCTTGGAGGCGGAGCGAGCTTTCGGAGGAGCCTGATTTTTGGCCGATCCCGTACCCGAGCCAAACCCGAAAAGAGAAAACAAACATGGCGGCGATCGACGAGCGGAGAAGCGGCGGTGACTTCGGGCGATGCGGGATAGCAATACGGGTTGGTGGCGCGGTGCAGATTCCCTAACAATCGCGACGAGTGCAACCACTGCATATAAACATGATGACTCGGGTTAACTGCTATTTTAGTGGTGTATCTCCGAAATACCTGGAGATCATCTGCTTGTTCTTTAACGTTCGCGCTCTTTCCCCGGTTTGGCAGGCCTAGTAAACCCTGTAGCCATATCCGACGAAGTTTATCGAGTGGTCTCATTCAATCGAGAAAACAGACTGTCTCGCATGATATTCCAGGTGCAGATCATAAGGTTTGGCGAAATTCTCATGAGTCAGTACGTCGCGGATATCGCGCGACAAAGACTGACGTGTGAACAGGCCGATTTCGCGAAATCTCAGTTTCGCTAGACCGTTGCGCGTTGGAAAGATGCATCGTGTGAGTAAACCTTACGCTTAGTTTTACAGTTGAATATAGTTAAATACAATATAGACACTGGGAATATGAGAAAGGCAGAACGTTTGTTTTGAACGCCCGGCGTCCAGCACGAGTTCGTCACTTTCCGTCGTGCTTCGGCTGCACGTGCACGCTCGAAGCTCACGAGAAGCCGAAGCGTCATCGAAGGCGAGACAACTGAAACGCCTCCCGGCCGTTCTCATTTTGTAGGCGACTAAATGTGCGTTCACGTGGCCTGACTCGACCAGCGTTTTATGTCCTTGCGCCGTCGAACAGCCGATATGAAAGAGCTCACGGGCAGCACAAGATTGTATTTATAATATATAAAAAATCGGTGTTGTAGGGGTTAGCGAAACTGTAACAAAATACGTTACTCGTTTAATTGCAAATAAAAGGAACGTGTTACCGTAACCGATAAGGAGCAATGCACGTTACATACGCGTTACAAGTTTCATTCGCGGAGTAAAAAGATTTACTGTTTTGGCGTTACAGATACGCATTAGCACCATATCGAAAAAAAAAAAAAAGAAAGTGAGGGCTTGTGAGAGGAAAAGAAAGGCAACATTTTAAAGATTTTAAATAAGTTGGCGCCAAGAAACACAAAAAAGGAAAGTAATTTTTTTTGAAGTCTGGAAGAAACGTAACGGGTAGCCTAACTGTTACCCGTTAGTCAAAATAAATAGCATAAGTACGTTATTGTTTCTAGAAATAAGTAACGTAAGTGCGTTATACGTTGCTGTCTTGAAAATGTAACGGGTACGTTCATGCGTTGCCGAAAAGAGTAACGCGTTACAAGTAATGCCGTTACTTGTAACGCTTTGCCCTCAACGTTGCATAAAATGCGGCATTTATGTGATGTGCAAAACATAGCAGTCTGTAAATGCACTAATACCTTCAAGATTGCAATTTCGAATATGAGAATATACTGCTCGAGTTTAGTGTAGCTTTGATCGAACACAGGCGACGTATGGAAGTATTCAATACGATGGGTTGGAGCTGAGCTAGTTGCGTCATGCTTTCGGATAAAACCAGCCTAAATTGAAAGAAAAGCAAGAAAACGCTGGTCCTTTCCAGCGTTTCCTTGGCTTTCTTTCCATAATCTGTATACGTTCAGCTGATCTTATCCATTGTATTCAATATGCATGTGCTTTCGTGAAGATGATCTCTACTGTGTCCGAATATCTCTAATCGCAGAAGGCCACCCGCGAAGTGTGGGAGGAAGCTGAATTATAAAACGGCAAAATACGCAAGGTGCCATGAATGTGAAAACCACGAATGCGGGAAAACGATTCCAAGTTACCTCTGCGATCGAAAAATCGATAATGGTCCTCATTAGCGAGGCTACTATGACTGCACGCGAATTCGAATTCTTCGGTAACGTTTTGGGCGATAGCTGTGTGCCAGAGCACGCGTACAATCTATACCAACGCTTTGTGGGTGATACACTTAATGCAGTTGTAGGTTATATGTATAGGGTTCCGTGTTTTCGGAGTTTTTTTGTTTTCAAATTCGGAGGGTATTTCTTGGAGTTTATTTTTGGTCAAAAATTCGGACTTTGTCGGAGTTTTTTTTTTTTTTTTATTCCCAACTCTTCGAAATTCGGAGTTTAATTTCGCAGTGTTTCTTATTAAAAATAAATAAATAACATCTAAGCGTAAACGTATGCTGGACAAACGAAAACAGCCCGATTGTACATAATGACTGAAAACCTGAGACTGTGGTTTGAAAACGAAAGATCGTGAAGTAGGAAGAAAAAGGGGACAGACAACGTTTTTCCGTTTTCAAACCACAGTCTCAGGTTTTCAGTCATTATGTATAACTTACACCAGCTCGCCTGCACTTTAACCGTTTTTTCATTAGCCCGATTGTATTAATTAATATTTTCTTGAGTTGTATTTCGCGTAGCTGCCATTACGACTGGCAATACTAATTTGTCCTATGACAAAGGTTGCACACAAGTGTTGCTTCGATAAATTTTTATACCTTAAAATCAATAAACTCCTGGAGGTAGTCGCTGGGAAGCTTGTATTCATTCCATACTATTCCATCAACCTACCGCGCAGCCGTTCGAGAAAGAGTGGTAAAGGATGCAATAAATAAACTTCAACCGTCCCTATTCCCCACTTTATGCAATCTCTATGATCCATAGCTTTCACTGTTACAAAAACACAACCTCTCCTTTCTCTACAGCACAAATAGTACAACCTAAATTGGAAACATGAACAGTGACTTGTCATGACCCGAAAATACAATACCTGACTAAATTTAAAACATAAGTGTGGTGGCATTTTCCCAGGACCATTGACTCTACGCGCTGATCAAATTATTAATTGTAAACTACTTTTGTTTGTGTGTGTAGGGGGGGGGGGAGAGGGGGGGGGGGAGGGAAGGAGTTTATCGGATAAATCCGAATTATACAAAATTTTACCGCCTGGTGCTTTTCGGAGTTTTTCGTACTTATCCGAAACCACGGAACCCTAGTTATTTGCAGTGTTGTAGGCATTACGGAAAAAAGTACGGAACTACGTTACTCTTACTTCAAATAAAGGGAACGCGTTACCGACCTACGTTACCTGAAAATAAAAGGAAGGCGTTACCGTCACCGTTACCGATAAGAAATGACGCACGTTACATTTGCGTTACTTTTTATTTATGAAGCGGGACGTTTTTTCGTTCACTCTTAAAAAAAAAGCCAGCTGTATTTACTAGGTAAGAGCTAGTAACTAATTGTCACATATGTAGCTGGTACCTAGTATCCGCAAGTAGTAACGGTAAAGCTAGTAACTGTTACTAGGTCAAGAAGCTAAAAACCGGAAGACCGGAAACGCAACGAGTCACGTGAATTCCGGTGAAACAAAAAAAAAAAAAGGCGTGTGGTTAAACTATGGTGCCTGGAGCGCGTCTCCAACTGGTGTGTTTAGCGTTCTATCCCGCCCATATATCGAAGATTAGACCCGAAGTGGTAACAAATGACGTCACAGAAGCCGGAGTGTCATGCTGTCGGATGTCGCGATCCTAGCAGTTGATCGTAGAAATGCCGACGAAAAGCACGAGCGATCGTGAGTGTCGCTGTCGTCGCGGCGCCCCGACTCCTGGCTGCCGCAAAGCTTCCGTGGCCTGCCACACTGGAGAGTGACCTGCAGCAGAAGAGGCGTCTGCCACATACACCCTCAATTTTGGGACAGCCCTCGGATATTACCACTAGGCGAGATTGTTGCGCGTTGACGCCACCAAGTGGCAACGCTCGCTAGTACAGTACCCTTGGCCGTGCAGAGGCCCTCGATGTCACGAGTGCGATACGCATTGCGCTTCTCGCTGGCCGATTTTGAAGCGAGAGGTAAAGAGCTCGCCGGCCACGTCATTTCGTTTCCGTACCCTTTAAACATGTCCCCTCCTAAATACCTTGACGCTACGATTGTGTGTAGATACCTCGCCCTGCGTTCCCAAAGAGTAAGTGCGTCGCTAACGCTGGCCATCGGCGATGCAACAGACGTCCGCCATCTTGTCCGCGCCTTTGGGGTAGTAAATAGCTAGTAAAAAGGTTGTAACTGTCCAAAAATGTAGTAACTGCTGCATTTACTAACTTTTTACTATACATATCGCGCGTTTAGTGTAGTAAATAGTTAGTGAAAGGTAGTAACAGTAAGAAAAAGTGTAGTAACCGCGCCAGTTTCTAGCTTCTTAGTAGCTATTTTTTAAGAGTGTATGCATAAGCGCCATATTCCAAGAAACATCGTGACCACACAAAAACTTAACATAATTACCTTATCTTTATTTACGGTTCTGACTATGAAAATACGTGGGATGAGTGCGAGGAATTCATATGACTTGACGCCTAGAAACACGAAAAAAAAATGAAGTGTCGTTTTTTTTGGGGGCTTGGGAAGAAGATATAACGAGAGACGCAACTACCTTAACCATCACTCAAAATAAGTAGTCTAACGTAAGTATGTTATTCGTTGCTGTTTTGAAACGTGACGAGTACGTTAGAATACTACCGAAAAAAGTAAAGCGTAACCGGTAACTTGTAACGAGTTGCCGCCAACCCTGGTTATATGCCACCGGCAATGTGCAAACTTGAGCTATGTATATTGTTGAGGAAAGGAAAGAAGGAGTTGCAGAGACGTACGAAGAATATCGCTGGTGGGCTACGTAGCATAAAGGGCAAACAAACCTTGAGTAAAATTGTAATATTCACATTTACAGCTTAGAACGGGAGGAAAGGGACGAAAGTATCCAGCGTTGTGCCTCATGCTGGCCTGCTACTTTGCATTTTTGAAATGGAATGAAAATATATCTAAAAAATCAAAGATCAACCAAAAAGGATGGAGAAAGTGGAAAAGAATATTAAGTCATTTTACTGCCATCTCCTTGAGACCATTTGTTTCGTGGTAATGTTCACTCGAATTCTTCGAGGCTTCTGTAAGAAGAGGGGGTGACATACAGGCTTAAGCCTACCAAGCGAGAAAATCCCAAGTGAAGTCGAAAGTAGACGACACGGTCGGTGGAACGGCTTCAAGGGTTACCAAAACAGCTGTTGGCGTCAAGTGAGCTCTCCTTTTCGTCCAATGGTGTCTCTTGGTTTTGACCATCGTTGGGGGCGTGTCCTTCACATTTCTGGCTTCACCTCTGGTGACGTCATGTCGTCTCCAGAAGCTTCCTACCTCCATAGTGCGGGCACTTAGTGGAGCTGCGCAAACACTATGGTGCCATTTTTTTTTTTACTTTTTTGGCAGTGAATTTTGTGAGGAAGTCGGCGGTGGGTGAGAGTCATAATCTGCGACAATTACGCGTGTGTAGCCTATTTCGCTCTCTGGTACGTTGTTCGACCGAGCCTGTGTAATTTTGTACTCGTTTATTGTGAAATAAACATACGTATGTGTATGTAACATAGCGTACTATTCATTCCTTGAGACGTAGACTTGATGCTGAAAAGTGCCAGTCACGTCTTCAGTGTGTAACAAATAATGTCATTTGATCACAGGAGGCAAAGTTGAGTTTCGTTCTTGGAACGACTCCTTTGCCGTTCTCCTGCGTCGCTCCACCATTCAGTTAACCCATGACGATCATGGACAAAATTGAATACAATCCGCCCGTAATTTATCATTCAAAAATCATCTGACACCGTGAAAATAACGAAATAAATACGGAACAAAAATATACTTTGATAATATTTTGGGGGGGACGAAAATCCAACTTTACCGTACCCTTCTGAAGCAGGCGAGAGCGAAAAGGCAGCCAGCATCAAGGAACCGAAATTCAGCACGAACGTCCAAGTCGATGTCCGTTACGCAGTTCTTGATTTTCGCAAGTATGAAGGACCGCGCAACAGGAGAACGGCAGTACAAAAAACAGCGACGGAAGCGCCCTACACTTTCCGACCCAAAACGGCAACAACAACAGCATCCAGTCATCGCTGATCGCAGCAAGCAATAAGGCGAGCAAGTAAGCAAGCAAGCAAGACACGGCGGGACGGCAGCCTTCGGTGCCGTCAGCTCCGATGGCAGAGCGGCAAGACATTGGTATGCGAGCAACGCCCGGTGGCCTTTTCCGTCGCGCGGTGGGCGTCTTCGATTGCCGCCGCTGGGCTCAGTCGGATCCCAGGATGCTGCGCCGCTGCAGTTGCGACCGCTGGCGTCCGGCGACGACGCGACGGGGGTCCGCGACCGAAAGAAGACGACCTCAGACGCCAGGACGAGCACACGTCTCCGCTCTCCAGGACACTGACGTCCACACCGCGAGACACGCAGCAGGTGAGGGCAGACCGCCGGGGAGAAAGAACAAAAACAAAAAAACGCTGAGTGCAAAGGTCGCTTTGAAGGCGGTCGAGATCGAGGTGCTGTGGTCGCTCGCTTCCCGAATGCGTTTCGGGTGCATCGCCTTCTGCACGTCTGTTACGGGCATATAAGCGTCTCTTTGTGGTGGTGTGTTTTGTGATTCGTCCGCTAGCTTCGAGTTTCTGCTCTTACGCCCGTACCGCCGTTGACGTCTAGAGGTTTGACAGTCGCCGTCAGGCGTGATTTTGTCCAAATCACGGAACGTTGGTTCACTGTTGGAAGCAAAGGTGAATCGAGAGCAGGCCGAAGCTGTCTAAACATACACACAGCACAATTTTCGGTGAAATACAGTGTGAGGGACGAGTAAGTAAATTTAACTAGTATTTGCACGAGCGCTGGCCCGTGAAGGATGCGCGAAGCACGTGTCTTCCAAAACATGTACTGTCGAAGGGCTCTTGATTTATTTCAAAAGCTCGTGCAGTGGTGCCAAAGTACGTTTCATGCCAGAGATCTTGTACAAGCGCATAAGGTACTTTGCGTACGAGAGAGCTCGTGCAAGCACATGTAGTACTGCGTTCTCGAGGCAAACGTAGATTTCGCGGCGCTGTAAAAGTTACTTGTATTAGCGGACTGCGAATGAGCCGCAAAGCAAAGTCACGTGGTCGTGCAGCGTGTGGAGACAGGCTAACCTTGACTGCGAAAACTTGTAAAAACTCTATGGATATAGCTAAAGAATTCGGTAGACGATCCATCTCCAACGCGAGTTTTCTCGCTTTGATAACAAACACTCCGTCGCACCGTAGCCAAAGCCAAGTGGAAGGCAACGGGCATGTGCTGGAACAATACCCCCCTGAAGACAAGGACTGCGCATTACTTCATTGTTTGCGGATTCTCGACCCGCCTCAAGCGGCAAACACGCCAGGGCTCAACGAGAGTATCCGCAAAGTGGCAGACGCCTGCATCTCGGCGTCGCCGAGGGCTATAGCGTTGGGCTTGTCATGAGACGCTGTGAGATGCACTGGTGGAGACGCTGATGCGAGCAAAGCGGTGCTGCTTGGATATTCACTAGTGATGACGTTCAGTTGGGGTAAGCTCAGTCGCCTTGCCTTCGAGGTGGTATTGACTGGTGGCGAATCTTCTACTACCACCTTAGCCTGTCACCACCGAAATAAACTACGTTGACCATTAAGCTGAGTCTGCAGCTCGTGTCACATTCACAAAAGCATGAGGTCGCTGCTCATAGAAACGTTCTTACGCGGAACGTGCGCTCGCGCTAGAAATTTACGTATCGAAAGTGCAGCGCGGGCTAGCTCGCGCTTGTAGCTTTAACTGTAGTCTTTGCTTAAAAGAACCATGAAACGATTTTTTTTTTAAATTTTGTTAAATACTCCTCAGAATCACTCCCCAACATTAATGAACGAATAAACTTGCCTAACTTTTTTTCCCTTTTTAATGGCAGTCAGCAAATAAATTCGAGAAATATGAGCACCGTTCATCCCCTAAACTCGGAGCCAGAACAAGTGACCATGTGGCCTGGTGCCTATCCTATGCCGCCAACTGATAATCAGCCACGCGCTGGGGTCGGCAAAATAGAAAACGCGTGCTCAGCTCCAGGTATTGTTAGAGGTGGGCTATTCTCATCATCCCGTGGACACGAGCCACCACCCCAGTGCCCGCGAGGAATTGATACGAGTCGAAGTCGGGTGCTCACGCAGTTCTCGTGTCCAATCCACGAGCCGCGCTCGACTGCCGTAAGGCGGGTGGTTTGGATCCCGCAATTACGTCATCAAGCTTTACAAAGACAAGACTGAAAGAAATAGTCCCCTTTTATCCTCGCAATTTCACCGCTTCGCGACCAAAAAACTGCTGAATCAGTGGCGGTCCGTGCTAGTATACGTGTGCCAGACTATAGGGAGTATTCACTTGACGCCATATTTGTGGGTACTGTTTAGAGCGCATGCTCAGAACGAGCTCACATCAATAGGCTGCTAAGACCGGCACTCTTGATGGTGCGGAATGCACGTTGCAAAAGATCTGTGGAAGCTCGCTATCAGCACGCGCTCAGCATTCGCGCACACAGCTATGGCCGCCAGTGAATACTCCCTATAGGACCAGTACGCCTATGTAAAGTCATGAACATTCCAACCCGATATCGCTTCATGACCCTTTACGGGTGAACGGCAAAATAGGCTATACTTCGTCTCAGCATAGCATGGACGAACCGCGAAGGCTGTGCTAGCGCGAGCGGCCAGCCTTGACTGCCTTGACTAAAGCGTTTGCTGCACGAGCGCTCGTGCAGCCGCCGCGGCTTCATTCAAAGCGACTATCTCGCGCTTTTAGCACGCGCGGCTAACAATAGTCCATACTAAGGTGAGACGAAGTATTAGCAGAAAGAGGCTGACGCCTAGAGTAAGTTCTCACCCCTGTTCCTTCGAGTACAATATCCGCACACTCATTTTGATAAACAAGCTTGTGGTCTCGTGAAAACGGCTGGAAGTGCACATACAAAGAGTATTTTTCTTGTTTCACAATGAGTGCGAGCGAAACGGAACTTGCAACCCTGAGCATGCTATCTTTATGTACTCTTGCACTGCACGAGCGCGCGTGCTCAACAGTCCCGTTCAAAGCCCGAAACTCTCTCTCTCGTAACTTCTGCTCTATTCCCTCTTTCTTCCTTTAGGTGCGAGCGTAGCAAACACTACAAGAGCGAGCCCCTGGCTCTGGCAGAGAGCTTGGCAAGCACGCGGGCTCGTGCTGTAAAAGAATCGTTTTCACAGCACGGGCCCGCGTGCTGTGAACACAGAGCACAGCACATCGCAGTACATCGCATTCATGTATCATTGAGCGTGTTCAAAGAAAATTCATTCGTGTACTTTTTGATTTCTACTTTATTTAGACTATTACTACAGTTATGATAGAATATGCAGACTGACGAAACAGGATACATTGCATAACTGAAGAATGAGGCATGATTTGAAGTTTCTGCACAAGGTCGCGAATGGAATAATTGATTCATCTGTATTACCCAATTGCATTTACTTACGCGTTCCTAGAATTTCTTGCAGATCGCATTCAATGTTTTATCCTTCTGATTTGCATAAAGCAGAACCCATGACACGGTTACAATTAACGTAAAAACCATTGTTCGCATTCGCAGAATGCTGCGAAGAGTAGCTTTAATATTTTTGATAACGTGCGCAAATTTAGAAATTCTGTTGATTATATTGTGTTGTTCTAAAGTTTCTCTTCCTATTTATATTTTTGTTCTGCTGTTACATACTAATCTGGAAAGTGCACCACTAAAAAGGCGTCGTGCTGTTTGTGGGCCACTAAAACAAAATGGATAAATGAATCGTTTAGGGCAACAAGCTCGTGCAAATAGCTTCGACTTCGCTTGCAGATAAAGTAAAACCAACTGTATAGACGCTTTCAGGCAGCAGCGCATGCGCCGCCATAACCGACCTCCAGTTTTTGTTCCCTCTTATTCCGTTCGCTCCACTTCATCATTGAGACAGCAGGACAGGTTGTTGCAATTTTAAGTGATACTGTGTCCCTCTCCCCAGCATAGGCCCTTGTGGAGACTCGTCAACGCCCGCTTCAGTGGCTCGACATCTCGGTAAGACAAGAGAAGGTCGGCAATGGCTTCTGAATTTGGCGCGCGCTGAAAGCGTCTATACCCTCAAACCCAATGTGAAACAGGCGCGCGTCCCCCGTTTGCGCGCGAAACAGGGGAACAGCACCATCGCCGTGAACGGGCGTCAAAGATTTGTGTTCCCGCTTTAGTGTTCCCGTATGAGCTCACTACTTGTTGAGATCGAATATCGGGTGGATGATTTTTCACCGCTCCTTTATTCTGCTACGCGTCTAATAAAAGATGGAGGTGCGAGCACAGAGGCTCACACTCTCGATGTACGAATACAAGTGCGAACAGAGGTACCTTCGGACAGCTATCTCCGAAGACATTCGTTTCGGTGGGGAAAAAATGTGTTGCTAAGATATTGAGACAGTTTTAGGCTGCACTTCACAATGAGAGCAATTGTGTCGTTTCTTTCGCAATTTTGCTGGACGGCCTTGCGCGCAGGGGATTAATTTATTATGGTGACAAAAGAATGTGCGTCAAGGAGAATACGACTGATGAGTTTGTTTGCCTGAGGAGAGCAGCTCGCCGACAACACAAGACTGAAGGACGATGGACATCACCCTCACAATATGCCTTTGCGGCGCACTTTTGCGGAAGCTTGTAATTTTTCACAATGGCAGCTCACCGATACAATGTTCGACCAGCACTGCGACACAACAACTTTAATCGATGTGGTAAGAGGGTGGGGGAAGGTTTTGCGAGATCCCAACCCCGCACAAAGCAGTCACCGATGCTCATACCCCAAAATCTGTCACATCCGCTTAAAATAGTGTCATGGGAGTGTGGCGTGAAGCTAGAGGAAATGTGATAAAATTATCAAAATATCACATAAAGCTGGGTGGTTCGTGCTACCTTGAAAGGAGGAGCAATTTGAATGGAGTAATTTGCTACTTTGAAAAAAGTAATACACCTTTGATACATTTTTGTAATTTACACTATATTTGCAGAAGTTATATGTACAGCATACACAGACGCATCGAAGCCACTTTAGATGGCTCTCAAAAATCGGTTTCTCAACGTATCGCGCTGCAATTTACTACAGAGGCGGGGCTGGTGGTGGAAGCCTGGAGGGAAATTATCAACGGACAAACTTACATTGTTAAAAAAAGGAAAAAAAAAAACAACAAACCGTTTCAGTCAATCTGCCGCGGCATTCGCAGACGATATACTGACCGGGCTCGCCCAGTTGTATCTTCCGCCATCAGATGTCAGAAGCATCGAGAGCGCCGGCACCGAGCTTAGCAGACGATCTTCGGAAACATTTCACTATGCCGGCTCGCGTCTCTCTAATGTTTAATTCCCAAAGTGCGATAATTTATTCACCACAAAATAAACTTAGTAAGAAAACGTGAATTTAAATCCCCACTTGTGTCCCCATTTTTGCTACAGAGATGTTCGCTCGAGGTGCCGCAGTACTCTTGTAGAGAGCCTAGATTGTAGAGAGGGTATATCTCACGGTCTATCTCAAACCATGGGGAGCGCTTGCAATTGAATGGCGGACGCCTCCCGCACCGATTGGTCGCAAGTGCGCATGCGCTGCGTTGTCGCGTGGGGAGGAGGAAAGCAGGCGGAAAGGCAGAGATGCCCGCAGACGATCAACGCGTTCGTCACCTCCTCGCAGCTCGTGTTACAAACGCGGCCCATGGACCTCGTGACCCCGTTTCGAGCAGCTGCACTATTGTGCCTGGAAGGCGTCTCCAACTGGGGTGTTTAGCCTCCCATCCTGCCTATACATCAAAAGTAGTCCCAGAGTGGCAACCAATGACGTTAAAAAAATCGGAGTGTGGTGGTCGGCACTAAAAGTGACGGCAAAAAGCACGAGCGAACGAGTGTCGCTGTTGTCGGGCCGTCTCAGCTCCTCGATGGTTGCCAAAGCTTCCGCGGACTGTCCAGCTGGAGAGCGACCAGCAGCAGAGCAGCCGTCTTCCACGTACACCACCGCCGCCGTGACACCGCTAGGATCGCGGCTGGCGATAACATGACACTTCTGTGACGTCGTTAGGCGGAAATCGAGGGACCACTCTTTTGGGCGCGGTAAGTTGGAGACGCGTTCCTGGTAGAGATTCGGCGAACTTTCTGCGAACCTGAGCGTTGAATATCGAACCAAGGGGTCGAAAGGTTCGTAAAGTTTCAAAATGTCTAACTATTACATAAAAAATCGACGATTTTCGAACTTTCGAAGTTTTGGCGCAGAGAAATTTGATAGTTTTCGAGCTTCCGATTATTCACGCTATGAAATTCGACATTTGCAAACTTATTACGCTAAGAAATTCGACGATCTTCGAATCTTCGAGCTACTGAATTCAAAATGTCGATGAAATTCGAACATCTGAACAAAAATTTGACAAAGTTCGAACCAGGTTCACCCCCATATTTTCCAGCAACACATATAAATAACACAAGATGTCTATGTGTGAGGTGGAGTTGAACCTGCACTCGGAGTCTTACCGTTAGCTGATTGTGCCACAAACGATGCGCTTGAAAAGCGCTGAATGATCGCTTCGGGGTGGCGTCAGCCTCGTACCTCACCTTTTTTTTTTTTTTTTTGACTTCCGCACAAAGCCTCTCCGGCGCACATCTCCGTAGGTTGCTCCGAGGTAACCTGTAGGCCCGCAGATCCCTGATCTGCAAACTTGAAATGCAACCGAGGCGCTTCGCTGGGAGAGTCCTTCATAGAATTTGTTATTTTTGAACGCAAGACCCTCGATTTCCTCGCGTCAAGGAAAGGCAAACGCGGAGAGCGACGCCGATGCGCCACATCGAACGCTGAATTGGCGCTTACTTCATCATCATTAGTAGCCGGTTGCATTTTAGAGCGGCCGATACCTCCATTCGTTGAAGAAGAAAAGTTCCAGGCAGCGGCAATATGGTAAGCCCGATAACAACCAGTCATGATCTGATCAGCTGCATTACGCCGTGTGGTCCTCTAATTTAGACTGGTTGCATGCTACTCAACCTTGACTTCTGTCGGGTGCTGTGCCTGTGTTCAGTGTTTTCTCCATCCTACGGGTCATCCCGCCGAAAATAAACGCTCAGAGAAACTAAACATTTTCGTAAAGCCTAGATGCCTTTATGTGAATGCGTTGTCCTGCACATTTAGTTGTCTTATGCCAGCATTGCATTTAGGCGACGTTTGATCGGATTGCTGCTAGTTTGCAAATGAGTAGGAAGTACGTTCAACTGACCGCCTCAGGGCATTTCGATGAACCGTTCAACCAGTTCAATGCTTGTTTCATAAGTTACGACAAATAACGAGTAACACAGGTAGTACCGTCAGTACCACAGCACTGAGAAGGAAGGAGTATATTCACGGCATAAGAGAAATGGGCAACGTTTTCAGTTAAATTTATAGCAAATTTCGCGATTGTTTGTAGATGAATTCATGAAAACGTAGTTTGAAACTGCGGAGTTTGATTTTCATCCGTGAAATTCAGACTTGGAACTTAAAATCGAAACTTTTGACCTTTCCGAACTTGTACTTCGAAAAAATCGAAATATTCGTTTTTTGAACTTTAGTCCTGAATAAATTCGAAATGCCAGAAATTTTCGAACTATCTATAGACCAACTCAACTTGCTGACGTCATACGACCGCGGTGGCGCTGCTGTCGGTACTGCGCATGCGCTAATGCTTCATTCCTCCCAAATTTGGCTTCTGCGCATGCGCAGTGCCCACACCTGTTGTGGGCAAAGCGGGCTTGTTTGTAAACAGTGTGTTGGTTTATAAAAGAATTCAATATCTTCAACATCGAACTTTCAAAAACCTTAAAATTTTCGAATTATTCGAATTCGAACCTCAGCGGTGTTCTAAAGTTGCGAACTTTTCAAATTCGAACCTTGCGAGGTCGAACATTTTGAAACCTTTCGAACCCGAACTTCGAAAGGTTCGAGGCATCCCTAGTTCCCGGCACTATAGTTGTACACTCTCTGTAGTACATACTCTACACTCTCGTGTCCCACGTTGCGCCATCCTTTGGCAGCACATACGACTATCGGAGGCCATGGCAGGGTCATCACGTCGTCTGCAAATGCCGCGGCATTTAGCCCAAAACAAATTCCTGTTTTTTTTTGTTTTGTTTTTTCGTTTTTAAAGAAGCTTCCACCACCTTGCCACCCCTCTGTTGCAAATCTCAGCACTATACGTTGAGACATCGATTTTTGCGGACCATCTAAAGTGGGTTCGAAGCTTTAGTGTACATGGTGTGGTACAATTGAAATTAACCCCCCGTTTGATATGACATATAAATGTATAATAATATGGACCGAGCGCGTACATTTTGCAGAAACAGGAAATAGATCCCTACCTTTCGAAAAGAACTTCCTGCAAGTCACAGGGCTGTGACAACTGACGTTTCGCAAAGGGGGGCTTCTCTGGTATGAAGAAACCAAGACGATCAGCGAGATGTGGGCTGCCATTTCGGTGATTTCATGAGGTTGCTTTCAATCTTCGAATACCCTCCTGTTTTGTCTAGCCCTATATCGCAGTGGGAGATGTGCGCGTTACTGCATGCATGTATAGTGAATAAGCGCACGAAGAAATAAATATGTTAAAATTCATCTGTAAGTTTTTCCCGAGCCAATTATCGGTGGGCGACTGGTGCACACCTGAAGACACAACTACATGAAACGGAGTAACTGCTCTTGTTTTGTTCATCACTGATCTTCAAGAATAGGAGTGGCAGGCTGGAAAGATCCGAATTCTTGGGGCACTTAGTACTTGCCGAGTTTAGAAAATGAAGAGATCGATAGTTGTTTGCCGTTATACGGCTTGGAAAAGTAAACTTCCTAATAGCGCGCGGGAAGCGATTCCCAGCAAACTCCAGAGAGAGACGTCCTGAACTCGTTGTTTGGAAAGGAAGACATCGCAGATTGAGATCTCATGCGACAGACGATGCGTTCATGCACGAAGCCGGGGGACAAACAAGCACGCCCACCGCACGAGGAGAAAACAAGTCTTCCCCTCCTATCCTCTACACCACCAGGGATTCTTAAACGCTGAACTTCCCCGCGTCTGTCTACATATACACACGGCGCACCTAGCATGGCTTCTCTACGAAACTATACCTGCCCGGGGGCTTCAAAAACAAAGGACATCTGTCGGACCCAGAGCGGCTTCTTGCAAAGCCGATGCAACTGTCCGATAAGCTCCATCTCGACATCCCCGCGCTGCCACCACCGACCTGGTCGACTCCTGGGCTACCGGTTTCCCCCCCCCCCCCCCTCTCCCTTTCCTCTAAGGCCATTTCCTCTCACGCCCGTACACGTAAATACGCGAGCGGAAACGCTATCTCGCGATGTTCCTCCTTCTAAAGTTTGAGGGAACGAAACGAAGAAGAAGGACCCTTCGAACTCTCCGAACCGGCGACTGTCTTCTCGAGATAAGGAAGACTTCTGAATCCATCTGGAGTCAGCCACGTCCGCGTGCGTGACGTTGCGGACTGACGCAACACCTGGCACGGCGGCTCTCGGAAGGTGCATGGCGCAGGAAACGTAAAAAAAGAGAGTTCGATTTTTTGGGTCGAAAGAGAGGCGAATGGAAAATAGGACAGGTGTGAGTCGCGCGCCGGAATCGTGAATGGAGGAAGACCATTGGAGACGTCGTTTCGGAAAGAGGCTGAACAAACAAGGCAGTGACTTTTATGAAAGGAATGGGCTCTTTGCTCTGACGGCATCGGCGAAACGAGGGACTCTGATTATTAAGGGCGAATAGTTGTAACCGACAACAGTTCCCTCTGCTTTCCCCTTTCCCGTAGCAATTAATCCATTTTGATAAACGAGCAAATTGAGGACAAGATGATGTAAGAACGTTGGTGGGGCATCTGGTGACTCGCAGCTGAGCAATTAGTCACCTGGTCGGCCATGGGGACATCGGTACATCAAGCAAATGAGGAATTGTTAAGATGGAGGCTTGGGCGAATCGGTGATTCATTACAGGAAGCAACAGCATAAAAGGACCAGGGCAACATAGTAGAGACACAGAAATACAAACAAGGGCTTTGATTTACAACTCATCAGTATTTATTTCCTGCTTCTTTGAGAATGGCGGTGTAATAAATCTAAACAACACCCGTGAAATCTACACACATCGCATTCACTTTCTCGTCAGATAGTCCAATTTGTTCCAAGATAAAGACTAAGAAGGGAAGGGATGCTGACACGTGCATCTTCTAACTGCGCGTTCTTTTCTGCCTCACTTACCGCTCATTCACACTGGAAGCGGATCCGCGTTCGCAAAGCGGTTGCGAACGCGGTTGTATAAATATGCAGTACAATGTCACGCGCACTTGATGTTATCGAGTGCGCGTGCAATTGTACTGGATCTTTATACAACCGCGTTCGCAACCGCTTTGCGAACGCGGATCCGCTTCCAGTGTGAATGAGCGGTAATACAGTGCACTTCGTGAAGAAAACCTTGCAATCGCCATCCCCGTAGTGTATATGGGAGACAGTCTTAATAATAATAATAATAATAATAATAATAATAATAATAAGAAGAAGAAGAAGAAGAAGAAGAAGAAGAAGAAGAAGAAGAAGAAGAAGAAGAAGAAGAAGAAGAAGCAATCAATCAGTCAATCTATCAATGCTTTTATTCAAGTGCCCAGGAACAACCTTGCGGTCTTGGTGTAGGCGCCTTCACTAAACATGTCAGGCATAACAAAACATAAATCAATAGTTCAGAGAGCACACACAACGGACAAACCCTAAAAAAAGAATACACCAAACATTTACAAGAATGAACACAAAGTCACATACACATAATGAGCTTGATGATACTACCGCCACCGCCAATCATTAAATAGGGAAAAAAGGAAGCCAAAGTATGGAATTCGGCTGTGATCTCCACAAGTTCGTGCATACAGTTTAAATTTAAGTGATGACCTTTAACGTTTTATCAACCTGCAGCGTATTATTGTTAAATATATTGAATGTTTCAGTAAAGGAGGAATAATAAGTATGCCCAACTCTGGACACAGGATTGTGAAGGTTAAGTAGACTCCCATTGCAGAAGGACACATTTGCCTTGTTTTTAGAAGAATTTTTAAGAGTACTTTAAACGTCAATGCCGTGGAATCAGTGACGGTGTCGATACGTTTGTATAAAAATAAGATATTGGCAAGTTCTCTCCTACGACGCAGGGTAGGTACTAGGTAGTGCCAAGCTACGCTGGACTGGGACTGGGACATCAGAAGTGCTGGGCACAATGCACGCGGAGTAACGTCTATAAATAGAAAGGAACTTGTTCCGAGCCTGTTCTATTCTTGAGGAATTTGTGCCACAAATGCCATTCCATACAACCGACGCGTATTCGAGGCGTGGTCGACACAGTGCATTATAGAGTCTGAGAAAAGTGCAGGGGTCAATAAACTTCTTTGGCGATCCGGCACGCACTCCCGAGCGTGCGTAGAGCTGCGTTCACGATGTGATCAACATGACTGGAGAAGTGTAAGGTGCTGTCAAACACCACGCCAAGATCTTTGATTATGTTCATACGTTCCAAAAGGTCTGTCTGAATAACATATCGAAATACAGTGGTGTTTGTCTTACAAGTGTACGACACGACTTTCGTAATTAGAGCTGTTTACCTTGAGGTCCCTCTCTCGGCACCATTTTTCAGAAGCATTAACATCCCTCTGTAGCAGAACACAATCCCGGTCATCTCGTACCTTCATAAACGTCTTAATATCGTCTGGATACTAAGAAATGAAGAGTGACGAATCACAGTCAAAACATCATTAACAAAAAGTGAAAACAGAAGAGGTCGGAGAAAGGAACCTTCAGGTATACACCTGTGGTCGCTTCCTAAGTAGCAAAAGAATCACATTTCGAACTAACAAAGCACTTCCAGTCACGCAAATAACTTCTGAGCAATGAAAGCAATGAATTGTGAATATTTATACCCTATTTAACCTTATGATGTACCACAGGAAAGGCTACAAGCGCGAGTTCCTTGCTCTAGGGCACATCTCGACGGCACACGCTCTCGTGCATTAAAAACAGCTGTCAACGCTATGAGCTCGCGCTTCTAGCCTTCGCTGCGGTACAACATAAGGTGAAAGGGAGTATATACTTCGTCTCACCCTACGATGGACTAAAGGCAAAAGCTACGGACCGCCAGATCCAATCACGAGTCACTTAGAAATTGTGCGGTATTTCGCTTCGATGCACGTATCGGTGCCCGCGTCTCGGATCACTGATGAGGAGACGGGTGGACAGTGGTTCGAATCGAAGAGCACTGAGTGACTCAACAATTTTACATAGCAAAGAAACCCACGACATATAGGCTCTTTGCAGCGTCGAAGCTATAGAAGTGATGCGGCGCTTTTGGACTCGAGCATTATTCGTCCACCCCTAATCAATGTTAAGCGTGAAATAGTATAACGTGGATCGTGATTGGACCTGGCGGCCCGTGGCTTTGGCCTTTAGTCCATTGTAGGATGAGACGGAGTATAGCTTTGACAGTTTTGCCAGTAATATTTTATGATCAACAACGTCAAACGCTTTACTTAAGTCAAAGTAAATCACATCAAGCTGGCCTCTGTCAGCGACGGCGTGAGCAACGGTTAACATGAAACAGGTGAGATTAGCCGTGGTCGAGCGACCCGCCATAGAATTATGTTGGTTAGAGATAAGATAATGCTTGAGATTAAATGACAATATTTTGTGTAATGCTATTTCGAAGAGCTTCGAAAATGTGCAAAGAAGAGATATAGTTCTGTAGTTCATCACATTTGTTTTGGGACCGGACTTATGCACCGGCAAACAAGTGCCGTTTTTCACAAGGCTGGAAAGAATTCATGTGCATGCAGTTGCCAAAAATATGTACGAGAACAGGAATAAATATGGCACCGTATGCCTTCAAGAGGACCGACGGAATACCATCAATGACCAGAAGACAAAGGTGGTTTCATCTTTTTCACGCACTCATGGAGTACCTCCTCATCAAAGAACGTAATACAAGATGCATTCCCAGAGACAGCCGGCGCGGCATTAGTTGAAGGGTTTGGACTGGAAGTGGTGTACAAACTTTTCACAAACGTCTGTCGTCGAGTTTCCTTGTCAGTCCAGCAGGGTGATCTTTCCTCTACCTTTGTGTGGGATCGAGAGCGAAAATACTTCCAGAAATCTTTGGAATTTTTAGTTAAATGCAGCTTGATGGTATCAATGTACGCCTGACGATCACGTTTAATAACGTCCTTGCAGAGAGACCTAAAACGCCTAAATTTTGATTTCAATTTGGAAAGTCTGTATAATGATATTAATCTTATTGCAAATGAACAAAGCGAATGTGAAGTCAGACCTGCCTGTAATGATGTGATTAATACGGCCACGTAAAGAGGAAGAAAATCGGAGGATAGTCGAGAGAAGGAGGAAAAAGAGAAGGAAGAGGGAAATAACGACGAGGTTCGGGGCAGAGAGCGAACGGATTCGGGAAAGCTTGGCTCCGGAATACGCCGGTGAAGCTGTCGTTGGCAGAAGTCTGCCGACCTGTCCCCACCGTCAAAACTGAACGGCAAGCCCGGCTCAAGAACGTGCCGGCGAAGCCACCGTAAGAACTGGTCGACTGGTCCTTATTGGTGCGCTGGCAGCTGGAGCCAAACGAGACCGACTTCTGCAACCAGGGAAGCGCCTAAAACCAACGTAAACCAGTGCCAACCTCGGCAAGTTGAAGTGTGGACGTAAGCTCTCTCCTTCTACCTTTTGGCAATAATTTTTTTAGTGTACTTGACAAAAAAGAAAACAATATTAGTCGCAAATGTATTTATTTTATATCAAAAATCAGACGGACCTCTCAGTTTCCTTACTTTGCTACCATAAAGAATTTGACACTGCCTATGCCTTATTTGGCTTGGCTGGCAGCGTCTTACAATCAACAAAACCAAACGTATGCAAAAAAAAAAAAACGTACAGTAAAATTTACACAAAGAAATTATAATTTAAAAAAAGTAAACTGATAAGCACTTTACAAACATTTCTCAGTGCTTTCTTTAGCTTGTATTTTGTTCTTAAATTAAGAATACTAGAGGGTAGTTTCTTCAGAAATGCTGGTGCATAATAACTACCAGCTCTTTTTTCCAAATCTGGTCGAACACCGAGGTATCCAGTAACGCTAGATACCTCAGTGTTTGGGTCTAAGAATACGAGAATGCACATATAGAACTTTCGATTGACTACTTATCCAAAAAAATGCATATGAACGATAGTTTCCATCAAAACCCAATTAAAATCAGGAAAATGCAATGCTTTAAAAGTGTCAATGTCCTTTCCAAGGCACAAGTCATAGAAAATGTTCTTTAACAAAAAATGGAGAATCGTATTAATTCGGAATTGCAAACGGAGAGCACAATGACCATGCACGGTAATGCCGTAACGGAGCACACTGTAGACTCGAGCATGTACAACAATTTTTCGAACGGATAGTGGCATAAAATATCAAGTGTTGTATAACAAACAAGACACTGCACGAATGTTCTTGCATACATGGGCAAGATGAGAGTTTCAGGTAAGGTCACTCTCAAACAATAAGCCAAAATATTTTATAGATGCACGCTGCATAGGCTCATATGCACAGGATGCACAGGATAAACATCCAGGAGGAACATGCACAGGATAAACATTATATAAACATATAAGTTGTGTTTTGGATGCATTAAATTTAATTAGGTTAGGTTCAAACCAGTCCATAGTTTTAATTGCCGCAGTTTGTAAAGACGAAAAGGCATCTGAATAATTGGATGCTATAGGTAAAATAACGGTATCGTCAGCATATTGAAAGAGTTAAATTTCTGCCACAATAGAGGGGTCATTAACATAAAGGTTATATAATAGTGGGTATACACTCTAAAAAAGCCCGTGCGTCTGCTTTCCCGCACAACCCTCGGAGAGCCAATCACCGCAACTTACGGAGGCAGCTCAGCGAATGACAACGCCGAAACATATGTTTAGACCAAAAAGCGCAGTCTGAGTTGTGACATTAAGCAATGCAAAACGTCACGCTTGCCTTGCTTAATGTTACAACTCAGACTGCGTTTTTTGGTCTAAACATATGTTTCGGCGTTGTCATTCGCTGAGCTGCCTCCGTAAGTTGCGGTGATTGGCTCTCCGAGTGTTGTGCGTGAAAGTAGACGCATAAACGTTTTTTAGAGTGTCTGACCAAGCCCTGGAGGACTCCAGCTTTGATTGAAAAAAATCCGTTTTGATACTCTTCAAATTAAACACTGACGCCTATCCTGTAAAAGGTTTTCCCGTAGCAGTAGAAAAGAAGCTCGAAATCCTAACTTTTAAAGTTTTGTTAACAACATGTGATGGCTAACACTATCAAATGCCTTGCGAACATCAAGGAACAGCGCGCAGGCAGCTTGATTTCGAGCATGTCAGTAAAGTCCTTAAGAAGCATTTGAGTACCTCGGCCTTGTGTGAATGCGTATACTGATAAGAAGATATGAAACTGTGTTTATCTAAAAAGCTATTTATAGTTATTCACAAATGTTTTGTTTTTTTCAGTATTTTAGCCAAACAAGACAGTATGGAAATAGGTCGAAATTTGTCTACGTTATTTCGCGCACCTCCCTGCAATAATAAAATCGCCAATGGGAACTCTATTTGAAACTTTCCCAATGTCTTTATCTGCTAGCTAGCAACTTGTGTAAGCGGAAATATCAATACCGGTGACAAGGTAGCATGTCCCATGCCTCCAAAAAGTGTGGGTGTCTTTTGTGTAAAAGTGAAATACGTGTAACCAATGAGTAAAATGAATGACTTTATTGTAACTGTTCAAACTGAAATTAAAGGATATATAAAAAAAAAAAAACGGTGGCCGAGTGGGCTAGCGCACACCAGCTCGGAGCACGTGGAGCGAAAGCTCGCGCTGCAGAACCCAGGGATCCTGGGTTCAATCCCCACCCCTGCCCGTTTCGATCTGGATGAGCATCGTACCGGCGTGCGGTCGTGTATCACTACTGCGTGATGCACGTTAAAGACCCCAGGCTAGCGGTTTTACAGCACTGGCTGAATTGCTCACCTACAGCTGGGAGACTCGTCGCCCGTCGAGGCAGACCAAGTTCTAGGCTGTATAAACATAAACACAACCCAATTATTTTTTTTTGAAATCGCCAAAGCTGTTTTTATTGCTAATGAAATGATACCATTAGATATATTGTAATTAAAAAATAAAAACAAAACACCCCTAATCAGTTCAAAGTTCCTGCGCAAATCATTAACTGAACTACCATTGATACCTGAAGATTTGTTTGGCTTAAGGCTAAAAAGGATTGACCTAAGCTCTTCTTCAGAGAAAAGAGGAAGATAAGTCGAGTCCAAGACACTATCGTTTAAAGTACATGAATCTGGGTGTTGTCGTGAATTGCCTGGTACCAGAGAAAAAAATTACACCATCTTCCCGAGGGGAACCATGGGGTGATGCGGAGCATCGTGTTGGTTCCGAGGAAAGAGTCAGTTGCGTGCTGACGTCGAGAGATGGCGCCACCGACTGCCCTAGCGTTACCCTCTACGCGAGCCTTCGTCGCGGCTCGCGGCAGAGAAACTTGGAACGCTCGCCGCTCGCCGTTTATTTTTTTTCAAACTTGAAGGAGAGGAGACTAGAGGAGGAGAGTTGCGCGTGCGCGCGCGGTGTGAGGAGAAGCGAACGCACGCGCAGTGCACGCAGCTGGTAGAAAGAGAGAGCGGAGAGAGTAACGCGCAGCTGTTGGAGAGAGGGAAGGAGGGGAGTTGCGCGTGCGTAGTTCGAGTGCCGACTACAACGCCGACGCCGCGGGACATAGACCCGAGCAAGAGATGCTCCGCATCTAAAAAAACAACTTAAAATCATTAGCAATACTCTGTCCATGAGTAGAGAATTGCGAAAGAAGGTAGCTATCATTATTTTAATGCACTTACCCGTACCATGTAGGTTGTTGATGAGCGACCAAATTCTTTTTATATCAAAACGAGCATCCTTATATTTGCTTTGAAAGTGCATGCGTTTGGCCTGACAAATCATGGCATTGGCCTTACTTCTATATTGCTTAAATTTCAACCTTAGCGTAGTGTTACCGGGGGAGCGTTTCGACTGTGCCCATAAAAGATATTTTTCTTTGATGGTTGCCAATATCTCTGAAGGCATCCATTTCTGGTCTATGTTACGTTGTTTAATTTTTACAGAGCGTGTAGCCGCCTTTTTTTAAAAACGTGCTACACGTATGATATGCGTGTATTATGTGCCGGCATGATTTTATGAGTATGATAGTTACGTTCTCGTAGTCGGAGTGCAAGCCAGTTAACTAAAGATGTTCATGGTTAAAGTCAGCGAGCAAAGTGAAGAATCTGTAGTTGGCAACCATGTATAATGCTTTCCAACTAGCCCAGCTCACCACCCTTCTGCAGTTCATAACTAAAGATCGCGTGGCTAGAATATGGAGAAAGAAAGAGAGAGAGAAAGAAATAAACGAATACATATTTTTATTAAAATAAAAGCGGTAAAAGTGTTACTCCTAAGACCAGGTGTATTTCCATGGTAGAGAAGCCACATAAGAACGATAGAATGTGGGAAGTATACATCAGAACGACAAGTTCAGAAGGACGCAAATGTCAGCCACAGGCACGTAGCCAGGATTTTGTTTCGGGGGGGGGGGGGGGGGGGCTGCCCATGACAAACTGCTGTATGAGGGGGAGGGAGAGAGGAGGCCCCAGCAAAATGGAAGATTTCTTTTTTTTGGGGGGGGGGGAGGGGCCGGGCCCCATGCACCCCCCCCCCCCCCCCCCCCCCTGGCTACGTGCCTGGTCAGCCACAACCTCAAGTTCTACTCCTTGCGCAGCTTCGCGTCAAAACGTGTAATTCGCGGGCTTATATCGGCATGTTTCCGTCAGAACACTTCGCTTTCGTAATGCGTATCAAGGCTACCTTGCCATTCGTTCGAGCTAGAGCTGAAAGGGTACGTCCGGGGCATCCGAGTTCAGTCAGCTGCGGCGTGCGTCTCTTTCTCAGGCGCACCTAGAGCGGGAGTTGCGCACGTGGGGATAAGACTTAGAACGACATATAGACGAAAACTGTGGAAAAAAAAGAGAAAACATAAAAGAAAGTGCACGGATGAACGCGGAGTCTCACGCACACGCTCTCCGTTCCCGGGGGCGCGCGGCGACGTCGAAGAATCGCCATATATCTCGAGCATCCGTCGCTGGGCCGGCGACGGCGGCGGCGGGCGGCCCCCGAGCTCCTGCACTCTGTTTCATCTCACGATGGACTACAGCGGACGCTACGAGATATCCCAGTCAATCCAGCGCCGCAAATTTATCACGTGAGAACGCACCCCCGCGCGCACGCGCGTTTCTGCATTTTTTTAAGGGTCACGTGACCCCCTACGCTGCATCGGATTGGACGGGATGGAGCGTGGCCTCCTCTGCGTTCCACCGTGAGGTGAAACGGAGGACAGGGCGCAGCGGCAGAGGCAGCGGGGCCGAGTCGATAGCGGCGGCTCTGGCCAGCCATTCCGGTCACGTCGTAGGCGAGCGCTGCAAGAAAGCCGCCCACGGAGGGGCCAAAGATGGCGGCGCCGATAGAGGCGGACTCGCGCCCCCAACCCCCCACCCCTCCGGCACCCTCGCTTCTCTCGCTCGCTCGCGGGAGGAGGCTCGTCCCGGGCCCGACGTTTGGGCGCCTGAGGGGACCCCGGTGTCGGGGCGTTAGGCTCGACGTCTTCTGGGGCGGGAAAGCGCTCTCGTGTCGAGCGTGGCACCGTGCGTGATCGCCGTATCGCGTTCCGTCGGCGAAGCACTCGCTCACGCCCGAAGATTATTTAGGGAACGAATGTTTCGCAGATTAGCGTTGTGGGGATCAAGGGAGGACGCGGATGAATATGCGATGAAAAGGTGTTCACGTCACCTATAGCTTCTCTCGATTCCCGTGGCACGCTATAGCCCTCCGAAGGACCCCGGTATCACCAATACTGCTCATACATCGTTTACCAGGTCCCGGTGGAATGTTGTTTCCAGAACATAGTAGCCGTGAGCAGCATAAATGCAACAATAACACTTTTTTTTTTTTTTCGGGCGAGAGCGTTTCGCCGAATTAATTTGTTTGGGGGGCCCACGTATTCGCGCCCCCTACCTCAAGGTTATCTCTCAAAACCCTGCACTTGCATGAACACGCGCCTCTGTTTATCAATTTTTTCTTGTAACCTATCTTGACGATCCTGTTGTGCACAACAAGCACCTTAAAAGCAGGCTCCTACACACCCGAAATAGACCAGAAAACATTTGTACGACAGCGAGATCTTAGTTTTACAAGATGGTTTCCCTGTATGAGAGAACACGACGATCCAGTGCCTTCAAATGGCTTTACTTTCGGGCCCAAAACGATCGCTAGGCACCAAGCTAATGTGAACGCTTTGCAGCGGCTGTGCATGGGCTCCGCCATAACCGACCTTCAGTTTTTGTTTCCACTTATTCAGTTCGCTCCACTTCATTATTACCATAGCAGGCCAGATGATTGCCACCTTAGATTCTATATTGTGTCCTTCTCCCCTGCATTGGCCTTTGTGGAGGCTCGTCGAAGCCCGTCTCAGTGGCGCGGTATCTCTATAACTAAACTCCTTTGTTGCGGTGTAATTTCAAGGACAAAAGCGATCATTTTCATTCAATCTCTCCTTTGCAAAATTCGATGACGTAACGTGGGGATCGCAGTACACCCATATGACGATATTTGAATGCGGTTCATAGATTGGACCCGAGCATTGCGTGGACACTCGATTTGGGTTCGTGATAATTGATAGCTCGAGAAGCATTCGGGTAGTGGCCCGTGTCCAATCGCTGCAACGACGACAATAGCCGAGCCATAACAATGTCGGGAACTCAGCGCGTGTCCTGTGCTTTTCCAACCCCAGCGCGTGGCTATGATCAACATTGGCGGCATATAATCGGCTCCAGATCACGTGGCCGCTTGTTCTGGCTGCGAGTTGAGGGCGTGAACGCTGCTCGTTTTTCTTTAATTTTTTTCTGGGACTTCTATTGCGTGGGGTGAAAAACAAACGCGTGTTTAATTGGTCATTAACGTCAGGGATCCGTTCTAAGCGGTATTTGCGCAAAGTAAAAAAATTGTTGCATAGCCCCTTTAAGCTACGTTACGAAATATTACGTTGAAGTCACCGGGACCTCTGTACTTTATGTTAAGCGAGGCTACCGATTCAAGGAGAGAGCATGACACGCGACATTCGAGACACGAATGTTTCGCTGACTTATACGTAAATTAGCTTAACGTAAGAAAATGGGGCAGTGTGAACCAGTCTATGCCAAACGAACAAAGGGTCGCTGGCTGATTCTGCTCTTATGCAAAACGCACAGCTATGATGGTCAGTGAATCCACTTTACTCATTCATTCGTTTCAAATTGAGCATTCAAAAAGATCAATTGGCAAGCCTAATTCTTGGCATAACTGCCGGAGTGGTCAGTGCACCATGTCTATCTGTTTCAAAACGGCCTAGCAGCCGGGATATGGTATGCGGAAGGCTCGCTCGCGGCTTCAACCGGTAAACACAGAGCCCGTTATACGCGCGCGCTGACATTTGCTTTTTCATAGTAGTAATACCGCCATCAGGCATTTACGCGACTGGCGGCAACGGTAGGACCGTCGGGCATTCATGTGAGCTTCACCGCGAGCCACCCAGGTCGAGCTAAATAAAATTAATTTCCGAGCAACGCCCCGCATCAAACCCGGAGTGCCCGCACACACGCGCGGCGGTCGTCGCCTTAATTGTAAACTTCGACGCCGCGCACCGCCCGCACACGGACGCAATCCTAATCGGCTCACTCATACCTCGATAACGAGCAACGGCGAGCAACAAATCTTCCGCGCCGACTCCAACTGGCGCAATCGGACCCGTTCCAAGAGCATGAACGCCACCACTTATCCCAAATCCGGCAGATACATCTTGGAGCTAAGTTACGCTCATATAGGAACCTGCGCAAACTCCGCAGCATAGAAGACAAGGCCTGACGCCGCGATACCAAGACGCACGCGTCTGCCGGTTTGCGGCGTCTCCCGTCGGCCTTCAGCGCGTTTTCCGCTTAAGGCGGGTCGGAAAACTCACTAACGATGACGTAACGCGCGAGCCTTGTCCTATACGCGGTATTGGACAGACTCGATCTTCTGATACTTTTTTTTTTTTTTTTCATGTTCTTCGAGGAGATCTTCCCGCCGCTGACCACGGCTGGTGCGGATTCTTTCTGTTGCGAGACACCGACGGATAAGAAATATCCCGTTGTTGTTGTTGTTGTTTTTTTTTTTTTTTGTCTTGTTTTGGCAGCGTGAGAGCGGGGTGTGCGGGGCCGGGTGGACGTGCTCCCAGGCCGTCCCTAAGGTCGCGCACACCTATTCATCTCTTAATTGCAGGCCTTAACGCTGCAGTCGGTCTTCCGAGCGGCCGGGTGTATATCTCACGCTGGGCGGAGAACCTGCCCGCGCAGTACTTGCTCTTTCCCGCCGGCGGGAACAGCCTCCGAGTCTTCTCCCGCGCCACTCCTGGGATCGACGAGACGTCGAAGCGATAAAAATAAACTGTAACTTTGCCTCTGTATGCCTTTTTTTTTTTTTTACGTGGGATGTCTGCGTTTGGATCTTCTCTTCCCTTTCTCCGAGAAGGCGCGCAAAAATACTGAAACAGCGAGCCGCCGATGCTGTGCGCCTGCTAGCGCATGTTGAAGCCATGCTGTTCTGAGTGGCTTCGAGGATGCTACTTGCTGTTGTTCTTTGCTGAGCTTGTTGTTGTTTAGTTTTTATTATATATATATATATATATATATATATATATATATATATATATATATATATATATATATATATATATATATATATATATATATATATATATATATATATATATGCGTCTTCAGTCGTTGCCAGACGCGTATGTGGGCACCCCTGGTTGCGAATCGTCGACTCCTTTTATGTGCACGAAATGGCACAAACAAAGGGATGGGTATGGAAGCGATAAATCTTGCCTCCTTTAAAATTTCTCGTCGTTAAAAGCTCTTTTTTTTTCCTTTTTTTATGGTGTTGCGTGGTTCTCGAGGAAATTTTAAATCGCTCGCATTACAAAAGAAAAAAATAACGCCATTTAAAAAAAAAAAAAAACTAGAAACCGACGACGACAACGTCACCAATAACATATAGAAGCAAATGAGGTAGAAGCGTTCTAGTTCTCTGACCTTCGATCGCCTCCCAAACAACGGAATCTTCTGATCTAATCCGAACTTTATGAGTACTGTGAGAGCAGAACAGAGGGAAGTCAAAGGAGGTCGAGTGTGGGCCTTCTAGCAAAAGGGAGGATTACGAATGCCAAGATATATATGGTCCAAGAAAACGAGACAGCAGTCGGGATTGAACACGCTTTGGAGGCGTAAACGATAGCACTAAGGTCGATTATCGTTATCGGGAAAGGGGGGGGGGGGGGGTATTTTCCTTGGAAAACACAATGGCAAGAAGACTGCTATGTCCCATAATTGCTTGAGATTTTTTGAAGACTGGAACACATGACAAAAGTAAAAGTAAATACTCGGATAGAAATTTGCAATGCATACAACCGTTCCATGTTAAAAAAAAAAAGAGAAAAAAAGAAAGTGCAAAAAGAACCAATTTACCGAAAGGAAATCGCAAAAAATATGGTTTCCTTAAAATCATATTCAAAATGTCTGTAAGATAAGTACTCAGGTGTTTTTTATTTGTTTGTTTTTTTTCTTAAGAAGGGGAACTTGTTTTTGCTCGATAACACTTCTGTCTGATTCTCGGCTCGGTTTTTCGAAAAGGTCTCTGCTTTCTTTAATTTACTTTTATTATGATTTGTTTTTTTTTTAACGTATATCATAAATATACCCTCACCAAGTTATCCTTGGGTCATTTGCGCGCAAGCGCGCGCGTGTGTGTGTGTGTGTAGGGGGGGGGGGGGGGGCGAAGGAGGCAAGTGGGGCGAGGACAGATTATCAAGTGGATAATATATTTTTATACTAGGATTTGTACCCTCCGCTACTTCATTTACGCCATTTTTTACCAACGTGGGAAATACCTACTCCAGAATTCGAAAGGAGGCCTAACCTTTTTCTTCCCGTGTATGTACACATTCTAGAATAAATAAAAAAAAAATTTAATGCTGTTTTTGTTTTCTGGCTGACAATACTTGTTGGCATTTCAGAGAAAACTTTGCTTCGAATTGCGCTTTTTAAAATTTATTTTGCTTGCTATTTGTAGTTTTTTCTAAGCTATGATTGCAGCTTCCAGGTTCAGTTTTTTAAAGTATATTTTTGGCCTCAGGATTAAGTCTTTATGCGAAATTTATTTGGAGTTACCGTCGATATCTGCATTTCATGTTAATCTTCACGACAAGTGAAGTAGTGCATTTCCTGTTCTGATACTTTGACTTTTAATGCAATCCCTGAATTAAACTAAAACTTCTCGAAAAAAAAAAAAAAAAGAAGTTATACTTAATGATACGGCCAACCAACTATTTACCAACCCAACAAAAGTTGAAAGGAACTTGAAGCGAGCTAGAAATTGAAAAAAAAAATGAGTCCAATATACGAAAGTAATCACGAATTTCAGTTGACCGTACAAGATCCATTTCTTCCAAACAACACCAAAGAAGCATGACTAAAATATTAAACTTTTTTTTTTGGTTACCTAAGGTTTATTTACTGATGCGCCGAAACTTGTTATATCCGGAATCTAACGGACCACGGACCTACCGCACCTTCTTAGAAGACTTAAAAAGGATCTCTTTCAATCACAGCTAAAATAGCTAACCGTTCGCATACGCGGCTATCCCTCGAAGATGACTGCTATAGCTCTCCTCGAAAAGCTATTAATTACAGTTTTTTGTACTTAAAAGTGAATGAGAGACAGGCGCGCGAGATAAGCCGAATTTCCACCTGGCTGAGCTGCACAGAGCAGACTGCCATTTAATTGGGCATGATTACGTTTACAGGAGCAGATGTTTCCCACGCTAATAAATTCGGCGACCTCCTAACAAGATGATGCGATATAATGATACAACTGACGCTGCGGTAATGTAGTTAATAATGAAATAATGGCCTTGAGGGGGGTCTTCAATTAAATGCCCTTAGTATATGCTTTGTGAGCAGTTCAAAATAGCAGTGTATTTCGCACGGCATACAACAAAAAATATTAATAATTGAAAGTAAAAATGAAAATGAACTAAACCCCAGTAAATAGCTAAGACAGGTGTTTTTTTCCTGTATACTCTAAACTTCTAAAAAAACTAAAATAAAAACAACGTATCAATGTCGCTTTTGTTTTCTTCTGTTCTATATATTTTTGTTGGAATTTTTTAATCCAGGTTCGAAATGGAAATTACGCTTCAGTTTACAGGTATTCGATCATTTATTTTCTAGTAAATACTACGCGCTCCAAATAATTTAATCCAGCTAGCGCACGAAAATTACACTCTTTGTTACTTGTTTAGCTGCAGACTGTGTCAGGCTCAGTACACGTAGCAGAGCGCGTAGGATAAACTATAGTTCCCACAGAAAGAACTGTGAGTGTCTATAGTTCTATACTTCATCTATATAACTATAGTTCACATATATAACTATAGTTCACACAGAATGAACTTTGAAAGAACTGTAAGTGTCTGTCCCTCGTCCATTTAAGTGTTTTTTGTTTGTTTTTGTTTTTTATTCTTTCTGCGTGAACTATGTACGTCTCGTTGTAATTCGGTGTACTGTGTGCATCTCAGCGAACTACGTTATGACTCCGAGAAAACAAAGTATCGAATTCCCACTGATTATTGGAAGCTTCGTGGCATATTCTAATATCTGAATATAATAACAAAGAAAAGGCGGGCGAGCTGACGAACTTTCAGAAATATTATCAATTCATGAGGTCGGGAAGCTCCAGCTTTTCATAACGCCGAATACCTGATTGTCGCGACCTTTCTCACACACCTTGATTTGATCCATCGCCATATTGTATAACTACTTCTAGCGCTAACTCGGAACGCAACCCCAGATGAAACATTTCTTTTTACAGTTAAGATCTCGTTAATTAGCAAACGGCTTTGTAATGAATTCGATGACATTTTAGCCGTGTCCTTCGGCCTATTCTATTGTATGTGCGCACATCAATGGCCGACATGCTCACTGCCCGCGTTATTGCTGCGCAATATAATTTAATTCCTATCGATTAACTTTTGCTCCCAAACCATCATTAAGCTAAAGTGTGTTCAACGTTGTCCTCAAGTACTCGAACCGGTACAATGATGCCAGTTATTTATTTTCTTGTTTTTTTTTTTTTTACAAAATATAGATAATCCAAGCACGATGAGTATCAGCGTTGGGGGAGAAAATCAGGCGATGAAATGAGACAAACAGAGAAATAAGATCGATGTCGACAATATATTCACTAAAACAAATGCAGCACCCACTTCCAAACAAGTGCCGGTGCACCAAACTCGGTCAAAATGGCTGACAATTAACACTCAAACCAACTAGACGTATTTTTCATGGGGCGTGATTTGGATCACATACCTATGTCAGAAGTCAAGTCAGTCACGCCCCAGTGGAGGAATGAGGTTTAACTTCAACCCCCTGGGAATCTTTTGACATGCACCCGAGATCTCGGTTCCGCAATGATCCTCCGTCAGATTGCGGGCAACCGAGCAAGATGCGAACCTGCCAACTAGGGATCCGTAGGCCAGCGCTTTGCCCCTGAGCCACCGAGGCGGCCAGATACATAAGGTGCATGGCTATATGTATAAACATACCCATGCGGTAATCTAAACTTTGATAAGGAAACCATAAAAGGGGATAGTAGTAGCTCATAACTCCCAAATATAGTCTCGATGCCAGTGAGCTCGTAATGCGGGGAAGAATATGCTGTCAGTTCGAGAGTTTTGTGACTCTAATTAATTCCAGTCACGGAAGAAAACAGAACAAAGAATATAAATTCTGACTGACCGGATGAGGCAAGTAGTGCTAAGAAAACCCGATGAAAAGTTGTTTTGCTACTTTTTTGGTGACGCAACGGGGGAAATACAAAACACGATAAATACGGCCTTCACTTCTCATTGCGCCTTCTGCTCCTCTCAAAGGAATACTTGAATTATAAAGATAAAACAAAAAACAAAACAAAAAAAGGAAGAGGAAGGTCATTGAAGGCTCAGCTTGGGATCTTCTTAGAAATGTTTTGTCACGTTTTCCGCTTCTTTATTCGAACATCTCCGGACGCATGGCGGCATCTTGGAACATGTCGTGCGGCGTCCAGCCAGGCGCTCTCCAGGACAGCGTGCTCTTGGAGTCACGTCGCCCTGAGCGGCGCTTGGTTCCCCACCCCTCCGCTGTCCCTTCCACTGACATGAGCTACCCTGAGAAGCTGGGGTTCCTTTAATTCTTCTCTTTTTTTTTTTTTCCAACCACATGTTCTCAGTGGTTTTTACGTAATGGCGTCTCGGGTTGCCCTTGACGTACGCTTTTGAGGTCCCCGTTCATTGTCTAGTTCAGGGCGACACAAATCTCGGACGGTCAGGGAGAGCGGCGATCACGCAACAGGGAGTCCCATGGACGCCAAACGCCGATCCCCGTGGCAGCCGCAGAACGTCGGTACCTCGAACTCTGACACCGCGGGCGGTCCCAACTGCGGAGAGTCTTCGAAAGTGGACAGCTTTTCCAAGGTCTCACGTCGGACAGAGACCTGTGGTCATTGGTTGGTACGGTTCGCAATGATGAGCACTCGGCCTTTGCCACACGTGTAGTTTTTTTTCTTGTTTTTTATCCACTGGTGCTTTGGCGTGATTTTTGTCGGACAGAATTATGCGTGACAAAGCACCACCTTTCGATTTTTTGACAATTGAGGGACGCCCAGTCCCGCTCGCGCACTTACGCTATTTGCTTGGCGTAACTCGTCTGGCGCTAAATTATTGAAAATTTCCGTAAGTCGTCGGCATAGGCTGGTAAATAAAAGTTATCTGCAAGATACGCAAAGACTCCGATAGAAGCATCCAGTCGCGTTTAGCACAGCGTGTTCCTACGAAAATTGTCCCGACATTTAGCGACATAAGCTTAAATTTGCCTCATCATTATTTCTCTAGACACTGATAATGGAAACTCTGTCAATCATTCAGGTATCATACGAAATCATCTTCCCATGATTCAAAGACCTCTACGTCAAAACATTTTCAAGCACTGATTCAAGAATCTTCTACTCACAAACAATGTGTACATTTAATGATTTTAGGTGACAAAACTGAAATGAAATGAACGAACACCGGGAAACGCTACGATTAGTTCGATATAGCAAGTAGTTCGATATAGCAAAAACCATTTACAACGAACTTCCAAAATGCGTTCGTTGTAAGGCGAGAGCTTCTCTTTCTTCCTCATCTCTTCACTTCCGCCTTGTAACTCGGGCTAAACAGTTTTTTTTTTTTTTTGCATGCGTTCAGATTTTTTTTTTTTTTTAGCTTATCTCCTCTTCTGAATCGCTTCTCTTTGTGGGCAAAGACTTTGGGATGAAAAGTGTTTTTTTTTCTGTGCGTGCGTGCAGAGTATTTTTTAGCTTTCTCCCCTTCTAAATCGCTTCTCTTCGCTCAACTTTGTTCGCAACATGAGCTTTTAGAATTTTCTTTCTTTCCTACTTCTTTTTGGGGTAAGAGCAGGCTAGAAGACGATTGTTTGCGCGTTTTCGGGAGCCTTCTCGGGGGGGGGGGGGGGGGGGGGGGGGAGAAGTTCGATATAGCCAATATGTCGTTCGTTATAAGAAGTTCTTTTTACATGCATCTTTATTTAAAATTTTCTGTGAGGTCGATATCGACAATAATTCGCTATATGTGGATTCGTTCTAAACGGGTTTCACTATATACTAATGCGCCTGGGCAGTCTGAACGGAAGGGTGGCCGTGTGTGTTGGCACACTGTAGCTCGGAGCACGTGGAGCGAAAGCTCGCACTTCAGAACCCAAGGGTCCTGGACACGGTTCCCGCCTCTAGCTGTTTATCTGAGTGAGTGATTTTATTGAGAAAATAACGAAGAGGGGGGAATGCGGAACGAGAGGCTATAGCCTCCCAATAGCGGGGTCTTCTTTCTTTCTCCTTCATCTTGAGGAAAAGGAAACCAAGAGTGGTTGAGATGAGGGGGAGGAGGAGGAGGACTGGTGCCTGTCAGTTGGGATTAGGATCGCAAAGAAAGGTCTGTGGCCCCGAGGAAACCAGAGGCTGCTGCATTGGCTAAATTTTCTTATTTAGAGCGTGAACAAGCGTCGCCATATTAAAAACAGACTGACCTTACGCTGCCTGAACAATAACTTCGAAGTAGTTTTAATAGAGCCTAGTTGGCTAACTGGTTTTGTTAATGTGGATTGTTCGAACGATTTAGACGAATACACGAAGGTAAGAAATGCACGGAGACACTATTGCTTGTCTTACTTGCTAACTTTTAATTTGCTTTGTTTTGGGCAGACAGTCCACACTTTCGTTACCTTGATCGCCAAGTATTATAAGTAAAACAAAAAAAGCACTAGCGCAAAACTTAACTGAAACCCACGAATTATAGCTTTCTTCGCTGTGCAATTCCTGATCGTTTTCATGCAACATCATAAAAGAAAATAAGAAAAAATATCAAGCGGAAATTTACGGCAATTCTAGGCTCCGGCTCCCATCACCGCGACATCCCTCCCTCCACCCTCTCGTCAAAATCGCGGCTCCCGAAAACAAAGCCGCAGCCGTCCTTAATCCGATTAGCCTCCGATCCGAGCCGACTAGCCTCCGCCGCGCTACGCAGCACGCCTGCCTACAACAGCGGCGGCGGACGCGGCTATACACCAGCCAAGCCACGTCTCCCCCGTCGGCGACGTCGCCAAAGTCGCTCGTCGCTCTCAGTGTGCCTACATTGCGGAGTGTTTCCAACTCCTCAATCGTGGTTACCTGGTTTACGGGCGACGTTTGTAATACATGCTGCAAGTATGATACCAAAATTTGTGTCGCGTGCCTCTCCGCCTGCTTTCCTCCTCGCATAGTAATAACGCAGCGCGTGCGCGCTGGCGACCAGCATGCGCAGCATGAGTCCGCCATTAAGTTGCAAACGATTCCCATGGTTTTAGTTGCCCCCCTTTCTCTTACATCGAGGCTCTCTGGTCGCTCTCCGAGGTCTCTCCTGCTGCCCGGAAACGCAGGGAACAGTCAGCCGGAACAGCGGTGGCACTGCTGCTGTGCAAAAGACAGCCTCCCCCAAATCAGGCGCGACATCGCAGCCCATGCGGTCACGGCTGGCGGCGTCCACAATGGGACGCCGCCGACGCGTCGTCGTCGTCCCCCCTCTGCTATACGCGTAACGCGTTACAAAGCTCGGCTTGGCTCGGCTCGTGCACGGCTTGGGTTAGATTGCCTCGGCCGGGATTATTGCCCCGGTTTTGGCTCGATGCCTAGGGACGACGCGGGGGGGTACGCGGTCGGGCGGAAGCTAACGCCGTGCACAAATCTGGACGCGGTCGGGGGGGAGTGGAGAAAGCGAGGTTTAATAACGCGGCCGCTGCGTTCATCGGTGGGCGGCTGGCGCCAGTGTGGTCGCGGATGGCACTCCGACAACGTGTTGCGTGTTTCGGGAACGGCGACAGTTTTCTCTGCTTCGCTTTTGGTTGTTCGGTACAGGGGGGACGGATTTCCCCGAGAGGTTTCGTATTAAGCTTCGAAACTGGCGTCAGGTGTTTCTTTGAGTCGTTGTCGGTTTAAAGCACGGTTTGTTGAGGGGAAGCTTGTTTTAAAGGAGGAGGCAAGCTCCACTGGACTACACCCACTAAATTCTGGATTGTTGAGAAAGCCGCGGTTTGTTGTTGAGAGCAAACCGCCCTGCATATGGTCTTGTAGCGTCTTATACAGCGAAGTTTTGTATTTAGCGAGATTATTTCGCGATCGCACGAGGTTATCTGAAGTAATTGTGGGCACGCAGGTGAGTTAGGGGTATCTAACAGTCTGCATCCGAGGCTGGGGCGCACCTGCGCGCTTTTATAGGTTCGGCTCTGGCTCGTGTAACGTTGTTTCTGAAATAACATCACATGAAATGATGGCACAAAGCAAACATAAAGAACTTGACTTTGGATGCGACGAGAAGCGAACTTTTGCATATATTCTGCGCATGCTGATATTTGAGACAATACGAAATTATCCATGATATCACGCATTCTTCCAGAAAAAAATAAAGTACTGTACAGCTTAGTTCATTTACCAGGAGCAACGAAGCATAAATACCTCCTTATTTTGGTGTCTGCGCAACTCTGACTTACAATCTACTTGAACGGACTAAACAAAATTTGGTGCGCTCTGAGTATGCACACTGTGATGTAGATTTGCTACCGAAAACAGTTAATTGCGAAAACAGTTAATTGCGGTGGACGCAAATTCACACAGAACACGATTCGGTTTCTGAGTTTTCCAATAACGCAAACAACCCTCGCACCAGACGTTCACATCCACACGAAACAAAAATGTCGCGGTGACAAAACACAACGCCAACAGATTGCCAGAATACGCATGTGAACCCCCCTCCCAACCACCTCGCGCTGTTGCACCCGCACTCGAAACCGCGCAACCACGCTTCTCAAAAAAAAAAAAAAGAGAAAAAAAAGTAACACAAACTCGCGGTGCTGTGCCGAACCTCCCCAAATCCCCTTCGTCCCCATCTCTGCGCCAAAGACAGCAATCGGCGCGCCACAGCACTGGCGTGAGAAGCTGACTCAGCGCTTTAATGGAAAAATCATTAACCGAGCAGCCAGATTAAATTCGACGAGATGGGTGACACACCACACGTCTCGCCGCATCTTGCGCGACAGCCGGGAAGGAAATACGCGAGAACTAAAACGAAAAAGAATAATAGTAAAAAGAAGAAAGAAAAAACACCAACTCGCCTCCCTCCCCTTCTTTGGGTTAAGCCCCGCGTCTCGTGCGTTGTGTCGGGTGTGGTGCGCAGAGTTTGTGTAACATGTGCAGAAAGCGTGTGTAAGCTTCGAAGGGTCGGGCAACTCGGGCTTGTGCTGTCGGATTCTTTTAGCCGGAGTTGGCGACACGTTGCCGCAGTGAGTTGGCGCGAGAAAGTCTACCAGTGGACCGACCAAAAAAAAAAAAAAATGTTGCTGGAAAGAAAGCGAAAGTGTAGGCGGTGCGTAAAAAAGAGAAAAATGGGGAAAGGGAGGGGGGAGGGTGGAAAGTTGCTCTCGAGTGAGGAAATTAGCCGGAAGTGACACCCCCCCCCCCCCCCCTCCCTCCCCCGTGAGGAACGGGACCGCGTGTTGCGATGTGCAAGTAACGGACGAACGCTACTCGCTCTCGCCCAATCGCGGTAAAGAATTGAAAAAAGAAAGAACTCACTTCTACACAAAAACGAAATCGCATTACAAAGTAAGGACAGGACTTACAGCGAAAAGAGAGGAGGTATGAGGGCCATTCCAAATTTCATCGTAAAGTGGTTACCCCAGCCTTGGCTTTGCCATCCACAGCGTCAGCACTGCGGCTACGTCCACAACCCGTTGCGTAGCAGGACCATTCCTCGCTCCCTGTGAATCGTACCAAAGGTAGCCTGCTGACGCTGTCGGAGGTGTCAAGTTTCTTTCTCGCATGACGGTTCTGTGCACATTACTCGTACACAAACTATCTACAGACATGTTGGAAGCAGACATGTGTACGAAGCAAACGTGCTTCTAAGATGCGGGAGGCGTGTTCGCGGATCACTCTGTCATCGTGTTTTTGTACAACGTAGCAACCAAATATTGATTAAAAAGATTGTCCCCGTCAGACGACAATCTTCCTGGAGAATATGGCTCTAGAGACCTAGAGAGAAAGAGCTCTGGGCTATTTGCCTATAGTCGCCGACAACTGCTCCGAAATTTGGTACGGAGTCATGGTGTTAAGATTCAAGGGTTCTTTCACGTATACTATCCGGAAATGTCTCAGGCTTGGGTGCATTAGATTGTTGGTAACCGAGTCAGCTGTCTGTGAACTAATCATAGGCTAACATTAGTGGTGACAAACAAAATCTGGGGCGATGTAAGAAAAGGGGTTTCGTAACAAAACGTAATAACTGCTTATGAAAAAAATAAAAAAAGAAGACCTTGCATTAGATACGTGGCACGACTGAGTTTACGCAACAGTTAGGTTTGGAAGCGGTAATTTACCTTCTTATAAAGCAACTGGTGCTGCCTAATTCAGTCATTCGTTTGATGTCATTGCTTCTTTCGAATCTATTGATGTTTTTTTCTTTCTGTTTCTTTTTTCTCAAGCATTTTGTGGTGCTCAGTTTAGAATTATAAGCTGCATATAGAGCGATGAATCGACAATTAAATATTTTGTCTCCCTGACGTATAATTTTCGGAGAACTCCGATTTACTCATCATTATGTTACCTATGCTCGTGTAGTTAATGGAAGAAATTTGGGTTTCCCCATATATAAGCAATATTTTTTTTAAAAATGGGTAGCGCACCTATTCTAAACATCGCATAGCCTACCCTGGTAGAGAAGAGTTATGCGGATTCTAGGATTCTGTTGACCCAAATTTGCCTTACCAATGGCGTTTCCAAATTATTGGGAACGCGAATGGTAAGGTCTCGCCCAAATTCGGGCTCGCTGATACCGAAAACGGGTGGACCGAATCGCAGTTGCGATTCCACATTGAATGTGAATTAACCTTATTTGCCACAAAGCTTGGCTTAGGAGCCATATAAGCGTGAGATATTCATCTTCACGCGTTTCTTCAGCCACCTCAAAACGTTTCAACACGATTTATTTTTACGTTTTGTTTTTAGGCGCGATGTATTCAAATGGTCTATTAGCTTTCTTTAAAGTTTTCTATTCTTTATGGCAACAGCGAGCGACAGCGGTTCAGCACCGGCCCTATAGCGTGCGGTGCGACACCACAACCATTGCCGCTTCAAACATCCCCAAAGAAAATAAACATTCCGAATGTTCAGGGGAAAAAAACAAACGAGCAAGGGAGCGAGTATAGGAATCGAAAACAAAGCCACAGGGCGCGGGGGCGTTAAGCCAATAAAAACAGTGGCTCGGGGTGAAGGCAACCCCGCAAAAATCCTCTTTGGGGGCCCATCGCCCGCGGCTATGGAACGTGCGGTGGGGGAATCGCTCACCGTAAACCCGCTTAAAGTAAACCACGCCTATACTTTTTTCCCCCTCTTGCTCTATATAGTGATATTCTACTTTACTAAAACGTGCTGAACTATACGATAGACCTAACCTTAGTGGGGAATCGACTATAGTTACTGATAGAATAATAAACGCAGGACGAGATCACTTCTTGCTTCGTGTTCATACTTGATGTTGACCCTTTTTGCTTACGCGTAAATGTTTCACGGGTGCTCTTGTCGGCTCATGCCGCGATCTTATTGGCTGCGGAGCATTAATGGGAACCTCGTGACTCGCCACATCTTAGCTTTCTTAAGCCCTCAGTGACCGCTTTGGTACGCGAACGGGTATAGGTTGCTCGCGTGATTGCTGATAGATATTTGGTGCAAGTGAGTGCCCGTCTTGATAGTTTCGATATAACAAGAACACACTTCTCGAGGCATGGTAAACAACGCACACCTCAAACACTCTATTCTGACGTAAGGTTGGTAAGTCGGGCTAGTTAATAATCGTTCAACATAATAAAAAAAAAACAGCGGTTTCTCCTTTTTGTTTTGCTCTTTTAAGAGCTGTTTTTTCATGGTGTTCACCTTTTTGAGACCGCTCATATAGTACACAAAAGGGTGTTCAGTGTACGCGGTAGTTGTGGGAATAAGAGGTTAGGGAGTGTTCCACAAAGCGAGTTTGCGTAGCGCCACGCGCGCAAACACTACGTGACCTTTCCCGTGGGGAAACGCCGATGGAGGCATCAGTCGGGGAGGCTCGAATTCTCCGAGACGTAAATGGGGCCGCTTAAGTCTCGTCCTTCTTTTTTGGTGCGCGAGCATGAAGCGATGATCGCCGTCTCAGTTTCGATTCCGCCTATTTTTCTGCTTTTTGTGTTTGCGTGTGTGTGGGAGGCCTTCCTCCCGCCTCCTGACTCGGGTTCCGCGTAATCAAACGAGTACATAATAATAAAAAAAGATCTTACTCTCGCAGTCGTCATGTGTTGGGAAGCTTTCCCCACGAAAGTGGGCGTTGTGCGACTGATGTGCTTAGTGAGATATATCAAATCGTGCAGTGAGAACATGCAGAAACCTTCTTTTGCAGCTTCGGTTCATTAGAAAGAACTAAAGTCAAATCCTAGCACAATCTCACACTTGCTTTAGCATTAGGGAAAACGACCCAAATAAGCTGTTCTTTAACGAAGAAGGCAAAATACATTTCGATTCAAAAGTATAAGCTAGCTTGATAAGTCCGGACAAAGCGAGAGCGCATTCGGATCTAGTATAAAGGTCTTGAAAGGAGCTTGGTGGAAGCATCCGGGAGGTTTATTTTAGCCACTTTGGTAGCACAGACAAAGTCGTCTCCGTATATTATGTATCTGTATTATTGCGCGCGAATGGCGTTAGATCACTCGTGGCTGTCACACACACACACGCACACACAAAAAATGTACTATCGGAAAGAAGAGCACGAGTTGAAGGACTATAGATTTGCTCGTAAAAGAGAATGATGTGGTGGTAAGCTCTGCATTCAGGCGGAAGACTCTGCTCAGCATGGTTTAATTACCCTCACGTTATAGATTTCTTTAGGCATCGTAGATGTTCACCTGTGACGAAATTGCTGTTCTCTTCCTTTCTCATTCGAAAAATTAAATAATTTCTAAATAGCATTGCATAGTCTAGTTTAAAATATATTTAGTATTCTGCCGAAAGGTTTTCATTAACAGTGTAAACATTTTGATGGCAGCTTAGAACAAGTTCATGTTCTACCGCCGAAATCACATAAAACAATGCAACGAATAGCAGTAGCAGTAACGCATTCACAAAACCAAACTCGGCTAAAAAAGATTCTTATGTAGAAACTTACCTTGGGATCCAAACTGGCAGGTGCAGAGACGGCATCTAATCCATCCGTCACGACGGAATGCAGCTCCCTCTCTCGCTCGTTCTCGCGCCATGCGAGTTTCCTCCTCTCCTCACATCCCACGTGGGAGCCGGACACATCAACCACAAACGAGCGGCAGAGTCACAAAGCCTCGCCATCGTAACTTACACACACCTCAGACCGTTCATCACAACCACCTCCACCCGGAGCGCCGCCATCTTTTCACGCAGCATCCATCACCGGAAGCCGCTGTCCAGAAGGTGACGACACGAGCGCCCCCTTCTCCCACGCCGACGAGCATCGTCCAACGTCTGCAGTTGCGGAGAATTCGGCGTGCCTTTTCAATCACCGAAATAATTCTACCGGCGCTTTGCGGTTAACAGCTTTCCATAGTCTTCTTCGGCAAGTTGGAATCTGGAGTCTCAAGACCGGGACAAGAAGGCCACAGGAGGAGCGGTAACGACGACGACGTCTCGGCGTTGATGACGGTCCCCGGACCGACGAAGGAACCTTACCGATCCCTTCCCCGTCCACGGTGAGACGGAGGGTGCGAGGGAGACGCTGTTCCGGCCTCCAGCGTGAGGACCCCGAGCCGGGGCGTCCGAGCCCCGAGCCACCGGCACGACAACGAGACACACACGAGGACCCGCGCTGAGCCTCCAGCCTCTGCTGCGGCGGCACCGAAGTAAGGAAGGAACGGAACGCGCGAACCGACGCCGCGCCGCAAGCCGTTATGTATGCAAAGGCGGGGATCCCGCGCTCTCTCTGCGCATTCACCGCTTGAGGAGCATTAGCAATTGTAATGAAGACACTACGGCAATGGGGAATGAGTAAGTTGTTACTAGACAGTCGGCCGCCGCGCTGTTTTTGCTTTCGCCCTCCTCCCCTCCGCCCCCTCCCCCTTCCACTCCCCCCCCCCCCCCCCCCCGACCCCCCACCCCCACCCCGGGCCTGGCTTGCTGCCTTCGGTGCACCCTTCTCCTCTTCCGCGGACCCCCTCCCTCCCCCTTCTCTTCGCCTCAATCCCTTATTATTCTTCGGCTGCTTCCAAATTCAGTAGGCGATGCGCAAACCTCGTCGTTCGCCCCTCGCCCCTCTTCCTTTTCCCCCTCCTCCCCCCCCCTCCGCCGCGCTCCTGCTCTGCTCTGCCTCTTCCGTATGTATAAAACGTCTCGCACATCTTAAGTCGGGAGGTTATACAGAGCACGATATATAGAAATATATATATCCGCCGGGGGAGAGCCTTCCCGAAGGTGCGCGTCTGTGCGTTCGTACAACATCGCACAGGCTCTCCGTCTCTCCCTTTTTATTCCCCTCCTCCCGCCGCACCTTGGTCATTCTCATGCCGCGCGGACGCTTGACCGTCGTCGGTCCCCGCCACACCATTTCCCGATGGTTTCCCCCCCATTCGGCCTCTTTGGTCCCCCCCCCCCCCCCACACACACACACACACGCACACTTTGTGTCCGGCCTCGGAATTGTGCCCGTCCCGTTGGCGGCATTGAGTCGCGGTTCGGCGATTCGTTAAGCAGTTTCTTCCCCGGATACGGATGAGAAGCTGCCGCTTTGTACGCGGCTCCCCTGCCTTTCTTCCGGCAGACGTCGATCTGCTCCGCGACCCCCGTGTGTGTGTCTCTCTCTCCCACATGTAATACGGCAATACATGAAACAAGTCACTGCACGGGAATCTAGATACTTGCGATATTTTGTATCAACTTGGGGTTACTGAAAGGAGGGATCATGCGCTGGTAAGCTGGTGCAGAGTCATACTGAAAAAAAAAAAAAAGAGTGACAAAGGAAAACGAAAAGGAGGACGAAAACAACGATCGATCACTACAGTTTAAAGACAAGCGTGTTAATGCATCAATAAAAACAAGTTAACCTTAAAAAAATTAAAAGAAATGACGGACGCGATTCACGATGCTTCATTGCCGGTTTCATCCTACTTCCTGTGCCTGCGTAAATTGTCAGTGTACCAGAAGTCGTGATGCCCATAATTTCTGTATTCAGAAGTATTGCTGTGTAATAAGCATTATAAAGGATGTATGGTTCTCCCGAGTATGGTATAAGTGCATCGTTAAATATTAGTTATTAAATGGAAAATTCACGTTTAAAAGAGAAAGGATCACCAAGAGATGTTTGTCCCAGCTCAGATACGTCAGTATACGTGTGAGCTTCTTGCTTTCCAGCATCCCCGTGATTGTCTGGCAGAAGACCTGATTTTGGTTACGACACTTCCACTTATAATCGTGCATCTTCCTTTCCCTGTATCATCAGTCAGTTTCACTACGATTCAACGAGCGTGATCATGCCACAATGTCGAACTTGAGCATGAAGGAGACAAAAATTAAACGTTTTCATGTTGGGTGAAACTAAACAGTGAAAATACAACATAGTAACATTAGTGAAGTTGCCTATTTAGGAAAAAGTTAAGAAGTTCATTTGCATGAATGCTGTTTAAAAGAGAGAAAATATTTTGTTGAGTAAGGTAAGCATTTTTTAGGTTTCAAAGAACACTCGAACTAAGTGCCACACTGGCACGTTAATGCACAGGCACAAAAAACAATGTTACGTAGGAAAATAACAATCATAAATCGTGCTTTTTTGAACTAATCAAATATAAAAAGAAATGTCTTGTTCTATTTTATATTACACATTCTATATTTATCCAGCGACTTACAGGTTTAGCTATGCACAGAAATGAATGCCGCAATTCTGCTCGTGGATCTACAGCCCGATATCTGTTTTGATGGCCGTTTGACCCAGCCGTTGTCGTCAGACACCTTTTCCCACGCGCAAGATTCCGTCTTCTGCAGTGTCTAATTTTCTCATGAACCGTAGCAGCGGATTTCATAAAACGGCGCAACATAGTTCCCCAGGAAGTACATTGTGCGGCGCTGTCAACGCAAACACGCAATCCCAATTTTTTTTTTTTTTTTAACGTAAAGCTTGTCACGTAAACTACTGGTAAGACAGATAGTGCCTTTTTGGGGGCTATAAGCTAAGCGGTAAAGTTTGGCGACAGCTAATGTTCTTTTGAAGTAAAAGGCGAAAAAATGGCGATGTCGGGTATGCACTACCAGTAGGGACTTTTAGCTAACCGTTACCGTGTTCCGGATGCCGCACTACCGGAGCCTTTGATGCATGCGTTTAAGCGCGCTCGGATGATACCGTGACCCAGTGGTGCCAACCTATTTTTCAAAAATACCCCACGCCAGCGTCTACAAAACCCCACATTACCCTACGAACGTTTCTTATTACCCTACATTTACCCTACGAGGCAAATCTTTGTTCAAATAATACTGTTGCATGGATTTTGATGATACAGGGTAATATTAATACAGCACAAATCGACAGGGCACGCATGCACGCGCATACCTGCGTTATTCTAGAACACCATGCTTGCATGTGCGCTGTGTAGCTTCAGCACAACAGTGATGTAGCGAGCGCGCAGACATCCCCAACAAACATGTTTAGCCGATTTGTCGTCAAATTAAAAACTGAGCTACGTGGGACCAGCACTCGTGGTGACAGACAAGTGGGCTCATTACAAAAGGAAGCTAATCCGAGCGGTATATTAGCTTCTTTGAGTGTACCGCCCAGGGATTCGTCAAACGAAGGCACTATTTCGACAAAATAGGCTATTACACCAGGGGAGGAAAGGAAACCGGTGGCTCTTCCGTATTCGCTAAAGTGTCATTCGATGAAACGCCATGGTTTCGGGTTCGTTCGCTAAAACGTCACTGAAACTCGTCGATCATGGGTGATCGACGCTCTATAGACGTGGTAAGGAAAGAGTTAATTGCAACGCGCCATAACAAAAGAGGACCCAGGACGATTGGTATAGTTCCAGCTATGGTTATTTGCAGCATGCACACCTTACGCCAGCGCGTAGAAAAGCCCAGTTGAACAGGTGGCTGCCGGTTCTGGTGGGCTCGGGGTGATTCTGCCCGTGGTGCCACGTGTTTCGCAGGTGTAACAAGGACCGCCGGATGGACCAGAGTCATCAGAGAAAAATTGGCGGGAACATGTCCACTGGGGAGATACCTCTTCTGGCTTCAAACTTCCTAAGCGCAACTCCGCCTCCTACCACCTCTCCCACTTGCTCCAGCTCTCCAATACTCTCCAACTTGTGTGTGGTGCTCTCTGTTAGCACGTCTTGCAACTTGGATACTTTCGTGTTGCATGATGTCGTTGTGTGGCAGCACACAGGTTGCAAAGCTACGCAAAGTTGCACGGCAGCTTTTTTTTTTTTTTTTACAGTGCTTTTGCTGGTTGTATTATGCTCGCCGTTGAAGAAGCAACGTCTGAAAATACCCTACTTTTGGCAGGGAAATGGCCGGAGGGCCCTACGACCCTACAATGTACCAAAAATGCCTCAAATACCCTACAAGTAGGGTAATTACCCTACGATTGGCAACACTGCCGTGACCGCGCGAGGCGCGCTCTCAAAATCATGCTTCAAAGGCTCCGGTAGTGCTGCACTCGGAGAATGGTAACGGTTTGCTGAAAGTCCCCAGCAGAGAGTTTTAGTAAATCGTTCCGATACCCCTAATAACGGTACCCGATAACGATACGACGCATGCGCAAAGGCGGCGGGGAAGTGTCGAGTATCTTTATTGGAGTTATCGGAACGATCTACCAAACTCTCTAGTGTCTCGCAGTGTACGTAACGTAAAAAGAACGAAAGAAGCGTCTATTTCTGCAGGGCGCCAAGGATGACGCAAACCAATCGTGACCTCAGCTGCTGGCTTTGTCAGTAGGCGCATCGGCCTTCTTACATCGTATGTGTCTGCTTCGTGTCATGGTCGTCTCCCTTTAACACGAGCACGGGGGGACGGCGCGGGCCATATTTGAGCAGCGGGTCGCCTATCTCGCCCCGTCTTCCATTGTCCGCGCTGAAGGGAGCACCAAAGGTGGCGACTCTTCCCTTCACGCGTGCAAGCATCGGGGAACAGAGGAATCAAAGAACACCCACCCCGCGTTGGCGGCCGAAAATCCCGAAAGCCGTGACTCTGGGTGCTTCTTCCTATTCGGAAGGGAGGTTTCTATTCCCACCGCATTCAATAGACGCCCGCCGCCGGTTTTATGTGCGTGTGTGTGTTTTTGATGGTCGGCTTTTCACGCGATACCTTTATATGGACGAAGGCAGACGGGCCGGCTGATGCATCGGTGTGGGTCGAGACCCTTTAGGGGAGCGAACACCATAGGAAGATCTCTACGGACGCCTGTGACTTTTCAGGTCTCGCTCCTCTTCCAATATGGATATTCTCGTTGTTGGGCGGAAACAAAAATTCTAAAAAAGAAAACGGGGGAGAAATTCCAACGTTGGCACTGTGTAGAGAAGTGAGAAAGAAGATTTAGGGACGTAGTTACCTATTGCAGTATTGCCATCGTTTGAATGTTGTTTTTATTAGTTGGCGCGAACTTTTTCAATTCATTCTCTTACTTATTTTTCTTTGGGGAAAGGGGGGGGGGGGGGGGGTTCGAAGATGTACAAAAAAACGTGGGTCACGGTTGTTGCTCCTTATGGGATCCTGCGTGACCTCCCTTTGTGCGAATGTGACGTGTGGAAAAATAGGGCTGTCATTCATCCTCCATTTCTTTTTCACTCGTCCCAATTTTCCTCGTTTTCATATTCTGCTCCAGAGTACAATAGACGTTTGGCGCTTTTTTTTAGATAAAAAACTGATAGCTTTGGAACCCGATAGCCTTGGAAAAAATATCGTGGCCTTGGAGTGTAGCGCGGCTACGTTAGTAGCTAAGTTTAAGCAAAAAGCGTGGCTTTATAGAGTAGGTTTTGGTGTCCCAAAGTGTTCAGGTCCCTTGAATGTTTAGGTAACGAGCTTGTATATACATTGACAGTGATCGGTTGAAGGCTAGAACAATGACCGAAGGAGAGGACGACAAAACATAGTGAAATCAAAGAGAATTCCGTACAACTTTGGTATCGAAACTTTTCAAGTGTTGTGCTCACAACATATAGACAGTGCAGTAGACAGCGAGATATGCGATCTTGAGAGCTCAGATACAGAAACGCAGTAATTTATTCAGGAAAAATGAACTGCGTGCCAGATTGTGCTATAAGAACTAGGGCTGGGCAATTGATCGATTAACCTACCGATTAATCGATTAATGCTTTAATCGCGATTAATTTGTTTAACCGGTTAATCGGTAAAATTTTGACGAACCAAAATTAAATAAAAATGAAATGCTTTCACTATGCAGACATGGACGAGTACACCTACATGAAGTGAAACATTTAGGTGAAAACTTAAGGTAAACTGTAAGGGGGAGATTTGTAACTTCAGACATGTGCAGAAGGTTACACGTGTCCCAGTCACTTCAACGCCGTGCGAGTGTCCGTTTAGCGCAGCAGAGACTCACTGTGAGCAATCAAAGGAGGTCGCCCTTCTCGGAGAATATCAACGAACATTTTTGCCTCATGGAGCTGAAGTAATAATGTGTGAGTGTGAGTGTTTTTAACTATTGTCAACTGCATATCGAAGCTGATACATCATTAAAATTATTGCGTTGTTTAACACATATTCAGCAAAAAAATATAGATGCAATTTTTATTTTTAATCAATATTATTATGCATAGGAATGAACGAGACCGATTAATCGATTAATTAATCGATTAAAGGGTGGCGATTAATCGGGTTAAAATTTTTAATCGACGCCCAGCCCTAATAAGAACGAAAGATAAAGTCTTCGTGCAAACAGGCTATATGACTGTTTAAATCAAAGACAGTTTAATAATGTCTTCTATGAAAAAAACGAGACAGAACATCCCTTCAAAATTTCTCCTCGATGTGACTGTTTTTTTTAATGTTTTAATTAAAATTGTGTTAATTTTTTAGGTTCAGTCAGTATATATTTAAAATACCGTGTTTTCGGACTAATCCAAGAAACACCGAAAAACACTCGCCGATAAAATTTTTGAGAATTTCGAAAAAAACTCAAAATTTCGAATCACGACACCAAAACTAAAACTAAAAAAGACGGTATTTTACGAATAAAGTTTATCAGAGCTCAGAGTTAGTAGTCCTGAAAAAAGGCGACATCCTTTTTTTTTTTTGTAGTCTAGGATTATTGACAAAAGGGAGGTTGCCATTTATCTCGTTACAGTTCGTTCAGTACAACGGATCAATCTACTTCTGGGCGACGACGAAAGAACTGGCGTGTGTTTTTGATTTGAGATATTTTTTTTAGCTGGGTAAACGAACATATAGCTCATGAAAATAGATTTTTCTCGTTGTGCTATACTCAAGTGCCCGCTTCTCATAGAAAAGGGCGTGACGCTCGAGCCAGAATGCTTCGAAGTAAGCATTCATGGGCAAGTATTCCGTTAATAGATTTTCGAAGAGCTCTTTGAGTCACGGTCACCACAGCAAAGCATAATGTAATTCATCTTCTTTATTTTTTTTTTAGGTGTTACGTACATTTGGTTTTGGCGATCGGTGCAGTGAAATAAAGTGTAATCTATCGCCGAGAAAAAATAAAACGTCATCTCTCAGCCATCCAGGGGCCCTAATCTGGACACTTGGCGAGAAAGACGGCGAGAAATTCGGCGGCTCTGATTGGCCGGCGCCAAGGTCAAGTGCGGCGTCGGCCAATCACGGTCGCCAGATTTCTAGCCGACTTTTTCGCCAAGTGTCCAGATAAGGGCCCCAGATGTCACTTCATCCTGCCAGAGATGACACAGGCGAAAAATGGCGAGTCAATGGGCTGTGGACGCACGTAAGCCGAGTCTGATTTTCTGCTGAACAGAGCTACCTCGCATGCCAAGAACGCCAATTACACAGCTCAGTAGACAAAAATGGCGACCGCACACAGCGCGATTATTGGAGGTGTCTGTATAGGACCAGTGTTGTACACGTTCCTCGAAGGAAAAAAAAAAAGTAATCGATTACGACTACTACTAATCTTGCTTAAAAAAAGTATTCAATTAGATTACTTCTTTATTTCAAAAGAAAAGTTAATTGGCGGAGGCTTTAAAAAATGTAACCGTTACTTTTCCGATTACACTTCAGATTTTCAAATCGACAGATTTTTTTCCTGCCGGTTTGAAAACGGGTTTTTCATATACAGTCCGTTATTGGATTAGAATCACTGAATTAGAAACTACTCGTCTCATTAATCCACCAATTTTGGCATATGTCATATACACCCGTCGGAGTCTTAATTTGGTTCGATGATTCCTCGGTAGGTAACTCGTAGAAACGAAAGGGCGCCATTAAAAAGGGAATGAAAACATTGTAACGGTCGCAAGTAATTTTAGTACTTCCAAAAGGAATCAGATTTTCTCTCGTGATTATACTTCCTAATAAACGTAATCAAATGATTACGAAATTACTCCAAAAATTAATCGATCACATGTAATTCGGCTACTTGCAATGCGTACCATGCAAGTCTCTATAAAGCAAAACTGGAAAGAGTTTTTTTTTTCCTTATTTTTTTTTACGGGTTGGTGTTATTTTTATCAGGCGGCAACACAATTTAATAAGATTAATAAACACGGGCAGGTCGAGGCGGCTATACTTTCAGTCCAGTGGCTCTTTCGTCGTTCCTCTTTGACCCCAGATATTAGGTGGAGGACCTAGGTACGAAAGCTCCTATTATATGGATAATTTTGTATTTGCAAGCATTCAGTATCTTAAAGGCTCGTTCACACGTACCCATTTTCTTACGTTATGTTACGAAAAGTCACCGGGAAATCTGTGCTTCGTATTAAGCGTGGCTACTAATTAAAGGAGATAGGCTGGCACGCGACATTCAAGACACGAATGTTTCGGTGACTTAAGTGCTGTTCACACTCTTGCGACCGAGTAAGACCGAGAGAGACCAGACCGATTTTTAAGCCTTTTGCGACTTCTTAGGACCGGATGCGCTGCAGCGGAGCTGGTCCTAAGAGATCGCAAGAGGCTTAAAAACCGGTCTGGTCTCTCTCGGTCTTACTCGGTCACAAGAGTGTGAACGGGCCTTTAAGCGTAACGTAAGGAAATGGGGCTGTGTGAAAAGTTGAACCGAGCTCAACTCCTTACGTTACGTTAGGACGAGGCTTGTGTCCTTGGTTGCCACGGTAACTCATCGTCCCAGCTCGTCGTCACCGAAACATTCTTGTCTCGAATGTCACGTGCCAGGCTATCTTTTCGAATTGGTAGCCACGTTTAATACGAAGCACAAACTTCCCGGTGACTTTTCGTAACGTAACGTAAGAAAACGGGTCTGTTTGAACCAGCCTTTATTCCTATTGGCGACGTGAGCGATCGAAAGCGCCGGTGTGTTCGGCCCAAAACAAGGCACTCTACCCACCACAATTGGCCGAATGCTAACTATGACGTCAGCAAAGGATATCAAATCGACGCAAATAAGAGCAATGTAAGAACTTCAATTTTGACGGTGTGGGCAGTGTTACTTTGAGAACGCTATGATTGCAGGCTTTCACCATGCTCATTACAGACCCCACTGAACTTGTTATTCACAAGGTAATGACGTCACGAAAGGTAAACAAAAGAGGGCGCCACCGAAACATCTCGCCCAGAGCCGTTTATACTGAGAGAGTTTGGCCAATGGGCGGAGCTTGTTGGCCGCTAGAACAAGCGGATTTCGCGGTAACACAATATGGCGTTACTTCTTTGTCTTGTTCATTCCTGAGAAATCGCGTAGAGTTCCTATGAGTCAGAGCCACAATATGGCGGACGGAAGTAGTCATCCCCCGGTTGTCAGACTACGCTGCTGTGGTTGTCAGGCTGTCAAAATCTCCTTAAGAAGGCCAAACTCTCTCAGTATAAACGGCTCTGATCTCGCCGCTAATAGCAAAGTGCAAGGAGGAACAAAAAACAAAGGGGGGAGGGGAGTATATGGTGTTTGTTCGATACTTTCTTGTAGCCTTCTGGTTTCGATGGTGCCAAGCAGCTTCACAAAACCGCTATTTAAGACGATAGGATAGCAGGGTGCCTTCATGTGCGCTTTGCTTAGGGTGGAGATATCTGACCATTTTGTCACACAATTTTATTTTTATTTTTTTTTTGTTCAGAAGCGCGTGGAAGAGCGTGTCCCGGCACGCGTTTGTGGCGCTGACTGTGCTATGGCGACATTTTGTTTTTGTCGATTTATTTGTATTTTACCCGTGAGCGCGTGCTGTCGGCATCGGGTACTACAAAGGGTGGCATCACCCTAAGCAGAAGGACATTGAGGCACCCTAGGATAGCATGGTTGACCTTTAGGGTGAAAATGGAGTGATCCAGCAGCTGCCAATATAGGCGCACGCTCAGGCAGACAATTCGCTCAGCGTCTGTTGCTGGGAAACGTGCATGATAATATGTAGGCAGATGTGAAGAAATTCATCTTCCTCGGAATAGCTTACCGTAATATTCCGAGAGATAGCCCACCTAAAATCTAGAGATAATTGGGAGTAAGCTAAGTTAAGGAGTAGGCTAATGTTCGGTGTACAACCAAGAAGTCTTAAAAAATGATATTTTACGATTATGCGTCTCTGCCAAAATTGTTATCGCGGCGGGGCAACAATGCAAAGATGACTGTACTTAGCAGTCAGCAATGTTCGCTTATATCCCGCCATAGCTGACTAGAGGCATTTACGCCGAGGTCATCATTGACCTCAAGACTGCGATTACTAGGAGTGGATTATCTTTCGGTGTTTAAAAGAAAATAGCAAATCAAGCCAACAACAGGGGTGGGTTACCTTTCGGGGTGGGGCATCTCGGGATTTTACGGTATACATGTTTTTGGCAACGTGAAAGCCGGTCTTAAAACCGGCTTTCACTTTCAAGGCTACTTCCCGTGAAGCTATGCTTACACTTTTCAAAGGTAGCAGCACACTCTGCAAGTGGGTCACCTTAATTGCGCCGTAGGTTTTCGTCAGATGATACACAATTAGTTGTTTTTTTGTTTTTTTTTTGTAAAAGTGATCTTGGCAAAAGTGTGCCTTCATATTTTAAAACAGTGGGATATTCCACTATTGGAGCACATTTAATGACACCAGAACCAGCCCCTATTACATGAGGCCGTGTAGGGCTCTAGGACCCTGAGTTCGTGGTTTTTAATCGTACAACGTGTTTCTTACACTCACTGAGGCGTTAATATATGAAGGCATTCTACGCGAGTATGTGGTTATGTGGTTTTCGTTGGTAAAACTAATGAGCATGGGTACTTGGGTTGATAGTAGGGAGATTTAGCATTCTGTACTACCTAAAGCGGTTTTATTAGCGAGAGCTCTCGCCGCGATTTCAAATCATGCTCTCAAACTCTCAAGCTCTCGTACGGAGCACCACAACGACCATGATAATCAGCGGTAACACTCTGCTAAAACTAACTATTCTTAGTCGTACCGTCGCGGCAATTCTTAGCGACCATAGTCGAAGTACACCAACTCGGGAGACAAATACAATGCGATAAAAGAAGATAGAAATATTGAGCAAGATAAGGAAAGGAATCGAAAGCACTCAGGGCAAAACACATCCAGTCGCACTCCCCGGCTTATACACATAGCCGCATGCGCACAAATACCCCTAGACAGTATGCACACAATACACGTACACATGCCGAAAAATTATAAAAGAAAAAAAAATCCCCTAGAAGTCGCTCTTCGATCGCGGCAGCGCGTCCCTCCCTTCCCCCCTCTTCTCTCATGCGCACGCCGAACCCTCAAAGAACCTATGGCCGCCGCCGCGCAAGCGCAGTGCGCGCGAGCGAACGCCTCGCGATGCAGCCAGCAGTGCAGTGGTGCGAGCGGCATAGGCCGAATTGATTATGCAAATCACATCTTTCTTTCCTCCTTTCCCCCATTCCTCTCCCTATTCGGGAGGAATAAAAAAATGTAAAATGAAAAGAGCAGGGAGAAGATGGGGAAAGACGAGAGGAGGAGGAGGAGGAGGTTCTCTGCGCCGCCTCTCCCTACTGCACCCTAGTTGAAAGTAAAAGGAAAAGAAATGGGGAAGAGATGGAAGGGAGGAGAGAGGGAGCTAGAACCTTCGTTTCGCATCTCAAACATGAGGCCGCGATGCGACGCTGCATACTGATGAACCGGCGGCGACGCCGTTGCCGCTGCCGAGATGGGGAAGACGACGGTTCTGGGGAGGCGATAGAGTAGGAGGGGACCTGGAAGATGGTGGAAAAGGGGAACGGTGGAGATCCTCTTCCTTTTTCTTCCCTTGGATATGTCCTTACTTTTTCTTCCGTGTTTTTTTTTTTCTTTCTTTCTTTCTTTTTTCTTTTCGTGTTTCGACGGTGTTGTTCCTTGAACGATTCTTGCTTCGTGTGCTTCTCTCTACTGCTTAGTCTTCAACTAAAACACTCGCAATACAAATAATAATAATAATAAAGAAACAGGCAGCAGATAGATTTGATAACGAGCCCTTTTTTGTTCTCCCTTTTCCGCTATTTTCTTTCTTGCTTCTATTATTTCGGGTTCCGTTATGAATGAAGAAGGAAGAAAAAAAAAAGGGACGTTTAAGTCAAGCGTGCCACGTAAATGTTTAATATGTTATTTTCATTGCTGAAGTCGTCAGCAATGCGAGTACGCGAGAAAGGAAAAAAAAAAAAAAACATGCCAGAGGGGAAAAAATTGCAGCATATCAAAAAGCAAATAGTAAACACTCCAGCAAAACAAAAAAAATTATGATATTCTACAAGACTGTTAAGGTTATCGTGCAAAGGAAGATAGAAATGATGGGTCTTCAAATGATTCAGCTATTAGTCGGCCGGGACTGCGAGCACATTTTGCTGGTTCTTCCCGCCGTCAGGCCAAAACGAGCATCCGATAGAAAGAAGAAAAAAAAATATTGACGCCAATGACCGTAACCGCTTGCGTCTACCTCATTGAAACTTGTAAGGGTAAGTTCTGAAGGGTAAAGCTTATTGCAGCATTTACGTTAGAAAACGGGGGAGCGTCGCTCAGCCATAATGCTCACAAAAGTAAAAAAAAAAAAAAATACAAAAGAAGCCTCCGCTAGAGCTAAGTATATCATCTCTATCAACCCAATGAGCGACGTGAATGCACACGAGGGAAACTCTAAAAGGACTCAGTTTATATTCTTGTAAATTGATGTGAGATTACACACATGACGTCTCACATCCATTCGAAGCTGAAGTGTGCTTCGAGCAAAGCTTTTGTAATTTGATAACTGTCAGCAACCAAGCTGCAGAACAGAAAGAACCCACAAGGTCCGCCTATAGTGTATTAGTTATTTTTCCTTGGTGAAAGAAGGTTGAAAAGTTTTGAATTAACCTGACATTTTATTTTGACTTCGCGGCACGTTTGACAATACGGTTGCTTGGTGGCCAGATTCCATATTTTACCGTAATTTTCATTCTTCACATAAAACTTCCCGTATTGTTTTGAAACAGGAGGTCCTCAAAGATGGTGTCAAGCTAATCACATTGTTAACTAAAAGTAAAAACCAATGAAGGAGAATAAAAAGAAATTCGGTTTCAGTGTTTTCTTCCAAGCGTAGCAGAAGGTACTCCAGTTCTCATAGAATTTCTAGACTTTGAAGAGCTGACTGAAGGTTATGAAGCACTAAGTACTGCCCACTGGACATATGATCGTCATTGCATATGAACATAAAATAAAATAACAAAAATACATACCACAACAATAAATATGTTATTTCAGTGACTCCTGTCATGCATTCCTGGAAATATTGAGGATTTTCGCTTTTTAGATTGCGCGTAGTCCCTCGCTTTGTTCTAATATTTTTTTTTTTTTTTGGTGTGCGATTCAATATTAGCGGTGTCCTTTGCTTCCTTCCACTGCAAGAGACGTAGACAGCCGTCGACCTTATTGTTGGCGAACGCTCGAGAGTGCAACCCTGGATAACGAACGCTCGCCTTCACGCGCACATAGCGACTTCAAAGGTGTGGACGGATCACTGGGAGATTTCCACCCCTTCGGTCTCGTAATCTCGGTGAACACGGGACAGTGCGGACTCCGTGCCGTCTCTATGACGACAGTGTTTCGAGTTCCGAAGCCGATCGGCACCCCCCGATTAATCGGCTGTCCTGTTTAACGCCGTTAATATGTTAATTTAGCATCCCCCTTCAAGGGGTCCTTCACGGCAGCTCGCTTAATCCAGCTTCCACAGCAAGGGCATGGAGCTGGAGCTCGAATATGAGGACTATGTTTGTGTAGTTCGCTTCCTCTTGGCCTAAGCGGTGATTTATCTCGACGAAGCAAGTAGTTCGTTGGTGACGCACAGTTTGGAAATTCCCTGGCCGGCCTGCTCCCATCGAAATCAGCCACGGCCGGATTTTGAATCACAATGAAAGCATTGGCAAACGTCCATGTCTGAGCTTCCGATGAGTCTACACTCTCATTGGGAGCTCAGACATTCAAGCCTCCACGTGTGTGCTTAGTCAGAGCTAGCCTGACTAAACTTTTCATTGATAAAACTGCTGACTGGGCGAGTTGGTAGTTCATGCCGAATAACGTAACAGCGCAAAACATGAGAAACACTCGCAAACTCAGACACACCAAAAAATACACACTCACTCGGCGCTGACTCACAACTCTTGGATTTGTATTTTCTTCTTCTTCTATGCAACTAGACCCACCTCCTCTTTCTCTATGTCCTAAGAAAGAGATGACGACCTCAAATGCAGTAGCAAGCGAGAACGTTGTTGATCAGTGATCCCGTCTCAAACAAGTATATATATTTTTTTTTTTTTGGGGGGGGGGCATTTTTTTAGGCTTACATGAGTGCGTCTTATACGCGGTTTATCTGCACCATACTTTGCTTCACATAGACTGGTACGCAAACAAAACTATGACTCCCACCGAACCAACAGCAGCCGCGCAGTGAGGCAGGTGACATCGTTTTGCAGAAATTAACACCTGTGGAAGCGGTCACGTGCCTCGCTCTGACACTCTTATTGGCTCACTGGGGCAGTAGTCTTTGCTGTTTGCCAATCGTGTTCACGGCCGGTTATAATGTTTTTGACTATAGGCACAATACCTGTTTTACTCTATTTTATGACCGTTTTGCAGACGCATATTGGTGTCATGGCTAGAAACAAAGCCACGGGTACTCCCGCTCTCCGCTGTTATTTCCCCTTGACTTTGTAGCCGCTGCACTCGACAATAACTACGCGGTTTCGACCATATACACTCTCGCGTAGCTCGCTCGATTATTTTCTTGTCATATACTCTTGAACTTGTTCTGCACAATCGTATGGCGAACGGAATAATGGAGTGAGGCACGCAACCAGTCACGTTTAGGTTGAGAATGAGTTTGCATGTATTCTGGATTACTTTCCTCCACAGGAGTGTCTCAATGTCTGTATCTTTTAGGGTGAAGACATTCATTGCTGCATCTGCAGTTGCCAGTCTGGATGAATTTACCCAGCATTGTTCCCTTGCACTCGCGGCTTTATGCCTATGTCAATTAAGAAGAAAACAAACATTATATCTAATTCTGCAGCAGGTGTGTTTTAAGCAGTCGCAACTAGGTTAGACCCCTTTCAAAATGGTACGCCCAACGTAGTAAATAGCCTGGAACATTTTTCAATCGCGTAACTATAAAATTATTGGTAAGCTAGATTTTTTTTCTCAACTTCATGGCACAAAACACAGTGCTCAAACAGCTTTCTTCATGCATTTAGGTGCACTGTAGGGCACTGTTAGCGCGAACACGGCGTATACGCTTTTCGGCATGGGGCATCTACGTGCCAAACGAACGAAGGACATACATATGAAAAACCAAGAGAGGCGGCAAGAACTTCGCAGTAACACTGGATCACTAACTCCCTGTACATGTAGACGATCAAAATAAAGCGAAGGCCACATGTGCGAAGATGCGTGTTCTGCGTTTAAGACATGACCCGCAGCACGCTCGAAGTTTGAAAATAAGGAGGTGCCCGATAAAAGTTGCCCATCATAGGAAATAATAAAAAGAGACACATTTCATAGCCCGCATATTTGAATATTTACGTTTTGAATGTTTTTATCCGCTCGTAAAGATGCACGCCCGACAGGGCCCTTTTCATATAGTGACAGGACTGGCATATTTGCAATGCATAAGCGTTACCGGAATGCTGCTGAACCTTGAACACCCTCTAAATTCCTTTCGATTGTTACTGTGTTCAGAATCTTCGCTTGTACTATTCGGTACGACCCAAGTAACAGAAGTGATATGTTATTTTCCGGCGAAGAGACAATGCTCACGCGATTTTCCATAGGAATGCACAGGAACAGAGCAAAAAGTAGACAGGTTCTTGTCTGCTTAAACTTGAAACCCGGAAGTTGCGTAGACTCGCTAGCGCCAGTTCAAGCCCTAGCGTACACTATAATAACTCTATGTCCGCGCCACTGCCTGTCCGCCATTGCCTCAATACGTCTGGGCATATATATTGGACACGAGGGCTGCGTCACCGCTCGGCTTGAGCTCGGCTCCGCTCGTGTCGAAAACGAATGCTGCATCAGCGTTCGGCGAGGACTCGGATCCAGTCACACGCTGCGCGACCAAGGATGAATGGATGGATGTTAATAGCTATACACTTTGTAACGGGCGGTAGCTTGCGCCACCTATCCAAAGATATGGCGACCGCCACTGTTGCTTGATCAACTTTTGAAAAGGGCCTATTACGGACGCAACAATTTTCCGAGAGCTTTAATGAAGACGAGACACTGGATTTTGGAAGAAGCTGTTTGGAAGCAGACTGGCCATACACTCGATAAAATTATGTCCAACGAGGGCTTAGAATGCTGATATATTTTTCGCCGGCGACACGTAAAAAAACGAAATTAGCTTACTGGTGACTGGACCGCTCTTCTACAGAGCTCCTCCACTTGTTGACATATGTAAATATTTCTAATAGCAAGTTAGTGACGCTCTGGCCTAAAACAAAACAAAAAATTGTTATCCAGGGATACTTCAAATGTCTGCAAGTTGTGTCTATCGTGTGTCTATTTTCGGGGGGATGAGGCTAACAGTGCAATGAAATGCAGTGCAGTCACAGTTGCAATCCCGGACACAAGAACAAAAATTAAAACTTCATTCGCCAAAAAACAAAATCTCAAGTACAAAGTAACGTAAAAAGCCATTAAAAAAAGAGATGTCTTTTGTTTCCTTTGTGTGGGTGTTAAAAAGGAAGAATTGAAGGGAGGTCTTTCTTTTGAGAGAACCCTCTACAAACACAGGAGGGGATCCTAATCTATAAACAAGGGGCTTTTGAAATTACGCAAGGAGTACTTGTCGGTGCCTTTCAATCCCTTCAAATGAAAGTGGCTCGAGTGCGTTACGGTGAACCCGTTCTGCTCTTAAAAACAAAAAAATGTGACAAACCATGTTCACTTGTGTCGAGTTTACGAGATATCCGACTTTGTTCCTTCGTTTGTATGTATAACCTTTTGTGATCTAGATTTAGCTTTATTATAAAAGTTGCTTGCTTTTTATAATTTAAACGTAGAGGAGGAGTCCTGATAAAAAAAAAATAACCTACTTAAATAATTACGAGGCATTGTTTCATTGCCATCTTCCGAAACTCGTTCTATTATTACTCTCTTTTTTAACCTCTTAAAATAATTGGTTCAAGCGAGACACTTCGCTTGGCTATACATTTCTTGCTTTGGATACTAAAAAAGTTGTGTTGATGAAGAGATTGTTATCTATTGGTTACAAGAAAGTCTGCTTATTCTTCCAGATAGGGGCAGCACAACACAGTTCGACATCTTGAAACGAGATACCAAAGACGACCAAATGAGCAACAGACCTCAGCCCGGCAACGTCGCCTTCGACTTCTCATAAAAACACACTTGGTAAGTGCGGTTACAAAATACCTTAGCACCCTATTTGCCTCATATGGCCGGTTGGGTCCGCGTCGCGAAATTCAGAATTCCTAGAAACAAAATACCCATGTTTACCATCGTGGTATTACAATTAGTTATTGAAAAATTTCGAAAACAGCATACAGAAGTCATCCAAGAAGGACGTTACGAAATCGAAACGAAGGACCTATGACTTCTATTCAGCGAGTCAAACCGGTCATCATTCTTGTTCGGTGCGGGTTCAGGTTCAGTAGCTTTGCATTTTGCTCCGGTTCGGTTCCGGTTCAGCGATGAATTTGAAATGACGGTTCAGTTACCGGTTCCACCAAGTGAGAACCGGTTCAAACCGGTTTTTAAAAAGAAAAGTCCACCGCTCCCCGTTGCCAAGAAAAAGTCTTAAACAAGACATTATCTGCATTGAAAAAGAGGTAATCAGAGGCCGTGCGAAAACGAGGACAGCAAAACGAATATATGCTTAATTTTGTTTTCTGATCGTGACTGTTTACCGCAAACACCGTTATACGCAAATTAAGTGGTCACACCGGCGCTCAAAAACAGTACCAAAGTACAGATCTCACATCGTGGGAAATCAATCAGCCGGCACGCACAGTGACACCTTGACGGTAGCACGCACCGTACTCGCAAACTACCCACCCCGCACACCCGATTGCCTTGCTCGAATGACGTTTCAAGATGAGGAAGACAGTGATGGGCGATCTAAAGATGATTAAACCAAAAAGGAGATAAAAAAGGGGGACATAATGCTTTTAAACAACCCGCACACAAAGCATTTTTTTTTTTTCAAGCAGGGTACAGGGTCTTGGTCTGCTCTGGGCGATTGTCGTCCCGGGGACCGGTGCCGCAATGTCGGTCGCTCTCTTCGCAGCTTCGCCTCTTGGCGTCTCCAGATTTTTTCACCGCGAAACAGACACGCCGACCGTCGATTTTTTTTTTTTGTTTATGTTTGCTTTGCTTTTTCTTGAGGAATATTGCTTGGCAGCAAGAAAAAAACATACAGTCGGCACACACATCAGACACAAACAGACACACAAAGGATAGCTCTTTAGCTTCTTGACAGAGAGTCAGATATACTCCGTTTCACCTTACGATGTTCGACGATGGACGCTATGAGCTACCTGTGCCAACCCACAGCTCCTAGCTTGTCACGTTACTTCGCTCTCCCCGCGTTAAACCGCCCAACCGGAAGGACACGTGACACCCTCCGGGCTGGGTTGGCTCCGCTCGTAGCATTCTTCGCGGTCCATCGTATACGGTGAAACAAAGTATAGAAGTGTATTCTACCGCGCCGACCCCCCGACGCCAAGTTGTGCTGCACATAGTCGGGTAACATATTTATTTGCTTTATTATTTTATATTGAGCTGACTCCAAGTCGCGGCTGTTTGTTTAGTCAAAAGTCCGCCGCTGATGTCACCGTAGCAAATATTTAGTTGACTTCGCGCCGAAACCCGCAAGAAGGCGCGCCTCACATTTTATTACGCTGAACTGTTTTCCAGCGAACCGGTAACCGCCGCATGAGATTACGGTTTTGTTGCGGTTCGAGTTCAATATTCAAGGCTTGATTTCGGTTAAGCCGGGGTAACACTGCTTAGAGATCATATAAAAGCGAGCCTGCACACAGATTCGAACGCGAGTCACCGCGAGATACGTGGTTCCAATGCTGCATGGCAATAAGTTCAAGAAGAAACTTGGCACGCGGCATTCGAACCACGGATATCGCGGTAACTCGTGTTTACAGACTTTTTTTTTTTTTTGTATGACCTATGAGCAGTGTGACCCCGGCTTTTGTTCCGGTTCGGTCAAAAAATAACCATTTTGCTCCCGTTTTCGTTTCGGGTCCGGTTCGACACCCTGCTTTTATTACATCTGCCGTGTTTTTATTGTCAGAGGCATTTTTGTCATCGTCATTGGTCAGAAGGCAGCCCTATACAACATCTTTATCGTTATCTACCCGTTTGTTCTCAACCCTTACGTTTCTATTGAATGTCGAGGTTTTAAGACGGCTATATAGAGGCCCACACTCTCCTACGTGTTTCATCTATAAGGTAGTTCAGTTCTACAAAGTTCAAACAAAATCCAGTCTATCTATGCTGGAACGCAAACTAAATGATGTAGAAAACTGCATCGGGCACTGATTGGCTATTCTCTCGGGTCACGTGACATGACGTTGAAATGTAGTTTTTCCCTATGCAGTTCGAGCTATGCTCGAAGTGATGCAGTTGGCGGTGACGTCAAAATGTCGTCACGATGCACTTTGGCGATGCATTTAAAGGGGTCATGAAACGATTTTCCTACTTCTTCCTCCTTAGCTTTAATCCTCAACTCAAATGCGAATTGTGAAATCACGTGGTCGTGACATTCCTTCGGCACCGGTGCGATGACTCCTAGGTTCCACCGTGCTTTTTATGCACACCATAGAACTTGTCATTCGCCAGTGACGATAAGTTCCGTCAGGGCACTCATTGGCCACGAACGCAAATCCAAATATTCGTCGACGGATTGATTGTTGACGAGCGCATACGTCCGAGTGACGCAGTTCTCGTGTCCAATGCGTGAGCTGGGCTCTGCTCACGTCAGTTTGGCGCCGGTGACGCGCTTTTGGAACCGCGGATGTATCATAGTGAAAAGGCGGAGAGCTTTCGAAGGCAAGAAGGTACAAAATAGTCCGCTATATTTTCAAATGTTCGTACCGAAAAGCTGGCTTTTGACTTTCCAGCCTCTTTCTTTTGGCCAACTAAACGATATGCGATTAGTAAAGTCCCGATTTAAAATCATTCATCCCAACCCGAAATTCGTTTCATGGCCCCTTTAACTGAGTGGTCGAGACGAAGCCAGAGATCAATCTGCATCGTAAAAGATGGCGACCCTAACATATGCATCTGTATACTGTTGGGTTTGCCAGCGGATCGAGTTTTTAGAGATTACCGGGATGCTTTCGAGACGAGCGATGCGAGGTTTGTGGGCGAATACCGGCTGACCAAAGGGGTGACTCGCTGGCTGTGCGGCCAGCTTCGCGGAAAGCTCCAGCGGCGTCGCGAAGGGCCCCGTGTGCTGACGGTCGAACAACAAGTCCTCCCAGCTCTACGCTTCTACGCCGCTGACGGCTTCCAGGGAACCGTCAGGAGCGACGAAAACATTGGTGGTCACCAGTGCTCTGTGAGTCGCGTACTCATTGATGTCACCGACGCTATCATCGATTGCCTCGGATCGAAGTGGCTGTGTTTCCAGTAAACTCAAGCAGAGAAGGCGCTCACAAAAAGGAAGTTCTTCGAGCGAAGCAAGTTCAGCGGCGTGATCGATAAATATTCTAAATACTCTTACACGATTCAACACGATTGTGTTTTCATTTGAGAGGGAGAGAGAAATATACTTTATTTTAAAGCAACTACTTCAGGTAAGGCCAGCTGAACTAGAATAAACATACACATAAAGAAAAGACCATACACACCGTGGGACTAACAACAGGCACGTATCCAGGGGGGGGGGGGGGGCCCATGGGGCCCGGCCCCCCCCCCCCCCCCGAAATCTTTCATTTTGCTGGGACCTCCTCTCCCCCCTCCCCCTCATACAGCATTTTGTCATGGGCGGGCCCCCCCCCCCCCCGAAACAAAATCCTGGCTACGTGCCTGACTAACAACTGATTTTCTTTTTCCTCCTCTTCTACTACGAACTCAACTTGAGGAAAATGTTCTTTTCTTCTTTTTTGCTTCCTACTTCACTGAAAATTTAACCCCCGAAGGAAAATTTGTCTTTCTTGTGCAGCACGAGAGAAGTTGCACTAACGCAGTCAAACAAAGTCAAAAAGTAAAATTTGTCGTTAGTTGTTTATACAGCAGGAGGTTAGTCTGCGGAGCATGGCGACATTGTTACCCACTGTAGATAAGCAATTTAGCCAGTGCAGTACGACTGCTAGCCCGGGGTCTTTAACGTGCATCACGAAGTAGTGATACAAGACCGCACGCCGGTACGATGCTCATCCAGATCGAAACGGGCAGGGGCGGGGATTGAACCACGGTGGATTGAACCCAGGATCCCTGGGTTCTGCAGCGCGAGCTTTAGCTCCACGTGCTCCGAGCTTGTGTGCGCTATACTCTGTTTCACCTTATGTTGTACCGCAGGAAAGGCTGCAAGCGCGAGCTCCTTGCTCTAGGGCACATCTCGGCGGCACAAGCTCTCGTGCACCAAGGGCAGCTGCCAACGCTACGAGCTCGCGCTTCTAGCCTTCGCTGCGGTACAACATAAGGTGAAACGGAGTATAGCCCATTCGGCGATTCTCCCAAATTCCCTGTAGGGAAAAGAAAAACGATGTAGTTTCAACTCAATCGCCCGTTCGGCGATGTGACCGGACACGTCACGGTGCAGTTCTTTTCCGATGTAGTTTGTTGGCGATGGAGATTAGGCTCCTCCCACCGGCGACGTCACAATGCAGTTTCTCCACCGCTTTTTCCAGCATAGACAGACAGTTCTTACCACCTCTTCTGTCCTTATACATGTTTTTTTTTTTCTCTCGAACTTCATCTAAGGAGCGATATATTAAAATGAACGATTCACCTTGCTTTCTGGTATACAATTAAACAGTTCGACCCCTGTGTATTAGCAACGAAATTGTCGTCTCGTCATCGCTGTCACGGAAGTGCTTTGTCCGGCATCGGCTCGCCGAGAAAAGTGTGTGGTCTCGTCACGCGATCAATTAACTATGGATTTTTCAGCTGCGTCCCAGCAGATTATCCGACAATTTGAGAAACCTCGTTCTTCGTCGCACGCGGCCCGGACCGCCTGCGGCAAAAAGCGGCGGCGGTGAATGAAAGGTGACGCAAAAAAACAAAACAAAAAAACAACAACACCACCAACAAGAAAAACGATGCCCAAAAAAAGAAAAAAAAATTGTCGCGGAGGAAACGTGGCGCGCGACAAAACCGGAAACGGACCTTATTTACGGTCGCCGATCTCCCGCCAGGTGTCACTGGATGTGTTTTCAGAACGTTTTATTTGTATGTTTTAATGCGCATATTGATTTTGCTTCGAAGAGTGCTTCTTATTTATTGGCCGCTTGAGAAAGACGCCTTGGGATGCGGATGTCGGGTGAGTTCCAGGGATCACACTCAGCGTCGGGTACGGTCGTTTGGATGAATGGAGGCTATAGTACGTAAACCGGTTGGCGGTGCACCTTCATCTTGCAATATGACGTCATATTCTATAGGAATTCAACGTGACTCTGTCGTATATCCAATGCGTCTGAGTAGCAACCATTGTATCGACACGTGCTGGGAGTGGAGAGATGAGCTCACGGATCCTGTTATTGATTTGGCTGATGTTTTTTGTGTCCCCCTGGCGGAACATTTTTTGCATCTCGGTATTGGTAAAGAATTTGCACACTGACTGTAATGATGATTCGACACGTAATAGACGAGAAAGCATGAGACTTCACTCTTTGTTTCTATCTTTTTTTGAGTGTGTACAAGTTGAGGATCACGAATAAATCCAGCGAAGTGCTCAAATCACACCCTCTCTAATCGTCCAGTTCGGAATGATAAACCTGTATCGGCGAGTCTTGATTGTCGACGTCATACTATGACACCGCACTGGCCAAATTGCACTTCAGTAGGGGTGAAATACCTCGTTGAGGCAGCCTGACCGCATGCTAAATAGTATTTGAACAAAACGTTTGACTTTTAGAAGTGAGCACATTCAAACAAAACATAAACACGCCAGGGAAACCCCCTATTCTACTCTCAGTGCACCTACATGATCAGGGAGGCTATATTCATAACGAAAAAAAAAAAGCTGAGTTGAATCAGGAAGATCTATGGGGCCTGATATATCAGGATTGTAGACGAGAGGAGCTTAGCTGTCATGCCGGTTGTTGGTCGTCCAAAATGCCAAGTCTGAAGAAGAAAAACCGATATCCCCATAATTATGTGGGACAGTTGGTTTGTACGTCGAGCACAACAGCCATTGTATCAATGTGATTGTCAAACTTTAGTCTATAATTTTTTTTTTCGTACTCAAACAGTCGTAACTTTTGGTACAAAACGGTAGAATTGGACGGGGTCATCGTACCGAACTCCGCGAAGTCCGTCGTCTTTCAGGACCAGCCTCCTTGAGCGATGATGCTCTTCACGGCGTCGAGAACGGCGGTTGGTCTCTCTCCCCCTCTTTTGATCCGGATGGGAGTGCATCATCCGCCTCTCTCGACAACCACGTGACCGAAGAACCGCGAAAGAGTCCGCGCGATCGAAGTGCGCATGCGTGCGAGGACGCCCTTTCCTTGCCACTTCTCCCGTCTCTCCCGAACCGTCGTCGCAGCCGTCACAGTTAGCCGATATTTCCCCGGGACAATCAGATGGAAACACGAGTCTTTGGTGTGCTCGTCGAAGTTTGAAAATGAGAGCCAGGCGGCCGGAGTTAAGATCTGTTGACTACGGCTTAGGCCACAAACCACATTTGTACTATTTTTTTTTAATTTGTTTGTCTTTCCCTGTAGTTTTTTTTTTCATTTGCGGAAAATACAGGCAGGTGCAACCAGCAGCAATAAGCGGTTGATGCACACATACACTTTGGTGCTGTCGGTGTTCCGAGATATATTTGATTTTACTCTTCCCTTCTACATGATGGGGGCTGATATGTGGCTGAAAACTGTCATAAATCACGTGGCTGTTTGAAGAAACGTTGTTGCGAATATAGTATGGAAGCTTGAAAGTCTCGTCTTTATTCTGAAGCTACCATTATATTGGTACCTGCGAGCATGTAGGATGTAATAAATTTTATTTTAAAATATTCGTTTTCAAGTAGACGTTATATTTAACCACGAGGTGAGAAGAGTATGTCGCGTAAAAAATATTTTTAATTTCACTTGTTTGTATACGTCCTTCCTTAGAGATACGCCTATTTCGAGAACAGCATGACTAAATTATAATCCTACATGCTGTATTCGGTGTGTGCCAGAGCACCAACCTTCTCCCAAAACATGCGCACGCGATGAGAGGAAACCTCTTAATACTCATCAATTTAGTGATGCGCAACTGGGTTTGACCGTACACTTAACAACACATAATCAATTCAAGATCATATCATACCCTCAAGTCATAATCAGCTGACATTTTCTGGTCCTGTAGGTGATTTATGCACTTCCGCTCCCCTCCCCCTTTTTTTCTTTAATCGAGACTGTTAAAGGGGCACTTAACCAAACAATTTAGTGTCCATAATACGTGACGCACGTTCTTTCCATGAGTCAGCAACCGCGGGTGTGCGCGAGCACACACCACGAAATTGACGTCATAGTCCCCGTTCGCGCTTAAGATGACTATGAAATGTACGTGATTCGGGCGAAAGGAGAATAAAAACAGGCTTTTCATCTACACAAGTGAATGCTACGTGCTTGTTAGACCAATTGATCGCCTACCTTTTACAGCACACCCGACGTGGAGATGAAAAGCTTGCCTTTATTCTCCTTTTCCCTGGAATCCACACATTTCACTGTAATCGCAAGCGTGAATGGAGGACTATGACGTCAATGTCGTTGCGGCTGCTGGCTCGTAGAAAGATTGTGCGCCACTTATTATAGACACTGAAATGTTTGGTTCAACATCCCTTTAAAGTCTTTTTTTTCTCAATCGAGATTGTTAAATCCTTTTTGTTCAATCAAGACTGTTAAAACATCAAGCCGTCAAAGTAAGCTCTTCATCTGCATTAATTTTCAATCTCGCTTTTGATATCACCCTTTCTTTATTTCTCTGTTATTCTTGCAATGGTCATTTGCAAGACTAACACAACGCTTTCACCGAAACACGACAGTACCGTACCCTCATCCACGGTCACTCCATTTGCGCAAATGAGCAACCAAATGTCCAACCAACCTTCTTGGGCGCATGCTTTGTCCACAAAGTACTAAAAAAAAAAGAACTATAGTAAACACCCTCATAATTTAAACCCTAAACGCGCTATTCGCTCCAACGGTGCACCATACGCCAGCCTATTAATCACGCGCCGGTTACCCGTGTCGAGGCGTCCTTTCCCCGCGCCCGGACGATGTATCATTGCCGCGCGTACCGTATTCGAACGAATGAATTTCGGCCCCGCAAAAAACCTGCCGACAGACGCCAGGGCGGCATGCGGCAACGAAAGGCTCCAGTCTCGAAATGCTTTATTCAATTGGAACGGCGGGCGCGCGCGCTCGCTCGCGCACGCGGGTTATTATTTGGATTTATTGTATTTCCTCCTCTTCATTGACAAGGGGCAGATGGAAGAACGCGCAGAGGCGTGGGCGGCCTCATCTAAAAAAAAAAGGAAAGAAAGAAGACCAAAGTGACGGCGCCAACGGCTCCCCTGAGAAATCTACGTCGAATCGCACCGCGTGCACGCCATAGAAACGTGCGGGGCGGCCACGGAAGTCGTGATGGATTTTTCGGCCGTCTTTTGTTTCTACACGGACCCGTCTTCGACGTCTCCAGAGACCGCCGCGAACAAAGTTCTTGATTGGTGCGCGAAATACCCCGTCCGGTGTCCGTGGCAGTTACACGTTTTGACCCAAACGCGTGAGGGTTCGCTATATAGGTTTAAGGTTAGGTTCCGCATTTCAGCCTAATGCCTTCGCCTTTTTCCTTCTATACTATGAAATAACTTTCCAATATTGATTCATCAAAAGTAATTATAAGTATGTAATGCTTACTTTTAGTTTAGAAGAAAATGACGCCTCTTCATCTAGGCATATAATTCAGTTTTCACGTCAAAGAACCCCTCCCACAACAGCTGTTTTTCTGTGCTGGGAACTCTTCATTGCTGCGTGCTGTCCACATCGAAAATGACAAAGGACAGGTCTTGGTTCCTGGTGGTTAGTGCCATGGACACTTAGGAAAATATATCATTCGGATGAGCTCCGAGCACCCGCCACCGGAATGCTTTCTGCCCTGAACACTCTGAGGCGATAACCTTCACCACCAGGTAAGCAAAAAAAAAAAAGTAAAATGATGAACTGTGTTTGAGACACCTGTTCTTCCTTTCCTTCGTCGTCGTCTTTCTTCCTAGTCTCAGGGATATATTTCGTTATGTTTAATCACCACGAGCTTGTTTGCGCCCTAACATTATGTTAATGAAGAAGGGTACTTCGAACGACACACCACCGTTTCGCAAAAAAAAACTTGTCCCGAATGAGAGTTGTCCATAATGCTGTTATAAAATATGCCTCTATTCACCTAATTTGTCTTCGAAATTTATGTTCATACACCGGACCATCTATATTAACAGGGTCCTAACAAGATATGACTACTCTCACGTAAATTGTGAGCTGCAACACCCAATGTGATCTTCATCTGTGTCACCAGTTCCAGTAAACTTCATCATATCAAAAATCGTTACAAAAAGAAATCAAGGAGTGGTATTAACATTTTGGGTTTTTCACTAATTTAAAGAACCGTTTTTAACCTACAATATTTGTGTAGTGTGTATATTTATACAGCCGGAAGTTAGTCAGCCGCATGGGCGTTTAAAGTCTCAGCTGTTGATGAGAAACCGGTGGGTACGCCATAGAAGCATCAAGGACTGTGTCGATCATATGGTCCGGGATAGTACGTACATTCAATCGTCCTATTCGCTGTACGCAACGACCCAGGCTTCTTGGTTTGGTCTACCAATCTTCCTGCTGTAATGCAAAATCACAAAAAACAAACAAATCGACAGGCCTATGTTCATGACTACGACTATATATATACAAACTGCCATATTTTTGAGCCTATCTGCCCCACATTCAGTCCAACACCACCAAATTTCTTTCCGCGGCAGTCTCCAGTGCCCTCCCCCCACACAGCGACACACTGCACGAAGTGGCATCACGCCGGCGCCACGGGTTTCCCCCTGGCTGTGGCACCTAATCCCATTTCAAAATGGGTCCACCCGAAACCCAGAGCGAGGGGCTTTCGTCCATGGCGGCGTCGGTGGCCGCATCGGCGGAGGCCTCCGAGGCCGCGAATTATGCAAATGCACCGTCTTCGTTACGACGCACGCGCCGCTATATACACACACGCGCCCGCGCGTTATACGAGCACATGCGCGAGCGAGGAGAAAGCGCGTGCGCGGGCGTCGGTGGTGGCGAGCGAGTGAGGGGTCGGGGAAGCCCGCGAGGTCGATTAGCCCTCACCACCGGTTTGAACCCCGAGGGGGTTCCCAATTAGCCCGGCGCTCGCGTCACATCGCGGGCGCTTTCGGGCGATGGAGCAGCAACGCGCGCTCCGCTGTCGACTTCAGAGGCAAGCTATTGGTCGAGGGATTCGACCGTCACGCACGGTGTGGCGAGAAGTGGAACTATGATTGGTGGTACCCTAGCTTGGAGTAAAGTTGAGGATAGGGGTGTGGGGTCAGGGCTTGGAATAACCTCCGAAACTGGCTTTAAGCTATTCGCCTCCTCCGGCTGAATTCTTAGCTTGACAATATTGAAATATTATCCCAAGTGTTTCATTCGAACGATACCGTCAATATGATTAAAACTCTGTCAACTGGTTCATGGCATCAAACTCGAAGCACGAAGTGTTTAAGCTGAGGAGTGATTGTTACGGCTACTCAATTAAAGAAATAGCCTGTGGATGAATGTTGAACATATTTTGTTTTACTTTCTTTAATTCGTTTTCTACCATTTTTTTTTTTTTACATTGCAAAACATAAGCACCGCTTCTGGTATACTTCAAACGCAGCGTTGATGCTTGCACACAGTTTGCTCGCACATGTTACAGTCAAGCATCATGCGCGGGCTGGGCTAACGCAGAGCGCACGCTGTGATGTGATTGCTGCGCCCCTTTTGCGCCAAACTGCGCCAAAGTGCTTACTCTGCTACATATTGCTACATTTCACCAAACTGTCATAAACTTGCGCCAGTATTGCGCCAAAACGGGATTTCGCTTTATTGTTAATGAAACTCTAATTGCTGAGGCTCCACTGCACGGCCGGATCGTTAGGTAGGCTTCTACGAATTTTCAGAACATTCGACGATCGTCTCAAAATTCAAATAACGTACTACTCGATCTGGTTCATGTGTTAAACACTAACACTCCTCGGAAGTCTCGCAATATTTCTCATGTTAGCGGTCTGTTCTGGCGGGTTGGATAGCTTCGTTGAAGGCGCTTCTCGCCGCGCTTTAGTGCACTGCAATGAAGCGAAAACTGCGCTGTAGGCATCGCAATTTTACGTATTTTGCTTTGCCGCAGCACAGCCGCGTACTAAGGAAAATGCGCTCTTCCAGAGCAGGAAGTCGCAGACACGGGCGTCGTGTATAAAGAAAAGAAGAAAAAAAAAGTAAAAAAAAATAAGGAAATTTAGAGAGCTTAGTGAGCGTCGTCGTAACAACCACCCTTTCTTTCAGTAATAATTTCTTACTAAAACAGCGACTAGTATATATTAAACAACAATATTATGACTTTTTTTTTAAATCAAGATATTTCGGTATTGTGAGATTTATATAGGCTGTTTTCTATGTTTATTTTTTATGCCAAACTCTTTTGATTAATTATAACCTCTACATCGATTTTATCCTGTGCGATAACACAATGAATAAAGTAAACAAAAAACTAAATTAGCTGGTGCAGTGGGTGGAAACTGTCGAATAACTTTAACGAGTTCGGTGGGCTTTTAAGGAAGCATGTTATTCGTTCATATGCACTTTTTTGTTATCATAAAGTTCTACATATAAGATGTCATTAATGTTCCCAACCAAATTACAAAATATTTGTTTTTATCTTAATTAAGAATTGCAGTTTTATTATATCATTTTGGACATTAATGAAACGTCCATGTAGGCACTTGAGATTATTCTGTAATAAGATAATTTCGACAAGATATAATGTTTGGCTTACCTTTGACTCCATGCCTAAAACAACCATTCAAAACAGTTAAGACTATCCTTCATCAGTCAGCATATTGTTGCTGTGCCTGGTGTTTCTATTCGCAATAAAACAGCTAGTTCTTTTGTTGGGGGATACCAAACCTGATGTGCAATTGTTGTTAATGAAAGGTTCCAAAAAGTTGGAAGGCAAAAAGTCTCTTAGTCGGTCAAGCGAGCACATAAATCTTAACATATAATATTTACAGCTTTATGAATGAAGGTGGAGTGTGTGCTATATGCTTCAAAATGGACTTTTGGTTGCTCCAAAAGGTGCTCCAAAATAGTTTAGACAAATCAGATCACTGCGTATGTCAATTCAATCACAGTGATTCTTCATACTATAGTACAGTATCCATCATCTGGAAAAAAAAAAAACTTGGGTCACCTGTAGACTTTAATTGTTCACGTCGTTTATCTAGTCTGTGAATATAAGGGCTCTTGCTTCGCCTATATAAGAATCCCTTTGGCGGGAGTATTTTAGACTCTTATGAAGCCAATGTACTGCGGGCATTTTTGAATGGGCCCCACTATTTTCATATACTACTATGTTCAAAATAGGTTACAGAGACAGTCGCAGAGCAGGGCGTTATCAGCGACCAGGTTCAGCTTTGATTTGTACACATGTTTGCGAGATTTGCAGACTTTTATTTTCACGTAGCATTACTGCGACGACCACACTATTTTAATATACTACTATCTTCGCAATAGGTCACAGAACCAGTCGTAGAGCAAGTCGTGATCATTTACCAGGTTCAACTTTGATTTTGAGACATGTTTGCGAGATTTGCAGACTTTTCTTTTAACGTAGCAATATTGCAACGACAAAAAAAAAAAAGCGCAGCCAATTTACATATTACTATACTCCATTTCATATTTAGCCTTCAACGCTGTCCACGTTGCCGGAGCGAGCGTGAGGATTTAATTTGGCAGCTCATTTGCACGCCTTCCCACGCGAATGAGACACTTTAAAGGCACACACTCGCGACGTCAAGCAGCAGTTGTACACTGTTCACACATCGTAGACGAAAGACACGGCGTTCGCTGCAGGCTCGATGACATAATTATCGAGGGGAACGCATCGAGCCTGTTTGAAGCCTGTTTTCATCGTACATGCTTTGAAGATGTCCGCACACTGTTTTATTTATTTATTTATTTATTTTTTTTTTTTTTTGGGGGGGGGGGGGGGGGACAATGCGACCGTCGCTCATAAAGGAAACATGCCTCAGAAAGTAAGGAGTTTTAGGGAACCGTATTTGCACCTTCGATACGGCACGATAAGCCCCCCGGTACAAACTGCGCATGCGCTACCACAGAAGACTCGCATATGCGCAGTGCGTACCAGAGGTCCTATCGTACCGTGTCGGATGTTCCCTAAAACGGTTTCCTAAAACTCTCTAGTGTCTGCAGACTATCTTTTGTACGATGCATTAGCAGTGTGAACGATGCTTTAGTGAGTTTTCATAGACCATTTCTTCCCCTCCGCCACGTTTTCTCAAAACGAGGACGCTGTTTCTGCGCGAGCGCGCCACTATGCGGAGAGCCAGTCTTCTGCTTCTTGCGCAGGGGAGTTGCGGTGACGTCAGAACGACGCCAACCTCTTATTGGCTGATTGAAAAAAAAACTAGTGGGTAGACCTCAATGCTAGATGCCTTGAGAACACTACCCACTATTTTATTCAATCAGCCAATAAGAGCTCGGCGTTGTTCTGACGTCACCGCCACTCCTGCGCAAAAAGCAGACGACTGGCTCTCCGCATAGCGTGGCCTGCAGAGTTGCAGGATCTCACCCTAAGCAGTTTTTGCAGATAGTTGCATGGACGGCAGAATCGATCTACGAAAACTTCCCTTTAGCTTTGACAGCATGGCGCATCCAAGCATGAAACGGAGCATGCAAAGCCTTAGAAGGTCCGTGCTATCGAGGGAATATTCCCGAGCCTGCGTAGAATTCGGTTTTCCGAGTACGCGGGGTTGTTTTTCTTGCAAGAATGTGTAGAGCGCCAATCTTCCTCCTGTGCCGTGCGATTTGTAAAACCCAAAAACAATAACAATAAATCCGCGCGAGTTCTTCAAACACCAGATTGAAAAAAAAAAAAAAAAGCGATAAAAGAAATCAAATTAACGCGTACGGAAGCACGCAGAGATAGTCATGGAGGAGAAACCTCCAGAGAAGCCGGGAACCTCGGGGACCACCCCCGTCGCTAATTTTTCCGTCACCCGTTCCCGTCGCAGCCGGGGCGTTTGGGGCTTCTGCAAACACGGGGAGACGCGGCAGGGCAGGTTCGACGCCCAATCCTCCTCCCGCTGTCTCGAATATGAGACGCGCCATTAGCATATCGAGGCGACGTCCCACCCTGGCACTGCCAGGCTCCGCTAACGAGCACCCCTGGGGAACCCCGCTGGCGTGGGGAATGACTTCCCTAGGCACTCCCTACAAACCTCCTCTCCCTCTCTCCTCTTTTTGTTTTTTTTAGTTTTGTCGTTTCTTTCTTTTTTACTCGTCGTCATCTTCCATCTTTCCTGGATATAGAGGTCGAGGAACGGAAAATGAAGAAAAACAAATAAACAAACAAAAGCGGCAATAGTCTAGGCACTCCACACCTCATTCCCCTTTCCCCTCTTTTTTCCCTTCCATCTCCTCTCTCTCTCTCTTCCCTTTCTGCCTCATCATCTTCCATCTCTCCTGGTTATAGAAGTCGCGGAGCGGAAGAGGAAAGGGGGTAAATGCGACGACAGTAATGTTATTAATAAGGCATGGACAAAGGATTAATTAAAATGACACTGCTAAGTGTGATGGATGCGGAAGGTGGGGTGCGTCCCTTTACCATTTAAAAATGAGATGGGATAAGTAATATAGGGTTTGGATGGTGGTGGTCTTGACGCGTTTTGCTCATGACCAAGGGGCTAAATGAATTCATAGTAGCTCGGCTGTGCGAATGAATTCGGAGAAGAAAAAATTATGGGCCATTGGAGACGCAAGCGAACAGCTACGTGGCGCCTCTACATTGTGTGGGGGTTTGGTTCATTTTCCGTGTTTTCGTAGTCTAGAATTGTACGAGGTATTGTCAAAGATATACATCCAAGAAGGCTTCATGCAGATTTTCTTTCAAAGCACACGCACACTGATTCTTAACGCAACTGAGAATGAAAAGTAATAAAAACAACGAGGATAGATAAATATTTTAGCTCGGCCTAGGAACTTGACCGATTAATTTCCCGATTAATTGATTAGTGCTTTAATTGCGATTATTTTATACACCTGATAATCGGTTACATATTGACAAACAGACATAAAGGTAAAAGCTTAACTTTCACCAAGCAGGCGTCGACGAGTAGACCTGTGCGAAGGAAAACTTTAAGTGAACTTTTAACCTAAAGTAAGCTGTAGGGGGCGAGATTTGTAACTCCAAACAAGTGGAGAAGGTGATACGTGTCCCAGCCATTTCAACGCCGTGCGAATGTCCGCTTAGCGTAGCAGACTATTGTGAACAATCAAATAAGTTCGCTATTGCTGGAGAATATCAACGAACCTGCACTCTTAGAAAAAAGGGTATCGATAGTCCTCCCTAAGGGGAGGAACGGTCTTGTAACCTATGTTTCTTTAGAAAGGAAGAAACTTTCGTCCCTGAAGCAGGGGAGGAAATAGTTCCTCCGTCTCCTGCATCTCGTTATGGCGGAGAGGAGCAGCAAATAAAAGCGTAACACGAGCTTTCCGCGAGCTGTGTTTATTTCCGAAGCCAGATTCCCCCCGCAGGTACAGAAACTTCCGTTTCGAAAGCAGTTACTCAGTCTTCTCGTCGTCAGCGATGTTAAACGAAGACAATCGATACCCAGTTACTTCGCGCCCTACGTCTTACCTTTGCTGTTCCTCGAGTCACAATTCCTTCGTCAACCGCACATCACGGAGGAATGGAAAACCAATCCGCGAAACCAAAAGCCGCTCTCAAAAGAACAAACTCTAAGCCGCTGTTTATCACGTAGCGTGAAAGAAGGTTAAATCGCTGGCCACCAGATGGCAGGGTCAAGCAGAGTAATTGCAAGTAGCTAGGCTAGGTGGCGCTAGGTACCGCCCAATTCATGTTCAACAAAAAATGTTTTTATTTCTTCAGGCCACCATTACAAATCCGGATCTTCGGGACCCTCTGCGACCTCTGGACACATCACGCATACTACAAACATGAAGTGAACATACATTGAGCGCATACACATACATGGTACATACAAACATCAATACAAGAGCACACTAACCCGAACACTACACCCGAAATCTGCGTTTCTGTCTTTTATACTGGTCGTTTTGAACGTACGGAATTTCTCAGTGACTCCCTAAGCAATAAAAAATATTCCCAGCATGTTCATTTTTTTTCCAGCAATGTCATACCTCTGAGAGTATTTTGAATGGCTCAGGGGAAGAATCTCTTATTAAAAAGTAAACGTTCGATCATGTCGTAAATTTTGAAAGCCAATAAATCAAGCCGCTCCAATGCGGTTCGAAGCCATGAGTTTGTTTCTCCGTACGGCACGTCGTAGCCTGTATTTCTATTGTAGCGTTTGTTTTTCTATTTGGCTGCAATTGCCGCCTTGAATTAATCTCTGTAGAGCGGATATTCACTAAGCTGGAAGTGATGCTTCACGGGCAGAGAAATCGCTTTTCGATCAACCTGAATGCAGTCAAAGCCGCGACTTGCGGCAGGTGTTAAGTGTACGGAGCTACGCCGTGGCGAGCTCGAAAACGTCTATCGCTCATCCTAGCGCGCCACTTAAAGGGCAGTTTCTCGAGGAACCGTAGTATATTTAAACAGCAAAATAAAGGGTGGCTTTTTTTTTTCGATTTTACCTGCTATTCTTTTTAATGCTAAAATTCCACACTGTAAATATACGTACTTTCCGTCATAATTGTGCACTGTTCAGTCCTTTCCCCAGAGCGAAATCGCTCTCGGCGAGGAGACAACTGACAGTCACATCGGCCACTGTACGATAGGAGCTTACTGTTCAGACCAGCGTTCCAACATGACTATCCGCAAGTCGATCGATTGCACGTGCCTAATCTCTCAAGTGGTCTTAAACGTTTTAATCTAAAGCGGAATGTCAACCTGCGACACCACGCCCCCTCCGATCACGGCCCGACCAGCGGCATCAATGCCCGACAGTTTACGTCATCTCATCTTGTTGTCACACCACTGATACGCGAACACACGGTCACATTGGCGATAATTCCAGTCTTCTGTTCACAACCCACAACACTGCCATCACGATGTTGCCGCTATGTTGCTGGCACGCAGAAATACAGAACCACGTTGAACGCCGGTTGGCACTCGGCATCGGAAAACAGAACCGAACTTAGCACGGAAGGCACCCAGGCAGCCGGCAGCAAAACCTGCCTGTATTGAACGCAGTTCCTGCGATTTCCATAACGTCGGAAACGTCGACGCAGTTCCGCGTGGTTCTGCTACTGTAGCAACTGTAGTTCGGCGTGGGACCCGCAATCCGGAGACGGCCATCTTACCCAGTGTACAGAGCGCGACACTGTTAGCGCGAACAAGCGATCGCCGGTTTTTCCAGTTTTTTTCTTTGAAACCAAGGGATGTCATTCAAGTTATTATTGCTACGGAAAGAGCTCATTTTGTTCTATAATGTAAGCGATAAATTTTCGCGCTCGCTAATACCATTTAGAAGTAAAATGCAAAAATGCGCCGACGTCGTGTTCGCGCTAACAGTGTCGCGATGTGTACGTAGCGCTGCTGGCTCTGCTCCGGAACTTCGCTGTTTCTAGCAGCTTCGTTTGCTCGTTTGATAAAATTAGTAATAAAAACGTCAATGCAACCGAAATGTTCTGCACGTTTGGACTAAAAGACGGAATTACAGGCGGCCTTCGCTGCCACTGAAGCTCAATCAACTCAACAACCTTTATAAAACAACGTGCGCGACGTGCTCGAAAAACGACACCGAAAGAAGATGAGTCGGAAGGGCGAAAGTTTTCTCCCTTCTGCCTGGAGAAGGACAAAAACGTTTCGTTCCTCCCCGTTTCTCGTGTCCGCTTGGGGGCGCGTCAGCAGAAGGGAGGAAGACGCGCCGTTGCTACCTTTTTCCTCCATTTTTTCTTAGAGTGTGTTTGCCTCTGCTGTTTAAGGAATACTTTGTGAATGTAGGTGTTTTTTGACAGCTCTCAACCACACATCAAGGTTGATTTAAAATCCGAAGTTGTACATTGCGCCGTTTATCACTTACTGTAAACGACTAAATTTTCGGGAGGACCTAATTTTCGCGAATTTCGCGAATCGCCTACGATTCGCGCAAAATACGTCCCACGAACAATTCGGGCAACATGTGAACGCTACGGAAGCTACACTCGATTCGCGAAAATTAGAGCCCGCGAATAATTTCAAATTTTCAGCTTTGGCCAGATTCGCGAACATTTGAGCCCGCGAAAATTAAGTCAATTACAGTATTCAGCAGAGGCAAAACATTTAATTGTGACTTCTTTAAAAACTATTATGCATGGAAATGAACGAAACCAATTAATCGTATAATTATTCGATTCAATGGTGGCGATGAATCGGGTTAAATTGTTTAATCTATGTCCAGCCCTAATTTTACCCGGCGTAAAGAATCCGCGCGGAAACGTGTTTTGTCTGAACGCTTTGTGTCCCATATAATATAACACCTTCCCCGCCTCTTTTGTTTTTGCGTCAATACACCGTACTGGTTTCTTTATTCGCTGGGCCACTTAATATAGGACTCTGGAATCAACCTATAAACCTATCGATTAATCGAGTAGTGCTTTAATCATCGCAAAAATGGTTAACCGATGAATAATTCAAAAGTCAACTCTCCTTTGAGGTTGTCATGGGCAGTAGCTTTGCCGTTGTACCACTCAATATTAAAAATATAATCACTGGCGAGAGTTCCTCTACAGATATTCCTTCTTATCAGTGTTTTGCTTTGTTTCCCATGTTGCTTCGGCCAACGGCAAGGGAATTGAGAAATCTCTAAAACACCACGCCGCTCTTTTTTTTTAATTTCGCTGTCTCATATTTTAACAAAAAAAATGCTTCTGAGTATACATGTCTGATACTTCACAAATCACATTAAGAGTACCGAGCAAATGGCACCCTGGTCACCGTAAAATGGTGCTTACGCTTTCTTCTGCCCTCTCTTATTAGTCGCCGAATGCCACGATAATTTGAATATCTTCCCAACAAACCGATAAATTAAATTAGGTGGCTTTAATAAAACGTACCGCCCCTGCATCGCCAAGACCACACAAATCCCAACAATATGTTTTGCCCAAATTGAAGGGTTAGTATTTATAATTTCGCAATGCTTTCACAATTCTCTTATCTTGGACATTATACCGAAATATTCAACTACTGAATCGATTAAGGGCATTATATTAATCGGACAAGACTTATTAATCGGTACAGAGTCCTAAGCTATATGCAAGGTGTGTGGGCAACCTGGGTATTCAAAGCGTTGGACCTTGCCCGCATGCCAAATTATTTGTGGTCATTTCCACCGCGAGGGGGCTAAGGGCAATTGACCACGCGAGCGACGCTCTGCCGCCGATGAAAGGCCGTCGTGGCGCATGGGCGGTTGCTTCTTCGGTCCCGGCGCGTGGCGATAAGAATCAAATCACCACATGGTGTTGAACCAGTGCTTTGTGTCGTTCTGCGAGACGCGTAGAAGCAAGAGAAATTCCACACTGGCGCCCAGCGTGAGGTCAGTGTGGGATGTAAAATGCCGCATACATAATCCAAAATAACGAAGTACAATTAAACCTTACAGAAATATATTTTTAGCTGGTGCATTTATTATACTACATTCTTGTGAGTGTAACTTTTTTAGAACAAATGTAAGAAGAAGAAGAAAGAAAAAAAAAAACGTGTTATTCCCAGGTACAGAGAGATAAAGGGAAACAAACCGTATGGTTCACACTGTTACTCGCGGCAGGTACTATACTATATACACGCTCGGACTTGCTCAACCTTCTTTAGGGTGTTCATCTCAATAAAACTTTCAAGCTTTTGTCACAGGTGGCGCCATCTGCAAGTTGCAGCGCCAAGCAGACGGGGTTTAGTTTCGATGTTCCTCCTGTGCATAGAAAAAACGGGTTTCGATTTTCTTGCATTTTTTTTTTCTTTAGAAACCCACACTCTTCAATTTTGTGTATACGAAAAATGCACCATCTGAAGACAGCATTGTGAAAAAGCTTCTTTGCACTCCGTTTGTTAGCTTATCTATTCGGCTCTTTTTCTTAGTACACTGAACAGCACTCGAGAACACCCTTTACATCGCAGTGATTGCACCTTTGTATATGCTCCAGGCAGGCACGTAGCCGGGATTTTTCTTTTTTTTTTTTTTTTGGGGGGGGGGGGGCGGCGCTCATGACAAAAAGCTGTATGAGGAGAAGGGGGGAGAGGAGGTCCCAGCAAAATGGAAAATATCGGGGGGGGGGGGGGGGGGAGGTCGGGCCCCATGCCCCCCCCCCCCCCCCCAGGCTACGTGCCTGGCTCCAGGCAGAATTGACCAACTAGCCGAATCGCAAACGCAGTGAATATGAGATGATTTATTGTTTTACTTAAGATGAAAGGTGTGCACGACACGTCACATCTTTCACCGTACGTGAATTAGCTAAATACGGAAACGACAGAAAGAAAACGAATCGGAGAAGAAATATTTATGTCGGGTCCAGCAAACGAAACGGAAGGCAGGCATCGCAGCTCGATGCGCATCGATTTATCGGTTCCGCCGCCGTCGCCTTTAAACGAGGGATAAATCCGACCGGGGGGGAAACGATTTTTAAGCAAGTACTTACATAATCACCTCGGCCGTTTCATCCCTTCGGTACGCGAGAACGCTTCCGCCGCGTCCAGCAAACGTTCTCCTCATTATGCATTCGTATTAGCATTATAACGTTTCTCTGACTCCCCGACAGGCAAGAGAGGGGGAACGCGCGAGAAAGAGGGAACGCAGAGAGGAGGAAACGTGTTTTGGAAGAGGGTTCCAGCTTGCGCCGATAGATGGCGGCACCGGTTCATTTCCTTCGCGCGCAGACTGTCTCTACGCTCGGAATTGTTACTTTCGTACACGTTACGGAAGCTCGGAAAGCGGACGCTACCCGATTCATATGCTCCTTGCATTTTGTGGAAAGTGATATACATTGAGTTCGCAGGTGTCAAAAATGGAATCCATACCATTTAGTGCAGCGACGTATCGTCCACAACATTTTTTTTTCTATGATAATTGTAAAAAAAGAAATGTAAACAGCGCAGAATGCTTGACAAATAAAAAATGCTCACAGCAGGTATCGAACCCGTGCTCTCTGCGTGTGAAGCGAACGTCTTTCCATTGAGCTACTGAAGGAACTCTATCATGCGTAGTTATGCAGTGGGTAGACTGTATGTCGGAAGTTTGCTGCCGATTTCCCGATTTCCCTTCAATACATGCACTCCCGGCTTGAAGTCGAGCAGCACCAAGCATAGGGCACATTCGCACCTCGTAAAGTAACCGTACGCGTGCGTATTCAACTTGAAGTACGCACTTCGTGCTTGACGTTTGAGCAAGCGATGTCTTCAGCCACGAGAAGGGACGACGACTCGGCGACGTCTTCGTGCAATCGGCTTGCTGGTCGGGCGTGTCGTACGGGATGAATATCAGTTCTTTTGATCGGTCCAAAATTTCTCTTTCGAAGAAAGACAGAATTCACCAGTACCGTGAACGACAGTTCGGAAGTAGAGGTCCCATGCCCGTCGTCCGCTGCCATCCGCTAGTGCTAGTCCCACGATACGCGAAACGACGCCATGTCGAGAATTATGCAGTGAACACACAGAAAGCTTCCGGTTGTCTGTGCTACCTTTTTTTTCAATCAACGTATTTGCAGCTTTTTTGAAGCCACAAAAAATGGTGTTCATATTTTTTTCTATTTTTAATATTGACTGTGTGCCTTTAATGACCCACGACTTTGATTAAATTTGGTGGTCGCATCGATACCTTACAAAAACGGCCCGTGACCACGGAAAAGAGAGTGAGCGAGACTCGAACCGGCCAGTTCTTGATCGGCGGTTTTCGGGCGGAAAGAAACCGAATTTCGATCCGCAAATTCTGTTCTGGGTAGTTGGGCTCTCATATGTCACGTACAACTAAAAACCTCGGCGAGGATAAATACCCTGTCAGTGTCCCTTTAAGGGCATCGTATTAATCGGACAAGACTTATTGATCGGTACTGAGTCCTAAGCTATATGCAAGGTGTGTGGGCAACCTGGGTATCCAAAGCGTTGGACCAGGTTGCCCGCATGCCAAAATATTTGTGGTCATTTCCACCGCGATGGGGCTAAGTGCAATTGACCACGCGAGCGACGCTCTGCCGCTGATGAAAGGCCGTCGTGGCGTATGGGCGGTTGCTTCTTCGGTTTCGGCGCGTGGCGATAAGAATCAAATCACTACATGGTGTTGAACCAGTGCTTTGTGTCGTTCTGCGAGAAGCGTAGAAGCAAGAGAAATCCCACACTGGCGCCCAATGAGAGGTCAGTGTGGGATGTAAAGTGTAAAATTCCGCATACATAAGCCAAAATAACGAAGTACAATGAAACCTCACAAAAATACATTTTTAGCTGGTGCATTTATTATAGTACATTTTTTGAGTGTAACTTTTTTAGAACAAATGTAAGAAGAAGAAGAAAAAAAAGAAACGTGTTATTCCCAGGTACAGAGAGATAAAGGAAAACAAACCGTATGGTTCACACTGTTACTCGCGGCTGGTACTATACTACACGCGCTCGGACTTGCTCAACCTTCTTTAGGGTGTTCATCTCAATAAAACTTTCAAGCTTTTGTCACAGGTGGCGCCATCTGCAAGTAGCAGCGCCAAGCAGACCGGGTTTAGTTTCGATGTTCCTCCTGTGCATAGAAAAAACGGGTTTCAATTTGCTTGCATTTTTTTTTTTTTTTAGAAACCCACACTCTTCAATTTGTGTATACGAAAAATGCATTATCTGAAGACAGCATTGTGAAAAAGCTTCTTTGCACTTCGTTTGTTAGCTTATCTATTCGGCTCTTTTTCGTTGTACACTGAACAGCACTCGAGAACACCCTTTACATCGCAGTGATTGCATCTTTGTATATGCTCCAGGCAGGCACGTAGCCGGGATTTCGTTTCGGAGGGGGGGGGGGGGGGGGGGGGCGCCGCCCCTGACAAAATGCTGTATGAGGAGGAGGGGGGAGAGGAGGTCCCAGCAAAATAGAACATTTCGCGGGGGGAGGGGGGGGGGGGGAAGGCCGGGCCCCATGGGCCCCCACCCCCTGTGGCTACGTGCCTGGCTTTAGGCAGCATTGACCAACTAGCCGAATCGCAAACGCAGTGAATATGAGATGATTTATTGTTTTACTTAAGGTGAAAGGTGTGCACGACACCTCACATCTTTCATGTCAAAGAACAACACCGTACGTGAATTAGCTAAATACGGAAACGACAGAAAGAAAACGAATTGGAGAAGAAATATTTCTGTCGGGTCCAGCAAACGAAACGGAAGGCAGGCATCGCAGCTCGATGCGCATCGATTTATCGGTTCCGCCGCCGTCGCCTTTAAACGAGGGATAAATCCGACCGGGGGGAAAACGATTTTTAAGCAAGTACTTACATAATCACCTCGGCCGTTTCATCCCTTCGGTACGCGAGAACGCTTCCGCCGCGTCCAGCAAACGTTCTCCTCATTATGCATTCGTATTAGCATTATAACGTTTCTCTGACTCCCCGACAGGCAAGAGAGGGGGAACGCGCGAGAAAGAGGGAACGCAGAGAGGAGGAAACGTGTTTTGGAAGAGGGTTCCAGCTTGCGCCGATAGATGGCGGCACCGGTTCATTTCCTTCGCGCGCAGACTGTCTCTACGCTCGGAATTGTTACTTTCGTACACGTTACGGAAACTCACGCTAGGGGCAAGTATGGCGTGATGGACTTTGGCACCTCTGCAAAACAGTTACGGATATAAGTAATAATGTTAGTGTTCCGTCGGATGCGTGCAATGAATCTACGTTTTTCTTTTTCGTTTCTTTTTTGTTATGTTTATAAGCAAAACTAAAGAGAAGAACTTTGGCGATCACGCCCGAAATAAATCCAGGCAAATAGAAATTCTCGTAGTTAAAAATGTTTCCGCATGAGTGAATGAATTACTCTTTTAAATTGATTGAATTACCGTAGTTTAATCGCTTACCTGAGAATTCGTCATTGTGATGTATTACTCCTGACTACAAAGCTGATCGTAGCTGTACTTAAATTACTTTTTCGCCTCAGTAATTGAAAATTTCGAATTACGATTACAACTCCCTACTTTATGGTTATGTCGCGCTGGAGCTATGTAATATAGAATTACTGACAAGCACAGTAGATTGAGCGTCTGCCTCATTACCCTTCTGCAAATTTAGGAACTTCAAAGCGCCGATACCAGGTCGGTCGGCCGACCATGGACACGTGTCTCAGAACCCAAAGCAGTGCACAGACGATGCCCCACAGAAAGCGAGAGTGCACTCAATTGCCGGGATCGAGAACAGGAACAAAAATGGTGTGATTATGATAGGCACATTGAATATTTTATCGCTACTGCTGTTGGTTATTTCCCGAAATTAAAACGTGATCTTTCATTATAATATGTTGATGCGCACTAACAGAAATCGATTTACTTCTAACTCCCATGGCGAAAAGAGCACTAGTAGCAATCTTGTTAGCGTTATGAAATAATAAAAAAAAAATTGATTGACGTCATACTGTGAGCACAGCTCCGAAGTCATACCATTAAGAAGTAGGTGAAAGAAAGCAGGGGCGGATTCAAGGGGGAGGGGGGCGACGGGGGCGGCCGTCCCCCCCACACACACAGACAAACGAAGTCGTTCCCCCCCCCCCCCCTCCCCTTTCTCGGAGGGCAATTTGACATGGGTAAACCCCCCCCCCCCCCCCCCCCCCCGAAATAAAACCGACTATCGGCCTTCCAGGTGATAGAAGGGTCGGTACTCAAGGACGAGGGTGGTTGGCATGATAAGAAAAACTGAACAGAAAACAATATAAAACAGAAGTGCATAAGCTTCGTCATTTAACTTTGCATGTTATTTAATGTACTATTAAGCATCACGAGTGAAGCGGTCGATGCGATTTCATTGGGCAAATAGTTTCCCTCCTCTCCTAGCCATCTCCGTTAAGAGATGGCTAGGAGAGGAGGGAACTTTTTGAAGAAGTTAGTGAGGGCAAAGTTGGGACACACTTTAAAAGGATGAGCTACGCGAGAGGAAGTATACGATGCTGCTGGCTGAATGAATCTGTCCCCCAAACAAGATGAGCGATGATGAAGCCTGGGAAAACAATTACACGCGGGTAATCAGTCTTTTAGAATGGAGTTGCGTTAGGTTGAGGCTACGTTGTAACATTTGAAATCCGGGAATAATAGTGAGATATGAACCTTCCAGCTTCATTCTGAACAGGCTCAATTTGATTCGTTCAATAATTTTGAGGAGGGTGCCAAATTATAGATGCACTCTCTAAGAGAGATCGGAAATAGCCTGGTATAAACTAGAATTTTAGTTTCATTGTTGGCCTTTTACAGCAAACACCTTAGGAAACTGAAAGTTTTAGAAGCTTTGTTGGTTATTTGTTATAGATATTGGAGTCCACTACGCTGGTTATTCGCAACGTGTACGCCAAGGTATTTTATTGATTTATGTTCATACTAATCTTCTCTAATCCTAAGCGTGTGATAAACAGCACCTAATGCAGCTATGAGTGTTAGATCTTTAGTGTTTTCAGTATTTATTTCTGTCAATCAAAATGTGCACCAGGCTCTTTCGAGGTCGCGTTTAAAAGGTCAAGAGTATAAATCGCGTGAAAGATTGTTTAGGGTAAGGTGGGCAAAAATGAGACAAAATCCTTTCATTTCAATGTTAACTTTGGATTTTGCTTTAATATCTAAAAACACAGCATGGGGAGATTCTTAGATGTCTTGACTCTATGCTTCGTAAATTTTACTTAACTGGAGCAAGCGAAACATTAAACATTATACAAAATTACAATATCTGAAAGTTACACGTTGTATCATTTTTGGGGTACAGTGAGAAACACCTAAAACACCAGATATGCGAACAGTTTTTGCAATAAAAACCCTTGAAACACTGCGTGAGCTCTAAGGCACTCTTCCTGAGCCCACTCCTTGCATTCCATGCACTCGTTTCATAATGAAGGGCTTCAAATGTCTTTGCATAACAGACACCGCCAGTCTCTTCTGCTGTACATCGCACGGTCTGCAGAACGCACCGGACACTAATAATCTTTCTCTTCGGTTTCACGCTTTTCTTTTTCTTTTTTTTTTTTTTTGGGGGGGGGGGGGGGGGGCTCAAACCAACATCAGCTTTGCATTGTTGGGAGATGACGTTAAAACAGCGCTTCTCCGACCTGCTTGTTCTCTTTTCCTATCCCACGTTAGGTACAAAAGAATGGTTCTTGAAACTTGAAACATCGGAAAAAACGCGCCTTGTGTAGCTAGCCGCTTTTTTGTAGAACCGCTGCTCTTCACATTCCCGAGTCGTTTGGCTCGCCTTCGAAGAGCATCCAATGGGGTACGCCAAGAAGCGTAGCAGCAGTGCGAAGGGAGTGACGCTGTTGCTTGACGCTTTCAAGAGCTTTGTTCATGACACCTTCGCGCTATGAAGCCCTTGTTGTTTTTCTTTTAGTACGTTCGGATCATCCTAGACACCGGGAGAAAAATTATATGGCTCAGGAGCAACCAGGAGACTCGTGTGTTATGGACATGCGTGTCCATAAATTGCCAGATTGTCGCGTTTGGCCCCGCGCGTATCCCGTTACGAGCGTACCAATAAAATTAAAGCTTACCTTGGCAGAATAGTCGGTGCCAACCGGGGTGTACGACTCGAAACGAAACCTCACGCTAAAGTTTGCGTATTTTTGGCAGGAGGTATAAACACGTCAACCTCAACTCCGCATTTGTTTTCTCCGGAACACTTCATACCGACAACTCTCATTTCTTGCACACGCAAATTTTATAGACCACGGCACATTCATATCAAGTTTGAACGTACTCAGATCGCTTTTCTATGGGGTAAATGACGCTAAACACAAACTGTCGCATTTTGCCCCGCGTTTCATTTTACTCCGCCTTACCCTAATTATTTGAAATGAAGTTGTTTTTTGTAAAGTAATTTGCCCAAGTATGATCAAGAAGCACGAACTCTCACATCAACAAACCATTAAGATGCGTTGTTCTCTATGTCGGTTTGAGCTGGCGTACTTTTACTCGAATTGGTATTGTTGATTCTACGTCTTCCTGATTTCTCGCTGCTCCAATGGTCTTAGCATAATTGACACATACCATTACACCGCCAGACCTTGAGCACATGGTCGGATATATCCAGAAATTCGTACTGCATGTGCGCGACCGAATGAATGCTAACAAGTCAGTGGTGTCTTGCGGTTACACTGGTCAACATCGCCTTGAATCTACTGTTTTCCCCGAGCCGATTTACAAGAAACGATATGCGCGTAAGCTTAGAAATACTTGGAGGCAGTTACTACGCAGCAGTGTGCTTCGAACCAGTTTAGTTAAAATGTCAATAGCTCGTGTACCATCCACACAACCAGATCCTTGCCGTTTTAGCATGAAAACGCTTGCAACCTACTGTTGGCGTGATCACCTGAAGCTCCTGTGTTCATGGTGAAACATCACAAACAATTATTACTACATCAAGTTCACCCGTACGTGTTTCACGAACAGACCCCCCCCCCCCCCCCCCCCCCCCCCCCGAGCGTGGTGTAATAAAATCCACTTAGTTTGTTTGTTTTGTTTTTTCTCTTTTTTGTCCCTTGTCCGGCAATCATGTTCGTTATTCGAGGCATTTGGCCAACAGAAAGCACGTGAAAACTGGCATTTTTTAAAACTCTCTCGATGCAGCCTTTATGCTCCCTTCACCCTAAGCTGAGACTGCGGTGGAAGCTACGTCCTCGTTGGACCTCTCATATACGCCTCTCTTTCGTCATCACGCTCCCGGCCATACCCACACGCGGAGGGCTGGATCAGGTGATACGAGGCAGGCGGCTGATTGACCCTGCGGGCACGTAGCTCCAACCGTAGTGTCAGCTTAAGGGTGAATGGAGTATATAGCTGCTCATTTCTACTGATTTATACCAAAATGCCAGAACGATTCCTCAGCTCGCAACCAATGTCTACAGTGTAGGCACGTGACGTGGGCCTCGCATGATTACTTTGTTTTTACGAGAACGCGCAAATATAGGAGGCACTTTCTAAAGTCACGGGTTCGCACCCGTCTCTTTGTCAGCATGCCCCCGCCGAGAGATGGAGGAGGAAAAGATTAGCGCACAAATATTGGGTACAGCCCTATAGTCTTCCTAATCATCATAATCAAGAGCAGTCCCTTGAAAATGACATGTTTCAACGAGCACTCGCGCAAGAAAGCTATCTTGGAAACCCGTGGGCTCAACTCCGAGCCCTTGCCAGTCCTGCACAAAACGCGTGACATGGTGCAGACCTATGCAAACTCCAGTGACTTTAGGCTTATATGGACTATAGCACTTATATCTCAAGTTGTAAAACTAAGATAGATGCGTATTTCATTATATATGCAGGGGTGTTTCAATGTGTGTAGGGATACAATATCTCGTCTTTTTCACTCGGCGAGCCACACCAGAAATAAAAAGACATAGTTATTAAAAACATGATCCTGTTTTTTGGTTGCGTAGACAACGTTATAGTAATGTAGACGTGACGTGCCACTACACCTTTCAAATGTTCAACTACAGCGCTCTTTCGCCTTTCAAATGATACACACTGCTCTTCATTCAATCACTGCGGGAAAAAAAATGGACTCAATTTGGAAACAATTTAATTGAAGAAAGCGAAAGGAACACAGGTTGTCTTACCTAGAGTTGTATCATTTTCGGCGTGAAAAAGCAGGTACGGTCTAGGGAGAATAATTCCATCTAAAATAAAATAAAAAGAAATAAAAGTGGATACGACTGGAACAGAGGGTGTCATATTTAATCCGCACCGGACGGTTAGTTTCTAAAAAAAGTTTTCTCTTTGCAAAACGTCGTGTGTTACTCTGACGCATCCATGGTGTTGCTTTCCAAGTTATTTCACTCAGATTAAACTAACTTCGTTGTTCGGCATCATATTTGAGAAAATGAAACTCCCGAGGACGAAGACTGTCACATCTCTGCCAACCCGAACTATTTTAGGTTCAAATCATACCTTGAATCGTGTGGAGGAGTGATAACTGGCCCCCGAAAACAAAATGCAGAGTCTTCTGTTGGCATCCCGAGCTCCCGATGAAACGTTGAAGCGTAGTTTGTGCACAGGAGCCCAGGACAACGCCCCTCGCGCTATTCGCAACTCCAGAGGATACGAGGCCACCTAGCGGCAAAGACGCGAATCTTCAGAAGGAGGGAGCTCAAGCTTGTAAATTGTGCAGCGGAAACTTCAGCGGCCTGGAGGCGAGAATCTGAAACGAAGAAAAGAATGCTCAGTGCACACAGTTGGAGTCGTGGGGAGTATGCTCTGGGCACTCGTACATTGACGCTACCGTGTCACTATATAATGAAGCGCGGGCAGAGAGGGAGGAACACGAGTGCCGCGTCAGCATTCGGCTGATAGTCGTGCTCGATCGACGCGTCGACAAACGGACGGCCTACGGTTCGGACGTTTTTGTTGAGTTTCCGCAGTAGTTTACAATGTAATTACGCACAAAATTTGTAATTTGTCCAAGCGGTCTGTTGGCCCAGAGCGGTGTTGGGCCTGTGAAAACTAGAGGCCAACTTAACACTTCCCAACATCGCAGTATTTATATCAGCTCTATCTACAACTATATGCTTACGATGCTATCAGTTCACCCCTGGACGACCGTATATTCGCCTGTCGTGGTTGGTTGGTTTGCTTAGTAACCAACGTATTAGAATGTTACTTGCGCTTGTCTCGTCTTGATGCATCTTTTTTTTTTTTTTTTTCGAACATTGCGCCATGGCTCCTTGCCTCTCGCTTTCCCTCAGACAAGAAACACGGAATCAAGCTGCGCGCCTCCCACCCCGATCGTACGACCGCAGAACACGCCAACGCTAGAAAGAAGAAGAAGGGAGAGAGGGGGAGAGATCAGGCAGCACGAAGCCCTACCGTATGGGGAGGGAACCAAAGAGAGTCGACGAACCAGAGACCCAACCCGAAACGCAGGGTCCATGACGGCGAATGTATCGCACCGGGAACCAGGTCCGACTGCAAATGATCGGCAGCGTAGGCGGAACCGGCGCTCATGACATCCGGACCAGCGAGCGGCCGGCCAGAGATCACATGTCCGCTGGTAATGATCCCAACAACCCCCTGAGCGAGCCCCGGCACGCGATGCCTTTGTCATTGGTCCGGCTGGAGCCGACGCGGCCACTGGCCGTTCGTTGCCGTCGCTGGACCACGACGCTCGGCGCTCCCTTCCAACCGATTCTTCCTTTTATCCTCACTCTCTTTTTCTGCCGACTCAATGTCCACGTCCGTACGCGGTAAGCGAAATTCATGCTCGCTGGTTCAGCAGAGCGCGAATTCGGACTGCAGCCTCAAAAATGGCCGCGTATCTACTTTCCCACTCCAACCCACGGTGCTCCAGCAATGCAGCACGGAGCGACTCCCATCAAGAGCGTTTCAACCCCGTTCCTCCGTTTCACGTTTTCGCCGCCAGGTCGCAGAAGGTTTCGCTGCGGATTTAGATAGGCGCTAGCTCCACGTTTCTAAAAGTCGCATTGTCACCACCAAATGGAGTCGCCTCCTCCGCGGTGCTGCCAACAGACCATTCCAATAGACGTCTTCTGCGCGCTTCCGTCTTTGTCTCGGTGCTATGGGACGCGTTCTGAACATGGGCAGTCCTCATCTGCGGTCTATCAGACATGCACAGTCGTCAGTAGCCCAGTGATTTGGCACTTTTTGCCCGGTTCGTAAGAGCTGGAGACGTGTATATGACGGGGCTGAAGATGTGTCCAGAAGCCACTACATCTCTGTTTTTTCTCTTCTCTTGTTTGGAAAAAAAAAGAAAAAATAAACTTAAGTGGGGTGTTGCGTGATGATGTGGATGCCAAAAAGAAAAAATAAAGCGCGCAAGGGGCACAAAGAGGAGCGAGAAAGAGAGATGAATCGTTTTATTAAAACAATCGGAAATCCGGCTGGAGTTAGTCTTGCCACCAGGCCGACATTGTCCCACGCGCGAAAGGAAAAATGTAAAATTAAATTGAACACGCGGAGGAGACATGATAAAAACAAAACAGCGCAAAGACAAAGACGAAGTAGAGGAAACCACAGGACACAGCGCTGTGTCCTGTGGTTTCCTCTACTTCGTCCTTGTCTTTGCGCTGTTTTGTTTTTATCATGTCTACTTACCAACTAGCCCAAACGTCTACGTTAATCAACGCGGAGGAGGAGCTGTCTTCACGGAATAGCCAGCGACCGGCATCTGCGGGACTGGCACTTGGGTAGCACAACCCCTCAACCAGCATAGGCAGCCAGATCTTGGGCCAACGAGGCCAGCGCTCGGAACAAAACCCGAGAGACACTAGGACGGCTGGCTGTCAGCAGTATCTTCGTCCAGCTCGAGGCCCTCCAAGATATTCCTAAGGCTCATCCCCTCACACTTCACAACGACACTCACATCTTCGGCCACCGAGACCAGGAGTATACCATCAACACAGTGCGCGTCTTCAACTCAAAGACCTTTGACAAATATGTGTCGCCCTCACTGAATGCTTGACGTATTGTGGCGTTCCGATGTACGGTACGTGAGAGTATTCAGGTATATAAGACGAAGTAGACGTTGATTTAATATTTTCTGATATCAGAACGCAGGGAAAGCCGAGGGAAAGCTAAACAGACTACGTGATTAGCCTTTTTGTGCTCACTTTAATCTTTGTGAGTCCTGAGCGCCTAATGACAAGTGCCGATGAATTATGCCGTTTCAAGACTCATACATAGCGTTCGAGTAGCAGGAGGAGGAGGAGGAGAAAACTTTATCACGAGCGTATATCTGAACAGCCCCACAGTTCCCCTCGCCGCGATGGCTCCTGAGATTTTCTGTGAAGGTATATTAAAAGCTCCACACGCTTTATTAGAAACGATTTGCTTCCTATTTCATTCTTTATTGTCTTCAATTTTTGTTTCTAATGCAGATTTTTTTTTTCAGCTAGGTCTCGTCTTTTTTTGTACGTTACATCTTTAATTTTATACAAACCTCGTAGCACTGGCTATCTTTACAATGCTGAAGCTGAATGTGACACCGCTCTATTCCATTCGAAAGAGTATTCGCACAACCCCAGTTCAGCATGTACAACGTCATGCGCAGCGTTGCATTTGCGACGTTCCTTTTTAGGAACGTCGCAAATGGGCAAACATATATTCGGCCTGGACATTCGCCAAGATGCTTCCTTAGGTTGGAAACCGTTTTGAGAGTGCGCATCTGAAATACCAGACATCTTGTAAATACACGCAAAAGAAACAAAACAAAAAACCTTTAGGTTTATTGTTTAGAGCAACAAATAAATTAATGAATTAAACTGAGGAAGGATTGCGCCACCAGGAACCGTGCCTATTAGGGCACCCTAGGAATATTCTCAATGTCTCTACTGCATATTGTGCCGCGATGCACAAGTCATCCTTTTTATATACGGGTCGAAATTGAGAGAGAGGAGGAAATGTGAGCGCGCGGGGACGTCAGAACGCCAAACTCTGGTTGGAATGTATAGTGGGTAGACGCAAAGTAAGCGGCCTTTGTCTCTACTCAATCTTCGAATCCGTTCGAACGCCGGACACCGGCATTCGGCGTTTGGCGTTCGCGTTCAAACGCGTTCGAAGATCACTGTCACCCTTAAATAAATGGGTCGTTTCACTTTCTTCACCACTGAGACTGCGTCACCACTGGAGCATGACCCATAATCACTCTCGTAATTGGCTCCACTAATTAAAGGAGGAGCGTTGCAAGTGCATCGCGTGTCAACACACACGCAGTAACTTCAGAAAGTGCACACAAAAGAACATTTTAATTGTGTATCGCATGGATACATTCAGACTTCATTTCAGTATCATCGCGCCCTCGTTATATTCACCTATTTCCCCGCCTCTCTTGTTGCGTGTTTCCTGTGGATACGTCAGATGTGAGAGAGATTGGTGGCCGAGATTGTTAACGTACCACAACTCGGAACACGTGGAGCGAAAGTTCACGCTGCAAAACCCGGGGATCCTGGGTTCGATCCCCACCCCTGGTCGTTTCGATCTTGGTGAACATCGTACCAGCGTGCGGTCCAGTATCACTACTGCGTGATGCACGTGAAAGGTAGCAGGCTAGTACTGGCGAAATGCCTCTTCTCTAGTGGAAGCACCAGACGCTCACTGGAGCTGACTAAACCCCCCTACACAAACGAACAACTCAATTATTAATTGACAGATGTAACGTCGCTCATTAGTTTACCATGTTGCCACCAGTCTAGACTCCGGCGCTTGGCTGAAAACAGCAAACGGTCGAACGCTCTTACACATTTTAGTTAGTACTGAATGCAGTGTTTAACGTGGTAATGAATATTTAAAAGATGATTACCCTTTATGGCATCATTAGTTGAACAGATTACACGCCGTCTGCATGCTAAAGTTGTTGTTGTGGGAAATTGTAAAGAAAAACTGCTGCCAGAACTATGCTCGAGAGGCACTCAAAGCTAACACCGTGTCGCATTTAATGAAGTCAAATGTTAAACGTCATCTGGTTTTCCGCTGTTAGAGAGGAAAATGCTTTGGGAAACCGTAACTAATGCGTTTATGCGGTAAACGCACTCTTAAATTCTCAAAAATAATGAAGTGGAAGTAGGGACACTCGTGAAGCGTGAGTGCGAATAAGCGGCTGGCCGGCTGTCACGTGACAATTATATCGTAATGCAGATGTCAACTATATAGTGGCCGTTTCATGTGTCGCCTCCCACCAGCGGTCGACATTTTAATTGCGGCGATATATTTCACCTTAAATTGCGAGCCCCCAAAGAACCGAATGGTCTTGGATGGTTTAACATGTGCACAGCGCAACAGTGCAAAAAGACGGGCGAAGTTTCAGAGCAATAGGCCATTTGCACAAATTTAGGGAAGATTTCAGAGATAAAACGAGAAAATTTAACGCCTGGCATATGTTTCGCTGTTTCTCTGCCTCTTTTGCGTGGGGTTGAATTGTCGGAAAACGTGCATACGCTTACATATAGCTGGTGGATTACGTAGTCAAATGAGGTAGTTGTTTACGCCGCCTGATTAAAAATTCACAATTATTAGCAAAATGAAAAAGAAAAAAATATATTAAAGGGTCATTACGTAACGTGTATCTAAATAAAGAGAGTGGGCATAAGGTAATACCCGCAGAAGGGATATATGGGGGGAGGTCGCAGCCATGACAAACTAGCCAGTTGCTCAAAGTATACGTTATGGTCACCGCTTAGCGATGGCCACCCGACGAAACGTTGAATATAGCGTCCATGTGTATAGGAGGCAAAAAGGGGCAGTCAAGCACAGCATTTTGCCATTTGGCCACACCTTCAATCTACTCCAGTCATCGGATGAATGTTCTTGGTGTTGTTGTTTGCGTGTGTGTGTGTGTGTGTGCGTGTGTGTGTGTGCGCGCGCTTATTAGGGGGTCTAACAAATTGGAGCACAAGATGTTGGGGAACAAAGTTGTCATACTTCAAAGCCAAAACACTCAAAGAGGCGTGTTTCCACTCCCTTAGCTTTAAGATTCGTCGGAATCCGCTGGTTGCGTAGAAACAAAGCCTGTGAGGAGGTACCGATGGACAGGTATCTCTCTCCGATGGATCTCTCCCTCGCGTTAGCTTATCGGCGTGGCGTCTGCTGCCCCGAGGGGACCATCCAGCGTGGGGTCATGTATCACGGGGCCGAAAGGTACCGTACGCCTAAACACAGAGTGCGCGACCGTGAAATTAGACCTGGCGCTAGGGGTCTTCCCCCGCGATAGCATCTCGCCAGGAAGCCGCGGTGAAAGAGCATGGGGAGAGAGAGAGAGAGAACGAAAGCGGGCTTGGCTTGGCTTTCGGCCGGACGCGGACACACCCTCGAGAAGCCAAGATGCTGCTGCCTGACTGCGCCGCCTTGTCCGTGGCTGCGGCGGCCACACCTTGCCGGCCTATGCCGCGTCCCTGGACGCCCCAGAAAGGTTGGGAGGTTGCGCGAAGCGTGTGTGCGTGCAAAACTCGATAAGTCACGAGAAGGGCAGGGAACGAGAGACGACGAAGATTTAGTGCAGCTGGCAACTACCCAAGCTGCACCCGGTATGCCGTTTTGTCGTGCTTCTAGTTTATTGAAAAGTTTCCCGTGGGGGGAAGAAACGATGGGTTCGACATTTTATGATCTGGTTGGCGAAACTGCGGTCAACATGCCTCAGAAACTGACTTGGAGCTAACGACCTTAATGGTATATTACTTTTGGAGCTACGCGGTGTTGACTCTATAATGACGCAACAGTAAACTTCAGTCCAAACTTCAGAAGTCTGATACAGTAACTCAATTTCCAGTGTAGACGATTGTAGATGAAGAAACTAAATGTAGATATTAATTAATAATATTAATCAAAAAGAAAACAGATTCAATGAATGGCTTGAAACCAAGATTTATTACACGTAGATCGTACTCACCGAAAAACGAAGGAAAATTGATAATAATTAGCCTTACCATCTGGCCTCCTCCTGTGCCCCATACACTAGATAGACGAACGAAAAGTCGGCAAATGTGTGCGGGCAAAGAGCCAGGAACAATATTTTTTTTAATGGTGCGAACGCATGATTGTGCGGGGACTTAATATTTCACGCACCACCCACGAAGCTGTCTCCGTCACAAATACGGCCATTCCTGCGTAGACACCTTTGGCTAATCGACCAACCGAATCAACGTCCTTTAGCGGACGCTATAGTAACAATAGGTCGAGGACACCATAGCAGCAGAATGTCTGCCGAGAACGAGGGGGGCCTTTTCACCACCCGTAGCGAATCAGCCCGAGCACTGAATGACCCTCCACGCGACCTTCCGCAGTACATTGTCGCCGTCGTCGTTGCTGTTTCCGCGCCAACGTCGTTGGTGCGAATATAGATGAGATCGGGGGTCCTTCATGAAGAAAAGGTCAGCGCCGCTTTCTGCACGGTTGTCACGTGGTCCCCGAGAACCCTGCTCTGAAATATGAGGCACCGCGGTTCCATAGACCGCTTCGGGTTGGTTGACTCCTCGGCGTCAAGGATAGTTTGTAAGCTATGGACCCGTTCCCGACGCGGCAGACTTTCGACGACCGTGTCCAACGTGCTTCTATGTAAGGCTGTTTTTATTTTCATTTTTTTACTGTCCGACGTCGCGTAATGTCACTTCGCAGTTTGGGAAACAGGATTAATGGAAATATATATTTTTCTGTCAACTACCAGGGAAGCGTTTTCCAAAGTACATCCTGCAGCTTCATGTTGTAACGGGTTCTGTTATTATAGCTGGTGTAACGAATATCTGTAAGCTGCCGCCTGGCACAGCTCCTGCCTCCAAATTATAGTTTATACCACCAGTATTCTTTGAGTCGACAAGCTATAGGAGACCCTTAAGGCACACCGTTATACTAAAAACTAGATAATCTTCAAACTTCACTTATTAGACGCTAGGCTTACGCCGCAGATTATAATACTGTATCGAATACGAGTATTCCATTCAATGCTTTTTATGAAGCACGTGTTGAGCAGCGAAATTCAAAAGGAAACTTGCGACAGCTTTATTTTCTAGGCATGTTTCGGGTTTCGGGTATCGAGTGCTCCGTCTTTCGTCGATCGACTCTGCTGGAGATAATGGCAACGAAAAGCGAAGGTTGCCGCTTAGTGGCAAAATCACTTTGTTTCTGTTGTGGTGTACTACAAGAGGTTCGGCAACGCGAGTCAAATTTCATTAGGTAGAACCGGAGGTGTGGTTTATGCATATTGCTTGTTCCGTTGTATTTTGTTCGCCAAGTTAGGTATGATCTATGATCGGAAGTGACTTTGAAGGCGTGTCAAATTGCGATTAGAGACGCTGACTCGCGGGGTTCACTTCTTCTGTGAGAGTGGCCTCTTTCTATCTTACTTTCTTTTTGGGGAATCGCATAGTTTTTCTCGTTGATCTTTCTTCCTTTCGTATCGACGGGAATGAATAAGTTTGCTGGTTCTGCGTGCTGCCTGTGTGGGGCTCAGTTTTATTTGTTATCAGATATCAGCCACGTGTGATTGAGGGGTACTGCATATATTTACAGTTGCAAAACTAACCAAAGTATAGCTTGAGCGAGGGTTTTATTAGATCAGTATGCAAATCAACTGCTATTACAAAACGATCAACCGTGCTTTAATTAGACGTTTCAATCCCCATGGATTCGCCTCATTGCTAAGTTAATCAGCAATGAGGCGAAAGGTCTCAGTGTGTGGTGTTAAACGAATGATGCGTCTCTCACGAGGAACGAAAGGTCTGAACAAATATGTTTTGTAAATATTCCGTCAATTAACCCTATTTAATATATTTTCCAAGTTATATGAAACAGCTATTATCCCAATAAGGCAAATAGGCACATGGAATCACGTGTCAGCGTATGCGGTCACGTATATTTTTTTTTCAACATTTGTTTCCATGGGACGATTTTTATCCAATCTTGTTTATATACATGTTGCTTCTGTCTGACTGCGTGACTGCGCTCACAGAGCTCATTCAACGAGTATCACTTTGCGAATTAATGTCATAAATTACTATGACCAATATCATGCTTCTCCATTGGCCTTCAATTTTCTCAAGTAGTCAGGTGAAGTATAAAACTCCCGAATAATATATTTTTACCCGCTCAACTAATTTTTGTCTGCGTGTGAAACCGCTTCGTGGGGAAGCGTTATGCGGGTAGGACTTGAGAAGTATTACGACGATTATCATACAATGTCTCACAGGCGGTTTTTCAAAAAGTCGCACGTTTGGTACGAAGAACATGTTCATTTGTTTATAATCATGACCGCTTTCCTCGCGAGCCTGGACGCTAAATATAACGAGGGCATCTCTTCATTTCAACCCGCTGAATTTCACACGCTTCTCGAGCGCTCTACCCTGAGCCGCGAAATCAATATAAACTGAACTCGTTCTAAGCAATGAAACAATCACCTGTGGTTGTGTATCTTGTCTCTTAGTTTCCGGCTGCCTATACCAGACAGTGACATGACCAGTCGAGAGACGTAACACAGTTAAGAAAGTTATTGTTCGCTTTGTTTTATAAAACAAGGTGATGTGTATACCTTAGGGGACATAAAAAAGGTGACTTTGGGCCGCGGTCGTTGTTATAATCTTAAGCATGGCGAAGTCTGCATCTCTGGAGTCAGATCTGCCGAAGCCGCCAGATTCAGCGTGCCGGGCGGCTAAGTTATGCGCTGAGCCTGAAGGCGATTTACGTCAGGGTCGTGCTGTTCGCAGTCCTTGTGTTCTACCTGAGTAATATGTCGCAAGGTAGCCCAGCGCTGTGGCGTGTCGCAAGAGGGGCATGTGGTCTATAGCGACGGTATTCTGCCATTTTCTACCCATAACGGTATGGTGAATGGAGTTACGAAACTTTTAATATACAATAACTAAGTTAGACAAATGTACTAATATGATGACCCACGTTTATTTATTCTATAAATGCAGTTAGGTGCGCCGGAACGGCCTTGGAGGTAGTGAGATAGTATTTCCTCCCGTTTCGTTAGCACAAACATTATTGCCCTTAAATTCGCACGGACGCAAATATCATGGTGTAGCTCTGAGTGTACCAGAAGTACCTAAAGTATTCAATGTGTAGAAATATGCCACCAAATAGAATACCGAAGTTTTACATACCAATAGTCCTTGGAAGAAACATAATAAAAAGTTAACTATTGAAAAAAAATATTCGCAAGGATAATGTGAAATCAAGAGTGAAACTAAGGGTCGTGGATTCGAATCCCCCCTAAAATTCTTCAAATTTTCTTTATAATCTTCTAATTAATTCCTATATAAAGTGAAATCATTTGAGACACGCGGCGACCTTAAATTTGCATGACATTTCATGATTTAATAACTTTCATTCTAGCGTGACGTCACATTCCACGTGAGCATTGTGGGTTGTTTGAAATTCCCGCGCGAGTCCATGTGGCTGTGACGTCATGACCCTATCGACCAACCAGGATTTTCACGTCGCGCCACCGACATTGGCTTTTCTGCGACACATGCTCAACCAGGCGTTCCATCCGTTTTTTTTTTTTTTTTTTTTTTTTTTTATTAGCTTTACTTATTACAGATAGATACACAGCTTCGCGCCTTTGGAAAATGCACTATCCGCAACCGACTTAAAAACCTCCCCTTACCCCCAAACAATCTTCGAGACATTCTCGGCAACCCGGCATATACAACCACCGCGCGTAGCGCATATCATTGCTCCCGATATAGCGCGCGAGATGCGGAATCAAATCACACAAAAATCAAAAGGAGGCAGTGCCTGATGCCCGCAAGCAGGCATTGTTCATCGTCAGCGATCCCTGTAAGCCGCGCCAGGAGAACCAGTGAAGCGTTGCTGCGGCGTGTTCAACGGGGATGCGGGACGCCCAGGGGCTACTCCCCGGCCGAGCCCCGCCATGCACAGGTACACCACTGGGAGCCTGGATCTAAGAGAACTCGCACCATGGGAGAGCGCTCGCAGTCTAATGGCGGATGCCTTTCGGGTGGATTGACTGCCAGACTCCAGCGCGCATGCGTAGAGCGTCGACTGCACGCATGCAGTCGACGCTCTCGTCACCTCCTGGCAGTTCGTATTGCAAACGCGCCCCTGAAACCACGTGACCATGATCAAGCAGCTGGGAAGAACACTCCGAAATCTAGGCACACCGGTATAGCACATAGCCGTTCCTGGGGAGGAGAGAGGCTCTACGGTATCGGCGCCCAACAGAGCCAGTGAACGCGTCCGGGGAAGGCCAAAGTCACGGGGGCGAATCTCCTGCCTTCATCAGTCACGGCCCAATGAGTCGTCTGCCCTATTAATGGCGGCAATTAGCATGACGGGCAAGTTGCCGCTCTGTAGCATCGGTAGCATATGATGCGCCGCTTGGAAGCGTGGCGCCCGTTTCCCCGGGGGCGGGAGCTGCGAGCCTTCCGCGCACGCCGATATATAGTTCATGTTAGAGATTTTCTAGTATAAACTGTTTCAGAAAGGAGTTTTAGTAGATCGCTTTGATATACCTCCGATAACGATACCTGATAACGATACGATGGAACGCGCAAAAGGCATCGGCGGGCAGTGTTGTACGGAACGGCGTTCCAAGGAACGGCGTTCCTGGAACGCGTTTCTTTTAGGAGGAATGAAGGAACGCCGCCGTTCCATTTCTCATCGGTGGAACTGGAACGCGAACTCGTTACATTTTTACTGGAACGGAAGAGCGAACGGCGTTCCTTTTGCTTTGTCCAGTGGGGTAATTTTTATTTTACTTCTAAGAGGGCAATTCTAAAGAAGTGTAAAAATGATATATTTAGGCACAGCAGGATCTCCTAATATTTTTTGTTACTTAGGGTTACTTTTGTGGGGTCCTCGTTTGGTAACAGTATACGTTGCAGGAGGGCTAGTGGGCATTGATTCTCTTTTCAGTGTCCGAGACTGCGGTACAGAAATCAAAACATTTAGTCGAAGGAAAAGACAGAAAAAGGGATGTCTCAAACTCAGCTACTTTCTTTGCTTCCACGAATCCTCATACACCCAGAAATCTAAGGCCGACTACAACCATCACTAAACTTCTACAAAAAAAAAAAACTAGTAACACCAAAAAAAAAACAGATTGCCAGACAACAAATGCACCCCTGCATCCCAAACATTGACCAGATGCACAAAAATTAACCTTCATTCCCTCTCCTCTTTTTCCACCTTCAAACTGAACAACGAATCCGTCCTTCACGAAAAAGGACTGGTAGTTTTCAAGACTGACCTTCCAAAAGCCCTACACTCTTTTCCACTTGCTTGTCTTGCGGACAGCAACATCGAGAAGCAACTGTTGTTCAGTTCGAACACAGGACTTTGTTAGATTAAAACGTCTAAGGTTGTTGTAAAACGCTTGTGCAATGTAGGGTAACAGTACACATCGCGACACTCTTAGCGCGAACATGATATCGGCGCATTTTCGCATTTTACTACTAAATAGTATTAGCGAGCACGAAATTTTATCGCTTACATTATAGAACTAAATTAGCTCTTTCCGTAGCAATAAGAACTTGGATGACATTCCTTGGTTTCAAAGAGAAAAGCTGCAAAATCCGGCGATCGCTTCTTCGCGCTAACAGTGTCGCGCTCTGTACATTTGGTTTGTCAGCAGAGCCCACCACAAACATGAATAAGGCAAAACACTGAGATTTTTAAAAGTGAATATAACAACGAATGAAACCTTGCTTCCGCTTGTTGTCCTTCCGCTTGTTGTCCTTCCTCTTTATGTCCTTCCATCACGGCATTCAAATTCGTATGTTGCCATTTGATGAGATAGATAAAAAAAAATTAAACTTTGTTTGATCTAACTAAATATGGTAATTAGCTAAATACAAACGTAACGTATATGTAACGATACGTTCCATTTTTTTAACTGTAACGTGAACGAGTTCCTTTCTCACAGATGGAACTTGTAACAGGAACACGTTCCAAAAATCAAAAGGAACGAAGAACGAGCTTCCATTCCTCTTTTTGAGGAACGTGTACAACACTGTCGGCGGGGCATCGGGTACTGTTATCGGAATCATCGAAACAATATACTAAAACTTCCTTATACCTCCGGTAACTATAGCCGAAAGCGACACAATGCATGTGAAGGCTTCAACGGAGTATCGGATTTCGTTATAGGAGTCATCGGAACGATCACACCACCTTTCGTATAGATCCTACAAAAAGTCACGGTGTTCGTTGCAGACATGATGCCAGAACTATCTCCGGACACGCGCCTCAAAGATGTTCAAACACGTTATCTTTATACACATGTACGCTTCGGATACGTCTGCAGGCTGTCTTTTGTATGACCTTTCTGAAAAGACCGTCATACAAGAAAAGAAACATGCCTCGGACAGTGTCTCTGGAGACCGCCTTTTGAACGATGCATTAGCAGTGTAACCACGACTCTAAACTCTTTGCTGACTGAGACTGGGTCCCTATCGCTCCTGACGATGCAATAATGCCGTACAAACGGTTCCAATAATCCACTTCCGCGCGCTGCCGTCTTTGCCTACTGGCAAAGATGGCAGCAACGATCAGACGCCGCACATGCACCCACAGCCCAGTGACTTGGTGTTTTTCACCCCGGTGATAATCGTTTGAAATATATCATCATAAGCATCACCATCGCCACCACCACCACCACCATCATCATCATCATCAGCATCAATATTTGTTATGATGCTGTTGTTGCTGCTGATGATGATGATGATGATGGTGGTGGTGGTGATGATCAAGGTGGTGGTGTCTTTCCACCGGGGTGAAAAATCAAAATCAACGTGATTTAAATCGTTATTTAAATCACCCCGGTTTTGCGATATGATGGCGTAAAGCAAACATTTTCCGCAAAGAAATCATCCCGAAAATTTTTATTTTATTACCATTGGCGTGTTATATATGTTGCTTTTTATGCATATTTGTTTTCATTTAAATTGAAATATCGTCAGGCAAAAAAGATTTGTATAAGCTGAACAACAAGCGAAAAGTGGTGCTCTTCTGAGCAAGTTGGAGTCTTCAAGTTTCTACCTTCAGCTCTGTTTGTCAGTTATATAGTGTCCTATAGTAAGCAAATCAGAACGCGAATGAAAAAGCAAATAAAGTGGTTTTCGCTAACTAAATATTCGAGCCTCTCTCGCTCTAGTATGGCAGGGTTTACGTCAACAAAAGGTTGCTAGTTGAACTGTTAAACGTAACATTAATTCTTTCGTCCACGTTGTTTTCAGCTATTGGGCAGTCTGATCAATGAATATCTCATGTTTACAATACATCTACCAATATAGTATTACTATTTTTATGGTACAGTGATTTAAATGAAATTCTTCTGATTTAAATCAAATAAATTTGAATTAACTCAAACAAAACAAACTTATATGAATAAAAAAAATATCCACCCTGTTTTCCAGAGCTTTACATGTAGCCGAGAAATGCCGAGTGACTGGGCTGTGTTGCATACTCGGCGTCTGATATTCTGCAGAAGCCGAAGGCGAAGCCGAAAGCCTTCTACAGCTCGCCAACGATTTTGTGTTTCGGCGGCTTCTTACAATTTGTTTCATTCGATGAAGTACAGTTCATTCATCCGCGTATTTTCGATTGTACTGCACACACATATTATATATATATATATATATATATATATATATATATATATATATATATAGAAAGAGAGAGAGAGAGAGAGAGAATATAACATATTTGTCTATATTTATAAATATATACGAATATGTCTATCTTTTAACGTATGCGCAGAACGAGCTTGCATTTATCGTCTGCCTATATAACGACTCTCTTGACAGTGTGGACCCTTGAAAGCATGTTGCGGCAGGACTGTGCAAGCTCGCGATCAACGCTGCAACTTGGGCCGCCAGGGACTCGAATAATGGCCCTTTTGAATTGGTTGCGTGACCAGGCTCGCCATGTCAGTATTGATATACAAATAGCAGATACTTCGTCGAAAATGTATTAAAATACAAAGACAAAATACTTCGACAATGTATTTATTTGCAAATGCAATCACACTTTCTAGAAAAAATGATTTAAATACAAGATGCAAGAACCAGTAGGGCATTTGATCATCTTAACACGCTTTTACAAATTCATTTTGTTCTCATAGTCTTACATCTGAGAACTAAATTTAACCCCAGATTAAAACAAAAGACATGCAAAATTAGAGACTGGTGTGTATATACACAAAATCTGAGTGCTTAAAAAAAAAAACGTTGTAGCTCTAAAAATAAAATTTGTGTGTCATAACTTGATAGGCGGATAAAACATCAGGAAAACAATAAATTCAGTGTGAGAATAATTTCCAACGCTGAGTTCATGCATGCGAGCCTTTTCAAGCAAATGTCGTTAATGCGACGTGTTTAAAGACTTAAATCACTCATCCAATGGACCTATCAATGTATTGATCTAGTCCATTCCTTCTTCTATTCTTCGGTGTTTATTATGCTCAAAGGGCAGCATGTTTCAGGCTCCTATGGGAAAAAGCCAAGCGAAAACCTCAAGAGATATTTGGAAAATAAGAAACCGTTCCAGGCTTTTTTCTTCTTTTTTTTTTTTGGGGGGGGGGGCGGGGGGGGGGAGAGAGTGCTTATTTATTTAACTTAAAAAGCAGTATATTGTCTCGTGAAAACCATATTTGCGTTGTATTAACCATAAATACACCTCCCCCCTCCCCTTCGTGATTCATATAAAACAGAACGTGGAACTATTTCTTCGTGTACCAAATTTGGTGTGATATTTCGTTGCTTTTCCCCGCATGTGTTTCTGCAATATAGTATAATACACGCGTCCGAGAAACCAAACGATACCTGCGGAAAATTAAAAAAATATAAAAAAAATAGATCTATGCTATTCTTTGAAGGACGAACTACGTGTGAATATGTATTGTAAAGCAGTTGAAAAGATGCTTTTTATTTAACTTTATTTGTGATTTAGGCGCACTCAATTTAAAGACAGCGTGGAAAAACTCTAGTGCGTTCCTAAATTTTGTGGGAGTTTCTGCTAATTTTTTTCAACGTTAAAAGCCGAAACATATATACGAAAACCCTACAGGAAATTACAAAAAATTTGGAACAAGTAAACACAATTCCTCGAGAAGCCACAATTTCTGGAAAGGATCGTGCTCGAATATTCATCGTACAAAAATTAAAAACATAATTAAAAAAAAAAAAAAACATAGCCACGATTTACGTGCAATAAATCCCTTGATGTTTCGCGCGTGTGTTTTTGCTCGTAAATATATGTCATCGATTGGAAGCATGGTTCCAAATTTTATAACGATATACGTGATGTGTTCGCTGCCGTACATAGCTAGCTCTGCGTGCCACGGTTGAGCGCGTCCTGGCAGTGCACGTAAAATAGGTTACTTTATGCGCCTCTCTGCCGAATAGTCAAACGTGAGTACATGTCTGAATGCATCACGCATAAAAACGATAGAAATGCCAGCTCTTTGTTTTGCAAGATGTTTTTGTTGATAAAGGCTACCATGCAGGATCAGAGACTTCCGATGACTTCATCTCACGTCCGTTTGCTTGACGTGTTAAAAAAGAAAGCCTGCGCAATGCCGGTTCTCATTTATGTTTTGTGTTATATCTCCCACTTTTATTCCTAATTTCGATTTGTTTTTTGACACCGTTGAAAACTATTGCAACGGTCAATATCTCCATCTTGAAGCTGAATAATAAAACGATAGAATCAAAGCCCTTCAGCGTTTGGCCACACAGGTCACAAATATATGACAAAACGGTCGCTGTATCTGGCCACTATCGGTGCCTGGATAAAAATTGTATCTCTGCGCCCGATCTGGGCTGGCACTCGCCGATTACAACTGCACTCTCAAGTCACTACAATGTAAGACCTTAAAAACAAAATCACGTTTTCCAATACTTGTCGATGTTACGAGTGAGAAGCGATAGGTACAGTTCGTGCCTCGATTACAATGAGCCAAACAAAATGGCACATGGGCACCTTTCGATGGCGTCAATAGCGGTAGTCGCAACCACACCCCCTCAAGTTTAAGAACAAGTCTGAAAGAGAAAAAGGAAGCATATGTTTCCTGGACACCTACAATGAATTCCAAAGCGGCGAGCGGCGGGACGCAGAGGTCGTGGCGCCGCTCATTCGAATTCAGAGAGCACGCGGAAAGTGTATAGCACGAATGAAAGCTGGTTTTCAGCTGGGCTCCTGCCGAGAAAGTGACCTTTTTTTTTTTTTTTTTACACGTTGTTTCTAGGTCCTTCATAAAACGGTTCCGTCGGTGCTCTATATTTAGAAGATCGAAAATTTTTAAATTAAGTCGCTAGCGAATCGACGATTTATATGGGTTTATAAGATTGCGAAGAATTCAATTTGTGACAAACACAAATCGGTCTTCTGTTCTGCATATGCCATGATACTCTTTATGAACAGCGCATGCTTGTTTTCTGTATATGATACCTAAAGAAATAAGAGGACAGCCGCTAACTTATATTTATAACTTATCGCGCAGTTTTTTATGATGGGCATAACGAAAACAGAAACGGATAACATTTATTCAAAGTGGACAACTTTAAATGCTCGTGCAGACATTTGCGTCCGACAGTCTTTAGTGATAAATGCGCCTCATATTTCGCGTGGGATCAAACCAGATGGGTTGGCCACGGCGCTTGCTACCCAACCAATCACAGATGGAGAAGAATGTGGGCGTGTCTCTTTTTCGGTTCCTGGCGGTTTCTCTCAGCTATATTCCTCGGACTGCTTGCCAGCTGTCTTGGTGATTAATGTCGCCGCTGACGTTTATGTTGCACTGAATGTACCCCACCAACATAAATGTATGAACCGGGCCTCAGTCACGCATCTAAACAACTTAAATAAAAGCACTTTTTATGTTGCTTTTTTTTTTTGCAGCCGGTTTTTGTGCAAAAGCTGGATTCTATAGGTCTAGACACGCTTTCTGTCTTGTGAGTGAATTTAGTAACTGTGAACAAAACTTGTGATGCGGAATTTGGTCCTCAGTGAAGCAGAAAATATCGAACGTCCGAAATGCGGAGCTGCGCAGCGAGAGTGAGCTTTCGCGTTAGATACTTTTTTCCCAAGGTGGTAAGAGTACGAATCCGTTGTGTAAATATACTGTAACAAATATGCGAGAAAAAAAAGAAAAAAGAAGGACCTAAATTGGAACTTGCGAAAATAGTTTCACACCATTTGTTGGAAAACGAACCACGCGTGAGTATTCAGTGTACCGGGAGTGGCATATATGAGTTTAGCCGACCAGATACAAAATATACTTGTAACAAATACTTTTCTCTTTTTCTTTTGTTAATTATACATGTAACGTTGTATTCGTGTTTCAATTTCAGCGCGATTTTCGATTGGTTTCTCGCACAAACGTTCGAGCCTGTGATATCAAGTCGTTCCACCACAAAACACTATACTTTTTAGAGATCCGGCCGCTGCACGACTCTTCCAAAGTGCGTCTTCTGAAACGATCGAGAGTGTCAGACATAAACAAGCACTTCGAATATACAAATAAAGTATACGCCAAGTGGATATGATCCCATCCTCGAGATCGGACCAGCCTTAACCGGCGTAAAAGGTTTAATCTCCCAATATATAATTACTTACACTGACCCCCGCGTCCCTTCGACAGGAAGCGTAACAAGTGCGGCAACAATCTGCGAGAAATCTTCCCAGGACCTCGAGACAGCTTGCCACGACTAGTCACACGATTCTTCAAACGACGATGGTCGTCCCGAAGGAAGGGGAGGGCAGGTTATTACGTGTTTTTATTTTCTTTCATGTTCGCACAATAATCGGAGACGCCGAGATTCCCGCTAAACCCAACGGCGAAGAAAAAAAGCTAAAGAGACCATTTTAAAGGGATCAGAAAGTAAAAAAAGGACGAGAAGGGACCTGCGTCTCTCCTCCCTTATCCCTCGTTTCGTGTTTCAATGGAGCAGAGCGGAGGCTACACGGGCCTTCCTATAGTTAATCCACTGTTGCGTGCACGTCATGTGACCACGCACTCTGCCCGTCGCTACACCTCTACCGAAAGGCACGTGATACTCACGCAGCATCGAGTTGGCTTAGGTAAACGTTCGGTTCGTAGCGTTCTCTGCGGTCCATTGTAACGCGAAGCGGAGCATGGTGCCAATGCGCGCACGTGTCACATCCTGCCCTTTCGAGCAACCTGGTGTGAAATTGGGGGAACGGGGCGGCGGTGTCATCTTCGCTCCTCTTCGAGTCACCTTCTGTATACCGTTATTTCAGTCGGATTCTTCATTTTGGGGGGTTTTGTTTGGTTGGAATCTTTGTTCCTTTACAATAACGCCGTGCCCATTCAGTGCAGAGCCATTCAAGGAGGCGAAAAGTAAACGTGTGTATATATATATATATGTTTTTTTAACACACACAAAAAACACACAAAAAAGAACAAGGTGATGGAGGAGGGAGAACGGCACGAGCAAGCAAGCGGAACGAGGTCTGAAAATGACAGCTTGGTACGCGGAAAACTCGAAAACATATAAAAAGTCCTAGGAGCCTTCGCGTTGAGCGGTGCACAGTTCGGTAAAGTGGTGATTTGATTGACAAATTTACAGTATACTTGGGAATACAGTAAATTGAGAAAAAAAATTGGAACAATTTTTTCTGACATCATTTAATTACTAGAAGAGTAGGTGGTACCTGACGCTCCGAAATCGGATATAAAATTATAATCGTCTCACATTCACATTTCGTCTAGTCAGTCAATGGGGTAATATAGTAGCTCCGAATGGCCGCGAATTAACAATAAAGCCGGGGTCACACTACACATACATCAAACAAAACATACATCTGCAAACACGAGTCACCGCAATATCCGTGGTTCGAATGCCGCATGCCATGTTTCTCCCTGAACCCATTGCCATACGGCATTCAAAGTACAGATCTCGCGGTGACTCGCGTTCGAATCTGTATGCCGACTGTCTTTTGTATCATGTAAAAGCAGTGTGACCCCGGCTATCGGCAACGTGCGCGATCGAAAGCGCCGCTGTGGTCCGCCTTCCTCGATTGGCCGAATCCTGACTATGACGTCAGCAAAGGATTTCTGATCGACGGAAATAAGAGGAATGGAAGAACTTCAATTTTCACGGTGTTGGCAGTGTTGGTTTCAGAGCGGAGTGATTTCAAGCTTCCACCATGCTCATTACAAAGGACATCTAACTTGTTCGCAAGATAATGACGTCACGAGAGGGAACCAAAGGAGGGTGCCACCAAAACATCTCGCCGCTAATAGAGACTGCTGCATACACAACATCATGACCGTGCTTACCTTTGACGCTAATTTCAAGTGGGAACCGTACTCCGGTCACCGCTAAACTAACAGTGCGGTGAAAGCCTGCGTACTCGTTTGGACCAGCCGTACGTCGACTCCTCGCCACGTGATCCCGCTTCCACCCTCACCCAAGCGCAGAGAGTGGAGTCGGGGTGTTGAAAGGAGGGCATTGGTTGGGTCCGGCGAGATCGTGCTTCCTCCCCCCCCCCCCCCCCCCCCCCCCCAATGGCAACTTAGCGGTTAACGGAGAATAGTATGAAAATCACGCTACACTCCGTTTACCTCTAAGCTGAAAGACTAACCGTTGGTTCCCACTGTGAACCAAAGCTGTTATTTTCGCACCCTTGTTTTTCTTTTCCCGCGCCACCTGTTGACGTTCGTGTGCTGGGGTTTTGTTTGAGCATAAAACAGAAGTTGCTTTACAACGAAACGTTTAGAATCGGAGTCTTCCTGGCCCTTACGACCTCCCTGCTGCGTCCGGTGCCTTATTGCGGAATTTGCGAGCGAGAGTAGGGCACACACCGCAGTTCCGAAGAGATCAAAGACCGAGGAGTACGGAGGTCGTCCCTGTGCATGTCCCCCCCCTTGCCCCACTCGTTTCTCCGTGGGGTCCAAGAAAAGGCCCGCCACCCCGGAGCAGCCAGCGGCGCACAGGTGGGGAACCTGTCAAGCTGTCACGGATACAGCGACGAAGCTACAGCGCCGCCCGCGGGGCTCGACTCTCGAGGCACAAAACCAGAATGTGTTGGAGGGGACGAACCTCCCTCCCTTGCCAAAAAGGCAAGGAAAAGAAAAGGGCTTCTTTTTTTTTGCATGTTTCGTGTGTGAGAGACGCCGCCGGTGGCGAGAAATATAATTTAAATACGGCTCAAGTAGAAGAAGAAGATGCGAAGAAGAGAGACGGAGGCGAGGCGGTGGTGGTGGTTCTTTTGTGCGGCGACTCCGAGAGGTATCGGCTTACACGGGCAGACGTCACACACGCCACAATCGAAGGGGCGGCCCCCGCCGCATGCAGCCGCACAGACGTGAAGGGCGCATCTTCCGATTAATCGCCGAGATGTGCCGCATGTGTCCTCGTCTCTTTCTCTCGTCCCCCTCTCTTGGTCTCCCTGTGCGGCTTCGTGCGAGCTTTGGGGCCTTGTGATAGGTACAACTGATTTCTAGAGATGACTCAGCGTCAGAAGCGTGTGAACCACTCGTACTATTCATGTTTTACGTTTCATGACTTGATGTTTCCGTCATTTTTACGTTACCTTTTCTGCCTGCTTGATTTTTCTGTGTATTATATTTTTATAAGTTATGGCCAAAGGACAGTGGATTCTTTTGACCAAAGGATCCTTAAGGCTGGTTCACACATACAGCGGAGCGCTAAGTTGGCGCCTCATGAGCACTGAAAGCAGCGCTCATGTTGCACCGACTTGCGCGCAACGTAGCGCTCGGTTAGTGCTTCAGCAGCGCCCGCTTAGCGCTTCGGCAACGCAGTATAAGCGCTGTCACGCTCCTTGTGACGTGCTTGCTGCTGCGGAGCAGCGCGTGCACGGCGATCCCGTTGTTGCATTTCCTTTGGAGAGGAAGTAAAAGAGCCGCTCTCCAAGCAAACGGTCGGGCAGGCGATCCAGAGTCATGGACTTTGAGTGACTAACTGATTGGGTATGACCTCATCGCTTTCTATTCGACATGCGTGACCCTGGTTTCAAAGACACGCAGTAAAAAAAAATAATAAACTTCAAAAGAGCTCTGTGTCTCGGTCCCTCAGCCTGGGAACGAGGTTCGCCGGGTACCCATCGGTGTCTCGGTGGCGCAAGATTTTGCGCACCCAGGAGGCTCTTCTGGGCCGTCCACACACATGCGCACTAATTGCGTATGTAACAGCATTTGTCGAGTTTTTATTTCAGCTTCTCACATGTCCGCCATGGTGCTGCTGATGCACACCCAGCTATACTAGATTTCACTTTATGATGTACCGCAGGAAATGCTACAAGCGCGAGCTCCTTGCTCTCGGGCCACCGTGTTTAGGGCACATCTCGGCGGCACAAGCTCTCGTGCATTAATGGTAGCCGCCAGTGCTCGCGCTTCTATTAGCGGCGAGATGTTTCGGTGGCGCCCTCGTTCGGTTACCTTTCGTGACGTCATTACCTTGTGAACAACAAGTTCGATGGTGTTTGTAATGGGCATGGTGGAAGCCTGAAATCTTAGCGCTCTCAAAGCAACACTGACAACACCGTCAAAATTGAAGTTCTTTCATTCCTCTTATTTCCGTCGATGAGACATCCTTTGCTGACGTCATAGTCAGCATTCGGCCAATTGTCGTGGGCCGACCACAGCGACGCTTTCGATTGCTCACGTCGCCAATAGCCTTCGCTGCGGTACAACATAAGGTAGAGTGCCTTCATACACACGCGCGCTTTTGCTTGAGTGGTGACATCTCAGCCATGTTTACGCCCAATCGTTTTTTTATGCATTTTGAAGTACGCGCAATCCGGTGTCAATCAGCTCGAGCGCGTAGCTTTGGCTAATGCAGAGACGCCATTTTAGCGCCCAAGTCACGCACCGAGTGCACGAGGGCGTCACGCGCTGAACATTCAGTGCAACAATGGATGTCTTCACCCTGAGACCGACAGACATATAGGCACCCTAACATAAGGTGACACGGCCTTTCCAATGTTTACAAAATCACAGTCCAGCGTGCGATCTTCACATCCCAGCACGTGCGTGTTCGTCGCTTCGGAAAGCGAGCAAAGCACGCGGCATACGCACGAACGCTCAAAATGGCACCGGCCACAAGCTCGTTTTTGGAAAGAGACCTTTCCAAAAACGAGCTTGTGGCCGGTGCCATTTTGAGCGTTCGTGCGTATGGCGCGTGCTTTGCTCGTTTTCCGGAGCGACGCACACGCGCGTGCTGAGCTGTGGAGATCGCACGCTGGGCTGTGGATTTGTAAACATTGGAAAGGTCTATAGAGGAACCGGAACCGCAGTGCACGGGCTAATCCGTAGCAGTACCCGCTCATTCCCACTGGAAGCGGATCTGCGTTCGCAAAGCGGTTGCGAACGCGGTTGTATAAAGATTAATTACAATTGCACGCACACTCGATGACATCAAGCGCGCGTGCAATTGTACGGGATCCTTATACAACCGCGTTCGCAACCGCTTTGCGAACGCGGATCCGTTTCCAGTGTGAATGAGCTGTAACCGCGGTACAAGAAGAGCTAACAAGGCGCTACAACAAGGCGCTACAAAGCGCTAATCGCGCTATATTAGAACTAAGTCACGCGCTAGGACGCACCACATGAGAGCTCTTTCGAGCGCTTGTGTGGCGCTGACTTAGCGCTCCGCTGTATGTGTGAACAGGCCTTTATGAGAACCTACGTGCCCACCTACTTGAAAAAAGGTACAGCTACTATATTTTCTCGACCCACAAATGTGTTACTATGGCACACATATTTTATTAAGGAAGAGGTGAGAAATGTGCTGGAGCTCAATAATTTGTGGCCAGCTAATTATCTCCCTGACTCCCAGATGACGCACCATACTGCTCAAACCAAGAAATTTAGCTTCAAGAATTAAACTTAATTTTTTTTTTAAGAATTTTAGCAATCTAGTTTGATACTTTCGGTTAAATGTTGTCATTTAGATTAACCATTTTCTGGCATAAGTGATTCCAGATTATATATAGCAATTACAACTATGTTTCTAATTGTTTTGTGACGCAACCCTCATGACCTTCAGTTTGGAGTAGAAGCAAGGGGGCAAGGGTTGCCTTCCGTGACGGTTGGCATATGGACGCGCTTCTAAAAGATTTCGGCGATGAATACGTTGTCTGCCCGTTGTGGTTAAATATTACAAAATAAAAATGAAACACGTCGAAGACACAAATTGTTAGTAACTTTTTTTTTTTTGCGGTTGAATTTCATCAACATGAGACATTAAACCCTTTTTTGTTTGTTTTGTGAATGACTTGTAACTTGGAAGACTGCATAAATCACGAGATAGCTATTTGGCCTTGTTGACTGAGAAAATTCAGTGTTCGTATACTAAAGGGACTAGGGTGCAACAAACAAACCCTCGTCGCGTGACACAGTAATACCCTAGATTGCACGGGCACCGTTAACCGCAATTAAGTGTGTCCTCAGTCACAATTAGCTGAGGTTAAGGGTAACCGTGGAAGTAATGTATAACTATTGAGCAGTTAAAATAGGCTCTGAAACACGCATTGTCCCGTGCGCAATGGGTTCATGAGGGGTGCAACGAATAGTGGTCGCCCAATTGTTTTTTTTTTTTTTGTCGACCGGTACAGCACACACACCGAGAAAAAGATGAAGATTCACACAACTGTTTCTTCATTCATGTAAGACAGAGGCGTCACTTGGCAATACTCAGTAACGATGGTACAGACATGACAGTGGCGTTATTGTTTTCCGTGTATGATTTACTTCGCGATAAATATTTCTTCAATTATCATTAAAAATGTACTAAAAGAGTCTTCTGAAACTGAGGTTATACGAAACCTTCTATGATCCGTCTCATCTTATGATGGACTAATGCCCGATGGTACAGGTCGCGGGGTCCAATGACGAGACTGTTAGAAACCCCGTGGTATATTTGCTCCGTCGTAAATATCAGTGCGCTAAGACGCGTCACGCGGACGCGAGTTTTTCGTTTGCTTATCGAGACCTTGCGGCGGCTCCGTCTGTTTACTACTATTGAATACTACTGAAGGAATTAAATACCGTCTGAAGGTGGTGTGGCGAAGAGAATGCGGGATCAAAACCACTGGCCATTAAGAAATGATGATGAGTTGACTCGAGTGTTCGACATGGGAGCGGGACCCCATGCGGAAGGGAGATACGGGTCCGAATACGTACTCAAACACTGATCTCTATTGTAGTAGGCTGGATCGCGGACCGGGGCCTTCGCAGCTTGGGCCGAGTGTCGCCACCGGCGGCCATTGATTGACACCAGCCAATGCATGAGACTCTATGGGAAGAACGAGAAAAAGTGCCGTTTCCCCCGTTTCTGAGCTGTTGTCGGCACTGAAACTTTTTGAATGCTTTTCGATAAGCCCGTCAAATAGCTTGCGTACAAACATTAAAACTGACAGCCTTCGCAGTTCTTATAAATAAATATTTTGTGGTCGAGAGTGACTCCGCTGTAGTGCAGCTCAATGAGGTGAGAGTTACCTAGAGTTACCGCGGAGTCGATGGCGGTTTCGTTGCGTTGGGTTTAGCAGACGAAAAACTCGAAGGCTTTGCTACGCGGAATTCGCTCACTCCCGGAGAGCCGCTGTCGAGAGGTTACTTCTTTGTCATTCATCAACTTCTGGGCTTTCCCGAGGACGGCCTCATTGACGGCAAATTCCTTTGTGTACTCCACAACGAGAGCAAGCTTGCCAGCTCAGATTTTTTTTTAATCGGCGTTCGGACGTTGGACAAATACCAATTCGATCTCCATACAAACGACACAAGGATCACAGCACGCCACAAAATACTCGCCCCCGAGCACAGCCTACAAGCTTCAATATTCTTACTTTTGTGCGTTTCTCCCATAGACTTGCGTGTGTTGCCTGGTGTCAAGCAATGGCCACCGGTGGTGACACCGACGGGCTCCCGATCCGCGATCCAGCCTACTACAATAGAGATCAGTGTACACAAAGATCTAATTGGATTGGATTGTTATGGCTAAGGCGAAACCACTTTATATCAGTGTTGCCTGCGAGCCCTCCTACGTCTCTAAACAGTTGACATGTTTACGAAATATGGCATGAATGTTTATGAAACTAAATACCATGTTCCTTTACTTCGCCCCCCCCCCCCTCCAAAAAAAAAAAATGGCGCGCTATCACAAAAGAAAAACTATATGAGTAACATCACCGTACTCTGCGTATCGGAATTTCTCTCGCGCACTATTTTGCATTGCGGATGCAAGCTTTTCTTGGATAGTGCTCCGCCCGCCAGCCATCAGGCCCTAGTCCATTGTACGGTGAGACGGAGTATACATATTAATATATATAAAGCACAACAAAAATTGGAAACCATTATTAGTTTATTTGACTGATGATGGTTGATTTGACTGTCTTGGAGTTTTAATCTTAACTGAAATAAACGTCGACGCACTTACCTCCTTGTTGTTCACTCAATGTTCCCGCTCATTTTCTCTGTGCAGAGTAGGGTGACGCGGAGGAGGAATACTTATGCTTATTAAGACTGATTGGCTTTCCGAGCAAGTGGCTGCGTCCTGCGATCATGCTGAAGCGCTCGTTGTCCCCATCTACAACAAAATTGGTTCCTTCGTGATATGCTCGGTTTACAGGCCACCCGGCTCGAACCTTCCTTTATTCTATGATGAAAAGCTTCAGCTACTAAACACATTTAACAACAATGGTCAGCTCGTAATTGCTGGTGATTTTAGATGAACGTAATCAAGTATGGGATGGCGGACCACCTGAGTTTTCTATAGGGATTACGTATCGAAATTCTCATATCGAATTATACAAGGTAAGAGCGGCTGGGAAACCGAATTTCAAGTACATGCATCCATCAAATGGGTGTGAGACTGTACGAGCTTGAAATGGCGTCAGGGGTTATATAAAGCAAAAAGTGGCAGATCATTATCTAATATTCCATCTTTTGTCCGGGGGCTTCTTAAAAGACGAACCAGAAAGTAATTACAAATTAATCTTAGACAATAAAACATTTTATATATTAATTGCTGAATAGGACTGGAACACTCTAGTCTCGTTCAATCGTATCCCGGCTTACCCAAGAATGACTGAGATTTGGGGAAATATCTATAAGAATTGAGGGAGAAGAATTAGGTTGAAACAAAGGAAAAGCGAGAATCTAAGCATAGCCGTAGACATTATGGAGCTCTGCCACGCATAGGATAAACTCTGGCAAGGATGTAAAGCAGTGGTTCTTAAATGGGGGTCCGCGAAGCCCAGCCTCGTCAGTCAAGCCCGGAAATAAGAGTTGTCTTTTCTCAGATTGAGAGAAACGTTACGATCTTCGGGTGAGGTTTCTCTTGTATATGTCAATAAATTAAGTCTACTTTACAGTAGCCCTAAGTTATATCCATTTATTAAATCATTATAATAATTAGCCTATATTTTTCCCCTCACCACGAACGGGGTCCTCCATCATCTCCGCTCATCCACAAGGGGTCTGCGAAAGGTCAATGGCTGAGAACTACTGATTTGTAAAACTACCCCCCCCCCCCCAAAAAAAAAGAAAAAAAAAGAAAGAAAATATAGAATTCTGAAAGAAAACAAAAATTGAAGTTTCGTAACCGAGTAACAGCAAAATAAGACTGTGCAAGGAAAACGCAATTATGTCGTACGTTTACAGCGTCATCAAAGAAACCCCCAAAAGACTTGAGATGTTGTGCAAACACTCGTCGGTGGTAAAAGCTAGGAAAACATTGATTACACAGTACGCACTACAAAAAGCGTTAGGAGATTCTGATGTAAAGCGGATATGTGGCCAGTTCAATATTACGTCCATATGAAGTGTTGAGGCACTTCAGACCCCGGGAAGCGGCTACCGTGGGTCTTCAGTCAGCCATACAATAAGATGCTGCAACTCAGTGTACTTACCACAGATGACAAACGATGATTTAAAAACAGTTATCAAAAGTATGTCAGTGGCCAAACTTCCCGGGAATGAAAGGATATACGCTTAATGGGTACTGACAGGGTGTTTAAACTCGCCAAGATGTTTATTTGGGCATGTCCCTTACAAAAATCTGTAGTTACATTCTTTTGAATTTCTGTTGAAAATGTTCTGGTATTGTATTGAATTTCTTTTTAAACTTTTTTGATGTTCTTTAGACTTTATTTTGACAACTTGACAACAAAAATTTTGACATACATTTTTTAGAATTCCTTTTTACATAAATCTTGTTGAATTCCTTTTGACGGAACCGCAGATTGTCCTTTAAGAAAAAAAAGACACTCAATTTTTTAAATATATATTTTGAGATTTGTTAGGAAATAGTGTCCCTTTGGTACATGCGCATCCCACAAATAAATATCGGAAACAAAAACAAACACCATGAAACATTGAACACCAGAATCACGGTCCCGTTAACTTCTCCAGAGCCTTATGTAGCCTACATATTGAAGGTAATCATTTGGCCGGTGACCACCTCAGCAGTTACTAAGGTTCCAAGTGTCCGATCTCCTTCTCGAAAGACTGTCAAAGGGAAGACAGTGTTTCGAAATTCGTGGACTCTATCTCTTACTAAAAAGCATTGGTACAACTAATAATAATTCCGCGTAGTCGCTGAAACAACATCCACAGAAACGCCTCCTAGAACAAATGTTATCGCTTCTCTGTACAGCACCACTCAGGGCGAAGCCAGTCAAGGCGGTTGCTCCACTTTAAAATAGTTATTTTGCTGTACTTTACTAGTTGACTAGTTGAATAGGGTCAATAAAGTCACGATAGTCACTTACAAAGTGAGAACGGCAGTGCGTGTTTTTCGACCGCCTGGCTTCCAGCACGCGCCCCATGCCTTCCGTCGTGCTTTGACTGCGCGCTCGAGCTCGAGGGGCGCGAGACGTCGAAGCGCTGTCAATGATAGAAGGCTCGCGCTGGAGGCAGGCGAACTGAAGGTCCTCCCTGCGGCTCTCAACTTGTCAGAGACCATTGAGAAACTTAGTGACTTTTGACATTTAGTCAAGATGTACCATGTTCAATAAAAAGTCAACAGAAAGTCTGTAGCGTTTCTACTGACACTGGCTACAGAAAGTCAACTGAATTTTTTTAACACAAAATAAACAGAACGTCTGCAGTATTTCTGATTACACATTCAACAGGAAGTCAGCAGAAAAAGATCAACGTAGAGTTAATAGAAAGTCAACAGCTTTTCTTTTGACTCAGGCAGAAGAAAATCATCAAAAAAGTTTCAACACAAAATCGACAAACTTTCTGTTGACCATGTCAGCAGGAAGTCAAAGTCAAAAGAAAGTAATCAGAGTGAACAAGTCAATACATTTTCAATAAAAAGGAAAAACAAATTTTTTATAAGTCTTTGTAGAACCATATATCCATCGCCGTCAGGCTGGACCCCGCACACAACCGCAGACCATATAAAATAAAAAAACAATTCTCTTTTTATAAATTAATATAAAGAAATAATGTCAATAAGTTTTCTTTTTTTATTAGAAAATAACCTACAAAAAAACGTCGTTAGAACTTTTTAATTTTTTTATAAATAAGTCTACAAAACAAAATCTAGTTTTTCCTTTTGAATTTTTTTAGAAAATAACCTACAGAAAAAAGTCATTAAAACTTATTTTTTTAATTTTTTTATAAATAAGTCTACAAAAAATGCAGTATTTTTCTTTTGAAAGTTTTTTGACAATAATCAAAACAAAGTGCGTTTAAAAAGGAATTCAGTAGGATACCGCGAAGTCAATAAGAAGTCTAAAAAAATTAAAAAGAATGTTGAGACCTGTTTTTGTAAGGGGTCATATGAGAGCCAACTACCGGTTTGAGTCGCGCTCACTCTCCTTTCCGTGGTCTGGCTTCTAAAATGCTGCAAATACGTTGATTGGGGGAAAAAAAGTATCACAGCCAGGTGACTTCCGCCCAACTCTCTCCTCCTCTACAGTTCCTCTTCCTCCACAGTCCAGCTTCGGTTTCGGTTTGGAGCAGTTGCGTTTTTTGTACTTTATTAAATATATATATATGCGACGCTGTAGAAAAATACTGACTGGATAGTTTTCTGACACCACATAGTCTTCTGACATGAATCGCTGAACAAAAAAAAAAAAACAACACATTTATGGGGGGTGTCAGTCGTGGTCTGTCTATTACGTCTTCCCGTCTCAAAGTGCATTTATCGCTGCATTCGCGTCAATAAACTCAGCTGCGTTTGAAAACTTGTGTTGTCCTGTCCGTTTTTTTTTTATTTCCCATTTTCTCGGGGCTCTCAACTAAGCTCGCCTGCGCCTTATAAGTCATGACGAAACTAATTCCTGGAGAAGGGGAACAAGAAGGACAAAGGACAAACGGAAATATCCAAACACCGCTAAGTGACTAGTGCGCAACCGAAAAAATCCGCCTGGTCCAGGTATCGAACCCGGGACCTCTCCATTTCCAGTGAAGCGTTCTACCCACTGAGCTAACCAGGGGTTAGACGTAAGTAGGGCAAACAGGTTTTATCAGACTACTGACGTCCAACCCCTGGTTGGCTCAGTTGGTAGAGCGCTCCACTAGAAATGGAGGTGTCCCGGGTACGATACCCGGACCAGGCGGATTTTTTCGCCTGGTCCGGGAATCGAACTAAGTGACTGCAGGTGCGGTCGTGCACCGGTCACTTAGCTGTGCTTGGAGATTTGTGTTTGTCCTTTGTCCCTCTTGTTCCCTTCTCCAGAGATTAGTTTCGTCATTCTTGTCCAGCTCGCTTGCACCTTTGCATTTAATTGCATTATAATTACAACTCATTTCACTCAACATATACATTGAGCGCATAAACATACACGGCACAACAAACATCAATACAACAGCACACTAACCCGATAACTACTTCTGAGCTCTGCGTTTCCGCCTCTTATACTGGTCGTTTTAAAGGTTCGGATTTTCTCGGTGACCACGTAAGCAATAAATAATATTACCTTCATATTGATTTTTTGTTTCAGTAACGTCATACCTCTGAGAGTGTTTTGAACGACTCAGGGGTTGAATCTTATTGTAAGAAGTAAACGCCCATGCCGTAATTATTTGAAAGTTAATAAATCAAACCAATCTACTGCGGTTCCAAGCCACCTATTTGTTTCCCCGCACGGCACGTCGTAGCCAGCATTTCTATTGTAGTATATGTTTTTTTTCTATTTGTGCTGTTCTCGTTCGGCTGCAATTGTCGTCTTGAATTAATCTGTGTAGAGGGGGTATTCAGGTCAAGAAGTGAAGCTTCTCGGGCAGAGAAATCGCTTTTCGACCAACTTGAATGCAGTTAAAGCCGCGACTTGCGGCAGGTGTTAAGCGTACGGAGCTACGCCGTGGTGAGCACGAAAACGTCTAACGCTCATTGAAGCTCGCCACTTGGAGGGCAGTTTCTCCAAGAATCGTAGTATATTAAGTTAACAAAATAAATGATGGCCTTTTTTTTTTTTGACGATTTGATTTACCATTTTAATTTTAGTCCAAAATTTCAAACTCTACATATACTTACTTTCCGTCCTATTTCCACACTCTTCAGTCCTTTCTCCAGAGCGCAACCGCTCTCGGGGAAGAGACAACAGGTCATCGCAGACGACAGTCACATTGGCCACTGTACTATAGGGGCTAAGGTTCAGATTAGCGTTCCATCCGCACGTCAATGGATTGTACCGTAATCCCTCTAGTGGTCTTAAACTCTTTAACGTAAAGCGGTATATCAACCTGCAACACCCCGCCCGCTCCGATCACGGCCCGACCAGTTTACGTCATTTCATCTTGTTGTTCACCACTGATACGTGAACACACGGTCACATCGGCGATAATTTCAGTCTTTAGTTTAGGACGCACGACACTGCCATCGCGATGTTGCCACTATGTTAGTGACACGCAGAAATACAGAACCACGTTGATTGCCGGTTGGCACTCGGCATCGGAAAACAGAACCGAACTCGGCAAAGGCACCCAGGCACCCGGCAGCCAAACCTGCCTGTCTTAGGCTCAGTTTCCGCGGTTTCCGTAAGTCAACGTCGAAATCAGGGATGTCGAGAACCGGTCAAGGTTCGAGTTCGACTAGGTTCGACTGCTATGCGCATGCGCGACAGGCGGGCCAGTTGGCTTCGGATTGGATGGTGATGGCTAAGGGATGAATTAAGGGCAGCACTGATTGGTTATTTCAGTTAATACAGTACAAAAAATAAGTTATTAATTTCTTCAGTAATTGGAATAGGTTTCTTTTAGTTACAACTGTTCATAAAATTAAAATAATCTTTTGCATAAAAAACAAAATTCTCCGAACCTAGACATGCTTGTATCAAGGTCTGGTCACACTGTCCACAAAGTCGAACCCACTTATCTCGATGACAATTGCTGAATCGCGCATCCCCGCTTCGCGAGTGCGGCCACCGGACGGCCATCGTGCATGGTAAATTTTTGTCGTTTTGCCAGCGTTTCGCTGCGGTTTTCTAGCGTGCTATAGACACGTTTTCTACTCGTTCGTCGTCATTTGCCGAAGAAGTTTTTTAAGACTCTGTGTACCATAGAGACTTGTTGTTGTGAACACGTGGAAAATTTTACGAAAGCGCAGTGTCGCCGCAAAAATGCATAACTCGTCGAAAGCAAGTTTCGCCGGTCTGGCGGCGTGTTCAAAGCTTCCTTGGCACGCCGAAGTGCCGCGTCTCTGTGCCTTCGCACGCTTGGATGCCGACCAAGAATCGGCGCCGTGTGGATGTGTTTTGCGAGTGCAATGTGCATCAAGCCGTACGTATTTAAAGGTACAACTCGTCGAAAGCAAGTGTCGCCGGTCTCGCGGCGTGATCAAAGCTTCCTTGGCACGCCGAGTGCTGCATCTTTATGCCTTCGCACTCGTGGATACCGATCAAGAATCGACGCCGCACCGAAGTTCTGAACGTGTGTCGCGCGTAGATGCCTTTAGATCATTTATATATACATATATATATTGCCGTGCGCGCAGCTTGCCAAGTAGGCAGCGCGCGCGTGGCCTAACGGTTATAGCGCCTGCCTCCCACGCGAAAAGCCAGGGTTCGATTCCTGGCCGCGGGACGCCTTTTTGTTGACATCTAATGTAATGTTCTGGTAAATTCGAGAACCGTGTTGCTTGTTCGAGTTAAGAAAGTTCTACACGCCGAACCTTCTACGCCGATTATTCCAGAAGCCCACGCGTGTACATAAGGGGCTTCACGTGGCGAGCCAAGTCAGTTTCGCCCCAGCGTTCGATCCCGCTGCTTCGCCGCCTTCGACGCCCGCGACGCTCTGCTGTTATCTTTTTTTTTTTTTTTTTTTCCTTTTACTTTTGGGCACAAGTTCGCCCCATGAAACGTTCAGTTTACTCAGTCACTCGCCGCTTCATCACTTGTCATTCGTGGCAATATATATACCGGGTGTTCATTTTTAATTCGAACAGATTTATTACAAAAAATCCGTAAAAGATGCACTAGTACGGTTTGTTCAAGTGAGTTATACGGCTAGGGGGACATTATGTGGGTGGCTAATCCTTGCGAGAAGTTGACTAATTACTTAAAATTTGTTAATTAACTTTTTAATTAATGAAAATAGACATATGGTTCCTATTAGAAATTTGCTCAGCGTCGTCGAAAACCCCCAAGTCAGTCATTTTCAGAAAGACTTTGAGCGCGTGAGAAGCGTAGTAGTGAACTGAAGTTACCGCTCGTGGAGCAGGTACAAAGCTAGAGGTTGCGATAAGGCGCCCGTGCGATTTTTCCGTCTCTTATCTAGCCCCAGCCTTGTACCTGCTCCACGAGTGGTAACTTTAGTGCACTACTACGCTTCTCACGCGCTCAAAGTCTTTCTGAAAATGACTGATTTAGGGGTTTTCGACGACGCCGAGCAAATTTCTAATTGGAACCATATGTCTATTTTCATTAATTAAAAAGTTAATTAACGAATTTTAAGTAATTAGCCAACTTCTCGCAAGGATTAGCCACCCACATAATGTCCCCATAGCCGTATAACTCACTTGAACAAACCGTACTAGTGCATCTTTTACGGAGTTTTTGTAATAAATCATTCCGAATTAAAAATGAACACCCGGTATATATTATATATATATCGGCCACTGAGTTCTGGATCGACCAGCTGTTCCGGTGAGTTGCTATCAATAAAGGGGGGGGGGGGGGGGAATCTGTTTGTGTTCTTACGCACTATTAACCATGGCTATGTTCCAAATCTACTCTAATGGATCACATGGGAGCACGAATAGAGCAAAGCTGTGGAGCAAGGAGGGTTTTCGAAGGCAAAAGTACAAGACGGCGAGAATGAAAATCTTTGAAGCGCGGCCCATATGGTCGCGTGCATTCTGTTGACAAATCACAATTAGGCGAGCCGCGCTGAAACGTCAAGATCAATTAAGTAGGTTGATAATGAGCCAGCACTGATCAGTGATGAGGAGCTGTTTTGCGCAGTATTCTGTAAATCGTCTAAGGACGAAAAAAAGACGTACCTTTCCCCCCTCTTCCGTCGCTACTGGACGCTGGAATAAGCTCGTGTCTGGACCACGAGTGGCGCAAGTATACAGTCGTCACAGTAAAGTAAGACGCTGATCCAGAGGCACAAACGGCTTCACGCACATTACACTCGCAAAACACATTCACACGGCGTCGATTCTTGGTCGGTATCCAAGCGTGCGAAGGCACAGAGACACGGCACTTCGGCGTGCCAAGGAAGCTTTGAACACGCCGCCAGACCGGCGAAACTTGCTTTCGACGAGTTATGCCTTTTTCCGGCGACACTGCGCTTTCGTAAAATTTTCCACATGTTCACAACGGCAAGTCTCAACGGTACACAGTCTTAAAAAACTTCTTAGGCGAATGACGACGAACGAGTAGAAAACGTGTCTATAGCACGCTGGAAAACCGCAGCGAAACGCTAGCAAAACGACAAAAAATATACCATGCACAATGGCCGTCCGGTGGCCGCACTCGCGCTGCTTCGAACAAGCGGGGAGTGGTCGAACCGGTCGAATTTGGTTAAAAGTTCGAAGGTTCGTCGAACCGGTTTGACCCAGTCCAACTCCGAAATTTAGACCTAAAATTCCGGTTCGACAAAAGTTCGCGACACCCCTAGTTGAAATGTTGTTCCGCAATCGGAGGCGGCAATCTTAGCCCAGTGTACTATCACGATCAATATGAGTGCGAACACCGCTCCGCGTGTCACGCGTAGAGTTCCTGTATAGGCTCCCTACGGGAGCCAGAGTTGCGCGTTTGATTCCACGTGCCGCGTGCCACCCTCGCCGCTATTCGCCGAGATCCGATCACGTGAGGAGCCGTATCAAGTGTCGTGCAGCAAAGTAGACGTTGCACGCGCCCCGGCGTACGTTCCCCGGCTTTTGAGCGCGCGAACGCGCGGCGCCGCTATTCGCCGAATTCAGTCAAGTGAGGAGCTGAATCCACATGCCATGCGTGAACGCGCAACTCTGGCTCCCGTAGGGAGCCTATACAGGAACTCTAGTCACGCGGTACTATCAGTGCCCCCTGTTGACTGCTCTTTGAAGTACACGTGCACCTTGGTTTCGAGATGTATCGTCTCTAGCAAACGCCACACCACTCTGTACTTCCGGGTCGTCTGCTAGTGAAACTGTTCTCCAATCACGAAGTGCATTTTTCGCTGGCAATCTCCGCCAGCAAAAATATTTGTATAAATATTTTTAGGGTCATCCTTTTGATTAGGAAGTTTTAGTAGATTATTCCCCGGACAAATGCGTTCGAGCTGCAAAGTAGTGCTCTACGCACAGCGACACTGAACTTTATGCTGTGTCATGTTGCTTTTACAGTGCTAAGGAACGAAGGATATCATTTAGAAGAATGGATATTTGGGCGAGTTGGTGGGAATTCATCATAGAAAGCAGCGCGAAAAAAACGAGGAGGACGTACCGTCTATTCCTTAACGTCATCGTCGTTTCTTTCGCGCTGCTTTTTATGATGAAAGGTATCACCCACGCACTCGCACCGCGGTAACGTCTTGCCTGTGCGAGTTAGTGGTCCTTTGCTATCGCAAAAGTCACGCGGAGTAAATAATAGACAGTCTTAGTTTATTTTAAATATAGTGCAAAAAAGACGGGACAAAAAGGGCGAAGCAGCACACAAGACTAGCGCTTCTTCGTCTTTTTTGTCCCGTCTTTTTTGCGATTTTTTTAATATGAATGTCAATAAGCAACTTGGCAGGCAGACCAAGCTTTTAGCAAGCTTAGTTGATTGTTTTGAAACCTCCGATAACAATATAAGGCATGCTTAAAGTCGTCGGGAAAGTATCGCTTATTATTATCGGAGTCAGGGGAATATTCTACTAAACCTTCCTAATCAAAAGAATGAACCTAAAAATGTTTATACAAGTTATTTTTGCTGGCGCACATTGCTAGCGAAAAATTCTCGTCATTGGTGAACAGTTTATCGGTTTGGCCGACCGTTTTTCGCAGCAGACGACCCGGAAGTGCAGAGTGGTGCGGCGATCGCTAAAGACGAAATGTCTCGAAACCAAGGTGCACGTGTACTGCAAAGAGCAGTCGACAGGGGGCACTGATAGTACCGCTGGTCACGCGGAGCGGTGTTCGCACTCATATTGATCGCGATAGTACGTAGCGCTGCTGGCGCTGCTCCGGAACATCGTTGTTTCAAGCGGCTTCGTGTGCTCGTTTGATAAAATTAGCGGTAAAAACGTCAATGCAACCGAAATGTTCTGCACGCTTGGACTAAGAGACGGAATTACGGGTGACTTTCGCTGCCGCTGATGCTCAATCAACTCAACAATATTTATTAAACAACGTGCGCGACGTGCTAGAAAAAACAAAACCGAAAGAAAATGAGGCGGGAGGGCGGAATCTTTCTCCCGTCTGCCTGGAGAAGGAGAAAAAAGTCTCCTTCTTCCTTTCTTCTCTTGTCCACTTGGGGGCGCGTTAGTATAAGGGAAGAAGACGCGCCGTTGGTACCTTTTTTCTCCTTTTTTTTTCTTGAGTGCAGGACGTCACAACTGCGAATCCATCGAATCAATACTCATCCCGAAACCTTTCGATGAAACAGCTACCGTGATCATTTGAGTATCACGCACCCAGAAGAGAGTGCGACATATCCAACGCTCTGCCACGTTCGGACACGTCGAATAGCCACAGACCAGGAGGGACCAGATGCTGCGTCTTATCGGGCCGAGACGGTGCTCCACCCTTGGGCCGTATCGTCCCACATCGCTGTCGAGAGGCGGCAGAAGAGACAACGCGCGCGGCGAACGGCGTCGTCGTCGACGACGCCGACGGGGAGGGCCGAAACCACCTAGAATAAAAGTCCCGATCCTTTCCCTTTAATACGTCACCACAAGTGGATTTACGCAGCGCCGTCTAAATTGCGTCCGTCAGCATCGCCGCCGGCGCGTCTTTTTGCAGCGTCGCACAACGAGCGCGACGCTGTACGCAGCGTCGCAAAGACGGACCCGTCTCTCGCTTTGCCGCCACTCTCGTCGAGGTCCAGCGTGTTTGCCGCTTGGGCGGGTCGGGGAGTCCACTAGTGATGACGTCACGCGCAAGCCTTATCTTTTTTGCGGCATTGGGAGGGCACGTTGACGACGGAGCGGCCGGGATCCGACTGCCGGGTTTCCGGCGAGCGGAGACCGCAGCGGCCGCGTCGCCCCTCGCATTCAAATGAGCCCATTCAAGGGGAAGCCGCGCCGGCGTGCACCGCGATGGATCGTGCGGCCCGGTGCAGGGGCGTCGTCGTCGTCGGGCCATTCGCGAGACCCTTTCTTTGTGGACGCGTTTCACGCCGGAGAAATGGGACAAAAGCCCGAGACGAAGCTTTCTTGGAAACAAAGAGACGATATTAGCGCGCAATTTCCGAGTAAGATTATGGCTGCGGCCGGGACGGGGGAGGGAGAGAGAGAGAGAGCTGGGTGCACAATTATTTCTTCTGTTTTCTTCTCCTATTGGGAAGTTTGAGCCGATTGTGTTTCAGGAAAACGATGCATGTTGGCAGGAACTCACGCTCAGATCTCGTGACGTGTCTTGAAGCGCGTTAAGAGCCACACTGCTCGTATACATCCTACTAGAGACATGGTCTTTGCTGCAGACACGATGACAAAATCAACTGAGGACACGCCTCAAGCAATTTCGAAGCACGTTTACTTTATACATATGTATGCTTCGAACCAAATTTTCCTGCGTAAGTGGGTGGAGCCCGTAGGTATACATGCTCCGAAATTTCTCGCTTCGCTAGAGGAGTTACAAATTTGGCACAAACACAAGGAAGTCCTTCGATGGAGCGTTCGTACTAGCTCTGTGTCGAGCGAGCTGTACATCTTCTTACTGTGCACGTCAGCCAGTTGCAGGTTAACTCGGGGCAAGTTAGCCCGCTCACTGATTTCCGTTTGTCTTTTTATTTATATAAAGTGAATACGAATGGCCAAACACGCGTCCGCATAAATCCTTGACAACGAGTTCACTGCCATTTGGATCCCAGTAACGTGTACCACATTGTGTGACGTCACAGGGTGATCACACCGGGTGTGACAAGAAATGCCTTCACCCTGTTACGAGCAGTGGAAGGAGAGAACCTCGAGGCCCTCGGTAAGCCACGAGCAGATTGAAAATAGAACAACATTTTGTGAGACGCGATGCATAACGCCACGAGCGCAGCAAGGCTGCGAGATATATAACCTCCTCACGTTACCACCCGCTGGTATATATACATCAAAACTAAGGTCACGGGATTGAAACAAAAAAGGCCAAAAGCGGACGCAGAAATGGATGAAATCTGGGCCAAGCGGTGGGCGAAGAGACTGGCCGCGGCATTCGTAAGCGGAGGAGGTGACGAGACAAAAGAATCGACATGAATAAGGGATGAGGATAACGCGAAAGATGATCGATGAAATGAATACGTTCACACGATTACCGGCCGCTTAAATAGGCAAATGGCACGGAGGCGCGTTCCCGCTGAAACTTGTCATCCTTCGGAGGAGAAATCGTAGAACGGGATCTGTTGTGCGTGAAGTTCGTCCCAGGCTAAACAGAGTCCTCGGGGTCGTGACGACAACTAGGTAACGGTTAAATCACTCTTAGGTCTTGAGCGATTGGGATGTTCGTGTGCAGGAAGAAAGCTGGGGACGACGGGAAGGATAAACAACACTGAACGGATAAAACATCTCCAGTGATTGCCTAACACATGAAAACATGCAGACTTCCGTCCGTATGAACCTCTGTTCTTCTTTAGTATACCTACCGGTATGCACAAATAAACGGAACGCAAAAGAACAACGGCTAGTAGAGAAATACAGGACAGGGGCTTCTCCTGTCAGGCTCATTCTACCTGCTTGTCTTTTTGCGCTGTGTCTATTCCAATACCTATACTGTTTTGGTGCAATCTTTCACTCTAACCAGTTTTCTGGGGATGCAGGGAGAGCAGTCCGGTTGGAAGGCTACAGCCCCGTGGCTCAAGGGTCAAGGTTCTATACCTTACAGCTGGAACCATAAAGAAAAACCTATAGATTCACGAGTGAGTTAACGTTTTTACAGTCAATCGGTTGCTCAAGGACACTTTCATTTTCGGAACTGAAACCTAACATCCTCTGATCACAACTTTCATATCCGTTCATCGACAGGAGTGTTATCCGCACCAGTTTTATCGCCGATCGCACAATGTATTTAATAATAGGACATCATGTTGTTAACTTCCTTTAAAGGGATACTACAACGAAATTTCGGCGCTTATTTATTGGTCTATACGTGTTCAAAGGAGCAGTATCACATCGGACACATTAATATCATCTTAAAAAAGACGCGAGAAAGAATTTTAAAACAAATTGAACGATTAGCAAAAAGCACCTATTGGATATCACTAAAGCCTCGTTTGTAATGCCCGTCTAGGAACCTTGACAGGTACAGTGACAATAACTGTTTCGCCTAGAACTATACATGCTTTGAACCTGACGTCATCCCGAGAGCTCTACGGCCAGCACAAGAGAAGAGGGGAGAGAGGAACTCCCCACTCAACGAGATTCTTTTGTGTGTGTCCGACTTTGCTATTCTCCCTCTACAAGATTATAGACTGATTAACCCGTCACTCAAAATTCACGCAAAATCAGCTTTGCGGTTAGTTGCGGTGACCCGATCACTGGCGTGCTTCGACCGCTTCAGTGGCTGGAATGGCTAGGGCATCCTGACGACGTCAGCCTCGCCGCAGCTTTGCTAATCCCGAGACAAACTACGTCACGATTGCGGCGGATGGGACGAGCTCTCCTTGCTGGCCAGTGGGCCGTTTACAACGTAAAGTACCGCCATCCGGCTCAAAATACATACGTGCGATTGTCATTTGCGGATATTGTGGATCATATTGAGCCTATTGATGAACACGACAGGTATATTTTAAATTTCGTTGAAGTATCCCTTTAAAGTCCAATTACTTCAGCATCTCGGATGAGTGAACTGGCTATTTATTTATTTATTTGCGGACTACACAAGTTTTAATGCGCTAAAACAAATCGCTAAAGCGGAAATATACATCCAGAAAGCTTGAGAGTTGTAAATGTAGTTTTTTTACTGCCCCTTTTTTATAAAAAAAAAAAAAATACCCGACACTATTGGTGGGCCAGACATGGTCTAACGGTATGATAAGCTGTTGAACATCTACTGACTTTGTTATTGTGTCCTTATGTTGTTATTTCAGGGTTTGATTTTTGCTCCAAGGCCCGAGACATACTGACGACAACAGCATGTCCTCGCACGGTGTCCAACCACACACAGCTTCCGTGGAAAAATAGAAAAAGAAAAGGAGTGAGCGAAGTCGGCGGATGGCGGATATTATTTTATCGAAATCCAGCGGGAATCGCCGCCCCCCTGCGAGTTAGCGATGCCGACAGCAGCAGTCCTTCGGGAGGATTCATTTCTCGGAAAACTCCCGCAGTCGCCGCCGCCGCCGCGCAACAGGTTGCCGCTCGCTGTGCGCGCCGCCGCCGAGTTCTTATCTCGGGCGGGCGGACATGTCAGCTTGCCGGACCCCGCGCAGCCACCGCGGGGCTTGGCGGCGGTGGCAGGCCGCGACGGCGACGGCGCTTTTTTAGAGGATATGCCTTTGCGAGGTAGCGAGCGAACCTCGGCAGCACCTTGAATCCTGCCCTTGAGGCGGATACGTGCTCCCCGAGATCACCAAGGTCGGCCCCAGCTTTAGGAGACACAGATTAATGGTACTTGGCAGAAGGCCCACACGGACCGACCGACTAGTGTCGGGGAGTGAGTGTGCGCGTGTGTGTCCTTCTCGGCGCTGCAGCGAGTCGTCGCTGTCCCCGGCAGACGATGAAAAGCCGACTGGTCACTCGGTTTTCCATTTCAGCGTGTGGGCGCACCGGGGAACGATTCTTCGCTCTGCTTGTTCTTACCATGGGCAGGGCACTTCCTCCTGCGGGCTCTGCCAATACCACGTAGAAGACAAGGCCGGAGTCTTCACCCCCCAAACGTCATCACTTGTGAATCCACGCAGCGTCGCCGCCTGCGCGTCTTGCAGCGTCTGAGAATGAGCGCAGCGCGAGCACACGGCGTCGCCACTAGCAATGACGTAGGGGCGGGAGCCTCGTCCCCTGCGTGGTATTGGCTCTGCTGGCAGGTCTTCGGTCATACGCCTTGGCGCGCGAGCGCGCGCGTATGTGCACGCGGTCGTAGGCTTCTCTGGACAATAATAATTCGTTTCTCGGCTTTCCGATGGAGCTGCCGGGTTGGGAAAGCAAGGGGGGGGGGGGGGGGGGGGGGGGGAGGGGAGTGGTGTTGCATCAGCGGCAAGAGGAGATGGAAAAGCTGCGCCCAAGAGGGCGACGGCTCTCAGGTTGAATCCGCTCGAACGATCCGTTTGAAGGTTCTTTTGGGGTTTGTTACGCTTTGTTGGGGAGGCCGCGGCGTAACGAACTGCACCCTGTTTTCCTCATTACAAGGCGTGTTTCGGGGAATACCGATACAATGACATCATTACACCGTGTAGATCAAAGACGCCACACGTCCAAACATTTCCTCCGTTGCGTTTTTTTCTAGTTTATTTTTAGCATTTTTGCGACATCTCCTGGATAACGAGGTCGTAGTCCTGGATTTTATACGTCGCCCGACAGAAGTTAGAGCGGGGCATATATTGAGCACGAGCGCCGCGTCAGCGTTTGGCTGAAGCTTCGTGTTCTCTCTGATTGGACACGAGTCCCAGCCGAACACTGACGTCACAATCGTGCCCAATCGCTGCCCTGCGCTTGCTTCCGGTAGGTGACGTAGAAATTCCGGCACTACGGTCAGTCTTACCTATATTATGTGTTGGTTTTGCGTCACAGAGGTAAGATTAGATTTGCCATATTCAATTATGTGCACTATTTATTACACTTTCTTATATGATGTAGATTGGCAGAACATTGAGCAGATTAAACAGGGTGGTCATTTTTAATTCGAACAGATGGATTTAAAGCAAAACAAAAACAAAAGTCGTGAATGGTACAATAATGCGGGATGTGCAGGTGAGTTATACGGCCAGGGGGACATGATATGGGGGGCTAGTTTTTACTATACGTCAAATAAGTAACTATATTTTGTTAGCTAGATTTTTAATGATTGAATATAAACATATGGTTCCCGTGAGAAACTTGCTGAGCGACATCTAAAACCACTAAATCAGTCGATTTTAAGGAGATCATACGCATCTTCGCACCAATAGCCTTGTGCCTCTTGCACGAGCGGCACGACTTTAGTGCATCACCGCGCATCCCACGTAATTCAAATCTACATAAAAGATTGATTTAGTTGTTTTAGATGACGCTGAGCACGTTTCTCATTGGAACCATATCTTAGTTTTCAATATATGTGACATATCTTAGTTAACTATTCGATTTATTCTAATAATTATCCCCCTATATTATTCCCCTCTTACTGTAAAACTGACCTGCTGAAACTGCATTATTGTACCTTTCAGGGTTTTTTTTTATCGATATGTTTGAATTAAAATTAAACACCCTGCATATAGGCCCGACACAACTCACAAGGTACAACCACCTGCAAGATTGCTCTAGTTAGATTTTAAAAACTTCTAAATAGACTGACGTCAAAAAAGAAATAATTAAGCCATTTATTGAAAGTAGTATAATATGAGATTCACCACATCTATGCGAGGCTTATTTGACCTGCAGTTGAATTGCTGTTTCGAACAAAGGTGAAAACTGTGACAAAACAAAACGCAGTTTTTGTTTGTCATCCACTATCATGGGGCTGGCTACTAAGCTTTCATATCGTCACCAATATTGTATATTAAAGCACATCGTCACTTTGTTCGTGTTCCCACTTGTATTAAAGTGGTAATATTTTTTAAAGCTCGATAGCTATAGTGCGATCCTGGAAATAAAGATAATTGCATTTTAACACTCACATAAAATCCGTACAGCGTAAATATATCAACTTTACATCATATTTATTCTCCTATAACAGGTTCGAAAGCAGAGTAATTGAGAATTTTACCGTCCTGTTGGAAGGCTGTTTGTCCTTTCCTATCACAACAAACTTTGTGTCCACACCCGGCTGAGAAGAATCCGAAATTATGTTAGATGACATTCTCAGCTCTAAACTCAAATAACTCCCCCAAAAAAAAAAAATCAAGCACCAGCAGGTGCCTTTTTTTGGTGCAGGTTTCCTGCCCAGGTGCACTGCCCAGCAAAACCTTTTAGGTATAAATACCTTAACAACAGCAGGTAGGAAGGGAGCGCCGCGTCGTTCCCAGCAATGGCCGGCATAACCTTCGCCAGCAGGACCCAAGAACAAAAGCCAGTCGAGGCGGCATCCTTTGAGCGACACGACTCGGGGGATATACGCTGCCGACAGATGAAGCCGCAGCTCACCGGCTGACATGATCTGAGTACCAAAGAGGCCGGTCCACCCCTCTCTTCCAAGCTCGGCCGCATCAGCGCCATACAGTGAGCGGGCCAACGCGGCGACCGCCTAAAGCACGGACGCCAGCGTCGTCCTGCCGCCGGTGTCCAGTCGGAAATATGCGTTTCTCGAGACGAGTCCGTTTCTGCCGCTGCATGCCGCATGCGACTCGGTCGTCCAGGGCCATATATTAGGGGACACACCTGCGAGGGAGCCCTCCGCTTCGTGTTCAGACTCCAAGTTGCCGCTAACGTCGGGAATCCGAGGGCTGCAAGGGTGTGTTCGGCACGGCAACTCGGCGGCAGCGGCTGTCGCTGACAAGGTGGCTTTGTCGGTTCTTCCCTACAGACTCAGGGCAAAATATTTTTCTCCTTCGCAATTTTTTTTTTTTTTAGTTAACTGGAATTGCCTGCATTCCGATTTCAGCCGCTGATAGAGTGCAGAATTATGTTCGCTCGGGCCCGTAGGGTTCTCGGTGAAAGTTCTTCTGGTCGCCGAAACTGCAGAACGGAGTCGGCGCCTTTCTTGAACCGGATGTCCACACGTCACGTGGGTTCCTTCTGCGTGTGTGTATGTGTGTGTGTGTGTTTCTGTTTTCTTTGTGTTTTTGTTTTTTATTATTCGCATGGTGTCTGTTGAAGTTACAGTGCCGCTAGAGGTTAAGCTGGGATTCTTTTAGATTCTATAGAAAGCCCTGCTTTTTTATGATGCAAGCTGGACAAAATAATATATATATAAATAAAGTATTTTATATTTTAAGTTACTTTAAATGAGAATGACTTGAAAGGAGTAGCAGCTCTTTACTGTATCACGCCACTAGAAAAAATGCATACCTTCAACATTAGTACCTTTTCAATCCGCGAATCACATCAAGATCCTTGATAAGTGCCGTAGGTTCGGAACCCAAAGAGCAAAGGACCTATGCAGGTACATTCAGGTTGGACGCATGACATGGATATTATCTTATAATAGGGGTCTACCAAGGTCCCAATCATTCCATGCTTACAGAGAAAAATACACCCTGTGGAATAGTAATACTGGTGCTAAAATATGAGGAATGGCCGACAATTCGTTCGGAGCCCAGAAATACAAAGAATTTGTAGCGACCGACACATTACAAATTTGGCGTTTCATGCAAAACAAAATTCGGAGCGCAAGTTCGTCTGCTTCTTTTGCATGGGTTATGTAATGTCAGAACGCCGAGCTCTGATTGGTTCTGAATGAAGGATAGTGGGTAGACCTCAAAGCAGCTTGCTTTGTGGTATACCCACTATCCTTCGATCAGAGCCAATCAGAGCTCGACGTCTTTCTGACGTCACCGCAATTCCTGCGCAAGAATCAGACTACTTGATCCCCGCATAAAGTGGTTGAGACACCAGACGCTAGCCTCGGAGACCAGACGCTAGCCTCGGCATGCGGTTTAGAGGAGCTCCTTATAGCGAACGCCGTTTTACCAACCCCCGTTTATCGAATTCCTTTGTAGACCAAGTGACCCACACATGTTTACAAACAGACCGGAGCGCCTCTAGCGAACGCCACCGGCGCCGCGCATGCGCGGTGGAGTGTGGCCAAGAAGCTCGCCGTCGTCCATAAACAAACCATTAGAACGCGATGTTGTCGCCGTCGGTGTTAGTCCCCGTGCTCTTTTTCGCGTTGGAATTGTTGACTCCACATCTTCTTGGCAATGTCTGACTACTTTAGCGGCCTCAGCGAAATTAACGAGTCTCGTTGCACCGCAGAACTTTGTGTGAATAGTGTAACATGCGGCGATTCATTCCGCGTGGACGCCGCAGAATGGACGATAAAACCCGATTCACATGTTCAGGTTCTGCTCGCTATTTTCAGTCATGACGTCGCTCGGGCTGCAAAAGCCTGAACCGTAACTGAGATGTCGACGGCGATACTGAAAATCGCAAGCAGAATCGGGCCAAGTGAATCAGGCATCACATGCTCGGTGATGGTCACTGCTATAAAAATGATCAACATTTCAGTGTATATACTGTTTACGCAGAGCATACCTACCCCAACCAACCCTAAAACTTAAAAGTCGTTTGAGGCCTGCACATACTTCTTATCGAAATTACCGGGTCAACGTTAGGTGTACGGACCGCTGTCGTTTGAACGAGCAGAGAACAGTTCGAACGATCAGGCTGCCGTTTGAACTTGGAAGACACACCGAACGTAGTCCGCAGGCGGTCCGTACAACTTGGCGGTTTTTTCGAGTTCATGTTGGAACAAAATGAATAAATCTGACGACCAGAAGTATCCGTGAATTCAATCAAAAGTGCTTCTAACACAAGCAATTGATCCGACGGCGTCTGGTTTTCCTTCTTCACGGCACCTATCCACGTTATCGGACGAACCGAGCAGGCAGAAAACACGTGAAAACTGACCTTCAAAGCTTTCCGACTTTTTTCGTACAACCCCAGTCGCGGAGTTTTGAAGAGAAGGAAGGGTTTTGTCCGGTGCCTTCCAAAACAACACAAGAATGCACGCCCCGCATGGTAAATTCTGGTGACTTCCACCCACAGCCCCAGACTGAAACTGCGCCCGACGCGCTACCGCCGCGCCGTGACGTAACAAAGCTGAGTTCGTGCATATACTTTAAGAAATTCCTGCGCATCTACTTATCCGCAAAACACTCGAAGAGCCAATCTCTGCGATCTACGAAATCAGCTCAGCAAATGATGAGGCGGAACATCTGTTTAGACCTCAAAATTAAGTCAGCGCTGTGAAATAATACGCAATGCAAGCATAACACTTTGCACTGCGTAATGCCACAACGCAGACTTCATTTTTAGGTCTAAACCGATGTTCCGCCTCATCATTCGCTGAGCTGATTTCCTAGATTGAAATAATTGGCTCTAAGCGTTTTGCGGGTAGGTAGACGCGGAGCTATTTCTTAGAGTGTAGAGAAAACCAGGTGTGCCAGATGGGTTGACATTTTTCTAATGAGCCGCCGCAGTCTGTCGCCGCGAAGCGTAAACGAGGGTTGGAGGAGAAGGGGGGAGGGGGGGGGGGCGGCTGGGTTAACTCGCGGCCCAGCGATACCGTGCGAAGAGAGGGAGCCAGCGTTCTCTTTCCGATACATGGTGTTTCTCTAAACTGTGGCTCCGCTTTCTCTAAGTCGAGCTTCAATAAAACGTGCCCGCTCCCTAAAACGTGTTTCGATGAAATGGCGTTCGATTAACCGTAGTAAACCCAGCCTCGGAGCGCGCGTCCGATGAAAGCGGAGACGCGCACGGCAGTACGCTTACAGACACGACAGCACCGGGACGTTTGATTTGGTCTTCGCTCAGTTCATTGGGTTTGGACTGCGTCCTTCTCCACAAATTAAACCGAACCGGAAATTCATACGAGTCGCTCCCTTGGTGTCGCGCTATTCAACGCCGAGAGCTGTAAACGACACGGAAGTCAACCCTTTTGTACACAGCGACACGACCGACTCACACTGCAAGCGAACGAAAACAGCGCTATACAATCGTTACACCTCGCGTTCATCCACGTTTGCTTTGTCATTCAGATCGGGGCCCACGGGGGCCACGCATCCTCGTCAATCTGCGCGGCATAATAGAACGATTAATCACCCCGTTAAGTGTGACCGACAGTGGCCCGTCGACATGCACGCAAGCACGCGCGTACACTGGCGTGCAGTCCCGGCGCGCCGTTCTACCGCCGAAGACGCTCCAGGGACCAACAGGGAAGGGTCATTTGCTACGAGCCACCAATTGGACCAAGCGGTTACGCATCCCGAGCGTCCAGATGCTAATGCTCATGTGCCAGGCATTCACGCGATAGGGAGCTCGCCTCTGCACGTAAGCTGATACGGACGGTGATCCCCAGATGATCCGCGCACAAGTGCTTCTGGGTTCGCAGCATGAATAGCCAACACCGGGCCGACGCTCACCGCCACCGTTGACTCGTCGACGGCACTGAAGCCGTAAAAGGTTCAGCATGAGTGCAGGAGCAGAACAGCTTTGAGAGCTGTCGGCACTAATCACCGAAACAAGAAAGGGGAGAGGGGGTAAAATTAATGAACGTGACCCCTCCGCCGAGCTTCCCCACAATTAGTGCTTGCCGAGATACCAAGATCGATAGCAGTCCACGACTCGCAACTGTCGACGGTTTTTGGTTTCTATTTTACGTTGAGACAGCCAGATGTTCTGCCGCAATGAAGATAGAACGTAGTGTCCCCTGTCATGGGTCAAACTATTGAGAACTGCGAATGGAATCGACTATGTCCCGCTGCGCATCGAGTGGCGTGCCCACCTTGTCTATTTCGAAGGTAATCTTGATCTGTCCAGTGCACATACGATCTACTCGAACCCATGTTTGCGAAACAAAAACAGTGGAGAAAAAAATACTCACTCGCCGATAGTAATGACCCTTCGCGTCAACACAACCGTCGCTGCAATTACAGGGCTTTCCGAAAGGACCGCTTTTAGTGTAGATGCGTCTTTCGAGAGATGCCGCGAAGCGCACATACTTCCGAGAGACCATGGAGGACTGCGCTGAGGCGAGCCCATCTTCTTCAGTACAGGGAGGGGCTGGGGATCCTCCCCTCGAGCCCTAATGATGTCTTCGCAAGAGGGTCGAACGCACCAGCCAAAGAACATTTGTGTAATTGATGAAGCCGCCAGGAAGGCCCCGTCGCTCTAACCCACGACGACACCGACGACTCGACGCGCATTCCTTCTGGCCTTCCGCCGTCCGTCGTATTCGGCGGTGTCGACTGACGGCCGACGAGGACGGGGAGAGGTTTTTTATAATTGCCCTTGCGTGCATGCGTCTTCAGTATGCAGTCCCTCGCTGTCAAGAGATCCTGCGCGGCGATTTGGGAGCAGATTGCGAAGACACGTCTTTATGTAATATACGTGCCCGATAACGCGAGCAGCTTTCTCCGTAGGCAAAAAACACCCTCCCGGGGAAAAACAAAAAAGAACAATGGATGAAAAAGAAACCGAAACACTAATGCGGCAATTTTCTCCAGACAGATATGTCGCTGCGATATTACCGTCGCGAGCCTTTTAACGACGGCCGCATACTGTCCCCGTAGGTGTCTTTACAGCGGTATGCAAAACAAATGACCACGCAGGGAAATCGCAACTCGTTCTCTTACCTATATATAAAGACGTCAACCCCGTGGTTACGATAACTGACGGACCCGCAGAGCGCGGCAACACCAAAGGGTGAGCGCTGTTCCCAGATATAAACAGCGGTAGCTCAGGAGACTTTTGCCGATAGCCAGTGCGGTTCAATATTGAGAGATCTGCAGTAGCTTCAACAACAACAAGAAACAAAAGGAAGGTGGGCAGGCTTGGCGTTGGTCTACTCGTGCAAGAATTAGGAGCTTCTCCGAGCGAACAAAACAAGAGACTACCTGAGTACCTTGTGCCGGCCTTATCACAGACACTTCATTTTCTTTCTTTATCTTTTTTTTAGATTTTTTTTTTATCGAAGTGCCGCAAGTTGTCTTTTTGTATAGAGGACCTTCTGCGCGCCTACGCGAGAGAAAAAAAAATACTGCACTTCGAAAAACCGTCGAAGGTATCGACGAGAAACTACACAGCAGGCTGCATTCCGAACAGAGAGAGAACCTTTCTACAACTTTTTTTTCTCGGACCTGCATTTTAATGTTATAGCTCTTTGTTGTTGTTGCTATTTTTTCTTTCTTTCTTAGTGAGGGACCTTTTGACTGTTTCGCTCATTGGGCCTTCGCGCTGCAATACCAAGGTCTTCTCACCCCTTTTGCTCTTGGTTTTAGTCTGGATGACTTGGGGTTTGATTAGCAGATTAAGCTGCCTCTATTTATTAGGGAATTAACCGCTCCCCGTCGACACAGGGAAGCGGAGATTATCCGATTGGTTAGATAGCGGCCTGTGTGGCGGCTCGCCGCGTGGCTTGTCAAGGACCCCGAGCTTTTTCGCCTTGGTCAAGGCGCGTCCGGTCCTGTGTTTTTGCTTTTCGTTTACTCGTTTCTAAACTGGTCATCCAGCGTTTGTTTTTATTTGATTTGATTTTCTTGTTTTGTGATACTTCAAGTTGCACCACCTGGAGGCCGCCGAAGATGGAAAACACAAATTATAAACTTTAACTTTGCGAGGCGGTGGTCGGTTGACGGGTATTATTGGTGTCGAGGACGCATCGCACGTGGAGCCACCCGCCAGTCGGAACCGATCCTGTAGCGATCTTCGAGCTGCAACAGATGTATCAAGCGTCCTCTCGCGTGTGGTTGCGATGATCGAACGACTAACACCAAGCTAGCCTCACCGCATAGGTTCGTTGCGCTTTATCGTGTTAGGGGTCATGGAAAGCGGAAAATGAATTATCAGGACATCGTCGAGAATCGGGTTAGTCGATTGTATGGCGTTGGTTCGTCCTCTTTGAAAATGTGCGTGCGCCTTCTTAGCATTAGAGGGTTGCGATCGCGGCTATCGGGGAAAGGACTCGAATAAATCAAGCGGCAAAAATGGCGCTGTAAAAATGTCTGACTCAGAACACGCTATGTGCTTGAATTAAATTATTGCATGTCAACTCATAGAACCGCTTCGAGGAAATATCCCTTATTTTAACAGTAGGGTGTGTTAATCACTTATACCTTATAAATCGCAGGGTTTTCTTGTTATTATTTTTTTTTAATACTGGGACTTAATTTCTCAACTCCATTTAAATGTCCAGACTTTTTCGCGTGGTTCACGAACACGAGACTTGCTATCCACTTTATTTTATTCTTAATCTATATTTTATTTTTTCGATGAGGATTTGAAAAAACTTTTCTATTGAGTATTTTGTTATTATTTGTATGTTACAGATACATTGTCTTTGAGCTAACCACGTGTAATATTTTACAAGCTGAAGAGATTCCTCATTCATCTCGGTACACCTATATAGATTGAGAGGTCTTCCAGTCGCAATTGCTCACTCATTTCTGCCGAGGCCGGAGGAAAACAGATTACTCGAGCATACATTGAGGTGCCTATAGCGAAGGGGAGAAGCTCATATTATCGCATCGGCTATATATATATATAGACGCTCGCCGAGGCCGTCCCAAAAAACAGGCCGCCGACAGTCAGCTGCAGGCTCTCTATTAAATTCGCATCCGTCACAACAATCATTCCAGCTCCATGATCGTCGGTGAAAGCCTCTTCGCATGCCTCGGCGCATCGAAAAAAGGACTACCGAACAATTAGTTAACGGTGCTTCGTATCCAGGTTGCGCGACACCGCCTATAACGCACCCGCCGGAGACCTCGCGCGGAAGTGCGCATCCGCTAAGCGGCTACCCCGGGGCATAATCGACTCTCAGGCACGCTGCCTCCAGCCACTACCAATACCATCTAGAAGACAAGGCCTTCGTCTTTCCCGCTCTGACGTCGTAACTTGTGGAACCACGCAGTGCCGCTTACTCTGAGTCAGCATCGTCGACAGCGCGTCTCGAAGCGTCTCACATCGATCGGGAGGTTAGCACGCGGCGACGCCAAAGACGAACGCTTCTCCCGGTTTGCGGTGCGTTTCCTGGAGCTGCAGTGTATTTTCCGCTTGAGGCGGATCGAGAATCACTAGCAGTGACGTAATGTGCGGGCCTTTTCTTTTAGGTGATATTGTTCCAGCCCCGGAGGCGCGCGAAATCTAATCGAGCCCTCAGCTTATCGCAATTGCGAACCTCAAACCGAGGCTTGGGTGATGGATGGCGGACGGCCGCGAGGCCTGCCCGTCCCCGAGAGCGTAGAGATAAAGAGAAGGCGGCCGAAGACAGGGCGGTGATTGGTCGCGCCGGACGCGCAAGACGGATTGAGACCTAGGGCTGGCTGCTGCGGGAGAATTACGATCGGGCGCGCCGCGGGCCGTGGTAATATTTTTGCTCTTTATTTCGAGGCGTGGTTTCCCGTATGGAAGAGGCGTCACGTGCGGGCTTCCAGCCCCTGCTGAAGAGCATGGGTGCCACGGAGATGGGACACGGAGTGTCTCGACGACGGAGTGACTCGTGTCTTGGAGGCACTTTCGGTGTGCGAGTTTATCTTGGCGTTCTCGTGATGTTGCGCCTCGTTAGTGGCGTTTATTTGTGTATTATAGAAAGCAGCGCGGAAGCGTCTTCCTAAGCTATTAAGATGGCGGAGATGGAGGTGTGCATCGGGGTTATCTCGATGCGAGGAATTCGGGTAGGAAAGAATGGAAACGGAACGGTCGACAGCGTGAACCCTTGAGAGTACTTGCGCAGAGGAAACGTGGGTTTGGTACCGTGGTTAGCGGGAGAAAATGAACTGCGGAATAAGTTTCTGAAGTGTACCATTCGATGAGGTAGGGACTACGTGGGAACACGCAAGGAAACCTCTGCCAGTTCGACGCTTTCTCTTACCTGTTCAAAGAAAAAGCGACCTCCGCGACTGCGCGTCAGGTTCCGATAGTTCGCAGATATCGGCAGACACAAATACACTTTCTTCACGGCAAGTTACAAAATGGAGACAATGTTGTTTCCTGGGAGACGAAAAACAGGAAACTTAAATCAAGCGAAACCATCAAATTCAACTTACACATTCAGCCAAAAGAGAACCCCAAGTGCCCGACAAGACCTATCTCTTTCGCCCTCTCCCTCAGTCTTTCACTTTCTCAATGCCACAAACGCCCGTCACCATTAGTCCCCCTCTCCCTCCTCAAGACATCTCAGCGGCGTTCATCATGAGTCATGACTTTCGCAATCCGTACACAGCTCCACCTGTCTCGTCGTCGGCCTCGCGATGTTCCCGAACCCCACAAGTGAAAGTTGGAGACGTTCGCCGAGTCTTCTATATCCAGGTCTCGCGAAGTGGGGGAGGACACGGGGGATGGGGAGAGTGGTCAGGTTGCTCACACACCGAACACGCGACCGCGCCGCCGATCTCGGCAGGACGCCCCGCCGAGCCGCAGGATGTCCGATGAGGCTCTCATAGGAAATCCGAATCTGACAGCTGACCGTCTTCCATAAGAGGGGGCCCATGGTGGCGTCGGCGACGATGAGAGTCAGGGGAGGCTCTTTCTTCCCCCCCCCCCCTCCCCCGCTGAGGCAGCGGAATAACTGCTCCGAGAGGCATCCGTCTTGTTAGACACTCACGACTAAATATACTGCGTTTCACCTCAGCACGTACTGCGTCCAAGTCACCGCAGCCAGTCCGGAGCTGTGAACGTGACGCGTGACTACGTTCCCCGCGCTTCGCAGCGTGCCTCCCGCAAGTCACGTGACACTTACACGGCATCTGATTGGCTCCGATGGCTCGTAGCGTCTTCTGCGGTCCGTCTTGAGACGATACTGAAGGTAGCAGCCTATACCTTCGCGACGCGCACGAAAACCACGAGAGCGCTCGGGCGCACGATGACTGCTGGTGCTGAGTAAGAAACAACTCGCTCTCTGATGCTGCTGTGCGTTGCGTATACGCTGAGGCGTCGTGATGCTTCGCGAAGCTATTGGGCGCTTTTAGTTGAGGCAGACGCTCTGCATGCTCCGTGAGAGGTGACGGTGTTTGGGCGGATGAGGTGCTAATGTGTTCGTTTGTCGTATCGGTGTAAGGTAAAACGCGGTGTCTGAGTTTAAGGTTCTCTGGTGCGTGCATCGTGACCAAAATGAGCTCTTCTGTGTATCTCTGCTCTATATCTTCTGCTCGCAGCATTTTAGGGGCAAAGGCCAATCATGTATCTAACTTGTCACTAGTATATCATTAAGCGAGCGCCATTACATAATCTCGAAAAGTTGTTGCCGCAGTTTGTCAATCTGTAGTATATCTTTTGGAGGTTAATGTTCATATATATTCCGCCTCAAAATGTTTGAAGAGAGATGTTTACTAGTAGTCATGACTGTTTCAAAACGAAGATAAGTCCAAGACATAAAACGTACGTTATTTATTTATTTATTTATTTTTACGTTTTTTACAAAGTGGTTGCCGTTTGAAAATTGAGCGGGTAATATTGTATTCTTTTTTTATTTTCAGTAGATGTAGGACGCGTTATTCTACATTGTTGTTTTACTTTACGGTCTCAAGAATTTACGGAACATGTTGCTTGAGTGTTGCCTAATCCGTACTAGAAATAAAGCGTATTTCTTGGAGATCCTTCGAACTTAAATTATGTTAAAACGCTTTTTATCTCTCATGTATTTCTCGACCTGTGCAATGAAGAATTCACTGACTAAATACACTCGTTGTCTGTTAGCTGCAACAGCCCTTAATATTTTTCTTTTTGTTTAGATTAAACGAGCGAATTTACATTTTATACTTTTTTTTTCGTTTAGTAAAGTTGTAGCAGGACCTCAACCCTTTTTTTTATTTTTATTCAATTTACAACAGTCCAAAGAGTTTACGAGCGGAGGAGCCGAGATTATCCAATTTTAGCATAAAATCTCGAGATATATGGTACTATGGCTATTATTATAACAAACACGGACATTCAACAAACACTCGAATTACTAGACGTAGACCATGAGATCAGTGTCCTTAAGAAGCGGTCACACTCCGAATACATCATATAAAGGACAGTGTGTAGAAACCGTCTGAGACGTGATTCTTCCTTGTCTTGACACATTACTCGTACAAACACTGACTGCAGACGTGCGTACATATAAACGAAGAAAACGTGAATCGAGCAAGCTCCAGGCGGGTCTTCGGATAATCCCTTCATCATGTCTGCAGCCACCACATCCCTTTTGTATGACGTACGAGGATTGTGAGTGCAGCTTTAAAGAGATGCACCGTCGAGAGTAATCTTCATTTGGAAGCTAATGACAAAAAAGAAAAAAAAAAAAAAAAACAGGCTCGAAACGCAAGGGTTCCGAGGCTACGAACGGACTCCTTCTGCATCTCGGCCGCCAGAGGCTCGGCACACAATTACGTCTTCGCATCGATCACGTTTACCGAAGGCCGACACCTTCTCGTATCGGATCGCATCGGTAATAGACGCAATTGGAGGCCACGAAACGGGTATATTGTAATAATGATGCTCCGGTAAGCCGTGGCGCCGTCAATATCGCCGAACGAGACACCCGCTCTGGGGAACTTGTCATCGTCCGTTTCTTCGCGTTCAATCGCCATTATTCAGACTGGGTGCCCGGTCTCTTAGGGAAAACCAATAGGTTGTCGGACGTCGGAGGCAGAGAATAGAGCGATCGAATTGTTAAAAAGAAAATTTTGTAACTAGACCAACTGAGCAATGTGTTGGTGATGGTTGTAGGGGTATGTTGAAAGAAAAAAAAACAAAAAAAAACAAGGAATGAGATGTGTCCTTTTGACATATTTGTCTATGTTTTATTTTACATACCTTCGCTAGCTTACAAATCGCGTAATAAACAAATAATGGAGATTCAGGCTTACGGTGTATTTAGCTTTAGCTTAGTTTTTGAGGGGCGCCCCATGAACAGAACTCAGGATTATACACACCCTATTGTTACGGTGTTATTTCCTCGAGTTGCGTTTTTTTTCGTTCCTTTTTTTTTTTTAAAGTTAACATGCAAAATCTAAGCGTTTGAAAGAAATGGCAGCCTTGTGTAGGAAACATGTATTTAAGCAATACCAGGGGCACCACCCGGATCACGGTCTTCAAACCATGTTTGGAACTGGCAAACAAAAATAAATAACGAATTCACTAATAAAAATTGATGTACCTCAAAGACGTACGGTTTCAACTCGCAGCAACAGTTTGAAGCCAGGCGTACCGTCATTTCAGACTGTGGTATTCCCACATCGCCATTGAAATATCTGCCTCGAAGAAGGGATCAGCCAGTGACTGGTGTGGACCGCAAAAACTTCAAATAAGACAACGCAGGGAACACATCACACTCTCCCGGAAAATCGCGCCATAAATCTGTGCGATCCGTCTAAACGCACGTTGATGCCCGTGCAGGTAGTGTCACGCCCATACACGCGCTTAATATGGGTGTCATACGGTCAGAGGGTCGACGGCACCATGAGCTTCGTTGCTTGGAAGGCCCTTCTCAGCGAAAATGACAGGGTTCCCGCCAGCGGCGACGATATTTATGGGTCCTCCTTTGGGGCCTCCTCGACTGCCCACCATGGTTCGTCCTTCGAGCACGTAAGCGCACCTTAAAAGTCGGCGTCGTAGGAGAGGCCACTGTTCCGGTCGATTTTTTCACTATTCTGCTCAATCTACCTAAACTGGCTTTTTTTTTTTTGTGATTGCTTAGTTTTATATTGGCTGCAATCTTCAAAGTTTAAGGCGACGAATGTGTACCTACTGAAGGCATGAAGAGCGTATCTATGTCATCTAGCGTTGTCATTTTGTGCACATGACTGTGACCTTTAGCGAAGCGTCTATCTCTGTTTCATGACATCATAATAATAATCGTTTATTTTACCATAAGATTTTTATGGTGGCGATCAGGGACAAAAAGGCTATAGAAAACAGCTTGACGGGTCCCCGACCGCCTACAAGCAGCAGAGCAGCGTGATACTCACAGTATAAAATACATACAGAGCACAAGCTATAGAAAGGATAGCAGAAAAGACCTTCGTCATCACACACTTTGTTAAGGCTGATTCACAGGATTGTTAACTTTTTGTCACTTTCTAGTTTTTGAAGAGAAAAAAAAAACGTGATACAATCGCGACATAACTAATGAAAAACAGGAGAAAAGGATTTATGCACACGATCGACATCAAACAGAAGGGTCCGAATATCCTGGACAGATAATTTCTCCCAATCGAAGTTTTGTTCGGGAAATAAATTTAATAATTTCGGAATAGTGTATCTGAGCATTTGTGTTCCGTAGTTCGTTCTGGGAGTGACCACCTCCCAACAGCTCGTAGAACGAGTGGGATAAGGATGAACATATTGGAAAAGGCGTCCAAGGCTCACTAGAAAGCTAGTATTTCTAATTTCTTCCACTTTTAGAGTAGTGGAAAGTCTGTAGTCGTAGAGAGAATATATACTAATAATGTGGAACTTCTTGAATAGATTGGCTGTAGGATGATCAAAATCTACATTCGCGATTGCCCTCACGGCTTTTTTTTGCAAAAAATTTATTTTATCAAGATTTGTTAATGTCGTCTTACCCCAGACTAGGTGGCCGTAAATTAAATGGAAATAGAACAAGGAGTTATATATTAATAATTTAACATTTGTTGGCAGTACATAGCGGTTGCGGTTTAGGATACCGACTATCTGTGATAACTTCGAGGTAACATAATTGATGTGATTGTCCCAAGACATATTCTCGGAAAAAGTGACCCCAAGCAGTTTAAAAGCATTGACGATCTCAATCCTGGTTGAGTTTATTACGATATGTTTGGTGACATTTACAAGTTTGCTCTTGGGACGAAACAGCACGGCTTTTGTCTTTGCAACGTTTATTTGTAGCGAATTGATGCGGCTCCAGACGTTCAACTTAGAAAGCGCCAGGTTTGCCGATTCGAAAAGCAGATCAACGTTTTCCGCAGTGAAAAGTAAAGCGGTGTCGTCGGCGTAGTTTACAAACTTTGCTTCGGAAGTAATGTTAACAATATCATTTACAAATATATTAAAAAGAAAAGGACCCAATATACTACCTTGTGGGACACCAGAAATGATCGGTTTTGTAGTTGAGGAGTGCCCATCAATACAAACAAACTGCATTCGGTGTGCCAGGTAAGATTTTATTAACTTCAGTGCGTGCCCTCGAATACCGTAAGTGTCTAGTTTTTCAATTAAAATTTTATGACTTAGGCAATCAAATGCCTTTGTGAAGTCTACGAAGATACCAAGAACCATCTTCTTTTCCTCGAAGCTTTGAAGTATGTGTTCTTTCTGAACAAGCAGAGCAGATTCCGTTGACTTTTGTTTTATGAAACCGAACTGTGAGGCTGTTATTAAGTTATACTTATTAGAAAAGTTAATTAGTCTTATATGAAGCAGTTTCTCGAGTATCTTTGAAAACACAGGTAGTATCGAAATTGGCCTATAGTTTCCCATATCGTTAACACTCCCTTTTTTTATGTAGGACGGACACCTTTGCTATCTGCATACGTTTAGGAAATACACCTGTGGTAATACAAAGATTAAATATATGGGTTAGTACCAGCGCCAACGCATGAACAACACGCTTCACTGGCCTTATCTGTATGCCATCCGCATCACAACTACCACAATTTTTAAGTTGCAAAACTACAGAAATTAATTCGGCGTCAACGACTGGCTCTAAAAATATTGAGTTATTATTTCTGGTGTCACGAAACAAGGAAGAATTTACGGTGTTAGTTTTATCTGCAATGCTTATGAAATGTTCATTAAAGGCGTTCGCTAACGCATGCCCAGTTAGTTCAGCACCGTCATTGACAATCTTTACAATAGAGCCGCGGGAGCCATTTCGACCTAAGAGGGCGTTTAATTCTTTCCGTATGACATCGGCATGACCCTGCGCTGCTTTGAACACGTTAAAATGATAGCTTTGTCTAGCTCGCCGCAACTCTTTTGTCAAGCTGTTGCGATATGTTTTGAAGACTCTTAGATCGTTTTGATCTCTGGACTTCGCAAATCTGGCATATAACGCATTTTTCGTACGAATTTTACAATGCAGTTCGGTCGTAACCCACGGTTTTTTAATGCGTTTAGAAGTTTTCATAGATTTGAAGGGAAAGTGTGTCAAATATTGCTCAGAAAACAATTCCATAAAAATATTGTAGGCCTCTTCGGCGGTATCCTGGTTGAGTACGCTATCCCAATTTATATCTGATAGAGCGGTTAAAAAATGGTCTTGTCCATCAGGTGTTATTTTTTGAAACATTGCGCACTGCTTCTTATTTGCCTCACGTTTCATACATTTGTCAGAAATAAATATTGGGAGGTGGTCACTAAGATCACAACAAACAACACCAGCTTTTATATGCTCTGTTGAGCGATTTGATATGAACAAGTCTATTAGTGTTTTGGATTGGCAGGTAACTCGCGTGGGGCTGTTGATAACGTTTCTGCATCCGCCAGTATTAATTAAAGTCGTAAATGTGCGTTTAACAGTAGTGTCCGTACACATATCAATGTTAAAGTCTCCACCACAAGTAACATTATACTTTCCTTCAATTCACAGCGAGAGTCTTTAGTCAGGATGGCCACACCGCCACCACGCTTCTCCGAGCGATTGACGTAAAAAGAACGATACGACGGCAGTTTCAAAACATCAGCTTCATCCGTGTACCAAGTTTCGGTAAGCATTATAACATCAAAATAAAAACCAAATTGATCGAAAAGCAACTCAAGGTCAACAGCTTTGTTTTTGGCTGACTGAGTATTTAAATGAAAACACGTCACGCATGACATTAAATCTTCACCGAGATAGCGTTTCACGTTTTGCGGTAGAAAAAAGGCGCTTTCGGTCATTCACCCCAAAAAGGACAAAGAGGAAAAAACAGTAAGTGACATTCACAGAATCATGATGCTGTTGTTGCTGTTCTTATTTCTGTTGTAGAATGATTCCACACAAGCCTCGGAAACTGGCAGCAGCCACGCTACGCACCATAGATCTAGCGCACAAAATCTTATGACTGTTAAATGTTATTAGGAAAACTATAACATCTCATTCAGGCACCCAAAAGAAAGAGAAATAAGTCATACCAAAAAACTGAACGGGACATATTCTACCCAAATATTATATCAGCCAGTGCTACCTTAGAAGTTAAAAAATAAAAAAAACCTACACTCCTCCATGTCTACATTCCTGCACGTCTGACAAAAAAAAAAAAAAAAAAAAAATAGAAAGTTAGATAAAACAACTTGAGTCACGCTTGCGTTTGCACGGCTGTCCCGCCACCCAGAGGTCCCGTAAATGAGCCCCAGCTGTAGCCGCCCAGAATTTTCATTACAGCGCCGGAGAAACAACAGTTTAGTGCTCTCAATTAACAACGCTTGATTTGAACCTGAGAAGCATTATCTCTCTACGTCGGAAAGTGAGAGCGCATTATTTACCAACACGAGAACTCGCCGAGGGCGCTTTGCCACGTTCAGTAGGGTGCCTCGATGTTCGCGCGTTTAAACCGGATACCTCCTGCCCTTCTGATTGCCACATATTTATTGCCTTTCCCCGTAAAGTGACGTTCGAAGCAGCAGCCACTGCACCGCTGGTGCGTTTGACATGTATACTTGCGTCTTTTAACTTGTTTTAACTATTTCTAGTTTCGGAAAACAAACAAAAAACAATGCGTATGTAATGGTTTGGGAGCACAGTCGTTTATCGTGACGTCACACTGTCATGTGTCGTCATGATGTCACGTGGCTACGTCACGTGACCTCATGATATGACGTGATGTCGCAAAGTCGGGTCATGGTGTCACGTAACGTTAAGTCTCGTCGCATAGTGTCAATTGAGACAGTGACGTCAAACAATGACACCACGGTGTGTTGTGATGACCGTCACGTTGATGACGTCACGTAAACACCGTCGACTGGCTTAAGCGCGACGTGAGTTCGCTAAATATGGCGGGCGTGTGACGCTTTTTTGTGGCGTCGCGTCGCAATTTCTTCGGGCATTCCAACCCTTGAAACAGAATCTGAGCTCCAAGTGGAAACAAAGCCATTTAAAGTAACACGATATTTAGAAAGACAGAGAGAAAAAGATAGAAAAAGAAAATAAACAATCTTTATTATACCAACTCAGGAAACACGAGGTAACACGAGGTTCCGTAGCTATAGGGTACATAAAGTGCAAACATGCAGTGTAAAGCGAAAATACCCAGTGGATCTATTTTTTTCATCGGAGGTTTCCTCCCGCGTTAGCCGGTCACGGACACTGGACGAACGAGGTGCGTGTAAATAGGCATCACGGGGAGTCGCACATGCGCAAAGGGGGGAGCAATTAGTTCTTCTTCCGTAATTGGTTCCACATCTTTCCAACAACGGTGGAAAGCCCGCACACGTGTACGCCTCGCAGAGGTCGATCGCTGGCTCGGAAACGTCACGCAAAGCGGTACGATGACACGCATGGAACAGAGAGCCCCGTCTGCGATAGCCCCCCAGGAAATACAATAAGGAAAAACAGCGCAACGTTTTAACTGACCTTTAATTCATTCCGTACTGAGTTCCCAGATGTGAACGGTCCCGAACCAAAGGTTGGAAAACAACGAGACGCAATATCTGCCTCGAAGCGAATTTGTCGGAGAATTAAAAGTCGTGAGCGACACTATAAACAGTTTTTGTTTTGTTCAGAGTGATATCATTAGAGGTCAGGAATAACATGTCGAAGTTGTGGATTTCGAGATGAGAAAGCACGGTTATCCTTGTTGAGAAATGAGTTGTTGATAAAAACAAACGTTGAGAAACGCTGAAAAAAAGCTTTATCGTGCTGACTAGGACTGGATAGGAAACTGTATCAGTAAGGCCACTTTGCAGCTTGGTAGTATACCTCAAAGTTGCGCATTGTTTTTGTTGTCGATTTTCGCAAATGTTCTGTTCGTCCCCTTGATGATCGTTCCTGTATGCTAGAAGTCGGGGTGCGAGGTTTGGATCAAACATGGAGTTTTATGCTTCCCTTATCAATTACCTTTTTTATAGTTAAATTTATTGGGTTTTTTTTTCAATTTCCGCCTTTTTTGTCTTAGAGATAACTTTTCTTTTTTGTTAGTGCGGTTTTTTGAGTTAGGAGTTCAGAAGCTTTTCGACCAAGCAAACCAGAGGTATCCCTGTGTGTGGGCGTGTGTCGTAGTTCAAAAGCATTGTATATTTTTTTTAGAACATAGAACATAGCTTTCTTTGAAGAAAATACATCTCTGAATGCACAATAGCGAGCCGCGGTGAAGGCCTCAAGGGCTCATGGACCTGGCTTGGCAGGTGGCGATACAAAAGAAGAACACATTGCAGTAAGGTACGTCTTAAAGAGGTGGAAAGAAATATTTGACTTTCAAAATTTAGACGTTATCGAAATCACAAGGTCAATTCGTAAAGCTAAAGAGAGAAAAAAAAAACTCCTTGGTACACATGAAAAAAAAATTAAAAAAAAGCTTCACCTCACAGCTCCAAATTCCGCAATGCTTTCCTGAGCAGTCTAGAGTTTTTTTTTTTTTTTGCGCGACACAAGTGATAATCACAAGCGAGTAGACACGGACAAGCGCCTGAGCTCTTGCCTGGAAGTTATGAATTGAAAGGATTTCGGTAGGCTGTTAAATATTTGTGAAACGCAATACACTCTCGTGCGCTCACCATACTTCGTTCTGATCCCCGGCATTTGAAACCGAAGCGATGGCCTCATAGGAAGCTGCGCAATGTAGGCCATAATAAAACTAAAGTTCCAGAAATGGCGAAGCACGACAGTTTCCCTAAAAAGACCCAAAAAAGATGGCAGACGGAGCTCTTGAAATATACACGCGCTTGAGACATCTGGCCTGTCAAACGATACACTTTTTAAAATACCTCTTAGCAAGGAGTCAATTTTTGCACGCCAGAAGAGGGAGCACCCCATAACGATGGTAACACCGTATCGTAAATAACTGTAAGCCAAAGCATTGGTTCCCATTTTTCGCACAGGAAAAGGTAGAAATATTTCAATATTATACAGACTACATGCAACACTTCTTAATATTTTACATAAATACGTCATATGTGTGCACCAGGACAAATCACTGTCGAAATATCATCCTAGGTATTTAACTGTTTCCACATACGGAATATAGTTTCACAATCGCACGATGTGCAGTTGGAAGTGTGCAGCGCTATCGGGACGGAAAGTTCGACATGCTTTAGCGGGTGCCTAAAACAGGCCAGTTTTGTTTTCGACACATTCACTGTAAATAAATTTGCACGAAACCAGTCTATTGTAGCGATATCATTTTGAAGATATGGAATGGCAACATGATAATCCGGATGATCCGACACTAAAAGCGTGTCATCGGGGTATTGAAAAATTTTACATTTAGAAATAACAGCGGGGAGATCGTTCACGTATAAATTATGGAGTAATGGCGATATAACTGAGTCTTGCGGGACTCCAGCAGTTAAAAAGGCCTTACAATTCTCTTCCGATTTGCAAACACCACCACTTGGGATCGACCTGAAAGATAGCCTTTTAGGAGTGACAAAAACAGACCTCTGAACCCCAGTCTGTACAGTTTAGAACAGAGGACGTACGTCATGACCTACGCTGTAGAGTTCGACCTCTAGCTGTCTAGAAGGTTTTCGTCTAAACCGAAAGTGGTTGTGCTTTGTATGGTGCCTCACTTGGTTTGTCTTGTGATGTGGGTGAAGGTTGTGCGCGTGACCTTGCAAAACAGGATGTTCACTTGTCTTGTGGCGGTTGTAGTTCTGTATACAAGGAGGTTGGTTGAATAAAATTACTAGCTGGGGCTAGAGCGCTGTCTGTCTCTGTTACTATCTCTTGCACCGTAAAAAAAAAAAATCTGTTTTCTTCTTCTTCAATATGTGTTAAAAATAATAAATGGAGATTTTAGTTATTCTAAGGCGTGACCGGCTACTCCATTACCATTGAAGAAAGTATTTCCGACATAGAAATCAAACACTTCAAACATATAGATGCAGCCATACACCTCAATGTCTACCCCCCCCCCCCCTCCCCACTTTTCCCCTACCTATAGCGGAACATAATGAAAAACCGTCTAAAGCTGAAGTCCCACCGCCCACAGGCCCCACAACACTCAGCCCGCAGACACCGCCCAAACATCGCCCGCCCCGCACACGACGGCCCCGCCACTCTACCTATACAAGATATACCCTCCGGAAGCATAACTCCGCTTGAGCGACGCGACTGGACCGTCGTGCAGAGAGTCAGAACGTCCCAAGCGTCACCCGCGGGCCGAGCCCCGCACGATCGGCACGAAGTGCGACTCCAACTTCACACTGACATTGATCCTTGAATAATGACACGCACTGGTTCTACACACCAGCACGTGCACACATACATAGACACATACGATGAGAACACTTAATGAACAGCACTTACGTTCTTGGTATGAAGTGTCACTCCGAGTCTTACCAATTGTCCCCAGATTGTTCACACATACACACACATTGCTATATTCACTCATTTTATAACAAGGTTCAATACTATCAATTCAAATGCTAGTATTTGTCGATGATATCACTGTCTTCCAGAAACCCTTTTATTGCCTGGAGAGCCTGTTTCTGCATGATTTGATTGGGCCATGGCCCTAGTAATTTACTTACGGTGAAAGGCCTTTTATCCAGGATATCAAGCCGTCGAGGACAGTTAAAAAAAATGTGTTCAATAGTTTCGACATCCTGACCGCAAGAACATTTTGGGTCCTCAATTTCATTAATTTTGTAGCGAAATTCTCTCGTGAAAGCCACATTCAGTCGCAGGCGGTGTAGCATTGTTTCAAACTTTCTCGGTATATCGCTTGGGATATAAAACCGTAATTCTGTTTTAGTTTTGGGTTAAACTAATCATGGTAAGACTGGTAAGCACAGAATAGGCGATATGCTTTTCAGTGAAGGCATATCGCACAATCTGCCTACCGAATATTTTCTTTAATTTCTGACGCACACCGTGAGATGGCGCCGCATGACAGGAAAGGCGGCGAAGCACGCGACTTCATACACGCACCGCGCGATTGAGCTCGCTCTTGCGCGGTCCGAACCACCAATCCTGGATAGCTCAGTCGGTTAAGCTCGGCTCACGATCTAAAGGTATTGAGTTCGAATCCTGCCAGTGGACTGCACTCTTCTTATGCGCCGAGAAACTGAGGGAGAGGAGGAGACGAGAGCGCGCGGGGACGTCAGAACGCCGAACTCTGACTGGTATGATTAGTCGGTAGACCTAAAGCTATAGTCGGTGACAGGTCAAGAACGAAGTGGACGCTCCTCCCAACTCGTTCCACTTTAGCAGAGCGAACGCTGGAAAGGAGGTCGCCTCCTCTCCTGCGTTCGCTCTGCTAAAGTAGAAAGGGGTGGGAGGAGCTTCCACTTTACCCTTAACCAGTCACCGACTATAAGTTGCCTTTTTCTCCACCGCACTCGTCGAACGCGCTAGAACGCGAGAACCGAGCGTCCGGCGTTTTTTTTTTCGCATTCGAACGGGTTCGACGAGTGCAGTGGAGACAAAGGCAGCCTTTGTTTCCACTGTACGACTGCACTCGCCGAGAGCGTTAGAACGCGGAACGCCGGCGTCCAACCAACGCATTGGTCTCGGCATTGACCGCGTTCGACGAGTGCAATGGAGACAAACGCAGCTAGCTTCAGGTCTACCCGCTCATCATACCAACCACAGCTTGGCGTTTTGATGACCCCGCTCACCCTCGTCTCCTTCTCTCCCTTAGTTTGTCGGCGCATATTGTTCCCTATGGGCGTAACGCTTTTCGATGTCGGTTTTTCGTTACAGCCAAACGTTACAGAACTCTATAAAATCGGCATATCTTATTATATCTTATCTTCATATCTTAGGTGCAAACTATCTTGTGAAGGTTACTCCTATTTAGTGTGAGCTGTCTTGGCATTTCTGAGTTTCAGAATATTGTTTTGTTTAGAAATTCTTTTAATAAAGGAGTACAACATCTGCAAAGAAGATGTGAAGATGGATGCCCAGGACATGAAATGGAAGCATTCCATATGAGGCTTTAGCGGTTACAGATGCAGTATTCTTTGTACCAGATGCGTACTTTTCTGACTCTTGAGTTCAAACGTTAAAGAAGCTGCTGATTCCCTTGAGGCGCTCTTCATTGGAGGTTTTCTTTTGCCAGAGTATTATCCCCGAACGCCTAGGTTGTTTCTGTTGCATTTGCTCACACATAATTTTAACGACAAATGAACCAAAATGAGCAAGCACTAAGCACCTAACTTTATTTTAGGACTTAAGTTTTCTGCGGTGGTAATAAAAGGAACTATAAAAGAGCTAAAAAAATTCTGGTTACAAAAAAAAAATATTACTGCTTTGCTGTTATTGTCACTCAATGTTGCACGCAAGAAGACACAGTCAGAAGTAATTGGATGGCTCAAGAAACAATTTTCGCAGGGGATGGGGGATAGAAGAACACAAATCATTCGTTGGCAGCCCGCATCCTCAATTTTGTTAATTCCTAGAACAGACCACACAGACCTCGCTTCGGCCCTGGAAAATGCCCGTATATAAGCAGAGGGGGGAAAGGTGGCGAGTAAATTTATTTATTTTTTTAGTATTTATTTATTTATTTATTTCAAATACTATTGGTCTTACACAGGACCAAGATAGGACTCGCCATTCAGCGGTGTAATATCAACCCTTGTCTCAAGTTAAAATTATTTTTTATTTGTGTAGAGACCAAAATTGCAATGGTCATGAAACCATCATTCTGCGTCACCTCCACCAGAAAGAAGCGATTGTGTAATGAGGTATTTTTGCTGTGGTTAGAACTAGATATGGGATACGAAGTAGTTCATATCGCAGTGTATTTGATTAAATATACGGTGTATTTTATTGCTATGGCACTGAGTGCTTATATTGCTTAATTGCCCTGGACGTGAGCTGCTTTTCATACCTGTCTATTCATTTAGCCAGTAGAGAAAATGTTGAATTTTAACCGGAACCCAGCATAATCATTTGCCCTGGCATAAGTCGAGGAAGCAGAATGCAACAAAGGCAGACAAGGAGGTTAACATGCTGTAGATGATGTTCGGCGCCATGTGCCCCCCATGCAGGTCTTCAAAGATATACGTACCCAAGCACATTCATTTGCCTTCGGATATCTAGGTCCTCATTCTTCTTTCCCGATTAGAAACATCTATACCCATGAGCTCACTTTACCATGATGACTCTCTTGTTTTATTGTTACAATCTTCGCGCATACGCTTCTCCTCCAATATGAACGCCACTTTTCGGTTCATGTAAAAATGTGGCGCTTTTGTGCAGCGCGGCTGCAATAACGCTAATGCGCCTGTTTTCTGCTCTCCCTCGCAGGTCATTCCTCCACCCGCCAACTGAAAGTGAACCTCTGCACGGAGCGCCCCGATCCACCGGAGGCGATTCAACGCGGCGACATCAGTGGGTCATGCCCAGGAATGCAGTGGCGAAGAGGCCGTAGCCATGCGCCACATCGCCGCCGAACCAGAACAGGACAGCCGCCGTGGGAGCGAGCCACACACAAGCAATAGCCCCGACACATGCCCAAGGCAGCGAGACTACCGACGAGGAGAAGGTAGCAGCGAGCTCGGCTCGAAAGGGCAGTTTATGTGAGCTCCTCCCCTGCGCCGTTCACCCTGCAATTAAAAGGACATAGTATCCAAGAACCTCCAGAAGAGGCGAGCCGGGCCAGCCGGCCATCCAGCAGACCAGCCGTCGAGCCAAGGCGGCAGCGGCTAACAGCATGAACAAAAGCGATATATGACCGGTTATAATCATCGCTCCGGCGAAGGTCCAAGGGCGTGACAGTTAGCGGGTCACCTGGACGTTGCAGGCTCCTGGAACTCTGTGAGACTCGGATCGGCCCCTGTCGAGACGGAGCCGCAAGATTTATGGCTACGGTTCCTTGCCCTTCCAAGCATCGTCTCACCCGGCCGTACACCCGGGTGCGGCTCGCTGTATCCATCACGTTGGACACTATGCTATCATCCGCCGCGGGGATAACAAATTGTCAAGCGGTACGCTGACAAAAGCCCACTGCGGTCTCTTCTGCCGGAGCGAGCGGCGGTGGACAGGCATGGGCCACTGGAGCGTCCTCCTGTCTTCTAGTGGGCGGATGTGGCGAGGCGTGTGTCCAGTGATGGATGGATCGGGTGGGCGGATTCCTTCGACACCCTGAAATGAGCGGGGCAGCACACGCGCCGCCCGCGAGGCCGGAGAAATATCGTTGCGCCAACTAGTGTTTAGACTCTGTGCGTGCGGTGTCTATGACCAGCGGAGCAGCTGCAGAGACGGTGTATCGTGGCAGACTGAAAACAAACATTTCCACCTTTTCTGTCTTTACTTTTCGTTTTTTTTAATCGCTCATTAGTAATAAAAATTTCTGCCAGGTAGAGATTATGCTCTGTTTAGGACACCAACCAACTCTCAGGTAAGGTAGCTATAGCTTCGTATGTTCTGTGGTTGCGTTTTTGTGTTTGAAAAGCAATACAAACAAAATAATAATAAATTAAGCTGGCGCTTGTTTCTCATCGTGCCCCGGCCAAGAATGTGTTGTCGGTCACGCAGGTTGTAATTAGGAGGTTTTACCGAAGAAAACAATACGCACAAAGCAAAACGAAGAAAAAAAGGACAAATGGTTGCAAACCCATAAATACAATTACGCCGCTACACTCCCAATTATTGTGAGCATGGTGCGGCATGGATTGCTTCGCTTTTAATGACAAAAGAAGTACGAGTACAGTTAATGCCTGGTAATTCTTCGAGTCATTTTATCACCTGACTACTTTTGTCGTCTGCTGCAGCGGATCGCCGCAGCAGTCTCAATGACAAGTCACGTATCGACGGAAACCCTTTCAACGAGGAACACGACGCGCATTTAATCTTCAACTGCAAAGTAAAACTCTAGGGCCATAATCAAACAAGCATACTCGCATACCTGACAAATGGGTTCACATAGGAAACATCAGACCTATCAATCGCAGGTTATCGACCAGTGAAAGAGAGAGGCCATAGAACTAGCCGCCTCCGGCCCATAACGTTAGAAGGCTCCCGTCACACCTTCGCATTCTAGGCAATAAAAGGACGACCGTGACGCACGAGAAACGGTTCCATTCGCCGAAGAAGCCACTTCCATCTCGCAAGACCCCCAGCGCCCCAAGCGGTAGGAAGGAAGGGGAGGGAACGGGGAAAGCAGACGCCTCCCCATAGCCTGGTAATGACAACTCCCAATATTACTCATAATGGCCAGTGACAACTCCTCCCTGATGGCAGGTTGCAGATCGCCCAAGCGCCTAGTCGAGCCAGCCCAGAGATTGCCGAACGCGCGTATAAGCACCGCGGAGTCCTGGTACGACTCGGCGTCGATCTTGTGGGAGGAGGGAGGCATTCTCATTTCTTTTTTTCTTCGGTCTAAGCACGGATCCGTTCCTCCTTCGGAAGGTGCGCCACAGAAAAGGAAAACCGTCTCCCGATGTAAGGCAAGTTTTCGGTTGAGTCGAAAAAACAGATAAAACAATAAACAAATAAATATTTCGAAGAGTGGCAATGTAAAGAAATGAAACTCCACCGCTCGCCAATGACACAATGGCTCAGTGCTGCGCTCGGCGGCGTGCCTCCACCTGCTGATGCAATTATAAAGGGTGTTGTTTCGGTGTTGCTGTTGGCCCTACTCGGATTCGACCGGCCGAGATTAATGTCCCACAGGACCGCCATGTGATTAGGGGGAGGGCGACGCCGGTGCGTCCCATTTGTGCCCTCCCTGCTCGTGGCCGGCAGCCGGCAGAGCGCTCACGGATGCTACCTCTCCCTTCCTGTTCTTCTTCTACGGCTGGCTTATTGTTTGGTTACTGCTGCGCCATGGAGCCCCAGAGAAGGGCCAAATCGCTGGCTTGGTAATGTCCTCCGATTAGTATCTCTTTCGTCCTGTTTGTACCGGTAATGGACCTCAAAAACAAACCTGCCGATGGGTATGCAGCATCGCGCATCGGTGCAAGAAAGTCGAACGCCCTGGTGGCTTGCGACATTACCAGTAGGCCAGTTTTCACTGCAGAGTGCGCTCAGTAGTTTCGCAGCACCTACCCTCAAAGAACGATTTATGCTATGCCGTCAATAGGTTCGAAAGTATAGAAGCAAAAATGACGGCACCAGTACCCCAGAAAAAATCGGCTGCAAACCTTTTACGTCCTACCGTGAAATTTTCTGGCGGAACGTGGTGAAACTACTGACTTTTCTAAAGACTATGCTCTCCTTTAATAGGGGGGACACTTGACTTTCTGTAGCACCACGGGTCTAATGAAGGGTAATAAATCTAATTATCACTGTTGAAACCTCATATATGGTTACACATTCGCTGTCTTTAGGGCATTTTTTCATCTTTGTTTGTCTATTATAAAACAAATTCAATGATGTCACCAAAATGGAAGCTCCAAGTTGGCAATGTCGTTTAGCAAGATAAGTCTGAAGGGAATTTATGAAACTCAAAGGCCTCCGATATAAATGCCATTTCAAATGCCCGCGAGACAGCCGCATACATGCAACAGCAAGTTGGAGAAGAACGCTCCAGTTGATGTTCATCGATGTTACATTGCACTTGTAAGGCCTGACATCCGGGATTGCTGTTGCACGAAGCTTCCTTTTGCTGGTCCAAACACTCCCAGCAGAAACAAATATAGGTTTCTGCTTCTCCACTGATTCGCCAGGTGCCTGCACTTTCTGCAAGAACACCACCACCCCTCTCCCCCTTCCCCGCTCCCACCCCTCACCCTCCCTACATGATTTAAAGGAGCCCATTCACCTAAGCACCCCTCGCTGAGGATCCTGCTCTCAGGGCTTGTGCCCTAGGTGCACGACTCAGGAGCGTGCGAGTCTTTTTTAGGCTACGCGTTGGCAGTATCTAAAATTAACGTTTTCTAAATGCTGCGATGCCGTAGAAACTGTTTAAAGAAACAACTTCGAAAAGCTGATTTACGTGATGCTCGTCCTGAACCAGGACCTGTTTCTAGAGTATTCTGCTGCTCTATCACGATCCATTTTCATCAATTACGATCACTCGCGAGGAATGAACAGGTCGAAGGAAGTTTTTGCGCACCGGCAATCTCTGAGACCATGTGTAAGTTTGAGGGATTATCAGAAATCTCGGAAGATCGCTCCTCGATTCCACTCTCTCTCCGTGAAATTCCCGCTCCCCCCTCCCCCAACCCCCCCCCCTTTTTTTTTGTGCGTAACCGGCTACGTTTTTTTTTTTTTTTTGCAAGATAAAAAGACAGAGTGCGTGATAAAAATACAGAAATTCCAAAATCACACGCAAGCACGCCTCGTTCTAAGAAAAAGAAGAAAAAAAGAAGAAGACACTTTTGGCGAAGTTTATTAGTGCTCTTTAGGTTCGAAGCTATAAAAAGCTATGTGTGTTTCGCATTGTGGTATATATATATATATATATATATATATATATATATATATATATATATATATATATATATATATATATATATATATATATATATATATATATATATATATATATATTTCCGCTAAATTTAGCGGGGAAAATTTTCCGCTAGATTTAGAGGGAAACTTTTTCCGCTAAATTTAGCGGGGAAAACTTTCCGCTAAATATAGCGGGGAAAATGTTCGGCTAAATTTAGCGGGGAAAAGTTTCCGCTAAATTTAGCGGGGAAAATTTTCCGCTAAATTTAGCGGGGAAAATTTTCCGCTAGATTTAGCGGGAAAATTTTCCACTAAATTTAGCGGGGAATCCTAGATTAGCGGGATTTCCCGCTAGATTTAGCGGGAAAATACCTAGTGCACCCTTTCCAGTTCTCTGCAGCTCCGGTCTCTTTGTAAACGTTTTTGGTTAAAAAAACCACCTCATAAACTTTTTTTGTCAAAACAAAATATGGCAATACCATTAGCGTACGCTAGTACTTTGATCTCAACAGAACTGAGACTAAATCTCTGAATGTTTTCACTTTCAGCAATGCTCAAACAAAAAGGGTTGCAGATATAGGGCAAATAGTAATGGTGGCAGCAAGCACCCTTTCCGGGCAGTTTACAGCACTGGTAACCTTCCCAACTATAGCATGGGTCAACGCCTGCCAAAGTACCTCGTTGTTAACTCTATCAAACACTTTCTCGAGGTCCACCTGGAGCATGGCTACCTTTCCATTTGATCTGAGCAACATTCCAGAACACTTCTCGAGATATGAATGTTCGACTCTATTGTTATCCCCTTTATATCACACGTTTGGTTGTCCCATACTGTTTGATCAGTCACGTTTTGAAGCCGCCTCGTGAAAATGTTCGTGAATATTTTATAGTCCGCATTACACAACGTTATTGCACGATAGTTGGTGACACAGCTTAGTTTTACATTAGTCTTCAGGATTTAGGAATTAGGATGGTGGGGGTTTTCAAAAAGGAAGGAGGAAACGCTCCCATGGCGTATGCTTCACGAAGTACGCCAAGAAGGACTGTGCAGCTGCGGTTTTTTAATGTCCTGTAGAATTCCGACGAAATTCCATCAGCTTTTGCAGGACCTGATAGCTACCCAATCATAAGGCTTCCATGGATCCATATGACTCGGTAGTTCGTCAGTAGCCTTCTATATTTCTCCTAGCGTGACGGTCTTTCGAGCCATTCCGTTATATCGTTTTGCAATTGAGGAACATCCGTAGACAAATTCATCAAGACCATTGAGTTAATATGTGTCCTTTTTTTTCCAAAAGGGTCGGAGTAATATAAATCTAAGGCCGTTTTCAATACTGCTGGTATCAGTCCTTATCTGGGTGCTAAATTCAATTTCATAGATATCTTTAGATAGTGCGGTTTCTTTTTTGAAAGCCAATGATCCGTTTTGTGGGTTGTTCTCCAAAACTAAATGCGTTAGTTCGCGAACGTGCAACAGCACCCTCGTAGCGCTCTTGATGCAAAAGTTCAATTTTTGACTTTATAAATTGGGTATCTTTTAGTTCCGAACCCGAGTTCTCGCATTCTGCTTGGTGAAGGATGCGTAAATCATTATTCAGTTGTCTCTCGTTAGCGCTTGCTTTTAAATTTATATTACTTTACCGTTCAATTGCGACTTGTTTAAGTTCCTCCTTGAAGTATTCCGATTTTTCAAGTAAAGAGAGTTCGTTTGCTTCAGCGTATTTTCCAAATAGCGCATTTACACATGTTACGACTGTTCATCTTTAAGTAGCTTGGCATTGAGTTTCCAGAGCTCCCAACTGAAGTTATTTGTTGGTAGTGCTCTTCTCCCAAATTTTGCACTTTCCAAGCAAGGGTCGGTGAAGAAAAAAGATTTTACTTCGTATGTTTGAAAATTACCTATTAAATCAGATGATACATAAATTATATTAAGACGAGCGTGCGTAGGTGCCTGAAAATGCGTGAACTGGAGGTGTCCTCTTTGGGCACGCATCTCCGCTATATTGATCATATTACACTTATCAAACATCTTGCTCAAACGATTCGCACTGCTGTCATTGGTATTTTTAGAGCGCAGCTCTTAGGCGCCCGTTTCCGGCTTGAGCGGCGTCGCCGTCGCCGTCGCCGTCGCCGTCGGCGTAACCGCGCGGAGCTAGTAGCCGCCTCGGTTACTAGCTCTCCGAACGGGACAGTTATCTTTACGGTCGCCATAGGCAGACAGACACTGTGCTTTTCGAGCAGCTGCTTGATCCAAACTACCTTTCCAGTAAAATCGGATGTCGTTACATACGACGGATGAACAACGTCCATCGTCGCTGCACTGTCCCGAAGCACCCAGCACAGCTTTCCGTTTACCTGGAGCTCGTGAAGATAGGGACGAAGAAGCTTCAGGTCCTTGTCACTACCGTTCACGTATGAGAACACAACCCGCGATTTCTTACATCTGGCCGCTATGTGTCCCGGCTCCTGACAGTTGAAGCACAGGAACGGCTTCCTAGCCTCGAACTGCCCTGTTTGGCTTTTCCGCGCCTCGTCTTCGTTCGAGGGTTCTCTGCTCTTTTCTGGGACCTTTTGTCCTGTTTCGGGCTTCTCGGGCCTTTTTTATCGCGAGCCGTTTCCCTGTTGGAAGGGCTTGCGCTGCTCGCTCCGGCTGGGTTTGCTTTCCTCTCCGCTCAGCTTTCTACGCGTTGCGTACTCTTCGGCTAGCTCAGCGGCCTTATCGACAGAGTCGACTCCTACCCTGTCCTGCACCCAGAGCTTGACTGACTGCGGAATGCTACGAAAGAACTGTTGGAGGCACACACACTCGACTACCTTGTCTTGGCTTTCGTACACTTCCTCGCTCTTCAACCATTCTATCAAGTTGGTTTTAAGCCCGTACGCGAATTCCGAGTAGCCCTCGCTGCTCTTTTTGAATGTGTTTCTAAACCTTTGACGGAACGCCTCGGCAGAAAGGCGGTACCGCTTCAAAAGGCTGGACTTCTCCTGGTCGTAGTCGTCCGCGTCTCCAGCACTAAGGCGCGCGACAACCTCTGCAGCCTCACAGGGCAACAAAGTCAAAAGCTGTTGCGGCCACGTTTCTGGGGCGAAGCTCAACTTCTCACATGTCCTCTCAAAGTTAACTAAGAACAGGCCCACGTCTTCCCCAACTTTAAACGGCTGCAGGAGCTTCTTCATTTGATACGACTCGGTGTCACTTGCTCGTACCGGAGCCCCAACTCTACTGTTCTGCGAGTTTAATCGCTGTTGTTCAATTTCGAGCTCTAGCCTTTTCAGCGCTCGCTCCACTGTCGCAGCCTGCGCTCGTTCCTCTCTCGCCGCAGCCTGCTCCTGCTCTCGCTCCTCTCTCGCTGCAGCCTGCGCTCGTTCCTCTCTCGCCGCAGCCTGCTCCTGCTCTCGTTCCTCTCTCGCTGCAGCCTGCTCCTGCTCTCGTTCTCGTTCCTCTCTCGCTGCAGCCTGCTCTCGTTCTCGTTCCTCTCTCGCTGCAGCTTCGCTTTTAGCGTTCTGAAGCAGTTCCCACGCAATTTTAATTTCCTCTGCTTCTTTTGCTCCACCTCCACACCCAATTCTTCACATAAACAGAGTAAATATGTTCTCAGTAACCTCATTAGATTCATGATCGCTGCTCTTTAGCTTTGGGTTTGTTCAAAAACTTGTCGCGAGGTTGTACCAAAACCTAGCGCACGAGTCAAAACCTAAGGATTCCCAGCAGTTCAAAATTAATTACCCATAATCTGAAGCCTGGCGAATCTTAAAGCAAAGTCCAAACGCTCACCCACAGATGTAGCACGATGTCGCATGGTCCGATCCCAACCGCTGCCAACCAGTTGTTCGAGGCGGGGTTTAAGCCGCACGTCCGGAGGCCTCCTGGCCTTTGACGACGTCCATTCCCCGAAGTGAAGAATCCAGGGGTTCAGTGGAGGTGGGAGAATTGGTAACGTAACGAACGGTTTAATTACATGGTTGCGATACAGTCGTCCAAATCAGAGAGAATATCGGAGCAGCCTCACGCTCCGCCTTATATAAGGTCCGTTTCTCACTCACCCTCCGCCAGGGCAGCAGGTGCGACGTAGCAAACCGCCGCCAAGTGCGTTGCAGCAAAGTCCGCCGCCATGTGCGACGCAGCCAAAGTCCTCCGCAGTTAGGCCATGCCTCTCTCCCCTTCCGGAGCGCACGAACCCACACGCACACACACACGTCCCGTTGACGTCACGGACGCGTTGAGACTCGTTTCGGGCAGGCCCCGACTGGCGGGCGACGGTCCTGAACACGACGGGACTCGTTTCGCGCAGGCCCCGACAGGCGGGCGACGGTCCCGGACAGATCGTGACTCGTTTCCGCAGCGTTGAAACTCGGAAGAAGGTCGCCGAAGGTTCCATTCTTAACACCGCTAAATCTAGCGGAAAATTTTCCCCGCTAAATCTAGCGGAAAATGTTTCCGCTAAATCTAGCGGAAAATTTTCCCCTCTAAATCTAGAGGAAAATTTTCCCCGCTAAATTTAGCGGAAACATTTTCCCGCTAAATCTAGCAGAAAATTTTCCCCGCTAAACCTAGCTAAAAATTTTACCCGCTAAATCTAGCGGTAAATTTCCCCCGCTAAATTTAGCGGAACATTTTCCCCGCTAAATATACCGGAACATTTACCCCGCTAAATTTAGCGGAAGAATTTTCCAGGTAAATCTAGCGGAAAATTTTCCCCGCTAAATTTAGCGGAAAATTTTCTCCGCCCCCCCTTCCTCGAAGTCACGTGACCCCCAGGCCACGTGACCCCCTCTCCCCCTAGGTCATGTGACCCCCCGAGGTCACGTGACCCCCCCCCCCCCCGTGCCTTCCTCTCCTCCTCAAGAGCTGCACTCTAATTCGGCGTTACAGGGCTTTCAGGTAAACGGCTTTCACTTTTTTAGAGCGCAGCTCTTATGCGTCCGTTTCCGGCTTAAGCGGCGTCGCCGTCGCCGTCGCCGTTGCCGTCGCCGTTGCCGTCGCCGTCGCCGTCGCCGTCGGCGTAACCGCGCGGTGCATTATGGGTAAATTATCCCGAGGTCCTTCAGGAGGACCTCGGGAGGACCTCGGGTTCCTTCGGGAGGACCTCGGGAGGACCTCGGGTTCCTTCGGAAGGACATCGGGAGGACCTCGGGTTCTTTCGGGAGGACCTCGGGTTCCTTCGGGAGGACCTCTGGAGGACCTCGGGTCCCTTCGGGAGGCCCTCGGGAGGACCTCGGGTACCTTCGGTGACCTCGGGGAGGGGGGTCACGTGACCCCCTGCAGTCACATGACCCCCCCCCCCCCTTCCCCGAGGCCACGTGACCCCTTCCCCAAGGTATCGGCATCGTCATTGTCACTGATGACGTCATTCGCATCCGCATCGTCATCGTCATCATCACTGATGACGTCATCAGTGACGTCACTGGTGACTTCATCGTCATCGGCATCGTCACTGATGACGTCATTGCTATATACTCCATTGTGTTGCTATATACTCCATTGCGCCCTAAGCCCAAGACCAGCAAGGCGCTGGAATCCAATGGGATCGATCAAGTAGCACCAGAAGTGCATCGTCATGTCGCTCATCGTATTTGTATGTAGATATCACGCGTACGCTATCACGCAAAAGAAAAAAAAGGACGCAGGATCATGGTGCGTTTCCTGTGAGTGATTTTTTTTTTTAGTAACGAAGCAACCAGTTTGCTTGCGAAAGCGAGTGACGTATGTTATTAGCGACGTGTGCGACCAAAAACGTCGCCGTAGTCGCCATTCACGATTGGCCAAACCATAGCTCCCTGTATACCGATAATACCTACCCAATAGCTAATTCACGGCTAGGCAAATCCTACCAATCACGACGAGGCAAATTCTGGCCGCGACGCCATTAATGGGAACCATGAGAGGGCGCCAGCTAAACATCTCCGCGCTAATATTCGTTACTTCCTGACCAAATAACGACTAGGGTAAATTCTATTTTTTTAACGAACCGGAAAATACCACAAAAACTTGTTTTAACCAGTTAATATCAATTCTCTGTGGTGACTCGAAAGCGCAAAAGGGACACACGAAGAGAAGAAATGTACGAAATCAAACAATATTGCCGCGCGTATTGTTTAATACAGAAAAGCAATCTTTAAACATTCGTAATATAGTTACCACTTCCCCCTAACAAGTAGAGTAAACATGATTTGATGCGTTAATATTTCAAGAATATTTTTTGTTTCTGTTTTTTTGCCTGCTTCCTTTTTATTGCTTTTTATTAATGTGCCATAAAAGTAGAAAGAGAACTAAAGCGCGGCGTTGCTATACTGGCACAATGTAACTTCTCGTCGACGTCCCCTGTGTTTCAAAGCGTCACAGGTAAAAAAACACGCTAACCACAAGCAGAGTTCTCTTTGACACAACAACTTTAAACGGTCTCAGTTCTTAGGAAATGCCTCTCTCTTTTGGTGCACACGCGACTGGTTAAACAATACCGGACACTATAACAGCGATTTCCTGGGGTCGTGACGTAATTGGTAGGGTTATATAACTTCTGTCTCTTTCCCCGCAATTACGTGAATCACTCTGTACGTGAACTTGGCGTGCCGAAAACAACCGTACGTCTCGGAGAAGACATAAAACTCGACAAGTAATTAAACACTTTGCGAGACAAAGCCTTGTTTCATTGTTTGAATCTGTTGGCGTAAGCGAGAACGGAACTCCCATTGTACGCGCGAACGACAAAGAAAACGCACCTATAAGGAAGCCCTTCACAGATGGCGTTTATCCACTAAGTGGCAGCACCGATCACCCAGTTCCGCGTTTCCCGACGCAGCACCAAAGTTTAAGCGTCACTCTAGTTAAATACGTTCTTTTGAAGACTCCGGTAAAATTAGAACCTTACTCTAAACAAAAGACCGTGAGTCTACTTTCCCGCACAACACTCGGAGAGCCGATCACCGCAACTTACGGAGGCAGCTCAGCGAATTATGATGCCCTGTTTAAACCAAAAAACGCATTCTGAGTTGTGACATTAAACAATGTAAGCGTGACGTTTTACATTGCTTAATGTCAAATCTCAGACTGTGTTTTTTGCTCTAAACATATGTTTCGACATCGTCATTCGTAAGCTTCGGTGATTGGCTCTCCGAGTGTCGTGCGGGAAACTAGACGCAAGGGCTTTTTTTAGAGTGCTGTACTTGAATTTAAATAACGCCTCGTAAATTTGAATGTATAGCGTTAAAACCAAGGAGCTCAGCTGACTAAACACCTTGAATGAAATCCTGCTGATATTCTGGCGTTGCTTCCGGAGCAGGGTTGGGCAGTATCGCGATACAAATGTATCGCGATAGTATTTCAGAAATACATTTTGTATCTGTATTTCCGTATCGCGATACATTTTTTTCAGCAGTATCTGTATTCCTGTATCGAAATACATTTTGAACGTTTCTTTGTATCGCGATACAATCAGGATGAAATGTATTTCGTTACATTTTTCGAGAAATACTCCCCCCCCCCCCCCCCCGAAAAAAAAACAAAACAATTCCGAACGCATTTTGTTTTAAAACTTTTGACGGCACTAGGGTTAAGGAGATGCTGGGGCATTGTTACTATGCTCACCAAATTCCCTTCCGATTCTTCAAAAAATTTTTCTATGCGTCCTCTTCTCTCTTTTGAGAAGTGTTGCGTAGTCGGGAACTCGAATCAGGTGGCGTGCCAGGAGTGGAGTCAGAGCATCTTCTGCCGCAGGTCCTTAGGCAGGGATTTCTTGAGTCATTGTTTGCTGGCATCCAATGCCCGCTGCTAATCGTCTATCTTGCCTTAGCGGACACAGCCGACAAAGCTGAGTAACAGTCCGTTGCAGCACGAACCTGGCGGTGGTTGACTTAAAATAGTAGGATGACTCACGCTGTGAAGTTCAACACTTATTCGAATGCGTCAGTGGCTGCGCCCGTAATACTGCACGGCTTAAGGGTACGTCATCAGCCGACGTAAACATGACCCGCTGCTCTGGTGATCCGACACCCAGGAAGGAGGTACCGTGGCCTCGCTGTGCCGACTCAGACTTCGTACACCTGCGACTCGTCTCGAACTCGCTGTTTCTCGGAGAGCTCGCACCTGTGCCGGCAATATCAGGTCGCAATTCACGAGGTCTCTGTTTGGATGATGCGAAACTTGAGGACCGCAATCCATGCGCCGGTGGCGGAGGGTCGGCAGGAGGAACCTTCACAGCAGAGATGCCACCATATCGTTTTTTTCAACCGTAATAGAAGATAAGACATGTGTTCCAGGATGCTTCAGGTGGTCCACTATTCTCAAAAATTCTAAATGACACTGCCTGCACGATCTTCAATCAGGTAACCCACAACGAAAGTATGTATTGTCCTTTCATACAGCAGCGTGGTAAAGTTTAATGTTCAAGGCCACAACTACAGATGAAAAATACCAGTTCATTCCACCGTGACCTCATGTGATCAATGTTGACAAGGGCGTCCTTATTGAACAGGGGCGTGGTGACGTATTCATGGGATTTAGGGTGACGTATAATTTATTTAGAGGTCGAAGTATTTTCGAATCCCTCGTAAGAAAGACAAGATGTCAGGGAAGGGACCGCGGTCAGTCCTTGATGAAACGTTTTCTTGAGTCCATTGAAGACTTCTCGTCGTCCGAAACAACTATTTTCAAGGCAAACCACGGGAAAGTAATTTCGGGATCAAAAACTTCCACTTCAAACTTCATCTCAGTTTTCGTCTCAAACAAATTTGAAAATGTATTGCAGTATCAGTATTTCTGTATTTGTATTTCTGCCCTCCCTGGAATGTATTCCTGTATCTGTATTTCCAAATACTTTTTGCCTCTATTTAAAATGTATTTCCGATACGTATCGCGATACATTTTTACAGATGTATTTTAGTATCAGTATTTTAGCTACTATTTTAATGTATTCCAGTATTTGTATTTCCAAATACTTTTTTGAGTATTTCTGCCCAACCCTGTTCCGGAGTCAATGTGGAGTTTTAGTAGATTGGGGGTTGTGGGGATATTTATACAGCGTGTAGTTGGTCAGCCATTAGTAGATCGTTTTCAAAGGACCGCTACCACTACGGATGCGCGCTTCAGAGGATGGATTGATCTGGCAGCGCGAGCTCCCGCTACAAATAGCGTGGCCCTAAAAACACCATCTATTAAAACTCTACTTTTCAACACGAAAGCGTTTACGCTGTAGGGTCGTCTTTCGTGTTATGACTGATTGACGTCGACCTAAAACATTCTCCTCTAAATCACGGTCAGGGCATATGCTTAAGTAACAGAAACCAAGCAGGCCTTGGGTGATACACCACAAGTTCACAACACGACATTTTGTTTTGGCTCGTTGTTTTCTTTTTGGCTCGTGTCAACCGAAATTGCAGTGAAAAGTTGGCATCGAACTTTAACATTAAAGTGACCATGAAATTATTTTTCAACTTCGTTCTTCTTAGCTTTCCTACCTAACTCGAAAGCGAAGTGAGAAATCACGCGGTCGTGAAGTACTTGGGCACCAGTACTATGACTCCTAGCTTCCACCGTCATATTTAAGCACACCATGGAACTTGTCATTCGCAAGCGATGATAAGTGCCATCACGGCACTCATTGGCCACGAACGCGAATTCAAATATTCGTTGACGGATTGATTGTTGACGAGCGCATACGTCCGTGTGACACAGAGCTCGTGTCAAATTTGCCGTGGAAAATCGGACCATGTGAACCAGGTTTTACCGGTAACTTACACCTTACCGCCAACACCGCAACTGGGGAGGGGGAGAGGACACTGTGCGACAGTGGGGAGAGGGATGGGGAAAAGGAAGAAGAGGGAAGGGAGTACAGAGGAATGAAGAAACTGAAGTGGTGTGTCACGTGACAAAGGAACGGGAGAAAAGGGAAGAGAGTGATGGTGAGGACACCCTAGCACGGCGAGGGATGGGGAAAGAAAGGGAGGGGAAGAGAAGAGATAATGGGGAGATTAAATTGTTGTGTCGCGTGCCGTATATTGTTCCGCTAAATTTTAGGAGAAACTAAATTGTATAGGTCATGTGTAGTCATGTCAGGTGAGGTCCGTTTCCCCCGCTAAATTTAGCGGGAAACTGGGTTAGTGCTTAGGTCACGGGACGCCAATCTCTCTGCAAAATATAGCGGAAAACTGAATTGCTTACGTCACAAAACGTGAATTTTCCCGTTAACTTTAGCGGGGAAACGTCACGTGTCGTTAATTTCTCCTGTATTAGGCGCACTTTAGCCTCAGTTGCCCCTGCGCCATTAAAATCCAATTAGCTATCTATCTATCTATAGATCCTTAATTCCTCTACTTGCTGTACATGTCCCGTGACCTTATGTCACGGGACGTCAATTTCTTCACTAAATTTAGCAAAAAATGCACGGACGGACGAAGAAACGTTTGGGATTAGGGAAGGCAGGGGAAGGGGGGGGGGGGGGAGAGAGAGCTCCGTTAGAAAGAACGTCAAGCTTTAATATCAGATGAGTATTGCGGAAGGCGGGCACACCATGGCGCCGGTGTGGAACTTTCGAAGGCTATTGGCTACTTCAGCACGAGCTTTCAGGCCCTCACCATGGCCTCTGAGATTGCGGTGAGCGAAGCTTTCAGGCGCACTCACACTTGAAACTCGGAGCAGTTGCGAGACCGATTACGGGCATGCGGCTAGTGATCTCCGGTGCTCACATCTCAGCGCTCCATCGGCAAGTCGTGGTCGCCGTGTCGATTGTCACGCGCCACCACGTCCCTTCCAAGGCAGCCGCTCGGCGACATACGCTGAAAACTCAAATCAGCGAGCGACTGCTCTAAAACGGTCGCACTGCGACCAGAAAATTGCCGCACGGCTGGTGGGAGTCGCAAGTGCGAAGGCGCCTTTCCTCGGGCCGCCGAGCAACCGCGAAGCCATTGCTCTGTTTCTGACTTGCTCGACCAGACGGCGTTGCTTGCCGAAATCACTTTACCTCAGCCCCCGGCCAAACGCGAGCGCTGACACGGCTCCTATTTCGACAACGTTCTCCACCACGCAGCCCAATACTTGCGAGAATAGGTACGGTCTCAAATTTGGGAAATATTTTGCAAAATAAGGTCGAACCTTCAAGAATTGCTGCATTTTAGCGTACTAATTTTTAAGGATTGAAAATTGTCCAATTTATTAACGTAAGCTCGAAAGCCTAGAAATGTTTGAACCTTGAGAAAAAAAAGCTTGGCTACATCTGAACCCTTAAAACTACACCTTCTCACGGGAGATCCAAAACGTTCTGCACACCAACGCGAGCAGAGCAGACGCCGTAAAGTTTGCAAATCAATATATCCTTTTATTTACCTTCCATCAAAGTACAACCATCGATCTGGGTTGTAGGAGAAGCGAAGCTATAATACCTCGCGGAGCACGCCGCAAGTCACGCCACTGCACAAAAATATTTCCATGATATTTTTTTTCAATACTTGGGCGCACTTGAGCGACAACCTACGCATATTGCACATGCATGTTCCAACGAAATAATGAAACAACTTACCTTTCTTCGCCTCTTAGCACCTTCTCTCTGCTTCTACGGGTAGCTTGATTGAGTTAATGTATCTCTACGGCCCCTTGGCCGCGCCACAAACCGCAAGTCAAAACCGTAACTCAAGCTGACCCGCTAATGCGTGCTAATGCAAGGCCGCACGACTAGCGCCGTTTCTTTTCTTGGGCTTGTTTAGTTAGCACCCGCCTTCGCACGCAGAAGGAAAAAGATAAAGTCACAGTAACCGAAGTAGCAAGGCAGAAAAATAGCAAAAACATAAATCCGGAACAGCGCAATTTCGGTACCTCGACTAATAATGATTGAGAACAAGGCGTACCGCCGATCGCTAACTTCTTTGTGGCACGCCGAGATCTCACGCCGAAAGGCCGGTCGTCTAGGGCCTCCACGGAGCAGAAATTACGCCGCGCGGGCAGCGCGAGACTCGTGATATTCCAACACCACTTCATCAACAAAAAAGAAATGCTCGAACAGCCATCGCGGCTGCAGCACCGCCGCAACGACCTCGCTCCTTTGGGGAGTTTAGCTTCGCGCCACACCGAGTTATTTTGGATGCTGATCTAGGTTTCGGTTCGCTAGCGATTCATTCGCTTTGCACGCGAAAGGGTAAATAGGGACTTTTAGCAAACCGTTGCCGTGTTCCGCTCACTTCACTACGGGAGCCTTTGAAGCATATTTTTAAGCGCGCGCCCGGCGGTCATGGTATCACCTTTGTGCGCGCTTTAAAGCATGCTTCAAAGGCTCCGGTAGTGCGGTACGCGGAACACGGTAACGGTTTGCTAAATGTCCCCAATAACTAATAACAAGTGTTGTGCAGCGCTATCAAAAGGACAGGTGCCAGAACGTATCTCTGTGAGGTGCTTACACGAGCACTTCGAACATGAAGCCCCCCTTTCGTGAAGGCGCGCTCTTGCCTGTGCCTCCCGAAATAGTCTACACGATTGCATGCGAGATAAGGACCGACGTCTGCCACAGCAATTTAGCTGGTCGTCATTGCGGTCCCTGTGAGTATCCGCGCTTGGGCTTAACTTTCTTGTGCGACGTTGTAGAGACTAAAGTAGCTTCCACTGTCCTGCAATCTCGCACTGTTGCACCGTGGAGTACGTATCTTCGTCTTGGGTCTTTCTCATTTCCACGTGCTCTCATGCGAAGGAGGCGCCAAACGAAGCCATCAGTTCGCGCGAATTGCATTGACAGCGTTGAGGAAACCAGTCTAGCAAAAACAATGTTGCAAAAAAAAAAAAAAAAATAGTGACACTTAGTGTAATACAAGTTGCTCCGCCCATAGCCAAAACAAAAAAAAAAAAAAGATAATCGCACTGATTTTAGATTCGCTATGTTGACAGGGCCTACTTATTCAAGACCGAAGAAATAAATTTAATTTTGTGCTCAAGTTTGTCAGCACAGTTGAAAAACTGTCATGCATCGATGATACTTCTCCCCGAGGCACTGTGAAGATGAACAAGGAATAAAACACAAAGAAGAGAAAGCAAAATGGTGAGTAAGAAACTAATAAAATGCAGAAGAAAACCGATTTTGAAGCTTGGCAAAGAAGGTACGTAAAAGAAAAAGAAAACACAAATATTGAAACAGGTTTTTTAACCATTTTTATACGTTCTTGATGCGAATGATACTGGTGTTTGCGTGCGCCTCTAGAAGTTTTTGCGTCTGTGTGCACCTCTTGTGTCACAATGTCTGTCCGTGACGCTTTAACGCGACCATCAGATCTGAGTCGTCATACGGGCACTATGTTTGAGTCTGCTCGGGCACTATGTTTGAGTCGTCATACGTTTTATACGTATGACGACTCAAACATTCTTCGCAGCTCTTTTTTTATTTTTTTGCCAACTGAAACTACTCGCAACGGCGTCTCTCATTCTGAAGTCCCAGCAGACCAGAAATAATTCCTCCTAAAAAAAATAACTAAATTTAAAAAGAAACATTTCGTAATTGTAAGCGTTTTAGCGGAACTTCGCTGTTTAGTTGGTGTAGCTCTAGCCTTTTCTACAAGTGTGCAAGCGTCGGGCACGTTGCGACCGCGGCGCCGGAACAAGAAAACGAGGGGAAATGGGCAGTCGCTTCGGGGTGGCGGTTAAAATCTCATCCGTCACCGGACCTAAGTGGTGAGGAAAGACGCCGGCCACGTCTGCCGCGATCGGCGCTTCGGCAAACCTACTGCAGCGGGACGCTATGCGGCTCAGCCGTCACGTACGCGCGAGTTCCCAGAGCTGTCCAGAAAACAAGGGGGGTGATATCTGTAATTGTTGCTTGTGCGCGGAGTCAGCAACGAACGAGCCTCATTTTGGTGTCTGAGGTTCCGACACAAAAATCTAGAGAGCAGAGTAGAGCAAATTGGATATTCGTACGCTTTAGAAAGCGAGGCGAAACGCCTAAAAAAAAACAAAAAAAAAACATAGTGCCCGAGCAGCTCCTATTGCAGGAATGAATGGGTTTAAGATTTAAAGTATCCAAAGTAGTGCGTACAAATCTGCTAGCTATTACTTTAGGCATTTCTGCAGCGCGCCTGCCTGCATATCGAAATATGTCCATTCGCGCGTTTACAAAATTCAAACTTTAAAGAGCAGGAATAAACCCAAAGTTTACTTGAGACGCTAATTAACGTTATATCTTTCATCTAAAATGTTGCGGGCACTTTCATCATCATACGTGGTCTCCAAAGAGGAAATAAAAAACAAGGTGCAATGGTCTAGTGGTTAACGTATACCCGATCTAAAATGCTGCAATATATTTGCCTTGGACGCAGAAAGGTGCGATGAAAACGTTTTAGACTTAAAGAATTTTATCTTTCATGAACGCGTAATTGTATCGCACAGCACCTTTAAATAGTGACAAAACGCTGTGTCACTGCTGAGTAGCCGTGTCAGAACACATGCTGGTTTTTCACTTATGAGAGGCTGCAGATTCCAGGAAAAAAATAACTAATGCAAGCGTTCCAGGTTCTCCTTTTCCTGCTCACCGACAGCACCATAAACACATTAAGAAGCCGTAAATAGTGCAACCTAAGAGAACCATTGTCACTTCAAATGATCTAATACCCCTTAAATTTTTGTTTTTGCTTCAAAGACAGAGCCAAAGACAAGTAATATTTTCGGCAGTCTATGGAATCTATAGCAGTACCGCTTGCGCGTGCACTCGAATTCAATCGTCGTCTATTGAGGTGAAAGACTAAAAACGTTAGACGACAAGGTGTGTCTGATCAACGTCCGTGTAGTTAGCGTAAGCTGACCACAAAGGTTGCTAACGAGGCTGTTTTGTCAAGTCTGCTAGTTGACTTGGTCGAATGCTCGTCCTTCATCTTTCATTTAGTGCGGCAAGAGCTATCAAAATCTTCATAGTGATCGAGAACGCCATTCAACAAGATATTATTCCTATTAGCACCCGCAGAAAAGAAGGTAAAAAAAGAAGTAAAAAACACGTTTGCCCTTTTTAGTGCTGCACAAAACTCCCAAGATGAACGGTATCAGCTCTGATGGTCGCGTTAAAGCGTCACGGACAGACTTGTGACACAAGAGGTGCACACAGACGCAAAAACTTCTAGAGGCGCTCGCAAACACCAGTATCATTGGCATCAAGAAGCAGCCCCCGTTTCGGGGAACGCTGGAAGACACGATTGTCCATGAAACAGAAACAACATTCGTCCGTGCCCCCACCGGGCAATGTGAGGCGTAGTACAGGCAATACGTTACAGAGACCGCCGGAAGCAAAAGAGACAGAAGAACGCGCCAGGAAAGTTCGACTCCTTCCGGCTTCAGACTTCATGCTCACGCCGTGACCGGGCATGACCATCGAAGAACTAGCGGTGCGCGCGCGCGACCAACCAAGCTCGCTGCCACTCGCCGCAGCAGCAGGCTGGATGCACACGAAACCGTGGCCGCTTTATTGGTCTCAATTGCTTTTTAATTCACCTCGAGGCCAGCACCGCACCCAGCTAAACGCTGGGTGGTCGCTCGGTCGCCCGGTTCGCGCCGGCAACACCGTCCTCCGTGTCGTCGACTATACGCGAGCTTGCCTGCTCGGCGTTACTCTACCTGCAGCGACGGACTCGGGGAAAATTTCTTGTGGGTTCAGCGCGCGCGTGCTCGGCTCTTGGGCTCGCTCGTTGCGGCGCGAGTTTAATCGATCTTAAGCGGATTCGTTCCTCTGCTTGGCCCTAATGGTTCCTCCAAACTGCGCTTACCCCGCATTACACCCAGGCACGCGGAATCTTTTGGTTTCAGATTTTATCGATACCACTGGCGTGGCGTGCCGGTCGCTTGTTTACAACTACTTTTTCACGTATCTATACATCTTTTTTTTTTGTTGTTGTTCTTCTATGAAACACTGAAAGGATATAAATTACACTACACGAGAAAATGTATCGAATAAGGTTCAGCTGCGAGATAGCCCGGTGTGGAACTTTCGTGACTGAATGGCACCTACAAGCGCATTCAGAACACACCTCAACTCGCCCGATTGGACCTAGGTTTACGTGCAGCACATAATTTGTTATGCAGATTGCTCCAATTATTGGGATGTTGTGAGTGTATATAAGTTGGTGTAAATGTGTTTGGCTTCGAGTAACGCGTTTTTAGCCTATATCTTTCGACCGATTTTCAATTCAATGCTAATTCGATGAAATGAATATCTGTTACCATATTCTGTAATCGGCTACTTCAAAGCCAAGTAATGAACAGTATATATGATGTATTAACAACAGTTATTGAATTTATACACAATACATTATGCTTTGAAATGTACACATACATCTAGCAATGATAAGAGTTTATACAGTGAAAGATTGCCTGATAACAACATGTACAATAAATTACAACAATACCACTAGCGCTACACAGGAGCGAATTAATATCATGCTAAGCAATTAAGAATTTTTGTTTAAAAAGTTGTTTTTGTACGAAGTATAATATCTAATACTTGGCCGTTATATTAATGTCATTAAACAATTCACTTAGGGAAGCTGGTGCACGCTTTTTTTTTTTTAAGCATGCCATGGACCCAAAACTTTCTCCAAAGAAAATGAACTACTGTCCACTATGTTTAGCCCAACCCGTAATCAACTTCGCCCCCGGTCGTATGAAGGACAGTCAATAACCATGTGCTTCACATCTTCCACTGGATGGCCGCACGTGCAACAATTGGTACGCGAGATGTCTCGCATGCCCGTGGGCCTATAGAATGTTAATATATAAAAGAGACTCGAAAGAATTGACACACTTAATTTTATTGAGGTGATAACGATGCACGTACCGTTTTAAAGGAGTTTACTTGTAAGCGGACTCTTCTAGAAAAAAAAAAACGCAAAGTGCGTCGCCCACTCGAAATTTCCCCGATTGTGGAGCGCACACTGCAGTTACCAGCGAGGCTGATTCGACAAGCAGTGCTCTGCGAATATTTACGAGACCCCAGCTTGGTAGCACACGACGTCTGCGGGTTCGGCATGGCGTATATTAGTCCTTGTGACATAATGAATGATTTAGGTGCACTTATGCCGACCCCTTGTATGTAAATAAAACAAAAATGAAACTATAGACGAATCAATAAATGGCACGCTCTTTTTGGCAAGAAGCAGTCAAAATGCTGTGTGTTGTCGGGACTGTTAAACACAGTGATGTTTTCAAAAAGTGATCTCTGAGCGCCATGAAAGTTTCGCTCAAGAGTTCAACAGTAAAAATTACCATCGTCAGGAAGTGAGTTTTTTTTTTTTCTAATTTTGTTTTGAAGTTCTCTGCAATTATGGTTTTAAGAAGTAGACACCGGTAGTGTCATCTTGCCTTCAGTAAAAACAAAAAAAAAAATACAGCGTTCAATCCAGTGACAGTATCTGCTTTTTGCAAAAGTTGTTCTCCATGCTCAATTCATTCATCGTTCATTTAAAGCTTCGCGAAGGTGCTCAAGCCTCAGTGGCTGAAATGCTTTACGACATACCTCCAAACAAGTCAAATATTATTTGTGTCGCCTCAAATGCGTTTTTGTTTTCGTTTTGAATTCGTAAGAAACCACAAGATATTAAAAACCAGATAAGTATACGTATACACTCATAAAAGAACTCAAGAAAACAAATACAAGGAAATACACTTGTTGAAATGAACTGGGTGGTGTTTCAAAAACAAAAAAGTATTAGAGTAAAATGTTTTCTTGATTTAAGTTCGACTACCATCGTCGATGTTGTGTTGTTTATTTTTATGAAAACATACTACAAAATTTGACTTCATAGGGTCTATGAAAAAAAAAATAATAAAAACATTCTCCTCTTAGACAGAAGATACGCATAATAAACATTTTAAAGGGGCGATGCAACGATTTTTGTATTTTGCGCAAATACCGCTTAGAACGGATCCCTGACGTTAATGACCTGTGAAATACCTGTTCGTTTTTCACCACACGCAATCGAAGTTGCAGAAAAAAATTAAGAAAAATGAGCAGAGTTCACCTCCTCAAAAAAAAAAAAAAGCAAATTGTTGTGTGTATGTTTATACAGCCGGAAGTTAGTCTGCCTCGGTGGGTGTCACTGGGCGGTACTGCTACCGCCCAGCTACGTCATCAGGTTTTGCGAAGGAGAGATTGAATGAAAACGCTCGGTTTTGTCCTCAAAATTACAGCGCAACAAAGGAGTTTCTTGGTCAGTGGCGTTGCGTGCGTGTATCCTTGAGTCCCACAAGTGCCAATAAGCTCGTGTAAAGTGAAAAACATTCCAATTGAATATCGTTGCACCGCCCCTTTAAGGGAAAGCACGAGCATTCATTCTGCGCAGAGTTGTATCCACACAAGTAATCGTGCATGAATTCATCATCATTGATCACAACACAGATAAGGTACGCCCGTGCGTATATACATCCACACACTTACCAAAAGGAAAATACTCGGGCACGGTGAAACCAGATTACAAGAATGCACGAGAAAAACGCATACCATACCCGCGCACTTGCTAGCACGCGCAAGAATGTGCCTTCGTGTTATTTTAGATGCGCGCACTCCTAACAAACGGGTTCGCTCACTTACATAAACCTAGGGACACAAACACAGGGACACTACACGTGCATACCAAGTCACTGGAGACGCGCGCGACAAGCCAAGCCAAAACAAACCAAAACAAAACAAAGAAGCACAGGGATTCGGCACACCAACCGTCCTAACACGCACGAAGAAGAGCAATAAATACAAATATTTACTCTTTTTTTTTTAAGTGAAAGCAACTGCTTCGTTCTAGATTTTATTTATTTTTTTTCGGTTTATTCGCCTCGATTTTCGAAAAGAAAACAAGGGTGGAGGAGGAAGGCGAAAGGGATGCCTAGCCCTCACAAATTTTCAGCGGCGAAGGGCGACAGCTAGAGACGGGACAGAGGCACCGGCGGTGCGCGCGTTGGTACGCCGGTCACGTTCGCGGCGGGCCGTCCCATTCGCAACTACGAAGGGAAGGAACGCTGCCGGCGTCCGTGCCAAAGCCGACGGCGTGGCGTCATCGGGCACCATTCCCGGCGTGGAGAGGCCCTAGCCCACGTCGGAGAACGTATTGCCGCACTTATCGAGGATGATGTTGCGCTTTTTTTTTTCTACTTCTTGTTCTCCATGGCCCACGCCGTAGACTTTAGAAGACGCAGAACGGCGTATTGTTGCCGTGCGACGATTCGCATGGTCGGTTTAGGGAAAGAAAAAAAGTAAAACGAGACCTGCAGTTGCCTTAAGAGCAGCGATGAGTGTAGTAAGACGCTTCTTTGGGCGGAGTGGTGGAACCCAAAACATCCAGGTTCCAGTGGTATAGAAGAAGCGATACGCCCATGCGCTCGCGCGGAATGTTTCCACTTTGAGGGTTGCGTTATCGGCATTGCGTCTCGTGGGGAGGTAATTCGTCAAACACCTGTCCGAATAATTCAGGATGTCACGTTTCTCGAAATTCTGTCGAAAATGAACGCGGTTCTGAATAGTAAATTGTGGATAATGTAATTACGAATAACCTATAGGGTGTTTAATTGAGCCAGCGAAATGATAAGTCAGTATTGCCTTTGTGGGGAGCGTTTGACGAAGTGGTTATTTGCACCATTTATTGCCGACAAGTGCTTCGTCAAGCCTATGTTGAAAATGTGAATAATTCAGGTTGTTTTAGGGAATTTAGTCGGAAATGAACACTATTTTGGATACAAACGCATGGCTTTTATAGTTATAGATAACCTGGGGTGTGTACGATCAAACAAAATGATAAGGCAGTATTTATTGCGTTTTTGGAAACTGTTTGACGAAGAAGTTGTGTTGTCGGCATCACCTTTCGTCGACAGGTGCTTCGTCCAGCCTATGTTCTAAATGTGAATAAATCAGGACGTTTCTCCGAATTTCGTCGCAAATGAACACGGTTTTGCATATTATTTTATGAATTTTATGGCAATGAATAACCTGTTCTGTTTATTTGGGCAAACTTATAAGGCGGTATGGCCTTGATGGGAACCGTTTGACGAAGGTGTGTTGTCAGCACCACTTTTTGTCGAAAGGATACTTCGTCGAATCCATGTTCCAAATGTGAATATTTCAGGTTGTTTCTCGGAATTCCTTCGGAAATGAACACGGTTTTGAACACTAATTTATGAATTTTACAGTTATGAAGAACCTTTGGTGCGCATTTTAGCAAACAAAGTTATAGGGCAATATTGCCATGATGGGAACCCTTTGACGGAAATGTGTTGTCGGCACCACTTTTCGTCGACAGGTGCTTCGTCGAGCGCATGTTCCAAATGTGAATAATTCAGGATGTTTCTCGGTATTCCGTCAGGAATGAACACAGTCAGCTTCTTTGACTGGGTGAATGCCTTCGCGTTCACCCAGAAGGCATAATTCTGAATTTCGAGAGTTTATCTCGATGCCGACTACGGGATTGAATAAAAAAAAAAAAAAAACGTCGTTTAGATAAAAAGTTTGCGGAACAATTCGTTTACGCGAAACGCATGTTCTGTTCCTTTTTTTTTTCTTTTTTTTTTAATTGAGTTCTGCTCCACGAGTTTGTTTCTGACATTGTTAGCCATAAATGTCTATGAATAGCACGCACAAATGTGAAATGGTCCTGAAAAAAAACCAAAAAACCTCCATACTAAGTACAATGCGTAGCACACACTTGCACCGGTGTGTGCAAATACTACTTTGTAGTCACATTAAAATATATCCAGACACCGTACGCGGTAGCCAATGCCTTACAACAATTATAAATGAGTTTCAATCGATTTTCTAATCTGTTCTTGTAGAATAAATTATAAACTCAACTGAAGCTCATGGATAATTTTTTCAAGGGATAACACCAACTTCGAATTGCAAGCTCTCTCGCTTGCTATTTTGTATGAATACCAAGGCATCTTCAGATAAGCTGAGACATGTTGTCATTACGTGGAACCTAACCTACAAACATATTCCGAGTACTCGCGTATCCTCATTTGGAATTCGAGCTAATTACAAGAACAAAATGTAAGGTCGCGTGACATGGTTTAAGCTATACCACGGAGATACAGAGTGGCATAAAGAGATATAGGTAAATAAAACTATAATAAAACGCCCTTGCAGATGGCGTATTCGGATGTACCGGACATATACAAAGAGCCAAGCTATATTGCACTTATAGTTTAATAAAGATAGACCAAACTCCGCTAGAAAGAACTGCCGCCTATAACAATGAGAGCTGAAGTCTCATTGAGACAATGAACCACTACCAGTTTTGAGGGTCGTTGCTTAATCTAGGGCTTAAAAATCTAGAGTGTGCCGCGCGCTTTCCAGCTTGAAGAATAGGACTGTGACGTTTGTTGAATAGAGCTGCTTTAAAAAGTTTTCCCGTGTGAACACATACGCTATGTGCAGCGTACGTAAATTGAAAAAGCCGTGAACTCACACTTCTAGAGTAGTCGCATATTTCCTTTGCCCACGACATTCCGGTTCGTTTTTGTTTTTTTTCAATAGCACCATTTTGAATTTGCTTCAGAATTGAAGCGCATTCCAAGAACGCACCCCAGCCTTCTTTCATAATTCTAACACCTGGTCCAACGCTCTTCGATGCCCCTGCACGCTTCGCAGACATTCTCGAGTCCACCGACTCGAACACGTCCCAGCATTGACGTCTAAGTCAGTAAGCGAGGGCCCAAGGATCGGGCAGATCTGCACAGCTGCACAACACACCGGCGGCCGTCTAGCAAAGAGAAAGAAAGAGAGAGAGAGAGAGAGATATGGGCACACAATGCTGTGGCCAGACTCGGCTTTTCCTGCGCAAATAGAGGGAGAAGCGAAATTCCATTTGATTGATCGGCGATAATACGAACGGATCCATACGTGCACGAGTGCGTATAGCGCGGCGCCGGCGCCACCACCCCTACAGCAACTTGGCACGCGCACTTTTTTCTTTCTTGTTTCTGTTTCTGTACGTATCGTGCCACCCCCGCTGTGGTTTCTCTTCCTCTTTCCACCACCGCGCTTTTAGGTGTCCTCTGTCCTTCGCTCGCCGCCCCATACCTTCCCCATCTCCCCACGGTCCTCTCGGCGCACTCCTCCGCGGCGCCGGCTCACGCACGGACGGTGTCCAAAACAAAAGCGCAGAGAAGCGGCGACGATAGCGTTTGTCGGCTCACACGACGTATGGCGTGTGGTCATCGATTCTGGCCATTGCTGCCGCTATACTTCGCTCACCCCAGAGTTGACAGCGCGGTGGAAGCTACCCACTCGCCGGGCCAATCAGCCGCCTCCCTCTGATCACGTGACCCCTCTCTCTGCGTGGCGTGGGTACACGCGGGAGCGTGAGCACGTGGCGGAAGACAGGCATATGACTGGTTTTAAGGAGCACGTAATGTCCTCCGCACTGTCAGCTTAGGGGTGAACGAAGTCTAGGAGACGACTCTCTCGCACTCGCCGTGTCTCCAGCTCTTTACCCTCTTCTTTGCGTGTGAGGTTATTTACACCCTCCCCTCTCCGACCGCGGAGGGGTTGCCGCTGCCAGTGTGAGCAGTGATAGGGCCCTAAGGAAGCCGGAATTCAGTCAATCCATTCTCACGTTGCGGCGGGGAGACGAGAAAATAATGCGATATCAACATCCGCTACTTCTCCCTTTCTCTCTCTGTCGCAGTCTCCCTGCCTTTCTTCTTTGAGGTCTTGTGGTCAGCGCGGACAGTCGCTCCTGAGACGCAGATGGACGGCGAGGACGTGCGATTGGTACTGGTAAATGGACTTGCGTTCTCGGGTGTGCAAGGGTTGAAACCAGAGCTGTACGATGCTTATCACGAGTGAGCAAATTGCTTGTATTCCATTAGATTTTGGAATAATTTTTTAATCATTTGATAACCTTTATTAAGAAGTAATCGCAAAATTAATCTGGTTACTGCTGAAAGTAATAAAATTTCTCGTAACCTACTATTTTCCCATCCCCTTCCTAATGGCGGCCTTTGTTCCCCCAACCTTCCTACCATGAAATCCTCGAACCAGGTTTCCGATAGGGGGGACGGTGATCCAAAGGTGGTGAATTTAGAAGATTCGTAGTTTGTAATCCAATTATTGTAATTCAATAATGAACAGTACGAGAGGCCCGTTTTCACACCGGCAGAAAGATATGCGGTTTTGAAAATATCAAGTAATAAAAAAAAAGTAACGGTTGCTTTCTCAAGTAATGACGGATTACTTTTCCTTTCGAGTAATCAAGATATTTAATTTAAGTTTTTTTTTTTTTTTTTAACTGAGAGTAATAGTAGTTGTAATCGACTACTTCTTAGAGCTACATGTACAAGACTGGTTGAAATATGGCACCACGAACGATTACTTGTGTCGACCACAAACGTGAGGAGATACTTGAGAACGTAAAGATAAAGAGAAATTAATCCTCTCGGCGTTCATCTTCAAAAAAAAAAAAAATTAATACACGCAAAATAGGGGCAGGGACCGAGGCAAGTACAGTCACAAACAAATCCTCATCTGTTTACCTCTTCTTGTTTGTTCTGCAATCTTTTTTTTTTCTTCTTTTTTTCAAATAAAATATATTGTGCGTCATTTGAAGTGGCAGCCTAGATTACGAGAGCCACGACTTTAAATGGGGGAATATTGCTCGAGTCTGTCTCTGTGAATATATAGCAAAAGCTTCACCCCAAGCTTCTTGACCTGGGAAGGAGAAAACTTTGGCCCCGATTCGATGCAGTCCCTCACTAACGTTTTTGTCATAAATGTAATTTAGTACATATTTTGTAAACATTCAGAATGGATGTTTAATGTCTAAACTACGTAAATGAAGTGCTTCCAATAGTTCCGGAAGCATATATTGATAACAGTTGGTGACACACACTAGACCGCAATAGAAGAGGAAAGAAACGTCTGTTTTTAAAATGACTAAGCGTCTTCAAAACGAAGTGGAAGCTGCAGCGTCTTGCCGGTCATAAATAACTAATTGAAACACAGTGTGACCATGTCAATACAATTTCGTTTTTGCATAGCGCTATATCTAAAAACTTCTCCCATTGTTTTTCCTCGATCCATATAAGAACTAAAGTTCATCGTAATGTATTAAACAGCAACTGGCAGTTCTTGATTCCTGTTCCGCTACAGCATCTCGTACAACATGTCTTTCTAACAAAACGCGTATGACTATTTAAAGAAAATGAGCACAGTGAACTTGAGCGAAGCACCTTTGATTCATTCATTGCTTCCTTCCTTGCACTAAAGCGCACCACAGTGCCTAATATTGCGATACAATGGACGGCGAAACATGCGAGGTCAGTATCGAGCACGCGTCAATGCGTAGCTCTTATTGTCACAACCGACAGAAGGAAAACAAAACTTAGAGCAGTGATACGAGAGACTGACTCCACGCTCAGAAATAACAATTTACAAACGCGTGTCGGACGTGAAACCCCACATAAATCGAACATCGTCTCATGTCGAATCTTTGACGACAAGCGCTACGTATATGTCGTTCTGAAATTACGCTGTGCCAGACGGCAGACCCCCTACAGCTTTCGGAGAAAGTAGAGAAAACACAACCGAAAGAGAAACAACGAAGACTGCTCTCTGCGAGCAAACACCGGATATTCCGTGCCGGCGTCCATCGTTAATGACGATACTGTTCCTCATGGCACGGATTGCCCAAACAGCAGTCGGACCACGCGTCCTGATCATCCACATGTCCAGAAATATTCGACAGTCGATGGGGTCGCTGTCATTTCCTAATGGAGCACCGCTGCCGTTTCTACTGCCGCACTGCGCGCGGGACTCGGGACATAACATAAGCAGCGCCCCGAAGACCGCAACACGGTGAGTAGTTGTCCCTGCTGCGATGAGGGGGACGATTAACAGTGGCGACGCAAGTGGGCCTTCTCTCAGGACTGACCTCGTGCGATGGCAGTATCGGAGGCGGCATGACGGCGCACAATCTCGGTGTTATTAATGCCCTATCGACCGACGAGAAGACCATCTCTACGCGAGCGCCGCCATCTTGAATCGCGGAACTTCCGGCATGCGGGAAAACATACTTTTGCTCTCGCCACATCACCGGGATAGGCGCACGTCTTAATCGTGCCTTTTCTATGGAGTCATTCGCTTGTAGAGGTCGGTTAGATCAATGTCGATTAAGAACAGTGAGTTCATTAATTCTATTCTACATAACGTTTCTGAAGACTATTTTGGCGTAAAAAAGGTTCGTTTAAATAAACCAACGAACGTAGTGCATTGAAACTTTTTCGCAAAGATGTCATTTAGGTGGTGTATCTATATCACACTCAAATGTCTTTTGAGCGTTGGTTTCAGGAAAAACATTTAAGCTAGAAAATCCCGTGGAAAACGTTGAAACACGCCTGTTTGATGCTACTGTTTACAGATAGCACCACACACGCTAATGTCTGTTGATTTTGCTTTCGGATGTTATTCCAAAAAAACCTTCGACATTTTTTTTTTTATGTAATGCCATCTGCAAATAGCATATTCAACTAGACGGTCTTTAATGTTTGTTTTTTCGTGTTTGGGTGCATAGAAGAAAAAAAAACAGGACTTTATTGGCTCAATTTCACTTTTTGTACAATAAATGCATCACTTATCCTAACTGTACCTTTCTGTAAAGTTTCATGGCACTCAGTTAATTTCTTTAATTATACGCATTTTTTGACGCCGGGATAATGCTCAGCATCACCCTACAGTTTGGCTAGGTTTACTATACTGTAAACAGCTTGATTTTGGCGCGCCAGATATCTGGCGAATTTTCGCAAAGTGAGAGATTCGGGAATATTTTGTGGGTACCATATTTTGTCATATACCATATACCACATATGCTATATGTTTTTAATATGAAACGATGAATTCGCAATATCTTTCTTTCGCGCTTTTTTTTTTTTTTTTTTTTTTGGGGGGGGGGGGTTCAAAATTGAAATTAAGTTAAGGTAATTATTAAGTAGTAGTTGCCCCTGTGAGAATGATTGTTTTATGTATCATTTCTTGTGTCACCTGTATATTGTTTGATGTATTACTGTATCTACTCCTGCTATAACCCGCAAGGGTTGGCAGTATTTGAAATAAATAAATAAATAAGTTAATTACAATATGTGAATAATTTCATAATGAAAAACCCGAGACTGGGAACAAATACAAAGACGGATAATCCAGATACTATCTCGAAACAAAGCTACTGATTTCAAATTACATTGTCACTTTTATACAATCGTCTACCCTCCCCTAATCGTTTTTTTTTCTTTTTTTTTATGGAAATAGCTCAACAACTTGCCTGCGGTTTTTTCTTCTTCTTCTATTTTAATTTAATCGTTGATATAAAAAAATAAGTCAAAAACGTGATAATTTTGGGTATTTCTGAATGCCGTATTAAAAGTCTAAAATTACATTAAGACGAACTGAAGTAACCATGCAGAAAGGTGGAAAGTTGGGCTAGTTGGTAGTTATTCATCTTGGTTTTAAAATCGCACAAAAGACGAGGACAGAGTAAGTCCGTAGTTTGTGTTTCTTACTCTGTCCTCGTCTTTTGTGCGCTTTTAAAACCAAGATGAAGTAACCATGCTTTGTTTTGGAGGAAAACAACAGCGCACGTGTAAAGAATTAAGTACTGCGGTACGCCATCCTCCGCGGGACCTTCGGGGACGGGTGAGGCATCGTGTGCAAAGTTCGTAGCTCTAGAAAGTACAACACATAACAAAGTTCTGATTTGAACCTTCGTTTTACGGGAGTTTTAATTAACCGGCTGGAGAGCCGAAACCTGACTTGGCCTGGACATCGTTACGTTGAAGTGAAGAAGCACGTTACGTCAACCAACGCAAAAGTAGATAGGCGCTAAATGCGCGGCGCCCGCTGGAAATAAGCAAACAACAACGCCTTTTCTCACACGGCTTTCGATATTCCTTAGTGTTCGTCACGCGAGGCTGTAGGTTGGATAAAAAATTAAAAAAAAAAGCAACAGAGACGTGTGGGCACATTCCCTATCACCGACGACTAGTCATGCCGCCGGGCAGCTGTAGACGCACGCCAAGGGCCGACACGATAAGACGCAGACGAACTCCTTTGAAGACTGCAGCCATGGTCAACTGCCAATGAGACAGGTACACGAAAAAAAAAAAGAAGGAAGAAAAAAAAAGTACAAGAGGCTGTTGCAAAGCTCGTTTTTGCGCCCTTCCCACCGCAGTGCTCCGTCCAGTTTTTCCTTCTTTTTTTTTTTTTTTTTCAGCCCGCGATATCGATCTTTTTCGGATGCGTTGGCATCTTCCAAAAGAAGCCAGGAGCAAGTTGTCATTGAAAGGTCCCACCGTCCGTGCGACACGCATCCTTCTGTCTCAAGGCTGACCGCAACGCCAACCGGTTAACCTCTGCGAACGAGGCTGAAAAGAAGGAACCTAGAAAAAGGAAAAAAAAAAACATCAAAATAAAATGACACATGTACTCACCCGAACAAGATCCAGAAGTGAAGGGGGAAAAAATAAAAGAATATACGAACGGCCAGCCGCAAAGTCAGCCGCGGGGGATCCAGCATGCACAGCGCGGCTAGATACTGACAAGAAAATAGAGACGGCTGCTGCAAAAGAGTAGTTGAGAGAGTCAACTTCAAGCACAGACGGCCAGCCCGTTTACGAGGTGGCTCGGTTTCGGAGCCACATGCACGGGGACAAGCTTTTCCAGCATTTTAGAAGTAGCGAAGATCGCGCGTGCACAACTTTGATAGGGGCTCTAAGTGCGCGGGAGCACGGGTGTACCCATTGCTTTGGCTTCATTCCAGGAAAAGGTAGTCCCGAGTAAAATGATGATCCAATTACGAGTCGCTCGTGACGCTTTTCAGAAATTAAAAAAGGGCGTAAAAATCTACCGGCTACCTAGACTTTTCTATGAAATGTGAATCTTGAGCCTGACCTTTCTCATTGAATTCTTGACAAGGAATAGTTACAATCGAAGTACGCCTTTCTGAAGTGTTCGGTCCCTATGGGGTACAGACAAATTGGCAGAAACTGAAAGTGTATATGTAGCGAATGAACTTGGATTCTATTGCGAAGGACACGGAAGCGTACAAACTAAAGAAGCTAAAGAAAAAAAGGGGGAAAAAAAACTCTATTCGAACGACAGGAAGTGGACAAAACAGCGACGCGGAACGAGGAAAAGCAGGAAGTCTGGGATGCAACTCGGCAAACAAATCTGTTCTCACCCCGTTGAGCGAATTGGCGCCGCACGCTCGTGTTGTGTACACACATAGTAGCAACTTTCACGCTGCATAGGAGTCGAAAAGAATGTTATAAAAATGAAAATATAAAAAGCTTGACTGGCTTTCGTATATACACGCGTATACGGAGTACAGCAGGTCCAGTGCTGTGTGGGAACCTCCCTTCAGTGCTTGGCCACGGCTCAGGCTTGGCGTAGGCCGGAACAAACAGCTTCGGTTCGTGACACCGAATGCGCTTGGCGAGTTAGGATGGCGCAGCCCACGGGGAACCTCTAACCCTGCCTCGACGAAGGCGGCCCGGGAAGCCCGATAGACGACGCTCGTTGCAACAGCACTGAACCGTGCAAAAGCGAAAGAAACCGGAAATATGTCGAATTCTGGGAAATCGTGTCGTTTGTTCTTCCGAGGTTCGCTTCGCGAAATCGCGGATCAATCCGTGCGCCGAACAATTGTACGACTATAAACAAAAAAAAAAAAAAAGCGTTACCGCAGTAAAAAAAAAAAAAAATGTGGAAACAATAGTTTTTTTATAATTCGTTGAAACTATACTCTGTTTCATACTTAGCGTGCAACGCTGTCAAAGCTACTGGCGCGAGCGTGGGGCTTGATCTCGTTGATCATTTGCACGCGTTCTCGCGCAAACAAGACCATAGATGAAGCCACGCGCTCACGCCAGTAGCTTTGACAGCGTTGCACGCTAAGTATGAAACAGAGTATAGCTCTGACTATAAGATTGCAACAGTCGATCATAACAAGACAATGCGATCAAGTGACCAACAAAAATGCAAGCTCAGTAACAGTATATATTTAAAAACTATATGTATTCTCGACAGTTACCTCAAATAAGGGGATGAAGGGACTGTCACCGAGATTTGTGTACATGTCTTTGCGAAACAAAATAGTAGGGGGGATCGGTTACCAAGTGGGCTTTAAAAGTGGGCTAGCACACACCAGCTTGGAGCACGTGGAGCGAAAGTTCGCGCTGCAGAATCCAGGGTAGCGTGTACCAGAACAGGGAGGTGTGCCGACAGCGTCGGCCTCGCCACAGGAGCTGGGTGTTCTGTGGCCCAATTGTGCGGCTGCGGCCAGGGGTGGCGCTGCCAGTCAAAGCGGGGTCAGGAATACGGTCAGGCAGCGCTTAGCGGGGCTGACTTGGGGCTTGTTGGTGTGAGCTATTTTTTCTTTGTTTTGCGTTGTGTGGGAAGCGATACAATATTGTGTGGCTGTCAGCTGTGCTGAAGAGACAAAGGACTCACAACGATGTCAAATACGGCGAAGAAAAAGACGGAGCGGTGGTCTTTTGTGCAGTGGTGTAGCGTGGGTTACAGCACATGCAAAGAGAAATACTCCTTGTTTCGGGACGCCGAGCGACGCCACTCTGTTTGCAGAATGGAATCGTTTGATTCCAAGAAAACAAAAACTGATGCAGAAAAACAAATAAGTCCAAGAAAAATGTATGACCTGTGTGACATGTCAGAAAAAAACTATTTTTCCAGGTTGGATCGCTCTTTAATGAAGACAGCATTTGAAGATTCTCTATTTACCTTGCCAGTATTGATGTATATTTTCATATGATGTATGCTCACTAGATGAAATCAATTCAAGCATTTCCTGATCTATAACCTTTGGCTAATAATTCAGAGGTCAAGAAAAGCTCGCTTTCATTAATTCACGCTACAGAAGAAAAAAAAATGTATTAACACCTGAACAAAAACGAGGTACTTAAAGGTCCTCAAAATGTACAGCCGCCGAAAAAATAATTAAAACAGCTTTGACACTAAAGTGGAGAGAGAAAAGTATCGCATATCATATCATACTCAAACTTCGCTTTCTTAATGCTGGAGTGTAAGGTGCGATAGACAATTATTTTTCTTTAACAAAAAAAAAATTACAGAAGCGAGACTATGTAAGTAACTGACCGCTCCGAAACGGCATTTACGCTTTGAATATAAGTTTTTGCCACTCACGCAAGTCACGCTTTTTCACGCGGGTGTGAGATAGGATGGAACTTTTTTTTTTTTTTTTCACAACCGAGCAGGCAAAAACAAACGAAGAATACGACCATTTCAACGCCGAATGAAGCATCACTGCTGCGACCTCCAGGCCACTGTCAACCGTCGGATGGCCACGTGTTCTGCCCCACAGCTCCCTCACCGGCGTGCTTGCATATCGCGACACTCTCACGGCAACCGGACGGCGCACCTCCTCATTTTAGTACACCCTACTCAAGGAATTCTGGGTTCTATCCCCACCCCTGCCGTTTCGATCTCGATGAGCATCGTACCGGCGGGCGGTCGTGTATCACTACTGCGTGGTGCACGTTGAAGACCCCAGGCTAGCGGTTGTACTGCACTGGCTAAATTTCTCATCTACAGCTGAGACAAGTAGCCCGTCATGGCAGACTAGCTTCGGGCTGTATAAAGATACACACATAGAAAATAAGAAATAACAAAAAAAAAACGGTGGTCCAGGGCGCATAGACAAGCGAACAACGAAACAGGGGAATGTGACGTCAGTTCGCCAGGTTCTTTGGCACGTACCCCTCAGCAATGAGATGGAAAGAGCGACTCTATACTGTATATCAGTGTTAGGTAACTGGCTTTTGCCGTATAGCCCAACACTGGTTGCCTTCGTTGTCGGACGATCGGCGAAAGAGTAGTTGACTCTGCCAAGTGCCTGTAAGCACCACCCACTTTTTTTTTATAACTCGAATCAGTTATATGCCACCATGCGTATGGCCAGCGAACGGGGATCTCTGTGGCACTGTTCGATCACTAATTGGAACGGGTTCGAAAAAGAATGTTCTCCTTCGGAGCTCTCAGTTCTTGGCGCTTCGGAGCTAACAGTTCTTGGTGAACGACACGCTCAGAGTGGAATGGCTGCCATGAGGCCATTCCTCTCTGAGCGTGTCGTTTCATCTTTTGTATTGTATGCAGTTCCGAGTGCATAAACCGCTTGCACACTCATGCTGGAGTACGAGAGGAAGATAATCGTACGCTACCGTCTCTCCGTCTGTCCGTACGTCCCACGTGGGTGGCCGGAGGGGCGACAACAAGATGGATGGGTGACGCGCGTGCGGCGAATTCCAATTTGCATACGCGGCGACGTCCGCGCAGTTCCACAATTGATTTCGAGAACGTTGCGCGGCTTGTTTCCCTGCTTCACGGAGTTCGGGTCCCGGAGCCCGACAAGCACGGCCCAGGGAGCTCAAATTAGAATGCGTCACCGCCGGAAACGGACAATCAAAAAAGAAAGAAAGAAATTTTTCTTTTTTTCTTATTTTGCCACTGTGCCGATCTGCGCTGGGCGGAACACTTTGAGCACACTTCGTTTCTATGGAAGGTGGTTTGTTTGTTGGCTGGACTGAGTGAAGAGGCCAGAAGGCGACAAGTGGCTATTCTGTGTGCGTGGTCGCGTGTGAAGAGATGGAGGCGGGCATTAACAAATTGTATAGGAGTTGAGTAGACGGACCGACTGATACGATGGTAGGTTTTTAAATGAGAGATTACCGTGTAAAAGCAGAAGGTTTGAGCATCCATCATCTGGTCGTCAAGATACGAAAAGTACGTACCACGAATTACGTTTCGTATTCTTCATACTGACCGCATTGACGAACCGCCCCGAACCTCATTTTTGCTGTTGCCGTTTCTAAAGATTGATCATTATATAATTAGAGCTTGAGGTTGTCAGTTCATGTTAAGATAATAAATGATCGCGACTAAAATGGATATTGGCAGTTCAGTGCATTCAAGTAGCAGAAAAGATACGTAACACAGGCGCCCACGTAAGTGACAATGGGGAAAGCCCGCCAACTCACTTGTATCAACACGTTTCAGCTCAGACTAGCTAGTGATGTTACAATACGCGAAAGCCTTAAACTGGCGGTGAATAGAGGAACAACGAATGAGAAGAACAAAGAAAACAAATTGGCCTCTTTGGCGTAGTCACAAGGATCATTCACTACTTACTGAGTCAATGCTTTATATATAAGGTGGGTATTTTCCGGTGTTTATTAATGAGAAAAATCGGCGGATGTTTTCCTGCGTTTTTTTTTTAACCGGTATATTTCGGCTAGACGAGTCGTGACGAGGCTAAAAACGGTGATTATCGGTGGAAAGAAGATATATTTATACTATTTATTTTTGCACCCCATTTGTCGCCACCATATTTCTAAGAAAAAAACGGCATAAAAGTCTTAAAAAAATGAGGCTCTGTACTTCCCTAGACAACGTGAATAAACGCAGCCACAGCGAGAATAATTCAGGCTCATTATTTCGAAGAGACGCTTTCTGCAAGGTCAGTGGCCCTGGACCACACTGACGTTGTCTTCCAAGAACCACTGCGACCTCGAACAGACACTGGAAGGATTAAGGATCCACGTGATAACACGTTTGACGAACCTCCACGGGAGAGGAGTTTCGAAAAAAATAGCCGGAGGGCGAAAACATTCAACGATTAGTGTTTTTCGGTTTTAATCGGGGCAAAAATATTTAATCACCGGCGTTTTTCGGTTTTACATCGATGTATATTCGTCACCGACGGATGTCTATCGGTGTTTTTCGTTTAAAATCCGAAAGTGCACTGCTCATTTATATCTAAATGAAACAGTGGTTCAAGGTAAGATAAAAATAAAAAAGTAAACTTATGATCTTGCCGCTTTCTAGATTCATAAAATGCAAAAAGGTCAACTTACAATATTTTCGAAATCTACATGTTTTTCTTTTTTCTTTTTTTTTTTTTTTGGGGGGGGGGGGGTACGATTGTGCTTGTTAAATTTAAGCTTCTATCACCCGACGTGCGTCCTTACAAATCTACTTCAACGATTCGTTTCTTCCCGACGAGAGCCTCCTGCTTAACATCAGAATGCGTCTTATATTATTTAGATTTATTCAATTTATATTTGGTAATGTACCCCTAAAACAACTGCTTCATTGATTTTATTTATTTATTATACTCTTGATTTATAAAAATGTTACTAGCTAGACCTCGCTTTTCCAACAACTTAAATCTCTCATGATCACACAGGTTCGAGCAGGAAACATGGCGTGAACCGATCCTAGTCTTACCACGCGCCGAGCTGTCGGTTATCAGACCCAAACCTTTTTCATCTCTGTTTCATTCATGTCGATAATGACACTCGGTGTTACTTACAGGAGCGGGCGTATTGATTCTGTATCGATCACGCTCTCAAGGTAGCGACGCCTATCGCTCCGGCGATCGTTGAAACCACGAACCATAGTGGGCGGTTATAATATATTGTTTTGTTATGTCGATTTTTTTTTTAAATATGGTTCCTTTTAATTTTGTTCGATATGAGGGCAAGCGTGGACGCATCCCAACAGCTATTTATGTTTTTTACGATAATTACAGCTGCCTGCCACCAAGACAGCCAAAGTTTAAAGAGAAATACAACTGTAATTTGTTTTTATAATAATTACGGTGTTTTCTTCGAACGACTTTTCTTGTTCTTGTTGTGTGTTTTTTTTTTTTTTTGCTGAGGGGAAAAAGCCGCGACGTTTGTTAGTTATCACTACACTGAAAGACGGTTTTCATATTCACTCAACTACCCGACACAGTCTGGAAGACGGCGGCGAAGTAAAAAAGTTGCTAGATTCTCCTATATTCGAAAGACAAGGCAAGTCTAGATTAGGAAACTAGAGTAATATGATTAATGAGTAAATGGGCAATCAACAAAGTGCTGAGTGCACGATGCTGGAAAAAGAGTGCTTTAATTACTGCAATTACGTGGGATGTGGTATGGTTTCTGCGACTGCTACAAAACGGCGCCCACAGCTCTGAAAACGGCCTCCCCAAAAATAGCCTTGAACATCCTCACCACCACAACGCGTGTCACGAAAGCACACATTTCTGCCAAACCAATGAACTTGCACATTGTAAAAAGCATGAGAGTGATGTACGTGCCGCCACCTAGCTGCCAGGCAAGTCTGAACGTTAAGCAGAATATGTCTCAAATTATTGAACGAAATTGTTTGTGTTTTGCTTTTGTGATATGATATTGAATATGTCTTGTGATTCGATTTTGAGTAGTATGTCATATATGACCACTACAGTCGCACCGCGTTGCAGATAAACTGCTATTTGCCACACTTCCTCTACACTGGCAAATTGGAGCGTGAAAACTTAACCAAACTCAGGCACCAAACAAACCAACAAAACAAAAATCTGCCAATTAGACGGTTTTTTTTTGTTCCTCATTTGTTTTATGTCTCAATACTGCCAGTCCGGTTTAGGAAGGCTATGCGCCTTATACGTAACTAGAAGCTATTTAAATTCGATCCTTACCGCATTCGCTACCCACATCAAGGGGTTGGTGATGGAAGATCACCTTCTATGGTGCCTCACATACTTAATTAAAAAAGCAATAATGTTACGTCGCCTAAGGTCAACCTGAGGGAACACGAGATCTACCCTGTACAAACTCCAACGCGTACGTAAACATTCTTGCTAGGACGGCGGAGCACGGGAGGACACCGGGCACATGCTCATCAAACGCGCAAAGTCTCGCGAAAGAGCGCAAAGCCTTGTTTTATCCTTAGGTGTCATTCGCTGCCCCACACGAGTTTCTCACCCAAACTGCACAACGTCGACTGGCCGAAAAAGCTTGAAAGACATCTCGTAATTTTTGGCGAGAGGAAGGTTCAGCCGACCGTCTCCGAAGGGCTGCCTCATACTACATGTCAAGAATGCCTCCTCGAAACCAATACTTCAGCAAATGGCCCTGTCACATCATTAATCTGAACTATTTCTGAATTTCTATCCTATTTCTTTCAGTCACCTCCGGTGAGCGACACCCCCTTCCCAAAGCCGGGTAGCGCGAGTCGCGACTTCCCCTGTGGAGGTGGACCTCATCTCTCATGGTTTCCTTCTTTCTTTTCTGTCCCTCAAACAAAACGAAAGCACGAGCTCTCAGCCTTCGTTACTGCTCTGATAAGTACACTATATCGACGATTAGCTTTGTAGTGAATAAGCGTGACACAAACCCAAGGATTCCTGTGAAGCTTAACGGGGCTTGACCCTCATTTGAAGCGTATAAACTAAGCTTGAAATTTAAAACGTGTACACACCAGACTTGTACGTAACGCGTTACAAGTAATGGATTACTTGTAATCGATTACATTTACTGTAATCTTGTAACGCTTCAATTACTTCCTGTAAGGAGTAACGATCCCTGTTATTGAATTACTTTTTGGCTGTAATCGATTACAAAATTACCCATTACAATTTTTCTCAATTCCCTTTTTTTTTTTGGGGGGGGGGGAGGGGGGGGGGGAAGGGGTTAGATGTGCTGGAGTCACTCAGCTCTGGGCAGCGGTCTAATTTTTTTTTTCTTTTTCGAAAAACTAAGCACGGGTCCTCGAGGATTAGTAGCTAGGTTCTTCACTATGCTTTGTTTCCTAGGTAATTTTTTTTTTTGCTACACCGGAGACTACGTCCGGTTATGAACAATGACCTTATCCAGCCTCTTGTGAGTAATGTATTTAAACAGCGCTATTTTTATTTTTATTTTTTTACACGAGAGGGATTGGATGTGTTGGTGTCACTCACTCAGCTACAAAATGGTGAAGCCTTTCACTTCTTTTTTTTCTCAGGGCAACTGAGCGCGAGACCCCAAGGATTATGCTACCGTAATAAAAAAAAAAAAAAAGTTGAATGAAAAGTAACGTGGGAAGTAATTAATTATTTTAGAGTAATTTTTCGATTACTTTTTTGAGGCTGTAATTGTAATTGTAATCGGTTACATTTTACAGTGAAGTAATTGTAATTGTAATCGGTTACTTTTTTTTTCAGTTACGTGTACAAGTCTGGTTCACACGTACACCACAGTGCTGGAAATAGCTCTTATCTTCCTAATGCAGAGCAGACTTTGGTTATATTAGTGATACAGTGCTGCGTCGGTACTAAGTTACGTTCAAGTCAGCGCTGCGTCAATTCTGCATGCTTCTGATCTTGATTCAGCGCTGCGCTATGTGTGTGTACCGGTCTTCAAGGGTAAATCTAGTCACATATTTAACTGTAGTTCAGTCTCGCGCTCGGAAAACGCACAGGTGGTGCTGCTCTAAATTAATTTGCCATTTTCTTTTTGTTGGAAGGAAAAGTAGAAATACCGGGAAAACGCTGGTCCTCCCGATTACCGAAGAAGTAAAATGTCAGCGGACGGAGGTGTATTTATAAAGAAAACGTTGACACCCGACCCCCACGAAACGGTAGATTCGCGGGCATGCAGCGAAGCCTCGTAAATACGTCCGCGAACAAAGACGAAAAGGCAGGCGTCTTTATTGTCCCTCGCTATTTATGCGCATGTCTCGGGCTGTTTTATCACCGTAATGCCAACGGTCCGTGCAAACCCCTTCGGCGGCCCGGTATTGGCGTAAATCACGGGAGTCTCATTGGCGACCAGCCGGAGATCAAACAGCGACGCCCTCTGAGCCACCCGTTGGGACCTTACTCTTAGTTTGGCTGCGAAAAAGCGGAAAATACAAACGTACACCGTACTGTAAAGCATAGCGTATACACATCCATGCGCCATAGGCTAAATTAAACGGCTACACCCCCGTCACTAGCTGGTCACTGCGTAAGAAAAACTTTCGCGAAATACGTTTCTATGATCCTTCTAACTCTGATATATAAATGCATAAAAAAGCTAGAGCTACTTATTAAAAGGTTTAGCTGTCGAAAGGATACACGATAAAATGTTGAAACAGTTAGGACACCGCGTTTAGTGTACGTCGCGCTGAGAAATTCAGTGAACTACGGAGTTCAGTCTTCAAGCTCGATTATTTTTTTATATCGATCTCTTTTTGGCGCTTGAACCTTTTTATCGTAAAACGACAAGTCCACATTGCCATGATGCTATAACCACACTCGTTTGCAGACTACAGACTGATCCATAATGTCTTCTTTTTATTGCGCGCTTATGTGAGCATTCTTTCCGACACACCGTTAATGTCCCACTTAGAAGTGCTCCTCTTTCTCCCGAAAGGAATAGAAATTTGTTTATTGTAAGACTAACATTTGTTTTAACTAACAATCTCAGTAAAGTGTGTAGCTGTATAATGAATGATCCACCGAAGCAAGATTTTTTAGGATGTAATAGAATTTCGCTACTCTTAGTTTGTGGCCAGGAGGCGCTAAAGGAGTGTATCAATAATCTCACAAACGTAACTGGCCATCCCATGCCTTATAATGCCTGACATCGGTGCACAAGAGCGGTGTAGCCGAATGGGCAATGGCGGAACGCCGACAAGGAGGAAGTTTGTCTTATATCGTCTTCTTCCTTCATTCTCCGACTCTATTTTATTTTTAATCTCTTCGGACACACTAAGCAGGTCTAAATAATATCGGGTCGACAATAACTGGCTTCAAAGAACTCGCCCAACCTCCAGTGTCTCGATAAATTTGCGCCGTGCCCCAACTGTCCATACGCCACCAGAGAGTATCTAAACGGGTATCTTTGTCGCCATTAGCACGAAACGCAAAATAAAATAAAAATGGACGAAGGGACCCACCGCCACGCGTCAAAGCGTCGGGGCGCTCGTATCCCCGTAGCGATTCCGGCTCAAACGGCGCGCTCGGAGGACGCGGCGCATTTGAGGTTCGCGCGGTTGATTGACACCTCCAATATAATAGCGGCGACTCCGACGGGGAGGCCTGCGGAGGCAAGGAAGGCTAATCCCACCAACGACACCGTCTGACGGCAACGGCTGCGCAGGTTACACCTCGCACACGAGCTTTCAAAGACCGAGCCTCCCACAGCAGGACCTGACGGACGCCTCCTTCTTCGATACACCTGTCATTAGGACGATATCCGCTCGGAAGCAAACACAAGTGGTTTCTGACGGGCGGAGAGGGAAGATTGCCCCTTTCACCCATAAGACAACAGTGTGATGGGAGCTGCGCTCTCGTTTGACCAATCATACGCCTACCTTTCGCCACGTGATCACGCTCCCGCCCATGCCTGCGCGCAGAGAGCTGGTTTGCATGATAAAAGGAAGGCGGTTCATTCGACCGGCGAGCGCGTAGCTCCCACCGCAGTGTCGGTTTAGGGGGGAACTGAGTTTTGTGAATCGGCCGCTTGCGGAGAAAGCAAAAGACGGCTCGATGGACGGTGGGAAATCAAACGTCTAACCGCTTGTCCGGACCGGCTACTTCTCAAGGAAAAATCTTTTTTTTTTTTTTTCTTTGACGCATTCACCACATGCTGACTGTCAAAAAAGCTAACGCAATAATCTGAAGGAGCAAGCGGGGTTCAAGGTTACGGGGTACGCTTTAAAGGGGCACTGACACCCCAAAGGTCGTATATTTTTTTTGTCTAAAACGATGCAAGTTGTAGTCATAGACACGCAAAAAATACCACAACGCCCAAAAAAGTTTCATCATGCGCGCACGCACGCGCCTTTTTTTTATTTTTGACTTTTTCTCTCTTCCTTTTTCTCACCTCCTCGCTCCTTTTTATTTGTGACGTACCCGATTATGAAATTTAGAAGCCTTGCAGGCGACATTTTTATACCAGTTTATAACGGCATTAATAACACTTTTTTTTTTTTTTGTAACTCACTTGAGAACGCACTACAGTCCTTCTTTTTGAAATGCCGAAAATCCGAGTCCGGGATATATTGGGAGGGACAGAACGAGCGGGTTGGTAAGGATAATTAAACTTGAGGAAGAAAACGAGAAGGGACGGCTTTTTATCCTCCCTCGAAAAACAAGGCGCGCGGCGGCGCGCGGCGGCGCTCAGCACATGTAGCACCGACGATGATCAGTGAGTCGGGGAATCGGACAAAGTTATCTTTTTTTTAGGTGCCCGACGACCTCTCAGACTTCAAGAAGGAAATCGTCAACCGGTCAAAACAGCTGAGTTTGGTGTCTGTGTGCCGTAGTTTCGGTTGGGACTCCGCCGGAGACAGCCTCTCACGCAGAACCGGCACGACGTGGCCACTCACGTCGCTCACAAAAGTCCACTGCGCATTCTCTTCGACCTCACATCGTTTCTAAGAATTTGAGATTGCTGAAAGGGCCCTAAAAGAACTTCAAACTTCAAAGTGAGCGTCGTCTGCTCACAGCAATAGGCGGCAGGGGTGGAGAGGACCGGTTGATGCGAAGTAGCAAATCTGCTCTTAAACAGGTTGACCTCTTCGTGTCTGTAAATAAACAATAATTCTTTCTTTTTTTATTGCGGGACGCGGACGAACAGGACACTTCGTGTCGGGACGGTTCGGAGGCGTGAGACAAACTCGAGTTGCAGGACGACTCAATCTTTGACGTCACTGCACTCCCGCGGATTGCGCGGGAACATGAAATTCGGCTTTAGGAAATATTATTTTTTCTTCAGAAATACTGAATTCCCAAGATTCAAAGTTTGAGGGTAATGTCCAGACATCGTTCGAAAAATTAGTTGACATGTCAGTGTCCCTCTACGGCGCGCGCATTCGGGTGGGGGAACTGCTGTTTCGTGGTAACAAGTTGATGATTTCAGAAAATTTTTGACATTCCTCGACGTATACCTGTCTCGCTATGAATCCGCCGTGCCTCGCTAAAATGATGCCTCGACGCGGGTGGCGCAACGTAGCACTTAAAGGCGAATACTGCGAAGCCCGTATGCTGCGAACAAGGGACGAATTTCACCCGGTGGCGTTCGCTCTGTTCGCGGCGTCAGAACATGTGGCTGTTGATGCCGCGAGCGAGACTATTGTGTGACTGATTTCCTTCAGTTCTTCGCCGCATTATTGAGCTGCGATTACACTGTTAATAAATTATACAAAAGACGGTTTGCAGAACTGTCTGAGGCAAGTTTCCTCCCTGTATGGCGGTCCTGTCACACTGACCATAGAAAAACTCTCGGCAGAGATGTTATGTTTGTAGAAAACATGTTTCAGGCGTACACTTGAGGCGTGTGTACAGACACTTTGTTCGTTAGAGAGTTTTAGGGAATCGCTTTTTTTACATACGATACGGTACGATTGTCCCTCCGGTACAAACTGTGAATATATATATATATATACAGGGTGTTTTTTTTTTTTTTAAGCTTAACAGAATTTTTAGAAACAAACCATGAAAGCTTGGTTAATGTGGTCTGCGCAGGTGAGTTATAAGGCCAGGGGGACATAGTATAGGGGACTAATCGTAACGATCAGTCGGCTAATTAGTTAAAATTCGTTAATTAACTTTTTAAATAATAAAAATAGACATATAGTTCCAATTAGAAACTTGCTCAGCGTCATCGAAAACCGCTAAATCAGTAATTTTCAGAAAGACTTTGAACGTGTGAGAAGCGTAGTAGTGCACGTAAGTTACCGCTCGTGGAGCAGGTACAAGGCTGGGGCTAGATAAGCGACGGAAAAATTGCGCGGGCGCCTTATCGCAACCGCTAGCTTTGTACGTGCTCCACGAGTGCTAACTTTAGTGCACTACTACGCTTCTCACGCGCTCAAAGTCTTTCTGAAAATTACTGATTTAGTGGTTTTCGATGACGCTGAGCAAGTTTCTAATTGGAACTATATGTCTATTTTCATTAATTAAAAAGTTCATTAACGATTTTTAACTAATTATCTGACTGATCGTTACGATTAGCCCCCTATAATATGTCCCCCTGGCCGTATAACTCACCTGCACAAACCGCATTAATCTAGCTCTCATGTTTTTTTTTTTTTTTTAATTCTGTTAAGCTTAAAAAAAAACACCCTGTATATATATATATATATTGTTACGAAGATGTGCGGCCGGCAGCAAATGAGAATGACGCGTCCACTCAATGAAATAGAAAGGAATTTATGGAAGCCGGGGCCGTGCGCCCGGAGCTTGGCGCGTGACGGTCAGACACGCCACTGCCCCAGTGTCGCCGTCTTCTTCGTCACATTACCCCCTCCTTAAAAAGAGGACGACCCGGCCGATGAATGAAGGAAATACGAGAGTAAACTGAAAACACACACATACACACACAGAAGACGAGGCCGAAGACACGTATGACTGCTGCCGGCCGCGTAGAATGAAGATGTTCTTGAGCCTGCCGCCTCTCTCCACAGCATTGCCGATCTCTGTGCCAGCCACAGCACCACAACGTCACGATCCGGGCTGGGGAATTCATTTGACCACTATCAACACAGACGAGGCTGGGGACAGGACAGGGGACCCTAAACTCGCGTCTGTATCTCAATTGCGTCCATAGTTCATCTTGTTCACGGCGCTCTTCATAAAAATCCTCGTAACTCACATTCGTTAACCTCTCTCTCACAGTCACTTCGGCATTTCAGGCAGTTCGCGGGGCGGGGGGCTGTGCGGCGGAGTTATGGTCTGGAGCTCAATCGGCTGCGGCGGAGGACTGCTGCAACCAAGGTCCGGAGCGATGATGACGAAGAACGAAGGATGATGTACCCCGCACCTCCACCAAATGTTACGAAGATGTGCGGCCGGCAGCAAATGAGAATGACGCGTCCACTCAATGAAATAGAAAGGAATTTATGGAAGCCGGGGCCGTGCGCCCGGAGCTTGGCGCGTGACGGTCAGACACGCCACTGCCCCAGTGTCACCGTCTTCTTCGTCACAATATATATATATATATATATATATATATATATATATATATATAGGGCGGTTCAAGTCACCAGGCTCGATCTAAAATGGACCGTACAAATCGACACCTGCACGTAGCAATCTAAACCTTTCGTCAAAGGCGTATTTTACAGGTCGGTTTTTTCTTGTAAAATTACAAAGCGTAGTTCTCTTTCTGTAAAACAATAAGGCCAAGAAACTTGCCAGGGTTTACGGCGGGCAGCGACGCAGACGACAGGGGTCCAGTAGCGGGGAGTGTTTGGCGTTCGTACTGATAGATGGCGCTACCTCCTTATCGCGACCACCGTGGTTTATTAAAATGAACATAATCTTTTTGAAATGTACCTTCGGTTAAAAAATAAATGCGGACAATAAAAGCAAAACATAAAGAGAAAAAAAAAAGCGCGTCTGCATAAAGACGGCGCTTTTGCTGCCAACGGATTTCGTCTGCGTGTCGTCTGCTTTCTTTCGCTGGTCGGCTGCACCTTCAGACGCTGCTCCCGACGCCATCTATCAATACGAACGCCGAACACACTCCTCTACTGGACTTGGTCGTCTGCGTCGTCGCCCGCCGTAGACCCTGGCAGATTTCTTGGCGCTATTTTTTACAGAAAGAGAACTACGCTTTGCAATTTTACAAGAAAAAACCGACCTGCGAAATACACCTTTGACAAAATGTATAAATTCCTACGTGCAGGCGTCGATTTTTACGGTCCATTTAGATCGAGCCTGGTGACTTGAGCCACCCTATATATGTTGCCGCAGAAGACTCGCATATGCGCAGTTCGTACCGGGGAGCATATATCGTACCGTATCGGATGTGAAAAAAAAAAAAGGCTCCCTAGAGCACTATATTATTTATGCAGCGAAAAACGGTGTCTTTTGTATGATGTATATGAACAGTGTGACTGCGAGTCAACGTAAACGATACAGATTGACCACTTTTATGGATGCTCTCTTCTTGTGATAGTCGTTTACACTTTAATTCAAGGATGAGGGGTCAGGGTGCGCAAAAGCACGGTTGCCCCCATAGCTTTGGCTGCATCAGAAAGAGAAAAAGAAAGAAAAAAAAAAAAGGACAGGATCACAGGGAGGTATAACCTGTGGGACTGTCCCGATCGGATTCTCTACCGAATTCAGCACAGCGCTATTGGCGACGTGCGCGATCGCAAGCGTCACTGTGGTCGGCCTTTCGTGATTGGCCGAATGCTGACTAGGACGTCAGCGAGGGATTTCTCACTGACGGAAACAAGAGTGATATAAGAACTTCAATATTGACGGTGTTGGCAGTGCTGGTTTCAGATTTCAAAGTGCTATTATTTCAAGGTTCCACCATGCTCATTACAAACACTATCGAACTTGTTCGCAAGATAATGACGTCATGAGAGGGAACAGTAGGAGGGCGCCACCAAAACATCTCGCCGCGAATACAGCGGTATTACCATAGGGAGCTCAAGTTGAGACTTCAAAGCATGATCTTAAAGCGCGCCATGAGCGCAACTGTGCCTGCGGTAGCCACTCTGGTAAAATTTCCGGAGAAAGCACGTAAGTGTAAACGACGATGCCAAATCTCGAGAACATCAATTTCGGCGGTACGAAACTGATTATACGCAAGCCCGCTATCAACACGAGCTTGACTGCGGACAGGCCCCATCTGCGGACGTACGCCCCCCAACATATAACTAAGGTAAAGTCTAAACGCCCCAAAAATTGAAGGGGAGGAAAAAAAGACACAACACGGGTTTGATGTCTGCACAATTGTCTATAAAACGCTCCTTGTCACCCACTCACGCATATGCACGTCCCGCACACGTAACCACAAATTATACTAAAAAAAAAGGAAATTGAGGCACGTTTAGCGTTTTCGTTTTTCATAAACATTTCAAGCCCAGTAAACGCGAGTGGGGCGTCTCCCCCACCTTGCGCAATTTTGCGAGCAAAGTATCGCAAACAGTGCAAAAGGATTAAAAAAAAAAAAACATAGTCAAGCAGGCTTAAAAACACCAACCAGAAAACAAAAAAAATAAGGGAACGTAAGCAAACCGCGTTAAGCATATTTATAAATAGCAACGCGGTGTGCCCGCGCTTTCCTGCCCGCAAACAGGAACACGCAAAACGTATAGGACGTGACAATGCGGCCCGACTGAGAGCAGCGTCCATACGTTGGTTTCCCTGCACAGTGATGTCACTGAAAACAGCTCGTCGCCCGGTGTCTCTTTCGAAACAGGCGGTCGGCCAAGAAAAACTGCAACAACGCAACACTCGGCACACGTGAAGCCTGTCTCCTCAGAGCCGTTTGATCATTACAGCCAGCACTTCAGCAGGCCGTTCGACAGTGGCAGCTCATTCACTCGATCCCCACAATCCGTTCTGGAAGATGGACCACAGAAAAGCCACACACGCACATCCACACTCAGTTATCCTTGTAACACAGCTCATTTTAATGCCCGATTAGTTGTAAAGGGATAAGGCTATAGACACAACGCGCATTCTTGGCACCCGTACCGGTGCTTCTGGCCAAATTTGCAGTGGTACCACGTCGCATTTTATGAGACATAAATGTACCTTTCCAGCGCGCCTGCATTTAACTCGTTTCCGTAACCCAGTAGGCAGAAATGGCAGCGCGAAGAAGGTGGTTATCGGCATGGTCTATAGACCAACACGCGGCCCTGACGTCACGCAGCTGCGGTGGCACTGTCGACGGCATTGCGCATGCGCAGACGCTACGCTTCACAAGAATTCGGTTTCTGCGCACGCGCAGTGCCCACACGTGGTGTGGGCAAACGCGGGATTGTTTGTAAACGGCGTGTCGGTCTATACTAGGCGTCGCCAAACGGTCTTATGCAAAGAGCCATAAAAAATATATAGTCATTTTAGGTGAAGAGACTCAATAGATATGGGACGAAGCAGTTTTTTCATATTACTTTCATCTCAGTTGGTGACCAGCGTAAATTCCACTCATAAGGCGGTTGCTCACTACGTCAGTGGTGGCCCGAGGCTGCCAAAACGCCCACTATATTTTATTTTAGATCTCACTCCCGATCTTGTAGGGGTTATACGCTTCCTAGGGAGCCGCGGGTCGCACTCGAACCCGCGAAGAGCCTTGGGGCCTCGCGAGTCGCAGCAGGCCACCCCTGCTCTATAAATTAAGCTGGTTTCCGGTTCGGTCCACGCTCACCATCAAAACGGGAGTATAGCGGAGCGCGCTGGTGACCGCAAAAGTGCCGGCGGGCTGCGTTTTTCGGGGCGAGGAAACGGGCCATCGATGCGTTTTTAATTAGGGCCGAATCCACTTTTCTTGCACTTTTCAGGGCGTTCGTGAGCGCTTTAACGACCGCTGTGGGACGCCGTGAGTGCGCGTAAATAGCCATAATGGCCGTAACGAGCCCACGTTCACCTGTTGACGGCAGTTCATTTCTCTTCCGAGCTGTGACGCGCTTCTGCGTGACGCGCGGTGGGGGTGCTTTCTTGTTAGGCGGAACAGCTGACCGCAGGCACGTGGCTTCATGCTCCCCTGGGTTACACGGCGGCGACGACGACGACGCCGCGGTGTTTTGTGGGGACGGTCGTGCAGGAGCGATGTACGTGACTCTTCGTGCTATAGGGTTGGCGCCCGGAGCGTTTAATAATGCCCTTACCAAGTATGTTTTACTGACATGAAACGAAAAGGTGGTGATTCATGGGGCCGGATTAGAATGTGTCCGGCGGACGGTTCGCGGGCGACATCGCCTTTCCCAGAAGTTCATTTAACAAGCGCGCTGCAGAAAACGCTTGTAAGCTCGCGAGAGTTCTGCGCTGTGTTGCGAAAGGATTTGGCGAGAGCGTGTGGCTTGGAAAAAAGGCAGTACTTGCGCAGGTGATATTGGAAACGATCTCACGATCGCCAGTGCCTTTGATATCACCGCACAAAAAAAAAAGAAAGGTGAAGCCTATGTCTAGCAGGACAAATAGATGACTTTATGGAATTATAGAGTAGGCTCAACAATGATTAGTCTATGACAACAGTGAATGATTGCATCTCGAAAAAGTGGTCGAAATGCACGAATATATTCTGGTCGCACTACCTAAAGATAAGTCTATTGCCACTGACAGCTTACAAAATGCAGAACGTGTCGAGTTTCAATAACTTATCATTGCTCCCCAGCGAATGAGACTGCGGCATTAGTGGATAAGAACACTGAATGACACATTATGAAACAAGAAGTGTGCTCATAGTTATCCCCGGCATTTGTTTCTTTAGCTCTCAATGAAAAATTATAGGCGGCTCCTGCCCCCTTCCCCCCAACCCCCTTCTATTCCCGCCTTTACAGACACACAATACGGGACGGTTTAGAACAATGACATGAATCCTGCAGCGACGCGTTCTCAATCACCACTCGAAACAGCCACGACGTCCTCTTCACGGCACCAAGCCACGCGACATTTTGACCGCATCTAAAATGCCTGCCCTAGACAGCAAATCAAACGAATGAACCTCCAAAAAAGTCGGAAGCAAAAAAAAAAAAAAAAAAGTCACAGAAAGACAAGACGTTGAACGTGAGTTACCTGTTACCTACGCTCTGGTTCGTTCCGTTTCCCTCTCCACCCTCGCAGCTAAGGCCCCATAAAGTGCGAGCCGGCAGCACACGCACTATGCACGCGCAGGCGGCCACCACACTCTCCCAGAACACGAGATAGACCCTCCCACCTCCTCTCCCCGTCGCCCACTCCCTTGCCCACTCCCGCGCCATAGCACACTCGATCGAGGCGTCCTTGGTCCCTCGGATAGAAAAACGGCAAAAGATAAAAACCACAAAAAAACCGGAAAGCCAATATCAGCTGCAGGCATCCCGTGGGGCGTTCCTTATCTCCTGCCGCGGCGACGGCAGTCTGAGCAACCGACGCAACCAAGCGTCCATCGGGGGCCAACTTGTTGCGCCAAGCGGGGACCAGCGTCGCATTCCTGCACATCCGCCGAGACCGACTCGCAGACGCCCAACACGAGGAACAAGGCGGAGGCGACCGAGCCACGACGTGCCGCGCTGCAAGGCCGAGCCGCTGCCGTAGCGCGCACAAACGTCGCAGCAGCGACGACGACGACGACGAGTCCAAGCGCAGAAAGACACCTTTCAGAGCCGACGACGCACCGGACGTCCCACGTCGAGGCCACCGCCAGTCGTGGGAAAACACGTAAACCGCAGAAGAACGCCAGGATCGGCCGTCTCGAGGCTTCGTAGCGCGCACGTGCGGGCAAAAAGGGATGACGTCACTGGGATGTGCCGAAGGTACAATCCTCCGCTGGTTTTGACGGTTCTCTCCCAGAAAACGTCTCGTAGCGTCGAATTCACCACGGAGTAGGCCATCCTACTCATTGATTGATGAGCAGACATAAACCACACGGAGACAAATGGGCTGACGGCAACGGCCTTCTGGCAAACTGCGAGTGGAAAGGAGTCCGAGAAGTCTCTCTGGGCGATGTCACGAGAGTCCCAACACCGCGAAGCTGCGGCGACCGGAGCGGCAAAGCGCGCAGCGGCCCGCAGCACCGACCGCTCCTGCGAGGCTCCCCATAACAACTGATCAAGCTTCTCGCTGCAAATAGAGTCCGAGCTGAAATGCTAATCGGCCCAATGGCGAGGGGAGGGGGGGAAAGCAGAGAAAAGAATGCTCTCGGCGCCCGCGCCTTCCCTTGCTTTTCGGCTGGCAAGGGCGGGAGGGGGGTACAAGGAGAGGGGGACAAAGCGAAGGGGGAGGGAGAAACGGGCAGTGCAATCTCATCACTTCCCCCGCTGCATGCACTTACTACTTCCCTTACGCGAACGCACATAACACAAACACATTCACCGTGCGTCCGCGCCGGTTTTTAAGTTCCGCGTACGGTTTGCCAACGACGCCGGTATGCAAACTCGAACGGAATAATATGACAGGCCATGCAAATGACCCGGAGAGATGGAGGGCGGGGAAGGGAACGGACGAAGACAGGAGAGAGAGGGAGGAGTGATAAAAAGTAAAGGGAACTGAAGCGGGATTTTGGCCTACCTACTATATAGCGAACGGCAAACGGCAGCTCTTTAACTACCCCGGAGTGTGCCTCTTTCGTGCTCTACTGAATAATACATCGGAAATGCGGGGACGCGCTGTTTTCTTTTAAATGGCCCCGACGGAGAGGGGGGGGGGGGGGGGGGGGGCGAACGTAGAAGGAGGGAGGGGGGCAGATTACGACACGGCGGCAGGCGCTTGCTGTGTTTGCTTATGCATGCGGCTGACGAGCTAATTTAGAGTCTGCTAAACTCCGCCAAGAGCGATGGCGGGAGACGTGATTGAAATTGGGTAAGTCGGAGGGGCGGAAAATAGAAATACAGGACCCGTTTTCTCGGCCAAGTACTTTCGCCGTCTGCTCCGGCAGACGAATGGGCGAGGACTTCCTTCCGTGTTGGTGTCTGGCGAATCCCGATGACGTCGAAGCGCGGCGCAGAGATGAACGACCCTGTGCGACGGCGATCGTCCCTCCGGGCTCGACTCCTACTTTGGGACATTGTTCGCGGCAACGCGGGAGCTAATCAAGACGCCACACCGAAGGCAAGTTCCTCACCGCGAACCCATTGCTGTCGATCGCGGTGGATTAGTGAAGCGGCACTGCTTAATACATCATACAAGAGACAGTCTGCAGAGACCGTAATGAGGCGTGTTTCTTCCTTGCATGACGCTCCTTTCACATTTGTCATTGAAAAACTGTGTGCAGGCATGTTCTAAGTATACACATGCATGAAGCAAACATGCTTCGAATGTGCTCGAGGCGTATCCGTGCACATAATTAGGTAATCCTGTCTGTAGCAATGGCTTTATTACGGCCTATGTTCACGTGCGTCATATTTGTCATCTAAAACAACACGAAGGTTACATATTAAGGTCACCTCATTTTACGGACGACATCACTGGAACAAGAATACTGCGTTTCATTGCGATCCATGACCTTACAGAGCGTACGAATAGCGTTTTCTTGCAAACGCGGTAGCTTGAGTCTTCACTTCTAGACACGGGCACACATGTGCGCAGGGTCCGTAAAACGCCATTCTAAAACATGTGTACCCGAAGTAGCCCGCTGGACCAATCCAAGACACGCGCTCGAGAGCGAGTTGTTTTGCACATCCGTCCAGTTGCGCAAACTGTAAGCATCCTGAGGGAGGCGGTGCGGAATGCCGCCTCGGGAGCTTCCCCGTTTTTCCGCGAGGAGGCGGGAGGGGGAGTCACGAGGCGGCCGCCTTGGGCCCAACTAGCGGCCGACGTGACGGAACAATGACGAGATCGTGGAAGACCCATTAGCCCCTTAGCCGTGGCGGCAGCGCCGCCAACCGGAGGGGTCGCCGGCGAGCCTGATCACGATAAGTCGTGGGCAGGGACCCCTATATATAAGGTGTACCCCTTCTGCCGCCGCAGCCATATGGCGGTTCCCAGCAACACTGGGGCCAAACCACCTTGATGTTGCGGGGCCGGCTGCCTGTTCGGGCTTTCGCGCCGTCCACGGACGTGGATGCGAGTGAAGGACGCGGCTCTGTACGTTGCATGGAAGCCTCTTCGGGGGCTGCACGAGGGCGCTGTCTGGGCTACATCGACATAAAGAGCCTGCAATCAGAGAGTGCTCAACTGTTCGATCACTCTTCATTGGTCAATCGTTATTACGTGGTTTATGGGCGCCATGTTGAGTCCAATTTTTGCGGGGGGTCTGTGGAACTCAACGATGTAGAGGGGCTAAGAGCGATAAACTGGTATTCCGTCCAGCAGGCAAAAGTGACCCCCCCCCCCCCCTCCCCCTGGGCTGCCGCCATGTTGTACAATTTTGACCACTAGACACGTGACCGTACCAAATCCTCAGGCTTTAAAGCAAAACTGAGCCGAGATTGTTATTGAGATCGCTGTAAAAGAACAGGATAAACTATTTTACAATACAGTTAGCCCCGGATATCAGTGTCTAGCTCCAATAAAAACCAAAAATACAGCACCGCGTTTTACAGCATCTGCCCGAGTTTTCGGGGAGATGCCGTCAGATGGCGAAGCTGCCCGAGTTTCCGCCGTAAAAGCGCATTTAGAACTTAAAACAAACGAAACAACTTATCTCGTCGGTACTGTTTTTAAAGATCAATAAGAAATTATCTGTGCGCGGTACTCTGTACAAAATCTAGACGTAAAACTATAAAGTCAGATGCCTAGTGGTTAAAAATTTGCAACATGGCGGCGGCCGGGAGGTGGTCACTTTCAGCTGCCACTTTATCGCTTTAAGGCTCTACCTCTTTGGTAGAGCTACAGAGGTTTTGTTTTACCTTACTGTTACTTTATACACGGCTGGAAGGAATTAAATATTTTATAAAACGCGTAGAACAATACCTTTTGTTTACCACCAATTTCATTTTGACACGCTTAGTAATCTTTAAACGCAAATATCTGTAAAAATCGCCGTCTTCCATTTCGCCGTGTATCTGGCAACAGTAGTTGTTGCTCCGCTTCGGCCTCAAGCAATAGCCACGGTGCTTGTGGCCAAATCAGACGCGCGAACACGTTGGTCACAGTCATAGTGGTCGCACTTGCCAGGTGCACAGGCGAAGCGAGCTGGCGAGCGGTGCTGTTGACCAGTCTTTTTCCGTGAGAAGCGGGTTAAGGTTGTTACAGTTGTTACTACAGTGGTTCTGCCAAAGTGCTCGCCAGTCACTGCTACTCGCCGCTCGCCGGGGCTATCGACGTGCATCTACCGGGAGAGCTAATGATGTACCATTTTCCATATTTCGTTGTTTGGAAGCAGTTATGGAGTAAACTGCATGCCTTTCTGTGGCACCTGCGCTTACGAGCTGCATCGGGTACTATGAAGAGCGACACATCGCCGTTCTGTCGTTCTGTCGCATCTTTCAACTTATGAACTTGGACAAATGAAGTAATAGGCTGTGATTTCGGTTGTATCGCTTGTCTTATTTCGATATTGATAGGCGTTACTTAAAACATCGACTCTTTTTCGCGTCTGCAGACTGCCGTGCGCCCTCTTGTCCGCTGCAATACGAAAGCCTATCACCACTTGCCTATCACTCACCTCAGTGCGGAGTGCAAGTCGTCTGCTTCATCCGCAGGAGTCGCGGTGACGTCAAAACGACGCCGAGCTCTGATTGGCCCTGATTGAAAGGATTGTGTGTAGACCTTAATGCTAGATGCCTTGAGGTCTAGCCACTATTTTGTTTTTTTCAATCAGCCAATCAGAGCTCGGCGTTCTGACATCATTGCATCCCCTGTGCGAATAGCAGACGAACTTGCGCTTCGCATTTAAACACGCCACGAAATAGAACACTGCCATTCTGCCATTGCTTGGCGGGGCAATACCGAACATCGCGAGTATCGCCTCTCGCATAAAAAGGGCTACGTACGTACAGGAGCGCGGTGAAACCTCGAAACACGAAGTTTATAATATGGCTGATCCTATGATTTTATTTCGTAACGACTGCGAGACCACCGAGAAACTGCTAGCAACTCACGCGCTCGTTCCGAACTCCGAACCGTCCGGACGGACAGCGTACGAGCCACAACCATCCCTTCGAACAGAACCGCCCGCAGGGTTTGCAGCAACCGTACAGCCAGGGCGCCGCTTGGACTCCAACGGCTTGGACGGCTTTAAACGGCTCGATCCAGACAGCCAGCCAACCAAACCAACTAGCCGTAGCCCCTCTAAACAGCTCGATCCAGCCAGCTAACCAACCAGCCAGCCATGGCCTTGTTACCAAACGCTTCCATGTTTTCAGTTGCACCATATCTAACCATATAGGATCTCTATGTCGACACGAAACGCCGTACACCGGTTCACCTTACGATGGACAGCAGCGGAGGCTACAAGCCATGCTAGCAAATCCTGTGCTGCGAGCGCTTCACCTGACTACGTGCCCCGCGCGTTGTTTCACACCTCTAGATGATCACGTGACACTCACACGGCGTTGGATTGTCTCGGGTGGGTAGTAGCGTCCGCTGGGGTTCATAGTAAGGTGAAAGGCAGTTTAGCGACATGAATAGATTCGGGTCAACCTTGGTTGGGCAATGGCGAAGGAGAAAAGGTTATTGGGAGCCCGTGATTGGTGCGAGCCCGACTGGATTCTGTTGGTCTTAACCAATCAGCCATCTTTACTGGCGATTCACTGGAAGTTCTCAGTGGGCTTTCGTAATTTGTATCCAAAGCATTTAGAGCAACAATTATGGTGTTTTAGTTTTACAACGCTGGCGCTAATAACGAGTATAACATGCTGTCGTCTGTCCGCTCACGTCATGTCCAAAACGTCAACGTCGCAGTCTTGAAGGTACCGGGTTCCTCCTGGGAGCTCTTATATTGGTCTAGGAGTCCAGGAGCCCAAAATAACTCGCGGGTCGTATTCCTTTGATGCGTCAACTGTGGCGATTTAGATTTTGTTTTGTTTTTTATTTCAAGGAAGAAGAAAAGGAATATTTATTGCAAAGGTGAAGAGGCTATCCCGCATGAATTTGCAAGATAGGAACTTCAAATCTGGTAATTAAAAAGTGAGATGTAAAGACTATCAGGATATAAATGAGAATACGAAGAAGAAGCAGTGTGTCCTATAGTATTTTATTATGTTTCATCTTTTGCGGGAACCAGTCGTTATTCGCAACTTAAGAGGAGGCAACAACACCCAACGGAAACGACGTGAAGATAAGAATCGGGAAGCTACCGCGTTTCCAAGTGTGTAGCAAAAACTGACGTGGCTTGGCCACCGAAATCTAAACCAGAAGAAATAGAATCAAAGACATGACATGGTGGGTGTAACAGCTTCAAAAAACGAGGACGATAAGAGGGAACAGACACGAGGGGACATTTTACTATGATTTCTTTCGTAACGACTGTGAGACCACCGAGAAACTGCTAGCAACCCACGCACTCGTTCCGAACTCCGAACCGTCTAAACGGACAGCGTACCAGCCACAACCATCTCTATGAACAGGGCCGCCCGCAGGGTCCGCAGCAACGGCACATCCAGGGCGCCGCTCGGACTCTAACGGCTTGGGCGGGTTTAGACGGCTCGATCCAGCCAGCCAGCCAACCAGCTAGCCATAGTCCCTCTAGACAGCTCGATCCAGCCAGTCAGCCAACCAGCCAGTCATGGCCTTGTGACCAAACGCTTCCATGTTTTCAGTTGCACCATCTCTAACCATATAGGATCTCTACGGTCGACACGCGACACCGTACTCCGCTTCACCTGTCCTGTCGGGTCTGTACCTTTTATCGTCCTCGTTTTTTGAAGCTGTTACACCCACCATGTCAAACTTTTACCAACTCACCCAGTTCAACACCTTGTTACAATCAAAGGCACTTCGTTGAAGTTGCGAATAATGACTGAGCGAAAGTGAGCGTTTGCCCGTCTTGGAAAACGAGGGAACTTGTCAAATTCATCCTTTGACTTGTGTACAGGGTAGAGCGGCAAAAGACGTGGGGAAGTTTTCAGATGCAGAAAACAAACAAAAAAACTATGTCCTTCAAATGTTAAAGTATACGCTTCCCAAGGTCTTGGATTCTCTAGATGAAAACGAAATTAATATGAAAAGCATCTCATTTCACAAACTTGCGCAGTGTTTTATGAAACTATGAGAAGTGATGTTACTGTTTTTGTTCTATACTTTGTTTTTGCTTGCTCGTTTGTTTCCACTTACTAGCCGCGTGTTTGTAGAGGGAGCCAAGGCAACACCATCTAGAATAATGAAGGCCTCCGAACGCCCCACTCTTCCTCCGTGGAACGTCACCGCAGTAGAATGTCTTCAACTCGGCAATGTGACCCGAGCCCGATGCCGAGCGTCCTTCGACGCGTTGATTGGACACGAGGCCCAGCCGAGCACTGACGCAGCATTCACATCCAATCGGTGTCTTCGCTCGATCTCACTCCGATGACGTCACAATCTTAGTGCATGCAGACTTTGATGAAGGTGGTGTTGGCCAAGGGCTCGTCAAGCTGTTTCGAGACAGCTTTGTTTTCTTGGTCTCTTCCATGGTGATAAAACGTATTATTATCCTATGGCGAGATTCTAGCTGACCGATGAGACCGTGGTAGTGTCTTGTTGAATAGTCACAGTCCAACGTTTACCTCCGTCGTTTGAACGAAAGGCAAGCAATTTTAAGACACCGTAGAGGGTACACGGGATTCGCCCAGAGAAAATATATAGAGCCTCGGTGACAGGAGTTCTGTTGTTTGATACTCTGGCATTTGAACGTGAAAACGGTATTAATAAACAGGCACTGAAACGTCGAGCATTCTTAGCTTCTTCGTCAAAACTTTCCTTTGAACGTGGAGTCTATTGTAAAATAAAAATATGCTCGTTTTTTACGTAGACTTTTGGTGGCGTATTTTACTACATTGTGAGGAAGGTGAAAACATGACGGGGCATTGGGGTCACGACCATTTCGCGTAAGGCCCCCCCTGTGCTGGCCCGGTCTCCATAATCTATGGTGTGTCCTATGTTCTGTCGTCTTGTTTTGTATTTCCTTTCTGCTGCCGACAAGATGATCCTAACATTGTGGTGGAGCTGCGAGGTCATCGTCATCCCCTACACTGAACATCGTCGTCCTCGTTTAGCAATTAAGACGGCTGGATGTCGGAGAGCTGACGGAGGGACCAAACGTTGAGGCACGTACGTGTCACCGTACTCCTTAGCCTCGCTACTCCACCGCTTCCCAAAGGCTATGCGTATGCTGGACATTGAACCATCGTCGTGCCAATACTCTCTTCACTTCAGCTTTGTACACGCAATACGCACACAAGGGGACGTATCTCTCATGATCTTAATTCTTCTCGCACTCAGTGCTGCAGCGTCGTGCCCACGATTTGTTTTTCTTCCTGCAACGCGATTGTTCTCTCCAAGCGCCGGCCGCCACGCATTCCGGGTAGCCTCTCCCCTGAATTAGAGCCTAATGGTACAGGCGTCGCTCTGCTCATACCAGAACGCGCGCATGCGCGTTTTGTGCGTTACATCCGAGCGTAACGTCCAAGGAAGCGCGCAAAGCCAACTAAAACAACAACAACAAAAAGAAAAGTCAAGGAAAGAACGCAACGTGTATACGTTCTTCATTACTCATCTCCCAGATGTCGGTTTTGTAGCTTGCTTGGTTGCACGCTGTGATGCCGTGTCCGGCGAGGGCTCTGCCATGGCGCGTCATTAGCGGGTGAGGGACGAGGGCGAAAATTAGGGGGATTGATGGAAGCATTTTCGCGCGTTTCGCTCTTTCTTCGCGCCGAGGCATATAGACAGTATGTGCACGCGGGAGAAGAAGTTCCGACGATGCAGCCTGAGATTAGACGGCGGTACAAGAGGGTTGGGGTTGACTGGTTGGCGTCTCGGGTTGGCGCAGCTTCTAATTTTATTTCGGGAGAAAAAGGACACCCTCGTCTCTTCGTTTTCTCTCTCTCTCTCTCTTTTCGTGTATTTTGTTTTGTTTAGATTCATTTTCTTTTTGGCATTCGGATGTGACCAACTGGAGCCTTACTTCACTAGACGGAAAAAAACAACCAACACTATCGCCGACATGCCGAAAGCAGCTTTCTGGTTACCAGAGTTATCGTCAGGAGTCCCTCTTTGTTTCCGTCAATTGCTATATATTTTTGTGGAAGGTTGCTTATGCTTAAGAATATGAAAAGTAGGTGGCGCAAGCCACCACCCGATTCAAAAAGTATAACCGTTTTCATTCGTCATCATCCGGCTGTTAAAATATGTTGAATATGGCGTGTGAGCGAGCAGATAATCTTGTTTGGCTACTAAGTGGGAAATTGTCGTGAGTGACCAGTACTCTCTATTGCAGGCCCCCGTGTTTGTTGATTTTTCCGGCTCGTGGGGCGAAACAAAAAAAGGACAAGCTACAAAATCATTTCAAAAACTCACGACCAAAAAAAATAATTGACGTTTCGATAACCAGCTTTAAACGAGGCGAAGAAAATAATTGATCGCCTTCGATGATTAGGACACTTTCCTTCGCTTTTCAACGGAAGCACGTATCGCCTTCGACTGGTGAACAGAGTACCCTGCGGTAAGGCGGTACGCCACCCACCTGTACCGACCGAGCCAAGCTCGCGAGCTTCGCGGTCCGTTCACCAGTGAGCCGACAGTGCGGTGGAAGCTACAAGCTTGGCGGACCAACCAACCGCCTTCCTTTCATCAGCGGACCCCGCCCTCCGCGAGTGGTATGCGCGAGAGCGTGATCACGTGGCGTAAGACAGACGTGTGACTGGTCCATCGAGCACGTAGCCTCCACCGCACTGCCAGCGTGGGGGTGAACAGGGTATAGGGCTGCCCGCCCATGTTTCTGTGCGTGGCAGCGCACACAGAAAGAGCACGGACCGATCAGCGAAAAATCTCCCCAGACGCGTGAGAGCGAATTCGCCTGGACGGACCCCGCCGTGGAAGCGGGCACGCTGCACACACGTCTGCGTTCCTGAGCTTCGACGCTTTCACGGAGTAGCGTGATCCATCACGCAGTCAGGGAGGGCCACCCAATATTGACGTGCCCGTCTTTTTGTTTTCTTTTTATTTCTATATTTTTCTTTTCTTAATTTAGACTGCCTCCGCTTTACGGTTCGCAAACGAGGTCAGCAAGACGTCTCTTCTTCCAGCGTAAATTTATTTTACCTCGGTTTCTGGCTTATTACGGTGATTTTTTTATTATTATATAATATTCAGAGGCATCACGTTCCTATATCCCGTCGACCTTGCTTTCGTGTTAAAAGAACAACAAAAAGAATTCGTGCCGCCGCCCTTGTAACTTCTTTCTCCGGGGTTAGCAATTCGAGTGACGGGCCTCCATTGTGCGGGGCCAAGCGAGTGTTAACGAGGCGTCGTCGACGTCGTGAGCACCCCGTAGAAAACGGCAGAATTTCTCCGTCTTTTGGACAACGAGCCCCCGTCGCTCCTATACCCCCCCCCCCCCCTTTTTTTTTTCTGTCAATGCTTACTTGCAAATTCCTTTAGTCTGGGTCGACGTGTCGTTTCCCTCGTGTCACCCGTTTCAATCTTGATATGTGCGAAAGAGAAATCTCAGCCTTACCAACTTTACACCGACAAGATCGAAAGCCTTTCTTAAAATCGCATCGGGGCCCCGCCGTGGCTTTGTGTCAGAGTCAAGTCAAAGCTGTTGTCTGAACGTACACGCTAGATGACAAGTCTTATATGGCTCTATTGTTGATTGAGAGTTCTCCAGTACAGTATACGTCTGCTAATATGAAGTCTTTGACATGCACGTGTGCCACCGTGAATAGGCAAATGTCCTCTGGCACTGGGCGCGATTCCTTTTGCGCCCCTCGTTACCAATGTGAATACCAGACTTACTCAATGCGGCTGTTCAGAACTTATATTGAATTCAGCTACATCTATAGAGAACGAGCTTCCGTTCCGAAACATACACCTGGACGCTGAAATATGCCGAAGCGATAGAACTAGACGCCAATTTACAACCGAAAATTCAATTGTCCGCTTGTTCTACTTTTACAACACCATTTTAACTTGTCAATCTGGCACAATTTATCTTAGGGGGGTACTCTAATTCGCGCGTGTTTGCCTTACACGCACTGAGCAGCATGTCTCAGCAATTTCGCCCAGGAATGTACTCGTACGTGTGGCCTGTCACGCAATGTACTTTCCTAGGAAAAAAGACTTGCCGTTTGCGAAAACAATGTAAACTATGTCTTGTGGCCTCCATTCGCGCGGACTTGATCCTGCTTGCCAAATTTCCTGAAACAGAATCGTGTTATATGTATAATAAAGATTGTTATCGTCTCGCAATGGATAGTCGGAAATCTCAGCCAAACCAGCCAACGTACTAAAACAAAAGAATAAAAATAAAAACAAAATAAAAAAAAAATAGACTGGCGATGAAGTTACCAGAAGCCACCGGTCCGTTCGCCGTCTGGCGGGTTTGAAAACAACCTCCAGGAACACGTTTCAAAACACAGAAAGCAAGAGTTTGGAACTAAAAGTAGAATCTTTCCAGCCTGTACACATGCGCAGGAAGGGGGTTGGTATAGGTGGGCTCCGAAATGCTCTCAACAGGCAACAACAACTACGACGAAAGTCTGTGCGGCAGCAGGTACTACGAGGAGGAGGGAAAGAGGTGGGCAGCTATAGAGGTGGTGGGCCGGGAAGAAGGAGAGGAGAAGAGGATGGAAGGAGATACACACGGGTCGGTGAAGCTGGCGAGCTCCAGCTAGCCGACGGACCGCTGCGCGCGTTTTCTTTGTAAGTTCGCTTATTTTTTACGCCGTATTTATGACGCATTTTTTTTCCCTTTCGCGGTGGGAACGCCATCTTGACAGAGATGCATGATTGCGCGGAGGCAATCCATCAGGTGGGCCACCTCAAACGTTTTTCTCCGCCGCTTTCTTGCTCTTTCCCTGCCTTGTTCTCTAAATACGCGTCACTTTCCCTCTCGAACGCCCAGAGCGAAGCGGCAGGGCTATACCTACGTCGAAGCTCCCCGCTATCGCGTGTACTTGACGAGAATTAAAACGAAGAAAGAAATAAAGTATATAAACTGAGATAGCGAGGTTAAAGGGGGGTAAAGAAAAAGAGGCGAGAGATTCAGATCGAGTTGCCGCAACAACCGGCGCGCTGGCTAGGTTTGTTCGAGGAAGCGGCGGCAACCGAAAACCTCGGGACTCGGCTGGCTGTTGCTATAAAAGAAGGAGACGTTACAGTCGGCCCGCAACGCGCGGTCGAGCGGCGGTCATCGACAAAAGAGGATCTTCGCTACGAAACCACTCGCATTTGGCCGCGATCGGCATCTTCCTCGACGCCAATTTGGGACTGAAAGAAAAGCCGATTTATCTCTCTGGTTGCAGCCGAAGATACTATACTCTACGCGGGCCGTCGCTCGCTGCAGCGCATCGGCCGGTCGGCGACGACGCTACTTCCTCCACGGAAGTGCGAGGGGGGGAGGGAGTCCGCGGGCGACTTGCGTCCCGGAAGTTGTGGAAGGATGGGCTTCCCCAGTTTCTCGCGCAGCTTTCCATCATGTTCTGGCGGCACTGTGAAACGCTTGGTGGAGTTTCGGGTGACGGAACAAGAGCACGAGCAGGTTTCGCTTTCGCGGCAAGTTGTGCGACTGGCGCCGCTCGAACACGCATTATGTTTCTTTGTTTGCGAAGAGCGATTAGACTGATTTTTGGAGAAACGGATTCTGCTGAAGATGCTCCCGTTCGTACCGAAAACTCAGCAAAACAAGCAAACGCTACACTCGAGAAAAAACAAACAAAAGTGAGTTCACTCTTTTGCGGAACACGGAGTTAACGAAGTACTGCGAAAAATAAAAAGATATCAGTAAATGACGAAACCTGAGATTCGATTAGACACGAAAAAATGCGATGTGCACAAGGACAGTAAGCGAGTAAAACGTTGAACTCATTGTCCCTGCGAATAACGCATTTATATTAGTCTCTCTTCCATAGTAACCGGAGACACGGAACAATAAAAAAAAAACGTACAAAACAACAAGTCTAATTTGATCCAACTATCTAGCCTAATCCGAGTTGAGAATGATGAAAATATATCCTTATCTTGGCTTCTCATTCTGACCTGGGTCGGCATGCCAGAAACAGCCGGTCAACTGAGATTGGATGAAAGGAAGCACAGCCGAAGCCAGCGCACGAGCTTAGCGGGACTCAAACCACGTCTCAAGACGCTCGCGCGACACAGCCTTTGCGGTGCTTCCTTTCGCCCAGTCTCACCTGAGACGCTGTTCCAGCAAGCCGGCCCTGGAAATTGCTGGGCCGGCTTGCTAGAACCGCGTGTCAGCTGATACTGGGTGAAAGGAAGCACCGCAAAGGCTGGGCACGCGAGCGCCTTGAGACGCGGTTTGAGATCGCTCAGCTCGTGCGCTGGCTTTGGCAGTGCATTTTTTTTCCCCAGTCTCAGCTGAGACGCTGTTTCTTGCAAGCCGGCCCAGGTCTCCCGGTTTTCTAAATGTCTTTGTTATCAATGCGGTTGAAAGGGACGACACGGGCGTGAATAACACACTATTGCAGAGTGATCTGTATAAACAAATAAGCAACCACGGCGTCCTGACTGATGACCCCTGTGCGTAAACAACTACCTGATGTCCGCAAGATGTGGAAAGGTTGTATTCCCACGGGACTGCCCCCCATCAACAGTGACACAGCATCAGTCTTCAAGTTGGCTTACATATATACTGCGCTGCGGCGTGCACAAACCCACCGTCGAGCTGGCATATCCACAACTTATGCGACATTCACGTCGAAGTAACTACGAGTGGTTTACTGAAGGATGTGTTTTGTAGCGTTATCTAAGAGTCTTAGACCTTGCTTCTCAGAGCTTTGAAGGTAAGTGCGTGATTTATGAAACAATAAATGTTTTCTCGATCGGTGTCATCTCTAATGCGTAGGCAGTGAAAGTAGCTCTCTTTAGAAAGCTAAGAACGTGTCCGTGCAGAGCTGTCGAGTTTGCACGCTTGGCTGTTGATCTGTCAACCCTGATAAAATCAAAATTGTAACGTTTCCGTTTTTTGTTTTTGTTTTTGCTTTTACAGATTGAACTCTGTTTATTCTTTTCTTACGGCAACCAAGGAACAAGCTGGAGGGACAAGTCTCGATCGTTAGGTTACGTTCCGGAGGAGAGAGCGGCCGGCTATTAGTCACGCACGTTCCAGTCCGTCCGATTTCCTGCTTCCGCCCCCCGGCGTGCTCAGTGGCGCGTGGCCGCGCCAATCGGTTCGGAAGCCTCTCGGTGCTGAGACCGCCGGAACGGACCGCGAAGACATCCCCCTATCTCGAGGCGGCTCAGCGACAGGATGCAGCGATGAAAGTGATAGAAAAGTATTGTTTCATTTTTCAAGTATGAGACCATAATCAAGCGCTCTATGTCGATTGTTCGAATCGGTGATGGCGTATGTATACGTTATGGCTTGTTCTTGACTTCCCACGGCATGATTTATAGAATTATAGCAGTTTGGGAGAGAAAGCTGTCAGTTTGATCAGTTCAAACGTTCAACGCCTGTCGATGTAGCAGGGCTGTAAACGTTCGTGTAATCACAAGTGAGGCGCGCGTGACGAGGCTCGTTCACACTCTTGCGACCGAGTTCGACCGAGAGAGACCAGACCGGTTTTTAAGCCTCTTGCGATCTCTTAGGACCGGCCGCGCTGCAGCGCGTCTGGTCCTAAGAAGTCGTAAGAGGATTAAAAACCGGTCTTGTCCTTCTCGGTCGTACTCGGTTGCAAGAGTGTGAACGAGCCTTTAGATACAACTCGCCATATACATGGCAGACTAAAGCGCCGTTCACACTCTTGCAAGACCTGTTTTTAATCCTCTGTCTTAGAACCAGCTCCGCAGCGGCGCAGCCGGTCCTAAGAGGTCGCAAGAGGCTTAAAAACCGGTCTGGTCTCTCTCGGTCGTACTCGGTTGCAAGAGTGTGAACGGGCCTTAACCTTTTACACTAAATGTCGACAGGATCGACAATTTTTTCTTTGTGCTTGAGGTGAACAAATTACGTTGCATTGTTTCAAGATGAAGCCAATTGCGTGGTCAATTTCTTGACCAAGACAAGGCCTGGTTCAATACTTGGGCGGTGCTCAAAATGCTCCAATACACGTTGACACTGAGCTAGTACCCGACGACAACGGCAGTTCGCGTCTAAGCGGCCTTGTCCACTTTTATTGACTAATGTACTTAATAAAGCATCCTGATTGCCTCTTATACTGTGGTGGATGAGATTAGACAGATGCTTTCATTTGTATGACCACGACGTTTTTATTTTGGCAAGCGAGCATCAATTTGTTTTAAAGCTCATGGGTATACTTCCTTTTACTTTAGCATAGACTATTGTTAGCCGCGCATGCTAAAAGCGCAAGCTAGTTGCTTTGGATCAAGCCTCCGCGGCTGCACGAGCGCTCGTGCGAGTGCTTCAGTCAAGGCAGTCAAGGCTACCCGCTCGCGCTTGTACAGCCTTCGCAGTTAGTTCATGCTAAGGTGAGACGAAGTATAGCATAGCTTTGCTGGAATCGTTTGTTTTTTCTTCTTCTTCATTTTTTTTTTTTTTTTAATGCTTCAGGTCACACACTTTTAATACGGTGTTTGATTCCTCCAGGGCCCGTTTTCTCGAAGTGCTAACCGCGGCTAAAGCTAGCCGCAGTACTATAGGTGAGGGATTTTGAAATCACGTGACTGGCTCGGTAGGGATGCGGGGAAACATGGCGGTGCTCCAGTGAGTGAGCGCCGCTCGCTTTAAGACTAATATGTCGTTGTAGCTGCAATATCGGGCGCGTTAGTCAGCAACGAATGGTACAGGAGGCTTTCGCTTTGCCTTACCTCACTTAAATCGCAAAGCATGAGCAATGACCTCGCCACATTTTTTAAATAGTCTTTCAATTCTGGCCATTCCTAAGCCTAAATGAACGCGATAATTGTCGGCATGGCAACGTCTTTGGAAGTGGATTGCCTTGACTCAATTTGCTATGTTACTCAAGCATCAAGGAGAATGCAGGGATTGGTGTTCCACGCGCCACACGCGCGCGCCTTCCCGTATGAAATATTCGATGTAGATAACCAAAATAAAGCGTTGACGAACGCGCGTGCAAGATGTCATTTGTTTTAGGTATTTGCTTTAGAAAAGTTACTACTGCTGACGCCAGCACGTGCGGCGCGTGGAACACCAATCCCTGCATTCTCCTTGATGCTTGGGCGATATAGCAATAGGTCTATAGAGCTTTTTCTAAATTTCCAAAGCGCCGAGGTGCATGCTACGAGTGTATACTCTGTTTCATACTTAGCGTGCAACGCTGTCAATGCTACTGGCGCGAGCGTGTGGCTTCATCTATGGAAATTTGTTTGCGCGAGAACGCGTGCAAATGATCAACGAGATCGAGCCCCACGCTCGCGCCAGTAGCTTTGACAGCGTTGCACGCTAAGTATGAAACAGAGTATATTTACACGCGTTGCACGTGCTGGCGTCTGCAGTAATAATTGTTCGAAAGCAAAAAGTCTAAAACAAATTTTGCCTTGCACGCGCGTTCGTCAAAGCCTTATTATGATTATTTACTTCGAATCTCTTATAAGAGGAAGGCCAGCGCGCGCGGACCGTAGAATTACACTTCCAGCGTTCTATTCTAAAAAAGTTCTATTGGGACGCTGTCTGCTTTTGTGTGCTATCAATACCCGGCCGATTGAGTCAATGCAATCCGCTTTCCGAATACGTTGCCATGCCGAAAATTATCGCGTTCATTTAGGCTTAGGAATGGCCAGAATCGAAAGACTATCTAAAAATGCGGTGGCTTAGCTCGGCTATGCCAGGATATACGTAGCGAGAGCTTATGCGCGCAAAATGAGAGGCGCTATCAAGCGGCTACCCATTGGTAACGCTAAAGAGTGCAATCTTCTCCCTAACGAGAAAGTTCTTGCACGTTGTACAAACCCGCGCCACGGTTTCATCCCACTCAGGCGGCGCCGCTAAACTCAATGTTCCACGCATGGCACTATACTTACCGGCGTCAAGTCTTTCATGTGCTACAGTCTTTCGCACACGTCGCACACATATCCAAACGGATTGTTCACGAAGTCCGTCTCGAAGGACCTAGGGTGCCTTCATGTGCGCTTTGCTTGGGGTGATGACATCTACCCATTTTGTTTCGAACGCTTATTTTTATTTTTTGTTCTGAAGCGCGTGAAAGGGCGTGTCCCTGCACGCGCTCGTGGCGCTGACTGTGGTACGGCGACATTTTGTTTCCTGCGATTTCTTTGTATTTTCCCTGTGAGCGCGTGCTGTCGGCATCGGGTACTACAAACGATGGCATCACCCTAAACAGAAGGACATTGAGGCACACTAGAAGGACCGAGTCGCACTGCCGCGTTCGCTGAGTTTTACCGTATAGTCAGTCAATCGGCGAGCCTTGACGTCATCGACGGCGTCTTGTTGTTGCTGCTGCTGAGATGGTCGGGCACTTCGCTCAGCCTCCTGGCGACGCCGCTTTGCTAGACGTTCCTTCCTTAATTTGCTCCGATGTCTCCGCAGCACGTTTAGCCTTCTTCTGTTCGGTCTTCCTACGCTCAACCGCTAATTGCCGGGCAACTACTTCGGGATCCGAGTTAAGCTTCGCCGCTCTTCTGCGCCGCTGAGGAGCAATTTCGCTCTCCTTCTCCATGGCTATAGGTCTGTTTCTCTCGGCCAGGGGGTGTTGTAGCGTTCACGAGACGCGACCACAAAAGAAGCGCTTCCGATAGCGTCCGCGAGACGCGACCATTGAATGGTGACGTGAAGCGGCGTCCTAGCGTTCCATCATGTACACTCCACGGGCGTAAACTAGCGTCTGTATAGCTTCCCTCGGCGTCTGCTCGCGTCTGTCGCGGCTATGACGTCACTCCTCTGGAATGCGAAGACCGGCGAGGTGCGCGCGGTGGCGGCGGAGCCTGTGGCGGCGGCGGCTCCGGCGCGCCAGCTGTGCGCCGTGTGACGTCACTGCTCCTCGCGCTTGCGCAGACCGGCGAGGCGCGCGCGGTGGCGGCGGAGCCCGCGGCGGCGGCGTCTCCGGCGCGCCAGCTGTGCGCCGTGTGGCGTCACTGCTCCTCGCGCTTGCGCCGCACGGAGCACGGCTCATTATGCGAGCTACGCGAGACTGCTCAACCTCGGCCAGTGTAGCTCACGCTACAAAAATGCGGCGAGGTCATTGCTCATGCTTTGTGATTTAAGTGAGGTAAGGCAAAGCGAAAGCCTCCTGTACCATTCGCTGCTGACTAACGCGCCCGATATTGCAGCTACAACGACATATTAGTTCCAAAACGAGCGACGCTCACTCACCAGGGCACCGCCATGTTTCCCCGCATCCCTATCGAGCCAGTCACGTGATTTAAAAATCCCTCTCCTAGGTACTGCGGCTAACTTTAGCCGCGGTTAGCGCTTCGAGCAAACGGGCCACAATTGCGTATAGTAATTCCCTGAGGTTGTGAAAAATATTTCTTGATGCTAACATACATTTGGGTTATTTAATCCCCATTCTAGCAAAGAAAACGACAACTGGCTCGAACAACAAATTTGAAATATATTAGCAATTGAGTTTCATGCAATAATGATTTAAGCGAACTTATACCAATGCTTAATTAATGTACTAAAAATGCCGATTGTACTTGAGCCACATTGTTTTTGCTGATGTTGTATGTCAGACATTCGTTCCCGTCACGTTGCATGAAACAAAAACCTGGTTTTTACCAGTACAGAAAGCAGAATTGTTGAATTTTATTTTAAGCTGCGATTTTCAATTTGTACCATTAATGTACGTAATCCCTCAATTCAGCACAAACTTAAAAATTGCCCTCTTCTTCGCTAAAAAGAAACAAAAATAAACAATGAAAAATCTGAAGAAGTCTATAAAATATTTAATTACGAACTTTGCGAATCAATAGTTATTGCTTATATTTTTGTTGCTTCGGCAATTTGTTTGACAGAACGTAGAGCGTTGCCCGACCTGCACAAGTAGACTTTTTTTGTTTTCATGTGTGTACGCCAACTATATTGTTCAGTCGCCAACGTGAGGTGACGTGGGCGTGTGGACGGAAACGGGGCAGCCGGCAAAGAAGGGATAATGAAGTTGAACGAGGCAAGAGACCTCGCGCTGGGACTGAGCGCGTGGGAGACCCCATGTTCTCGCCGGCCTCCACCCAAAGGAACCGCAAGAAACAAAAGGGTCCCACCTAAGACGAAGGGCCAACTTGTGTTTTCAAGGCGGAACGTTTGAACCCTATAGCATACTGGTCAAAATAGAGACCTCTCCGCCCCCTCCACCCTTTTTCCAGCACACACACGCACAACAAACACACGATTCGTCCGTAACTACCAAAGGAACTCAATCATACGCTTGCACCATATCAGTAAGTCCTGCCATCGACTCTATAATATAGGGTAAGGCGGGGCACAATGAGACGTGGGTCAAAATGCGACATTTTCAGTTTAGCGTCATCCGTATTCGAATCTTGCAATGTGAATTTTTGTATGCTTTAGCGACATGTGTTTATACTTGTCCGCTCCTAATTAATAAAAAAAAAACTGCAAAAATTAATGTAAACACGCTAACGCAAAAAAAAGAGCGCTGTTTTTTTTTTTTTTTTTTTTCCTTGGAGCACGAGCCGGTTAAATGCAAACAAATTTTGCACTTCCGATTTTTTTTTTAAGCGTGCAGTTGAGTTTGGACGTATTACTGTACCTATACTTCGTCTCACCCTACGATGGACTAAATGCAGAAGCTACAAACCGCCAGATCCAATCACGAGCCATTTAGACATTGCGTGGTATTTCGCTTCGATGCACGTATCGGTGTCCGCGTCTCCGATCACTGATGGGAATGGGCGGACAGTGGTTCGGATCGAGCAATGAGTGACTCAACAATTTTACATTGCAAAGAAAGCCACGACGACTGTCTCTTTGCAGTTTCGAAGCTATAAAAATGACGCAGCGTTTTTGGATTCCGAGCATTATTCGTCCAAAACCTAATCAATGCTAAGCGTGTCATAATTTAGCGTGGAACGTGATTGGACCTGGCGCTTCGTGGCTTTGGCCTTTAGTCCATCGTAGGATGAGATGAAGTATAGGTAAGTCTTTATTTTGTTAGTCTGTTTTGTAAGCTAACTGTGCATAAGACGTTATGGCTCTAGGTTTTGATTAATAGTACAATTAAATGTTTAAGCACGAACATAATCAAAGAGCAAAACTCGACAATATCGCCATGTATACGGACGTCAACTGATTCTTTGGGGGTTCATTGTTTGTTCCCGAGCTATTGTTTTTTGTTTTTTTTTTTACTGTCTAGGTTGATTCGGACGTCTATAGGTAAGACAGCCAGGGCTCTATGTACCGAAAATATTATAAAAAAAGCTCTTGAAAGTGCGCATCAGCAGCGTCAGTCTATTCGTGCTGTGGCAAAAACCTTCGGAGTATCTAAGGATGCCTTCCAAAAGCGCGTGCAAAGAAACTCAACGAATGTAAAGAGCAAGTGATTTTTAATTCAAATATAATAAAACAACAAATGCTATTCAACCATTCAAATAAAAAAATACAAAAACCGCCGAAAATATTATGTTTAGGGAGAAGTCCCTTTTTGGGCTTACGTACAAGGATGTAGAGAGGATGGTTTACACTTACTGTGAAACAAATGAAGCCGAGGAGGAAGATTATTTAGGGTAAAGAAGATAGTCTGTAAACCCCTTGTTCAAAACTATTCAGGGCAAACAAGATAGGCTGCAGACCACTTATTCTCTGAATAAGCGGGTAAACCTGAAACGAAAAAAAATGGTCCAAGTGCAGGCGAGCTGCTGACTGAAGCGTCCCGCGAATTGGGCGAGGAGCGCCAAATGTGACTGGCAGTGCCTGGATTGCAAAGCACCATGGAGCAAAATAGCGCCCCGTTCTGTGGGGATCCAACGCACGGCGTACGAAGTGTGGGATCACGAAGATTGCATGTGTGGGGTCCACGGAGTGTACGTATACTTGAAACGTTCCGAATGCAGCTTGCTTACACGTTTCTTTTTTTCTTTCTCTCTCTCTCTCTCTCTCTCTCTCTCTCTCTCTCTCTTTTTCAGGGTGTTTTAATTTGGTTTGGGGGTCTGGGCAAAATGCGTTATTTGCGACCTTTTAATATCGGTGAATATTTTCTAATTCCACTAGCTCAAGTGTAGTCATTTTTACTGAGCGTAATGCCAAGACGCCAACGGAGGTTTTCGGACAGTTTTATATTGATCCGCAATAAAAATAATAAAACATCATCGATTTGCAAACTTTTCCCTAATTTTGCGCCGCTTTACCACTAAATGTGTGAATGAAATAACTAACTTGGACTCTCTCTAACCAAAGTTCCAATGTATAGAAAACAGCTTGGTCTCTTCTTCAGGTGACTGAACAAGGAAGGAAGTCCCGTGACCGTGGCCTTAGCAACAGGTCTCAAAACGAACGGTATGATCGTAAACATCCGTTACTTCGGAATTTGCTGGGGTTGCCAGATAAAAAAAAACACATGATTTTGCCTCGTAAGTGGAAATAAATCGTGTCTGTTCACCGCAACACAAATTCGAACTGTCGCAGAGAGAATATATGCTTGTTGCGTGAGATGAGTCCGAAGTTCGGACATCGAGCATCTTAATCAATGGTCCTGTAAAGGAAAGTCTCTCCGGGTAACACTGTGCGCATTCCCTGTCTGTTGCCGCACAAGACAACGCAGCAGCGACCAACACAGCAGCGAAAACAATAAGAAGGAAGCTTGCCGCACCAACGACCGCGGGCCCCGGGGGCAACAATCGATTAATAACGCGTCCCCAAACGGACCGTGTACAGACCGACGACCACGGCCGAGGACTATGGCGCAGCCATGGGGGGTTCCGAGGCATTAATTAATGAACCGATCGCCGGCGATATATCTCGTAACGACCGGGGCACCTTGCGGGCACGATAGATCAGGTTGCCGCAAAGAGCGCGGCGGGAACCCCCCCGTCGCGTCCGTCCAGCGGGCACCTCCCGCGCTGGCCGTTGCTGCGAGGGGGACGCAGGCAGCCTACCCTGGTACTCTCGCGTCAATTACGTTTGGCTTCTTCGACTCAAATTACTGAACGCGCTTGTTACAAAATGTGTTATTATTGCTCTCTTATACGCTACCCTGAAACGCCTAGACTTCGGTGCTCTCGACATTGAAGTTATATAATGCGTTCACTCGCTTATCAAATTTTCCCGCATTACATAGGTGTGTCGGTGATGGTTGTTATCGGGGTTTTTCGACGCGAGCCTACAAGATTCTTCGGGGCACTATTTTCTCTCTATCGGCCCATGTTCGACACTTGTAGAATGATATAGCGACAATTACCCATGTTGGCAGAGTAAACGTCGCCGATTTATTATGCCAAATTGTGCTATTTATTAGCGCCGAAATCGGAAACTCTACGTGTAATGTGACCATTCTCGACGAACGAAAGCAAATGACAAGCAAAATCTGGGGGAGAGAACTTGTAGAAGAAACCGTGTGGAGGTCCCGGCAGTGGCAGCCGACGTGTTGCTAAGCGACGACGGTTTTCGAGGCGCTAAAGAAAACCACGTCTCTTGGCGAAATGTTGGCACCCATTCTGTGGACTTCCACAGGGTTTCGTTTCGAGAACATGGCTTGAGACAGAATTAAATATCTTCCAGATTCCTCGTACGTATTACCCGCTCTCCATTCGTTATTTCTTAACCGGTCTTGCTGAATTAAAACAAAACAACATATAGTCCTAATTTACTGGGCACGACATTGCAATGCTGCACTTTTGCTGCATCAGGGTCCGTAATGTTTCTGTTTGTGTGTCGTGTTGTTGTCTCTCTCGACACAGTAGAATCGGTCATTGCATGCAGGTAGAAACAACTTGGTGATTGTTTCGCTCGCTATGTTTTCTGCAAATTAGAATACAAATTCAGGTTAGCTGTGATTAAGAAAAAAAAAAAAAAAAAAGCCGTCGGAGGCTTCATTTTGTACTTGCTGGTTTGATTTGTCCTGGAATAATCCGGCGTCAAAATGAACTCTTTCTAAGATCTATTTACATTCAAACATAGAATAATAACCTAAGCTGTACGAAAAGGCAGAGTTGTCGGTTCAGACTACTCTCCACTAAATCATCAAATGGGCATACACTCTAAAAACGTCTATGGGTTCGCTTTCCCACAAAACACGAAGACATCCGATCATGGCGGACAAGAGAACGATGCCAGTGAATTATCAAGCTCAGAATATGATTATCGTAAAATCCTGAGGAAGCGTACATTCAAAATATTTAGATAATAACGTAAAACTGGGGTATGGGCGCTCCTTAGGTCAACAATATGTAATGATATGTCGTTTGAGTATTTTATGAATGTTACAAAACTGAGGGGAGGGCGCTTATTGTTGAATGGGCGGATGTTCGCTACATTACTGTAAATCTTTAAAAAAAAATATGTGCGCCGCGGCTGCAGGAATAATGAGTGTGGGAAACGTCAGGCTCATTGTCTCTGGCCATGATCGCATTTTTTATTAAAGCGTATTCTGAGTTTTGTCAGTCATTAAGATCCTTCGTTTGTTCGCCGTGATTGTCTGTGTTTGTGTTCCGCAGGAAAGTGAACTCGGAGGCATACTTTAAACTTATAGGATGATCACGTCGAGATAGGTGAAGTGAGCATTTCATGTTTTCATGTCAACATCTGTCCAAAGAACGGCGGTAACGAAACAAAACAGACCATGTTGGTCGTCGGCATTGGCAAGGAAATTTGCACATTCATTTTAGACAATCCCGCGAGTGCTGAATGGAACTGCTTCGTGTCATTGCATATGCACGTCGTTGGGAGAAAGGAAGATGTGTCCCTAAGCGACCAAATAACCAAATTACGTTTTAAGCAAGCTCCCGCTCTTTTAACACTGACACAACAAATTTGACACGGCCGGTGACTCCCCGTCTATTATTTCAGACTGGAACGAGTTCCGCCAAGAAAGGCCGCGTGGGCGCAGAGGGGGAGGCAAGGGTGTCCCCACAAGTCAGTTCCAGAGGTTCCGCTCAAGAGGACCGCCAGAGGGACGCCCAACAGGCGTAACCATTTCCTTGGGTGTTGTCGAGTGCACGTCCTCCTTCAACCTTCCAAGGAACCAAGAGCTAAGGAAGTTAGGTCGAAACATGCCCGCCATCTCAGTTGGGATTTTCTTTTTTTTCATTTATTTTCTTTGAAATCTGACTTTCTTGGTCAAATTTTGTACTGGTTGTTACCGTGTTCATTCATTCTCAATCGGATTAAGTCTGAATGCTAACGCGGCTGCAGGGGTGAGACACGTGAAACAGGTTTTGGAGCAATTTTTGGAGCAGAAAAGTCTGGATTTTAGAGCAGCTTAGGAGCACAAAAGTCTCGTTTTGGAGAAGCAGTTTATGCATTTTGGAGCAACTTCGAAGCCCAAAAGTCTACAATTTGGAGCAGATTAGGAGCAGAAAATGTTAGAGCAGCTTATCAGCAATTTAAATCATAAAAAAACTGATATAAATCACATAAATCTGAGTTTTTTTTTTTTTAATCGTTAGTTTTGTCCACTATGGTTCCAATAAGTCATCAGCGCCGATACGCACCGAGATAAATATATATAAAAAAAAACTGAGAAGGCAAACGCGAGTTTTATGCGCATAGATGAGGACAGGAAACACAGGCTTGCTGCAAAGTTAGGCGGGCACCAGGTACCTCAAGCTTATACGAACTGGTGCCAAAACGCAATTTTAGTGAAAAAAACTTTTTAAAGCGGTGATTCGAGAGCATGAACAGGGAAGCACGATTTACTTCAACCATAGATCGATCGGACGCTCGTAGAAAGTACGTGCCGATAGAAAAAAAACTCCCCATCAAAGTGAGTCACAAGGTAAATAGCGAATTGGTAGAAAAACTATGAGCACCACATGCACGCTAAATACGGGTGTGTGACAGATTCACTCGATTGCTCACGCACTGGAAGCACGTGTGTGATAACCGAAAGTACTCCGGCGACGGCGCCGTCCATTTTGACGGGATTACGGATACGAATGAACAATTACACAATGGAGGCGCTCAATAGCACTTTTAAGAAAAGGTTTACTCTCAAAACGAAAGAAATACTTAGGTTTGTTCATCTTGATAGCCTGTGCTTCGTACCTCCCGCGGCCAGACAGCGAGACCGCGTAACAGCGCACCATGAGCATGCAGTCACAAATGACAGCGGGAAGTAGTACGAAAATCGGGAAAAGACCACGTATCATAGGTATAGAAGGGTACTACAGCTGAAATCTACGAATCCCGCGGGTGCTTGCGCCACCCTGTACCTGTGCCGTCTACTTTACTACGACGAGATTGAATGTTGCCAACCAATCTCTCGTTTCCCGCTAAATCTAGCGTCGCCGCAAACTTTTTTTTTGTTTTGTTTTTGAGTTGCTTTGGCACAGTGTGGCGCAATTTCGACCAATTTCGCGTTTTTGGGGCAACTAGGCGCAGAAAATTGGGTTTGTATCAAAATGGCGCAATTGGCGCAGATGTCACACCCCTGCGGGTGGAGGGTGAGGTGCTTAATTTTGCATTTCTTTATTTGCCTTACCTCAATTATCCTTCTCCATTATTTAACACGGAATCTGTTTCATCAGGCGAACTCCGTCAGAAAACCGTCACGAAAAACCGTCACGTCAAATTCCCTTCTAAATTTAGCGGTAAAATAGACATCACGTGACCGTGTCATGGGACTGTCACGGGACGTCACGTGAACTCGTGTCGTGTGACGTTAATTTCCCCGATCTTGACGTGACGTGACCACGTCATGCCACTTCAAGGCACGTGACGTCAATTTCGGCGCGGTTGTAGTTTGCACTCACCACATTCTGTGCTCACCGGTCTTTGTCAGCATGATCTAGCATGTGTGTTTGTTATTTTATTCCGCGACATTTATCATAATTGATGTTTGTAATCCGTCGTGTCCTTCGGATGCATACACGTTTCCCCAAGAAAAAACCACACCGAAACGTCCAAAGGGGCTCACAACAACAACGACTCAGTCGGGAATCTAGTACGTTTAATTCTCCGCACATTCCGTAACGCCACTAACAAAAAGACAAAAAAAAAAAAAACGAGTCAAGGCGGCGCGTGCCGAGAGTGCCCAAGTGTTGGGGACTCTCCCCTTCCTCCTGAAGTTCCAGGAACGGCTCGAAAGCAACGTTAATCACGGCACTGCAGGCGGCTACGTGCGTGCCCCGTAGGCCTTCAAGAAGAAACCATCACGCGGCAGTGATCCTTCTTAACACGCAAGGTCAGAAACGCGACTGCGCGTGGGGAGTGCCAGCTTGGTCGCAGCGGGAGGATCCGACCACAACCATTTCGAGCATCCCGGAGCGGGACAGCGGAATCACGTTTCCGTAATGGCCGCAGCCGCAGAGTCGCTCAGCCGTATGCGCGCACACCTCCCTCCGACGCGGCGGCATGGCGGCCATCCCGGGGCTTTCTCCACTCATAACCGATTAGCCCGGCCAATTTGTCAGCGGGCGCACGCACGCCCACGCGCTCTCTGCGACCGCGCACTAGCGAACCCAACGAAAAATAAAAAAAATAAAAATGAAGAGGAGAGGCAATCCCGAAAACGCGTGGAAGCACTCGTCTCGACAAACACGCGGGCGGCAGGCATTCCGGTTCAAAGATCCTGCCACCCAGACACCAAACCCCAATCTATTTTTTCTTTCTCCCCCCACCAAAACACACACCAAACTCGCGGTACACAAACACAAACGTACATACACGAAAATAGATATATATCTGGACGGTGAGTCGCCCCTCTCCCCTAGCTCTCCAGCCCGGGCTTCCATAGAGATCCAATGGCACTTGCAAGATGGAAAGTACTAATTGAAATCGTGACCGGTGTTCCCTATTGTCCGCCTCCTCCTTTCTCGCACGGCCGTCTTGCTGCCGTTTTGCCGCGCTCGGGGTCGTTTTCCGCAGCGCTCACTCTCCGGCGGACGGCACCCCCGTCTTCTTTCTGTTTCGAGGGCCTCGGGCTGGCTGCTCGCTCGCTGCCCGAGCACTTGTGCCCATCGGCGACCGGCGAAAGCGGCCGTGGCGCCGGCCGCTTTAGCATCCCCGGCACACGTCGCGGGGAGCCGGGCGTGACTTGAGTCCCGCCGAGGTCCGTCCACGACCCGAGACTCGAGCCCCTGGCCATTCCCGCAGACGCGCGAGCGCTCGAGGGAACCGGGTCTCGGCTGAGGGGGGGCCCCGGACTCGCTGTAGACAGCCGACCGACTGACACCGGAGTGAGCGGCGTGGACGATCGCTGTGCTGCAAGAACCAACCGCCGGTGCGCCCGGTGTGCTGCCCATCCGCCGTCGCAAAGTGATTGCTTCCTTCGCTTCGAGGTTCGGAGGAAAACCCCACACGCTGAGCGTTTTTGTTCCTTTAGTGTAGTAGCGTTTCTTTTTTACTGTCTAAGTCGTGGTTCTTGGAGATAAGACAGCCATGAGACAGTTGTGGGTTCCATGTGGTTGGTTTCTTGCTTTACTTCGAAAGAAAAGCCGAGAAGGACCGGCCGCTACCCGCCGGCGTTGAGCGAAATTGCTCTTCGGAAGATTCACTCCGCGCTATGGTTACTGCTCTTCTCAGGGTGTTTTCTTTTAGGATTACCAAAATAATGACAGCCCACAGTGACAGTTGTTATCGTATAAAAATGTAACTAATGCAGTACGCGGTGCGCTGTGATCGATTTAATTTGATTAGTGAACTCGAATTGCTGTAATCATTCCGGGACTTAAATGCGTGGAAGTCGACGCCATGTAACTATAAGTTGTCACTGAAGACTTTTCACTTGTATTCGTGAAACTTGTTTAGTGTTTAAAAATAGGAAGTCTCACATCAAGTTATGCAACGAATTCTTCAATTATCTCAGGTAATCACATTTCTAATATTTGCCTCGTACACTAATTCTTGAAAAGCTTGTTCCACACTTTCGATAGGAGCCATCCTATCAAACAAGAGGAAAAATAAAAAGCGAGAAAACGTGCCGAGTTAAAGCCATTTACGTAGGCGCAACATCTAAATAACCACGAGCCTTCGCTCGAGGGGAGGTCACGCGAGAGCAGCCAACCCTGACACGCACGCCCCCGCGATACAGTTTTCTGAGCTGCGCCTCAATCAAACTCGCCTCCCCCTCTCACGATCACCGCATTTCGTCTTCTTCGTCATATCAAAAACGTTCCCAAGCAGCGTGCGCTCGCCAAACATCAACGCGCCTATACAACACGGACCCGAAGGCCGACCTCACCCATGCCGGGCGTCCTTCCCAAACAGACATTTCCCACACCGTGCCGCGCTGTCGGCCTCCACGACGTTGTGCATACGGTACGCGACGAAGGAATATGCGGCTTCTTGGGCGGTAATTTGCTCAAGCTTATGCCGACAGACGCTCGGAACCAGTGTGAGGATACGGGCCGTGGCTGGGCAAGAAGGAAGAGCTCGGATTGACGGCGAGACCCGCGAAAAGGTGGACGGACAGAAGACGGTACGGCCTTCTACGCGCGACCAGGCGGTCGACGTCAGCACGTCATTACAGCGCCTGCGCCGAGGGCGGGCTGCCTGCCGCTGAACGTGCGGGGTGGTTCTCGCACGGTACACGCTCCTCCGGTAGACAGCTGTCACTCTTACGTGAAGACAGCGTTGCTGATATTCTTTTTTTTTTGTGCGTGTGTTGTACGGGAGGCTGATCTCGAGACGACCTTGCCACTACTTTATGCTGCAGGAACGTGCGGCGTGGTCCTTCGTAACGGCACGGTTGTGTGGCGTGCACGATGCATCCTGCACGCTTCGTTTCATCGCTGGAAGGAACAAGGGAATCGGTTTTGATGACTCGGGTTTTATTTTTGAAGGCCACTTACATCGAAACAAAGCCACCATATCCGCTTTTTGTTGTTTCTGTTTGGTACGTATCAATATCTTTCGATCAAAGGGTAAGAAAATGAGCTCCCCAAGCTGAGCGAGAGCAACTGGAGTGTTCACGGTATACCTGGATCGTTTTTTCGCACGTACGGTAAACCATTACCGTGAGCTTTTCGAATGTCTACCTCGACAGGTATGATTTATCGGTCATTCGTAATAACGGTAATCGGCTCCTTGTACAAAGGCAACTTACATTCACCAACGTGTTATGAACAAATGAAATGATACTTTTTCTCTTGTGACGATTGTTAATCCAGGAATACAGAGCAAACAATAAATACTTCATCAAGCTCCAATTTTTTTAGAGCGCAGCTCTTAGGCGCATGTTTCCGGCTTGAGCGGCGTCGCCGTCACCGTCGGCGTAACCGCGTGGTGCATTATGGGACATTTCCCATGATGCAACGCGCGGGAAGGAGGAGGAGGAGGGGAAGGAGGAGGACGAGAGGGAGGAGGAGCAGGGGTATACCCTCCCCTCAGTATCCTTCCCTCCTCCTCCTCAAGAGCTGCGCTCTAATTCGGCGTTACAGGGTTTGTAAACGTCTTTCATTTTTTTTATTAATTTATTAAACTTTGGGAAACAAAAGTGTAAAATCTGAATCAGGGATAATGATAAGACACCATCCGAAATATTAATTGCAGAAATATTGCTTTGAACAAAAGTATACCTGACTTCCTTCTTAGGACTAAACATTTAAACAGTGTGACACTTAGGCACCGTCTGTTTCTTTCCACCCGTCCACGACGTACGGTGCGCCCCAAACTTAACGTCGCCACGAGATGGTCCGGTTTCTTCACTTTTTGAGCAATTCCTGAACCTAGCGGTCGAACTAGTTGGTGAAGAATTGCGTCCCTGATGAAAACCCAACCAGGGGAAGGTATTCCAGCAGTTGTAGCTATCAATTTGTCTTTGGGTAGCATGCAATAAATCAATATTTGCGAAACCGAGTGGCGGCGTTAAGTTTGAGGGGCACTGTACGTTCCCAGCAGAGCAGCAGATGATAGCCGCGCTTCATTTCAGCGGCAGCCACAATCAGACAATAATAGCTACAATCTTAGCGATCTCGCAGCCAACTCAAAAAAAAAATTGTAATACAGTTCGGTGCGCAATTCGAAATAATTAATCATTCCTTACTCCGAGAGTCCAAAAGACGTACTCCGCTTCCCCCTACAAACGCAAACTGAAATTGCGTTCCGGGAGCCTAACAAACTTAACATAGAGCGACAGCCGATGACCCGATGCCCCAGAGACGTTCTGCTTATACAAATCAAATCAAGGGAAAAAAAATAAAGACAAAAAAAAATCGTCGTCTATTCTGGCATCATCACACGTCGGTGGAAAGAAGGCAGAGGGCATTAAGGCGGTCGAAGAACCCCCCCTCGGCGCATTTTTTACGCGGCTTCCCCGTCGAAACAACGGTCGCGGTTATCAGCGGCGCGGAAGCGATCGCATATATACATACATACATACATACGCGTATAGTATACTACACCAGGGAGTCGTCTCCGGAGATAGTAGCGGCACTTTCGCTTTCATGACGCGACGTCGGTCGACCCGCTCTCTCCGCCGCCGCCGCACGCGTTATTCAAGGCTAATTCATAAGGCCCGGTGAATTAAATTTGTATACATGAATACGTAAGCGAGACTCTCCCTTCTGGATATACGCGGAATATCTGGCCACGCCATCTCGCCGCTTTCCATTCAAGTTGTGGAAAGGGGGAAGGCAGCGCACAGATCGCCGGATCCGGCGCGGGACTGACGACGACGACTGTGCAGCACTGAGCAGGGAACGCTCTCTCTCTCTCTCTCTTGTTTCGTCGCCCCTTGTGTCCCGTTCGAGGTTAAGGTCAGCCTGTTGTTGACGCCCAGCAGGCGACCACATCGATCTGTTGAGTGCATTCTGACAGATTGTTTCTTTAATGGTGTGATACAGTCAGCCACTCGCGTTTGTCTCAGAACGTCTTCGAAAAGCTGGGTGAATCTACGAATGCGGAGTGGTCTTAGCTCCTGTGACCAATATGGTTTGTTTAGAACAGGGGTCTCCAGAAAACGAAGATACAAGAAAGAACTGGACAAAGTGCATCATAACGCGGGTTTTTTTGCCATAATATTAATTGAACATTGTCATCACTAGCCTCACCATTCTTGGTCTCCTGCTTCATCAGTGTTTAACTGTGTTAAAATTTCTTTGCATTATCATGTACATTGCGCATAGTGTCACTATCATAACTATTGCGTATCGTCAGCATTAGTTTTATCATTCTCCTCAGTCTTTTGCATTGTGCGAATGTGCTAAATTCTCACAGGCTTTGATTTATGCCTGAGGAGTTTTCTTGGCCACAACTGTCGTGGAATGTCATGACTGGGTATATATTCAATTTAAAGTATATATATTCATCTATCTTAGGCTTTTGTTTCCCTTCCATACTTATTTGAACATTTATTTTTGTGTTTAAATGCTTATACTGTAGGTTTATTTAATTAGTTTCTTTTTTTTTTCTCTCTTTTGTATTATTAATTATTCTCTTCCGGTTCTCGAGACTGCGACAAAATACCTAAACGTTTGGAGACACTTGGTTTGGAATATCCAGTTGGTGTGTACATACTTCTGAAACCATGATTTGTATAACTTAATGCCATATGTGCTGACGCCGGGAACTTGACGCTAAAGAGATAACCGACTTTTTGTCCGAGCGCTCAAAATATACTAAGAAGGAACTAAGAGTTTCAGAAAGCAATTAATCTAAGCAATTAATCTTCTGCCTCTACTTTGATGTGAGAACAAAGTTTGTGAACATTTTAGTGCCGATTTTGTTGCGTTCCTTGTCGTTTCGACTATGCAATCATTTGAATCATAGTGATCATGATTTGTTTTTTTTTGTGATTTTGAGAGTTGCATAAAGCTCTCGGTGGGCAATCAAACTTCTATTCTCCCCATGTTCCTTTTAAACGAATTATTGCCTCGTATTATTTCTTACGCGGCAAGCTTTATTGTCGTGCGGTAGGGTGTGGATAAGGCGAGTGACAGGAAAAGAGACGATATAGCAGAGCGAAGTTCGTTAATTCTAACAAGCAGTTTTTTTGTTTGTATTTTTCCAGTTGAGGCGAGCCGATTGATATGCGCGAAGGCGGGACTCTTAAGTTCAATGCGGGGGGTAAAATGCGTTGAGATTCGTGCAAATGCTAAGAACCCTGTTGATGTCATGGTTTGTTATCAAAGCTTGGCCCAAGTCTCCCCGTGAGCACTACATATCAAATAAGTAACACTTGCTTGACACGTGGCAAGGGATAAATGTAGCGCTAGAGATAGATGGTCACGTTACGCACTCATCACCGCTCTGATGCCCCAATAATCCCAATCAACATGGATTATACATTCCAAAACAAATATAGTATTCAGGTTCCCTGTCGGGTATAGCGCAAATCAGTGAGCTCTCTTTTATGCGCTAGTCAATCGCACGGCCTGTTCATTATGTTTCAGTGTATGCAGACATAACGATCAAAGCACCCCAAACGCAAAGGGGATTCGAAACAATGTTCTCGATAAGATCCCAGGCTCTATGCAGCACTCGTCCACGCGGCGCCCGCTGCATAGCAAATTTCCAACGAATGGATAACACCGAAACCATACAAGACGTCTCTTGCTGCATGAACCAAGAGGTCACAGCTTATGCGGAGAGCAAGTTCGCCTGCATCTTTTGCAGGGATTGTGGTGACGTCAGAATGCCGAGCTCTGATTGGCTCTGATTGGGATAATAGTGGGTAGACCTCAAAGCAAGCTTCCTTGATGTCTACCCAATTTTCTTCAATCAGAGCCAATCGGAGCTCGGCGTTCTGACGTCACCACAACCCCTGCAAAAGAAGCAGACGAATTTGCGCTCTGCATATCCACTGTCAGCTGAAGAAACGCAGGGTATGGCTTATTTCGTTTACGTTTCTTGCTTCCTGATTGGTTCGTCAGCGTCCCCTACAGCTAATGCCGCAATCTGATTGGCTGCGGAGGGATACTAAAACGCTTGGTAAAGTAGAGCTCCTGTGAAATTTTGATATAGTTACTGATTTGCCTCGAGAGGCGGCCGTAGCTCTGTGCGCGACTACGGAGCGCGTGCTGATGGCGAGCTGCCGCAGTTCTCTTGCAACATGCATCCCACACCATCAAGCATTGCCGGTCTTGGCAGCCTACTAATGTGAGATGGTTCTGAGCATGCGCTCTAAACAGCTCCCTTAAATATGGCGTCCAGTGAATACCGCCTATACACCAACACAGTGTCACGAACAAGCTCGCGTTGCCCAGAAACCAAATCCGGTAGGAGTGAGGCGTCTGCGCATGGGCAGTACCGACAGCAGCGCCACCGCAATGGCGTGACGTCAGTGAGTTGAGTTGATCCATAGAATGTATTCACTGTCGGCCATAGCTGTGTGCGCGACTGCTGAGCGCGTGCTGATGGAGAGCCACAGTTCTTTTGCAACGTGCATTCCCCACCATCGAAATATCCGGTCTTAGCAGCCTATTAATGCGAGCTCGTTCTGAGCATGCGCTCTAAAAAGCGCACTCAAACATGGCGCCCATTGAATATCCACCCATAGGCGCGTCTGAACTGGTAATTCAAATTACAAGTCACAGTAATTGTTGGTTTGTGTTCGCGAAGCTACTTGAAGTTAGAGAGGCTGTACTGGCAACGCTGAAAGCGTGACGTCCGATGCCGTAATATGGGGGCAGTACATCTTGTTCCCGCTGGCGACTTTTAAATAGCTTGATGGTGTCAAATGGACGCTGGTTAAACTCATGCAAGCAAATCGAAAAAAATAAAAAAATTAAAAAAGCCAAACACTGTGTTTTATACAAGACTGCCTGCTCGGCTTGCAAATTATACACTCGGCTCGCAAATTATACGACACGTAACGTCGAATCATTGAAGAGCGGGAGAAAATTTGAACGTTGGTTTTGGCACAACCTTCATTGGCCGTTTTCTCAATGGCTATTTTGAATTTAGACATAAGAAATAGCACACCGGGAAAACTAAAATATTGTGAAAATGCCTCGATAGTTTGGGTTTCTCAAAGAACCGCCCCCCCCCCCCCCCTCCTTAAGTGACTATAACTCGCGTAGTCGCTCGTTAGGACTGCGAAACAGAGGTCATAGAGCCGTGTCCATCCAGAATGCCCGCGCTTCTTTCTTTTCGGTCCGTCGTCCACTAGAGAAGAAACGCGGGGGCGGGCCGGCGGACGCACGGTCCGTTTGTTACAACTCTGCGACGAATTCGAAAGAGCGCAAGACGCGCGGGCCGCTCGGCAGCTCATGCGACTCCTTGGCGTGTGCTGGCTGCTGGCAGAGCAAGCTATATAGCTGCAGCGAGTAGGAAAACAAGCAATCAAGCTAGCAAGCAAGCAAGGTCACGCAAGGAACAGCTCTGCCCGCCGCCGCCACGAAGTCGAGAGGGGAAAAGAAAAAAAACCATTACAACAACTTAATTTAAGGACGGAAACACACTGGTCTTCTCTGCTACATCGCGCGCGCTCACGGGGCGTCTATATACGTGTAGACGGCTGTGTTGTTTCTGCTGCGTTCGTCCGTGGCAGCGCCGTTCCCTGTGTTACTTACGGTTGCTTCTTTGCTGGGCCGCTGATAAATGGCGGCCGGCTCCTCGTGATGCCTACGACTCGGAGAGTGTGCAGTGTAATTAGGAAATGGCCGTTTCGGTTCGAGGTTGTTTGGGTTTCCCGCCGCGTGCATCTATCTGAGGCCGATTTCGAGAGGCGAGAGGTCGCTGGTACCGCGCGCGAGAAAACGAGGAGCGAGGTACCGGCTCACTTAGAACAAATAATGATTATTCCGCCCTCATTTTCTTCTGTCTATCCCCCCACCCCCCGCTTTTTTTTTATCTCACGCTATTCATTATTTTCGTAACGTTGGTAATAAAGTTGTTGCAAAAATAAACATTTTAAGGTTAGCCAGCAAGAATTGTAAACCGTACCCGAAGCAAAAAAAAAAAAAAGAAACAAAGCCACCAGGCGAAGATGTAGACGACCAAGATCGCCAAATCGAAGCAAGAAAAATATGCGCAGCATTCTTCTATCAACATTTGCCCATAAGCCGATTCTTTTTGCAGTTAGTCCTAATAGAGCGCCTAGATCGTCTCGTAACATGCACACTATAGAACGTCATCTATCATAATTTAAACCACTGTGCCTCCGACTATAATTGTGTCGTTCCAGTACGCGTCATAACCTTAACAAAAAAACATTTCTCACGCTCACAATTTTATTAAAACAAAAGGTTAGCTGGTGTATTAACTGCAGATAACACCGGGAGACCTGAATATAGGTCGGACGTCTAAAGCTGCACCTGTGAACCTTCCAGCCTCTTGATACGGGGCTGTTTTTTTTTTTTTTTTTTTTGTCCCTACATGCCCTGCCGTTCTCACCATGAGAATATTTGCAACTTCCACGGCCAAGAGCCTATAGGGAACGCACTGGTTCCTATAAAAATGGCTGTCATCTGGATCTTTGTCGTCGAACAGCAGTACGATGTGGGGGCTGCGACGCCTAATTGTAACTTTGTGAAATACGAATGACTTCAACATCAGAATTAGATGTAACTTGTGAGCATGCCCCTTCATTCTGAAGCCGATCCTCCATGAGTTAGGGAGAGCGATTCTCTTACCGCCATACCACCATATTGCTGAAAGCTGTGTATAGCAGCACGACGGGCCACTATTATAAGCGGGGCTTCTACACAAAAAACAGGACAAAACAACTTTCATTTTCACGCTTATTGTTTGGTCAAAAATGTACTCTCGTTTATGAACCGCGTTTCTTTCGTACAATGTGGGAAGCAGAATATGAAATTTGAACTGACATCTGGGACTAATTACCACGAAGAAAAAGGGGTAGACAAATCTGCAAGGGGAAAATACCACGAGCTGCGCGAAAACCAGAGGCATCAGTTGTGTCGAGATGCTTTCTTGAATCTCAAGCGAAGCGAGTACAGATTGCTATGTGCCTCCAGGACCTATTCCGTGGCGCAAATCGAGGCCACGTTAGCCTACACCTATCCCCGCAGAGAACTGGCGACCAACCTTGAACCGTTCTCAGCGAGCGCGGCGTTCTGCGATCGCGCAACGCGCCCCGCGGATACTTCGACGCCGACCACCGCCGCTGACGACAGCAGATCTGGCCGACACTCAACTCCCGCCGTGTTGTCTTCTCACGTAGAGAGAGCGAGTGCTCCCGCGCAAACAGCTAGCAGCATCGGTCTCTTTTTTTTTTTAATTTTATCGAACAGTCCGATCGGTTTGGCACGGACCGAGGCGCAGTACGCAGAAAGCCTTTCCATTGCTTTTTCAGCGCGTTCCATTTTTTTATTTATTTTTTTTTTTTTAGTTGGAGCCACATCCGTCATTGCCAGGGCCGGCCTTCGTTATCCGGACTTCGCATCTCGCAGCGAGGACCCTTCGCTCGCTCGGCGGAGGCATGTGCAGCAGCCTTCGGAGGAACCCGCTTGGCCCCTGCCGAGGGCTCGACCGTCGCTCGGCGGCAACCATCCCCGGGGTCTCGGAAGGACGCCGCTGCCCGCGGGGCAACCCGCGAGAGCCACTCGCCGAGACGAGATGATCCGCTCGGTGAAACGCTGGAGGCGCGTTCTTTCGCTTTCTAGGACGTCGAAAAAGTTGCGAAAGGTTTTTCTTCGGATTGCGCCCCGCAGCATGGCCTGTTGAGGATGCCTTCGTGTGCAAGCTCTTTTTGAGAAAGCGATCCGGTGGTGAAACTTGGCCATGTTGCCACCTGGTCGCTTTTGATGTAGGTAGTTCCCCACCCCTGCGTTCAAACGCTGGTGCAGGAGGAGCGCGACCCGTCGTAAAAAGTCACAAGCGGCTTAAAAACCGGTTATGACGGATGTCGACCGCAAGAGTGGGAACCAGCCTTTAAAGCGCCGTTCAAGGCCCGCTCACACTCTTGCGACCGAGTAAGACCGAGAGATCGAGACCAGTCCGGTTTTTAAGCCTCTTGCGATCTCTTAGGACCAGCTCCGCTACAGCGCATCCGGTCCTAAGAAGTTGCAAAAGGCTTAAAAACCGGTCTGGTCTCTCTCGGTCTTACTCGGTCGCAAGAGTGTGAACGGCGCTTCACACTCTTGCGACCGAGTAAGACCGAGAAGGACCAGACCGGTTTCTAAGCCTTTTGCGACTTCTTAGGACCGCGGATGCGCCGCAGCGGGGCTGGTCCTAAGACATCGCAAGAGGCTTGAAAACCGGTCTGGTCTCTCTCGGTCTTGCTCGGTCGCAAGGGTGTGTGAACGGCGCTTGTGACTGCTTATGACGAGCTGCACTGCGGGACAACTTGTCATAAGCAGTCACAAGAGGCTTGCAAACCGATTGTCGCGCTCTCGGTCGTAGTCGAACTCAAGTGTGTGAACCATTGTTTAGACGTGTATGGTGTACCACGTTAAAGGCTGGTTATCACACTCGCGACCGACTACGACCGACTCCGACGCAACCGGAGCCTGTCACCCAACCACTTTAAGACTAGTTCATACGTTTGCGTTCGAGCGGGTTGCGACAGACACAACCAGCTTTTAAGCCGCTTACGACCGCCATCCCTGCTGCTGCGATGCCTGTCGTAAGCACTCGCCAGAGACTTACGACAATCAAAAGGCAATCAGACTTCTCAGTTTTATTGCCATTTAATTTTTTTTTTCTCACTCCTTTTTTTTTTATTCCTTCCTCAAAACGCTTGATTCCTCACACCACCCCTTGATTCTCGCGGACTCCAGACTTGTCACCCGACGTAGGGCCCGAATAATCCATTCCGCGTAACTCCTATTCTCCTGAGGTCGAGTCGAGGATTGCTGCCTGTCTGTGTGATAGGCGTTCAATGCCTCTTCTGGTAATATTCTCGCATGCCCAAATGATGGGTTCGTTTTCTGCGATGCCCCTACAGAACTTGGGAATACGTCAAGTACGGTTTGATCGAGAAGAGCGAACAGGAACAAGTTCTGCAATTTCAACACATCCCCCCCCCCCTCTCTTCTCAAAAGAAAAAGAAAGAAAGGAACAGAAAAGAAAAAAAAAACGGGGTTTCATCACTGGCCACGTTTCGTGGTTCAGTTGCCTTCAACCAAACGCCCAGCGAGCGGTCTGTCTCTTCGGATTCCAAATGGAAGAATCCAACTTTGATTTCCCAGCACCCTAAACAATTTCAAACAAAATGCAGCAATAAAAAAAAAAGTCTGTGGGGGGCTGAGAGATCTGAGCCAGTCAGACACAGGTCTCCTCCGCGAAAGGAGGCTTATGACATCTCTGTGCCGGTCACAAAGCTGGGCAATGAGCCGTGGATGTGTTGAGAGAGACGCGATCTGTTCGCGAAAGGACCAATTCAAAAACGTTTTCCCGGTTATTTGGGTTCGGTGGGGAAGAGCACATCTCATTCTTGGCCCTCACTGTTAGTTTAAGGGGATGTAGCCGCAAAGCCGAGAGGGAAACCGCTTTTTCTTTAACTTTTTTTTATTTTGTATCGCCCCGAATTTTTTATTTTGTCAGCGGTTGGGGCTTTGTGTCGTGGTTCTTCGGGACAATTCTCCTCCCGCCTGAAAGGCTAGTTCGCGGTCTCATTCAAGACGCGCTTATCTCCCGGCTTCCGGAGAGGAAGTAATGGGTCCTCTCGTACGTTTCGTCTTCTTGCGTATCCCCAGCGGGATCTTGAACCGCCGCCGGTTCCTTGCTGACACGAGAATCCGTGTAGTATTTGCGGGGGCCCCGATTTAGAAAAGGAGAAAGGAATCGACATCTTGAAAACCCGAGACGAGGAATAAAAAAGGGACGACACACATACGGAGTTTTCTTTCCTTTTTGTTTTGTGATTGGAAGTTTGGCAAGTTTGACGAAAAAATACGAGGGGCTGTTTTTTATTGTAATTAGTCAAAAAATTAGCGCGACAAGCGTTATTTACGCAAACAAAGAGGTCTGGCTCGTGGGAGATTGTTAAAAGAAGTAAAGATCCGCATTTGTTGTATTGACTTGAGTATATCTAGCCTCAACGCAATATTCGGTCAGGATATGCGGTGTGGCTTAGAAAATGACAGCAATGCTACTCTTATTTATAAATTGGTGTTGAGATCGAACAGACCTTCCTCTAGCGCAGTGGTTCTCAAATGGGGGTCCGCGGACTATTTGTGTTTCGCGAAGGCATTCAAGGGGTCCGTGAAGCCCTGCCTCATCAGTAAAGCATAGCAATAAAAGTTGTATTTTTTCATATCGAGAAGAAATGTTTCAGTTTTCGGGCGAGTTTTCTAGTGTGTATGTCAAAAAGAGAAGTCTACTTCACGCTAGGCCCTTAGTTATATCCGTTTATTAAATCATTATCATATTTAACGTATACCTTTCCCCTCCCTTCACAACAAACGGGACCCTCCATCATCTCCGCCGATCCCCACGGGGTCCGCGAAACATCGATGGTTGAGAACCACTGCTCTAGCGGAATGATTCCGCCCTGTGCGCAGAGGTTTTGTATTTATGTTTGATAAGAGCTACGAAACATGATTAAGGGCTCACGAGGACAACGACAAAATAAAGTTCGTGAGCAATCCTTACTCACCTGTAGCACTAAGTCGAACTATGTGTGCGCACATGGCAGCGCTAGAAACGGCCGATTTGTAATTATGCATGGTTCCTAAGTGATTTCCTTGATGATGAAGCCGCTGTTTTACTTTCATGCCTATCGTTTTATATGAGGAATTCTAAATGTTGTATTCACTGTAGCTGTAAAGTGCAAACTTTTATACGTCCAAAAAGGGCTATGTGCTCAAAACATGACGGAACCTACATAATGGCCAAGTCACAGACATTTAAGTGCCTTTAAAATTCATATCTGTAAAAAAAAAAAAAAAAACTTAGCTGGCACAATAAAAAAATATTTCCTCGCTAACAAACTTTTTTTTTCTTCCACTGGCATAAATAAGGCACCCACAATGTTTTTTTTTTTAGGTATTAGGCTTAGGTGGACGTCGGCGCATAGAGAAATTTGCGTATTCTCATTAATCTTTTCATTCAGGTAACGTGTTTCCATCCGTCACATCCTCACAAAGTTCCAGCTCCCTGTGATGCGTATAGTTTATCTACGGGGCCCGAAAAAAACACTTATCTTTTTTTTTTTTCTCTAAAGCACCCGGTATACACCTTTCCAATATATACAAGTCCTCAGCCCAGCGCGCTATCTCCTCAGCCCAGCACGCGTATGTACTACGTCGCTTCACAAAGCGAGCAAATCACGCGCCATACGCGCGAACACTGAAAATGAAACCGGCCAGGAGCCCTTTATTGGAAAGGTCTATATTTGTACCATACACAAAGCCACCGTAATTTCTCTGTGCTCGCGTGAGCAAGCACGCGAGGTTTCAAGTCTGTCAATACCTTCAAGCGTGCTCCACGTGCATGCTTGCTGCCAACGTTACTAGATTACCTCAGTTGTGGAACTCCCGCGGAGGGGGGTACCCCCCCTCACTCACCTCAATCCGCCTAGAGTAGAGCGCCTTCATACAGAGCCGTATATTAGGAGAGTTTGGACAATAGGCGGAGCAAAGGCCGCCGCCAGCGCCGAATATTCCCCCCACGCTTAGAGCGTAAACTAAATTTGTGACACAGCGTCGACCAATCAGGTGACCTCTACTCCATCTCACAAATGTCGACAGTGAAGACAAAGACACAGGCGCGTGAGCCTAGCTCAGCGAAATGCTATTGTTTGTACGAGACCTCGTGCATAGGAGGCACTTTCCAAAGCCACGCGCTCGTGCCCATGCCTTTGTCTGCACTGCTACAACAGCGTCCTGAGACTGGCTGAAAGAAAGCAGTGCAAAGGGTGGGGTGCGCGAGCGTCTTGAGACGCGGAGTTCCGCTCGGCACGGCTCAAATTATACTTCGTTTCACTTTACCTGCGAGCGAAGCCAAAGCTAGAAGCGCGAGACCAGCGCTTTTTGCATTTCTCCCCAGCTCGCGCGCTCGAGCAAAGCCTGAACGCACGGAGCTTCCGTGCTCGCGCTTCCAGTTTTGCCTTTGCTCGCGCATAAGGTGAAACGAAGTATAGTCGTGGCACAAATGTAGAGCACGCGACCACCGCTAGGGGCTGTTTCGCGCCCTGTGGTTGGCCCGAGATGCTCGCTTATTCAAACCAATGTATGGCCAAACTCTCTCAATAAACGGCTCTGCCTTCATACACACGCGCGCTTTTGCTTGAGTGGTGACATCTCAGCCATTTTTACGCCCAATCGTTTTTTTATGCATATTGAAGTACGCGCAATCCGGTGTCAATCAGCTCGAGCGCGTAGCTTTGGCTAATGCATAGACGCCATTTTAGCGCCCAGGTCACGCAACGAGTGCGCGAGAGCGTCACGCGCTGAACATTCAGTGCAACAATGGATGTCTTCACCCTGAGACAGACAGACATGTAGGCACCCTAGCCTAGAGCCATTCGAAGCGCCATCTATATTTTCGTTTCATAACTGTGCATTCTAAAGAGCACAGCTGAAGCGCCAAATGGCGATCACAACGCCGCCATTTCTCCCGCAGCGGTCACTCTACGAACTGCACGTGACATCTATTTTTGGCTTCAATCGGGTTACAGGGGTTCCACCCCCGTCTCCCTAGCGGACGCGCCGCGAAATACCCCCACAGTTAAAATGCGCCTAGGTCGGGACGCGCTACCTGAAATCCCCGCTTTAGAAAACATCACCCGCCCCCATTTTGTACTAATCTCCAATAAAAGTTACTACAAAAAGAGTTTTTTTCGTTGGTTTCTACGTTTCTAGTGACGTTGAAACGAACGTATCCCGATTCAGTTACCAAAGCAGCCGTCCGGCGGCGCGTCGAGCGAATCTGGGCGAGTCGTGGTGAGTGAGGGGGGGTACTGTTCGTGTATGCAGCTTCTATGAACAGTTCCGTAACTGAGTTAATCTAATAACGTTGCTTGCTGCGGAGCGAAGTCACGTGCATCGCGTCTTTTGGCACGTGACCGCGCATACGTGCAAGTATGGTGCCTGGAGCGCGTCTCCCGACTGGTGTGTTTAGTGTCCTATGCCGCCCACACATCAAAAGTGGTCCCGACGTGGCAACAAATGACGTCACAGAAACCGGAGTATCGCGCTGTCGGATGTAGCGATCCTAGCGGTTGGCCGTAGAAATGCTGGCGAAAAGCACGAGCGAACGTGAGTGTCGCTGTCGTCGCGGCGTCCCGACTTCTGGCTGCCGAAGTTTCCATGGACTGTCACACCAGAGAGCGACCTGCAGCATAACAGGCGTCTGCCACATACACCAGCAGCTGTTGGGACGCCGCCAGGATCGCGACCGGCGACAGCTTGACACGCCTATGACGTCATCAGGCGGAAACCGAGGAACCACTTTTTTGGGGGCGCATGTAAACACACAAGTCGGAGACGCGTTCCAGGCACCATAATGCGACAATGGATAGAGTGCACGCGAAGGTATCTCTGCGAAGCACACGAAAACGCACATGCTTGCTTCCTGCCTGCTAATGAGTGCTGCGAATGGGGGTCAGTCTAGAATCTCGTATTTGACTCTATCCCGGCTAGCACTTCAAGAATAAAAGTGGTAGCGGTCTGTACACATGGTGAGAGGCAGATCGGAGATCGACACAAATGCATAGAGGTATTAGTATATACGTTTTCGTCGTCCCCTTTGTAAACCTGGTGATCGGAAATGTTCGACATATTTAACCTCCACCAGTTCACTTGCATTCATACGTATATTTCAATTTTTTACATTTCGATTGATTGTCCTCGTACTTTAAAATAAAGTCATGCAAGCCATGCATGGCTACCACCCATTATCAGCGACGCTTACAAAGGCGCTCTTGATTCACTTGAAAGTCGTTTATTTATTACTATATATGATAAAAACATGGAAACACAAATTTCTATTTTGTTTCTACCTTCCTTGCAATAATTAGGATATTTTACGTCCCGTACGAAAGGTCGGTCCTGAATCATCGGGATCAAGACATCGGGATCTACGTTACACTTTCAGAAAAAAACAAAGGGGAAAAAGATCGAAACGTGAACAACTCCGGCACCTGTTTCCTTCAGCATTGATGGTTTTGCAGAACGACTAAAATATATTAAAATTATTCATTTAATTGCATTGGCGACGTAAGAAACACTGTCTCTGTCTGTGCACATACATTTTTCGTGTCCGTCCGGTGGAATGGCGAACTGCAACAAATAGGCTGTCTGTCAACGAAAAATTCACCCATTGAAGTTTTGTCGGTGTCGGCCCTGTGGGTTTATCGCACGGCCGACATTACATTAAATTGAAAAGTTGCGCGGTCGAGGCGACCATGCAACTTTTCAATTCAATGTTAAAACATTTCTGGGTTAGTTTTTTTTTTTTTAATTTATCAATTATTTACTCAGACCGACGACACACAAAGTGGATATTCGTTTCGTCAAATTTATTCTCACCCAAGGGCTACTTCGGAAAGAAGGGCCTCCCCGGTATTCGGCTGGACATGCGAACCCTTTCACACGTAAACTATCACACACGTCGTAAATCGCAAAAAAAAAAAAAAAAACGACGCCGCTAAAGAGACGCTTGGAATCCGCCATGTGTACAAAGTGCCGCGCGGGTCCAGGCAATGTACCACCTAGAAGACAAGGCCTAGCTGCGTCCTTTTCCCCCCCATACGTTATAACTAACAGATCTGCGCAGCGCCGCGAGTAGCTCGGGTCAGCGTTGTTGCCATAGTGCGCGTCTTGTAGCGTCTCAGATCGAGCACGACGCTAGCCCGGTGCGACATCAGACGCACGCGTCTGCCACTTTGCGGCGTACTTCTTGTCGAGCTTAGCGTGTTTTACGCTTGGGGAGGGTCGGGGACCTACTAACTATGACGTCATTCGCAAGCCTTGTCTTCTATACGGTATTGGTCCAGGAGAGTCAAGGTTCGTTCGTCGCCGACACAGACAAGCCTCCGTGGCCGTCCCACGCAGAGGTGTACAGACGCGACGCCATCCTCTGGGCGGACCACCCACGAAAATGTCGTAAAATACGAAAGAAAACAAAAGCGGCAGCACTATACGGCCCGAGGAGAAGTTTTAAAAGCTAGACCAAAAACGGCCCCAATTTTTTACGGCCTCGTGCGTGGACCTTTGCGCCAAAGAGGTACGGCGTGGCGGGCGTTGGAGGTAAACACTCCAACGGTCGCCGCAGCTGAGAGACCGAGTCATAAAAATATCCCGCAACACAAAAGAAAGTTACAATGGGCCGTGGACGTTACGCGAAACGAAGTTGTTTTCGAGGTCTCTTTTGTCGAGAGCACAGACTAACGAGCCTTATAAGTTGCGTCAAACGTTTTTGCGATTTCAAAATGTATTCACTCGACGGAGTAGACGACGCCTGGTTCTTGTACTATTCACTAGTGTGATACTGTGCTGATCTCGGAGTTTCTAAGCGTTTTCTCTAGTTTGAAAAACCTTCAGAGCTTTGAAAGTCACGCATTTATCTAACCTTCCGTGCTGGTGATGCTGTACAGATATCTCGATGATTATAATTTTTATTATAAGCAACTATGCGAAGTCGTTTTACTCGCCCAATCAATATAAATTTACAAAAAGGGCGACATGCCAAATAATATACATATACAGAAACGTGTTAATAGTGTTTTGTGGTTTATCTGCGGAGTCGGTAGAAATAAAAATGTAAAAAGCGATCAAAATGTTTAACATATATTAAAAAGGTTTCTGAATTCGTAGTTCGCCACACCGGGACAAATACGTCTTCCATCGCACATTATTTTAGGTTGGAAACCAACAGCACACAGGGGGCTTATTAATCAAATTTTCGCTAATTCGATATTTGTTTCACCTAATAGAAACATAACAATTTCTGGAGGATTACTTAATTAATTAATTAATTAATTTATTTATTCTTATTTTCAGTGACCCACCAACAGCTTAACGCCTCCTTAGTGGCGTTAAGCTGTCGAGGTTATATTTCTGATAGGCGCCATTAAAACCATATTTTGAATCTTAAGCAAAACCTACGCCCCTGTTTCACTGAATAGAATATTCAACGCTTGCATTTATTTGAATGTAAGGCACACTGATACAAGCTCACGCTTTTTACAATGGCTGACCATCGTTCCATAAACGGGAAGCCGGAACCTTACTTCCGATTTAGGTCACTCTTTTTTGCTGGATACATCTTGTCATCATAGTTTTAATTTGCCTTTTCCTGCCTTCTTTTTGTTGATCACCTTGACCTGACCCCCATTTGCTTGCTTGAACAATAACACATTCGCAATACCTGGCCTGCGTTTCAGAAACGTCGGCTCAGCCCAGCTCATACAGTCAAAAAGCACGGGGCGACCAAACCTAACACTTCTCTTACGAACCAACAAAAATTAAGCCATCACATTGAGAAATCGCTTATTCACTTGAAAGACAGTCGTTGAAGGGAACACACGGGTGAAGAAGAGATCATCATTCCTCCCGCAGAGAGAGATTTCTTGCAGCATGCCTCAGCCACGCATGCAGCGAGTGTCCCAGACATGATTTGCATCGGCATCTGACACGTGCAACTCGCGCAGCATCACGCAAGAGAGCTGCGTGCCCGACGCCAGTCCCTACAACATCCATAAACCAAACTGTCAACGCCAATCGACGCGTGCAGCCAGGACAGCGGAGCCGGATAAAAATAAAAACCTTCCGAAGAAAACTGGCTCGCCACTCAAAGGGCCACGAGCGTTCCAGTCGCATTATATCCGCGCCAGACAGGACCTCTTGCATATTTACGTCCGAGAGGAAGGAACGGAGGAGCGAGACGGGAAAGATGGGGAGGTCGACCGTAAGTCATAGCGGCCTTGTAATTACTATTCCCACGGCAAGGCGACCCCTCCTCAACAACCTTCACTTTCTTCGATGTCTATTTCGCCCTCGTCCTCTTCTCCACTCGCCGACACGCTCTGGAGGCGGATGACTCGGCATTTAAAGCGTGCGCCCCGGCGCGCATTCGAATGACGCTGCGTAGCCTTGCAAGTCTACCGCGATGGATGCACACGGCTATCCATAGAGTACTCCCGGAGTGGGCTTTAGAAATGTGGTTGCCCGTTTTTGTTTGCAAACCTCGGTATGTGTGCGCGTGTGGGTTTGGGTTTGTTGGGCAGCAGACCTATCTCGCAGCGACGCTGCCACCTAGCTCTCTCGGCGACTTCCCGGTTGCGGAATCCGACGGGGAGTCTCTCTCCTTCTCGATCAATGATTTGTTCCTCCCCTTGTCGATGGGAGACATTCGGTCCTTCTTCTCTTCAGGCCGTAAGAAAGGAAAACATGAAAGCTCTTTCCACCCATTTCGTTTTTGAAAACCTCCTCCCTCTTTCCCCTCAGGGGGTGCATCTTATCTGTCCCGTCGTCGGACGATTTTTGTTGGGGGGGAGGGGGGGATGAGGGGGGGACGCGGTAGCAGCGCGCAGCGAGAGCCTGTCGCCCATTTCCAGGAAAGAAGATTCGGATGGCCGCCCGGCGGTGGCGGTAAGAAACGAAAGTTAGATATAGCACAAATCAAGAAGGTAAGAAGCATACCTGTGCTATATCTGAGTGTGACGGAAAAAGGGGGGCGAGGAGGACAATAAGGGGCGGAAGGGAAAGAGGGCAGAGAGGGCAGGTGTAGATGGTCGCATCTCAGGGAGAACCTGCCATGGTTCTGCCGTTGTCATCCTGGTGGCTTCCTTTATTGTTATCTGGCTTCATACTTTGTTTTTTGCTTTTTTTATATTCCGATTAGGCTTTTAGATGCTTTCTTCGTCTTCATCCGCTCCCGGAGCCAGCATGGGAATTTGGGTGGCCCTCGGAGGCGGTTCTTTGCCCCGGCACCATTACCAGGTTTGCCATCTGCTACTGTCTGTGCCGCATGCGTTTTCTTTCGTTATTTATTTTTTTTTATTGCGAGTTGCACAGCTTGGTGGTACCACTCGATCCTTTGTGACTGTTGACAATCAAGGCAGTCAAGAATAAGATGTGGGTCAAGTTTAATGACGTCGTATGCTCGGATTGTACTGCTGTTTGTTTGCTGCGAGTGTTCCGGAAATGCCTCCAGGTATGGTTGGTCACAGCTGGAGAGTAACAACACAGACCTGTGCCCTTGTTTAAAATATTTCGTTAATCTCCCTTTATTGTTTCACGAGCTGGTTATCGACAACGTGAAATCGCTTGTTTTTTTTTAGTTTTTTTTTAATGAAATTTAATTCACCAACACACTCCGACTCTTCCGCTTTTTTGGAAAGGCGTCAGCATTTATAAGGCGCACAGAAAGCACAATTCTTAGACTATATTTATTATTGCTCAACTGGCGCCTACAAAGCAGAGACGAGCGAGATTCATGCACTTTCATTGTTTTTATTTTGTTTTGTCTTTGTCATCCACAATAACTTGTGCAGGGTTTCGCTGTGAAGTCACACATTTCCTAGCATCCCCAGTAATTCCTATGTTCATAGCCCAATCACACGCAATGCATCACGTAAGCTAAAATTTTGTCACACGTCTTAACGCGACCAGGCTAGAATAATAGCTAATTCGATGGCCTTGTTGATTCTCGGCTCGCTTGGCAGGCTAACCAGCCTGGGAAAATGGGCTACTTGGTGGATCTACATGGAACTGAGGGCGTAAAGAAGGCAAGGGCAATCGAAAAAAGATAGCACAATGCTTAAATTGCGTAGTGTGTTGTCTGCTTCACTTAACCGTACGTATAAGTTGAGTAAGTACGTGTACGAATGTACGTACACTTTCGTAAATGCAAAACAAAAGTGTAAGCTTTCTGTGGCAATGCAGTCAATGCTAGCGGAGAGGGTGCACCGACCGCCGTCTACACGCGCTTTCCTCCTCTCTTCGAATTACCACAAAAAGTTGACCGCTAGTATAGCTGCCTATACGCAAACATAATGTTGTAACCAAGAAGGCCAAGCCAATTATGTAATAGTAACAATGATTTGCATTAGGCTGTTCTATAATAAAATGTCCTCATAACCAAATTGTTTTAGGTGTTCTGAAGACTAGCGGACATCGATAATCAGCAGGATTTCAAAGCATGCGCCGAAAGGAAATAATCATACGGATTAATTAATATTAACGAAGTAAGAAACGTGTATGTATGCAAGCTTCTATGCAAGCGTTGGTCTCAAGAAATGCCTCGACAAGACTTTTAAAATAAGGGCAAGCGTAAGGCGCCTACCACTTTGCCAGAACAGAAAGAAAACAAAAAAAAAACCATTAAGATGCATTGATATTTGTTTTTAATATCAGTTATTTTGGAGTCGACAATAATCACGATCCTCGTGAAGTAAACATCGTTGAAAACTTTCATAAAGCAGTCATACGATAAATAGCACCCAAGTTGCGCAAGGGTTGCTGTGGCAGACCAGGTCCACGCAACGTGTCGCGGTGGAAAGCTAGGAATCATAACGCCGTCAGTCACACCCAAAAGTAGATGGCCGCGTTAACCTTTGCTGACGTATGTACTGTATTCATATACACTTCTAGTGCAACTAAGCTAAAAAAAAAAAAAACATTGTGTGTCATGTGCGTTACGGCGGCTTGAAGACCTATAAATAGTAATACTATGCATTTAGGACGGCATTGGGATGACGTCACAGTTTCATGTAACACCGCGAGGCTACATGCCACGCTAGGCATTAAAAATCTACGCTAAACGCTATGCATTCTGGAAGAGTTCAGCGACCCCGTTGGAAGAACTCCCCCGAGGACACAGCAGGAGGAGGTTTAGAGTCTCCTCAACGATAGAGTATAGTGTTCCCGCCATGGGCAGTCATCCTCGTTAACAAGCTGACGGCAACAGCTGGATACATTCGCGGGAGGAGCCCACGCCAGAACGAGCGCTCAAACGCGGACCAGAAACTGGTCGCGAACCACACATAACAATAAAGCTTTATCTGGCGAGGTAATTCTACGACTCTGTCCGTAGTCGCTCGGGTGATCGGAATGGTCGGGAGGGGGGACCCGCTGAGAGTGGACCCGCGAGCGATCCTCACGCTCAATTAGAGCCCAGACAGATGTCTATATAGATGTCGGGTTCGGTCACTTCACGGCCTGTTAGGCTTGGACCTTCCTAAATCACCCGGGGACGCAAGTCCGGCTTTACAAGTAAGATTTACGTGGCGCCGTAACCGAAGCTGGAGAAGAAAAGGAATCAGCTAGGGTTGTTCAAACAAAGTCACGCTCGTAGTGTTAAACTTGTCTTTTTATATCGTTTTTTTTTTGTTTACCGACATAAAATTACTGTGGAGGAAAGAAAGAAGAGGGCGTTTTGGGTGATCGTGTTTCGGAAGAAGCCAGCCCTTTATAGGGCAACTTTGACTTGCCGACAATGAATGGGATCTACTTCAAATTTAAGAACGGCTTTTTTTTTTTTTTTACAATGCATTGTATCTGTTGTACTCGCCAGGTTTTATGAGCGCGGGCGACTCCGACCATTTTTTAAAGAAAGAAAGTTTCTCACGGTGAATAAATTTTTTTTCTTCTTTGTGTGACGTTCTGAGTTTAGGAAGTACAAAAGGCATTCAAATTAAATTCAAAACTGTACCCTTCTGGAATAACGTGACTATTCGAAAGGAGATATTAAAATCACCGTTTATATACGATAATGTTTGATATTCATAGGTTCGTGTAAGAATGAAGTTTCCCCATTGCACTTACCATGCATTCTTCATCGAGACGGGTTAATTGAAAACGCGCGATTCCTTAGGCACCCACACATTTATTTAAATGCTAGAAACTTCATCTATACAAATACAGTCACAATAACTGTGTACTGACACGGGGCTCCACCAACCCCGACTTTTTCAGCATCACTGGGCTTTCCTTCAGTGACGTCGTCCGATATAAGAAGATGATCATTTGCGAAGCGACGAACTCCGTTATTATTGCGAGGGTTAATAGAAAAGTAATAAACCTGCTTCCCTTTTTTTTTTTTTTTTTTCAAGGAGGTAGACGGCCAGCGCTGAGTTGATGTTTGTGCAGGTTATAGTTAAACTATAGCCTCCTCCATACTAATGAAGCCTGGCAGATCGCCACGAGAAGCTGGCCGCCGAAATTGAAAAGGTAGAGTGGCAGACAACGGAAGAGAGGAGAGCCACGTGACGGGCGCCCCGCCGCGGCGAGATGCCGAAACAGACTTTTCCCGAGCGATGGAATGTCCGCTCGTGCTCCTCGCGTGCCTCTTGCTACCGCTTCTTTTCTCGTCGGGTTTGAAAACCATGTTTCGGGTCCTCGCCGCTGCAAAAGCTGTGCGCTGACGTCCTGGTTTCCTGAGAAATGCTCTGTGCTACCAGATCCTCGCGCTCCAAAGCTGCGACCGGGTACTCTGTGGCTCCGTCGTCGAACTGCCAGGCTTTGTGAGTATATAGAGGAGGCTATGGTTATACATACACGTGTCTGAACCAGCAGTTAGAGCGCCATAGTCTCTAGCCTTCTTTCGCAGCAAGCAAAGACATCGTCGTACACGCGTCATCATGGCGGATGACGAGGACCTCATTGTAAGAGTAAGGCACAGGTGCGTTGTGGAATTTTGCGTTAAATTAAAAAAAAAAGTAGTACCTATATATTTTAACACTTTCAGAAAGCCCGGACTCATCAGCGTGTGAATTCTGTACGTTTTAACACTGATTAAATAAAAAATAAATAAATGCGCGGAAGGAAGTTCCCTTGGTAAAATGAAGTGAACAAAGACGTCGCTGCAACTACTAATCGTGAGGTTGCAAAACCGTGTCTTTCATTTTTTAAATTGTTTTTGAAACGTTATGAATAATATATTGAATGTGACGGATACTAACTTAAAAATAATCAGAGCTTGTAAAGTTACTCAATTCTTGACTAATCCTCGTATTTATGTTTTATCGTTCTAATGCCCTAGTCACACTGAGTGACAAACAAAAACAATCGATACCAACCGTAGCATGCACGGGAATATATTTTGGGCAGGCTGCAAGCATACGGGCTCACTTCACAAGCACAGAAATATTCCAAGAATGCCAAAGGTATATTCGCCTCTTCTCGTGCATGTTGCACGTTTTCGAGGGTCGTCAGTGTCAGGTTTTGCTGTTCTGGGGAATTAGCAACAACGACTACAATCCCAGTTGTTTCGATAAACACAACGCACACGACGCGAAGTATTCGATTGCTCGGTTTACATCCCAGTCTAAGTATCGACAACTTCACAATACACTCTGCTTGACGTCCTCCGTCAGATAACAGCTGACCCGTCTCTCAGACGAGGCAGCTGAAACACAGTGCAGTGTAGAGTCCTCTTCGAAGGAGATAGGCGTCTTGGGAGCTTCCCGTCAAAGTGACAGCAATCTCTCCAAGAACCCGCAGCGAAGAACACCCGCGCGGCTTCCTTGACCACGTGATTGGTCGCCACCGTCTCGCTTCAACGGCACCGACGAATCCAGGCGGCCCAGAAATCATTTCGTTGCCTATTGTCCCTGGCCCCCATTGTCCGGACCGCTGCCATTGGAAGGGCCACTGTGCTGATTGCACGTTTCAAAAGTCGGGGGCGCTATGTGAATCGGAGACGGAGTCACGGCGAGAGCACGGTTTGCCGAGCTTCGTGAAACCTCCCATTTTCGTGCGGCCTCTTCGCATAATCAATGGATCAATCGGTTTGGAATGGCCAATGCTAAACAAATGCTCTCTTGCGCTTCGACAGATAGCTTTCACTTCAATGATGCTCAATTAATCGACCAAGTTTCTTATACGCATTTCACACGATCGTAAGGATTCCTTTAGATAGATGACCTTTGTGACCGGTGGCGAATCAGTTCGCGATCCTTCGCGCCTGGCATATGCTCGCGTCCCAAGAGCGCCGGCTGATTTGCCGATTGCAAAGGGACCGATGTTAAAGGTATACCTTTATGCTGGCGGGGTGAATGGGGTATTACTCGGAGTATTTAAGCGCCTTTCGTGTGTATTGCAAGTATGGGCACGCAAAATACTCTTCTATTTGATATTTTTTCATGATCAAATTAGTTGCTTTAATATACTGCGTGTCCCAAATAGCGGCCAGGCTCTTTAAATCGACCGCGAAAATCGGTTTCTTAACCTATCGCGTCCCGATTTTGTGTAGCGTTGGTGGTGCATTTTTTCTATAAAATTCGCAAAAAGCGTACTTACCTGAGGAAAAAGTAAAAAAAAGAAAAAGGCTTAACTTCAAGCCACCGCGGTCTTCAAACCATAGGGCGCCCTATGGTTTGGAGACCGGTGGCTTAATTGGCTGCGTTAACATAGGAGTTAAGCCTTTTTATTTTTTTACTTTTTCCTCAGGCAAGTTCGCTCTTTGTGCGAATTTTATAGAAAAAATGCACCACCTGTGGCCGACGCTACACAAAATCGGAACGCGATAGGTTAAGAAACCGATTTTTGCAGTCGATTTAAAGAGCCTGGCCGCTATTTGGGACACGGGGTATATCGTAAGACCCGATAATTCCGAGATTACAGCCACGTGTCTGTATGCTTTAAACAATATAACATTATTTATTTTCTTTGCGCTCCCCACTTCCTTCGTCTATCTGTCTTCGTCTAATAATGACTGGCTTGAAAATATTGCAAGAATGATAAGCTCAACAACGGGGTATTGACGAGTACGATAATTATTGAGTGTCAGGACTCTCGTGCAGTCCCGGACTCTTTAAAATCATTCAATGTTCTGTGATTATAGCCTGTACTTTCTGCTGCTGCACGCGCCAGTACGATCCCAACAGTACGCGCAAACACCGCACTATGGTTAATCACTCTCTTCAAAAATTAGTGCAGCAACGTGCATACGTGTGATGAGTTTCGCGAGCGTGTTGGGTCGGTAACTTCATACTCAATACGAAGGAAGCAAAATGCAAACCGGGGACAGAGACAGACAGGTACAAGCTTCTGCCTCTGTCCCCTGTTTATGTTTCGCTTTCTTCGTAGTGAGTGTATACGTACCGTCACAGAAAAAAAAAAAAAAAAACAACAACAAATAAAGCAACCGAAAAGGAATCTTCGGGGCAAAGTAAGAGGCCACGTCGCGCATGTGGTCCCGTGCTGCGTCTTGACCCAGGGTGAAATTAAAAATGGACCCGGTTGTAACACCCAAGATTCATTGCCTTCAGCGCAATCCATACACTTCGACGATTCCTGCTCTGGCTCCGCACCAAGAGATCAGAGGTCAGTAAACCAGTTAGATTTCTTACGCTCACGTCAGAGTCATACCTGGAACAAATAAAAAAAAAAAAACATAATTTGTTGTAATATATATACAAATTTCTCTATGCATATATTTATTTTATTTTTTCGATCTTAGCGAGCCGGCAATCCCTGGCTGCGACGATTACCAGGTCGGAGTGGCTCATGGGTTCCGGAGGTAGGGGAGGACGCGGAAGATAAGCTCGTCCCAAAACCGGAACGAATGCTGGCGAGTTTATGGAGGTCAGCATTTCCTCCACCGGCTGTAAACAGATCGACACCGACCGCTCGGTTGCGCGCCGCTTCACGTTTTCCTCCAGGAAGAAACAAAAAAAAAAGTACAGAAAGCGAGATTGCTACTCTTTCTTCTTGCTTCGGAAGCGGAACGACGACCCAAGCTCTAAGCCGAGACATCTTGTTTCCCACGGTGCGCTTCCAACTTGGGAAAAAAAAAAAACGTTTTTGTTAATTTAATAAATACCCGGAAAATAAATATTGGGGTCACTGACACCTTCAGAAAAGGGGGTTGAGGTAAGTTTCGAGCATGTCATCATCGCTTTGCAGTCAATCAAGAGTGGGCACGGGAGCTTTCTTGCGAATGCCACGCCTGACTCCACTATGTTCCACTTGTTGCAGCTCCCGCTCGCATGCGTCATCTTCGGCTGCATCTTTCCTTCGACTGCCGTCAGCAACACCACGGATCTTGGCCCTGTCATCGTTACGCCACCAAGTTATCCACGGGAGCTGTTTCCACCGCCGCTGCTGTGCACAAGCCATCTGCATTTCCGCACCGTCACTAACCCTGAAGCGGATGTGTCGTCATCGGGCTGCGCAGTGGCCTGCCTACAAATACTGAGCGCCGGCCGTCGTCGCGTCAGTGGGCACGGGAGCTTTCTTGCGAATGCCACGCCTGACCCCACTATGTTCCACTTGTTGCAGCTCCCGCTCGCATGCGTCATCTTCGGCTGCATCTTTCCTTCGACTGCCGTCAGCAACACCACGGATCTTGGCCCTGTCATCGTTACGCCACCAAGTTATCCACGGGAGCTGTTTCCACCGCCGCTGCTGTGCACAAGCCATCTGCATTTCCGCACCGTCACCAACCCTGAAGCGGATGTGTCGTCATCGGGCTGCGCAGTGGCCTGCCTACAAATACTGAGCGCCGGCCGTCGTCGCGTCAGTGGGCACGGGAGCTTTCTTGCGAATGCCACGCCTGACCCCACTATGTTCCACTTGTTGCAGCTCCCGCTCGCATGCGTCATCTTCGGCTGCATCTTTCCTTCGACTGCCGTCAGCAACACCACGGATCTTGGCCCTGTCATCGTTACGCCACCAAGTTATCCACGGGAGCTGTTTCCACCGCCGCTGCTGTGCACAAGCCATCTGCATTTCCGCACCGTCACCAACCCTGAAGCGGATGTGTCGTCATCGGGCTGCGCAGTGGCCTGCCTACAAATACTGAGCGCCGGCCGTCGTCGCGTCAGTGGGCACGGGAGCTTTCTTGCGAATGCCACGCCTGACCCCACTATGTTCCACTTGTTGCAGGTGTGTAAACGCTATTCCTTGTATTCTAAGAAATCTAGCAACCTGTGCCTCCTAGTGCTCCCGTGCCCAAGTGTCCTTTGCTGCATAATATGTGACTCCTTGACCTTGATTCGTGCACTGTTGCAGCTCTCTGGCGATGTTGAATCCAATCCAGGCCCAGATACTAAGAAACAACCCCAACTGGACGAAATTCTTTCCATTGTAAAAAAGATTGAGGCCAATTCTTCTAAACTTGAAGAAGGTCAGAACTCGATTAGGCGCGATGTCAAAACTCTTCTTGAGAAGCAGGCCCAGTTGGAGGGCTCACTTTCTGCCATTAAAACGAAAATTACAGCAATTGAGGCTGAGCTTGAAACCCTTTCCGAGACTAGAGCCGAGGTAACTAGCATTCGGAGTGCACTCGCTGATCAAGTAACAGCTACAGCGTCATTGCTATCTCGGAGTAACGATCTGGAAAACCGATCCCGCCGCTGCAATTTGCTTTTTCGCGGCATAACCGACGTCCAAGGAGAGTCATGGGCGATATCTGAACAAAAAGTACTCAAATTCGCCGAAGAGAACCTTGGTATTGCTTTACAAACTTCTGACATTGAGCGTGCGCATAGGATTGGCACATTTCAAGAAGGGAAAAACCGACCCATAATAACGTGTTTTTCGTCTTTCAAAACTAAAAGTCAGTTACTACAGAATGGCTCTCGCCTCAAGGGCAGCTTATTTTCTATTTCAGAAGACTTTTGTGAAAATACACGGATCGCGCGCCAAAACCTTGTTACTTTTGCCAAAAGACAGTCTTTACCTTTCAAGCTTCGGCTAGATAAGCTTCACATTGGCACTAAGACATTCATATATGATGCCCAGACAGAAACCGTAATAGAAATGTTGAGATAAGGGGACGCGGGGAGTGCTACTGATATCACGGGTTCCGAAAGTTTAATCAGTGTTTTGTATGCTAACGCACGTAGCGTAATGCCCAAGCGTGATGATCTGTCGTCTATTATTACCTCATGTGATGCTAACGTTGTATTGCTATCAGAAACGTGGCTTCACTCTGACGTCGATGATAGTGAAATAATGCCAGACCATCCCCATTTCAATATTTATCGACATGACAGAGCAAACCGTCGAGGTGGTGGAGTCCTTATCGCTGTAGACAGAAGAATCACAAGTCAGAAGGTTTTGTCTCACAGTGCTCTCGAGATTGTTTGGGTTTCTTTAAGTTGTTGTTTTTGGTCCTTTTTGATTGGCGCATGTTACCGTCCTCCCGACGCTTCCCCCGAATTTAGTAACTTGCTTCGTGATGAACTGTCTATGTTGTCACTGAGTCATACCAACAAACCTATTTTTCTTTTTGGTGATTTTAATTTTCCTGGTATAGACTGGAATGCTCAGACTACAAGTTGTTTCGGGGGATCAAGTGTGGACCGCGATTATATAGACTTGTGTTTTTCTTTGAACCTCACCCAGTTGGTTTCCTTCCCTACAAGGATCACTGAAAATAGTTCAAATATTCTGGATTTAGCACTTGTCACTGATCCTTTTTTAGTTAAGGATTTATCTCCACTAGATGGCATTAGCGACCACAAGGCTCTTCATTGTTTTCTTGATATCAAACCATCAAAGTCGACGTGCATTTCTAAAAAGATACGTTTGTACCACAAGGGAAACTATGACATGATGAACTCCGAGCTCTCCGACTATTTTGTTTCTTTTAATGAAACCTTCGACTGCCATAACGCTGATGAAAATTGGCAAGCTTTTAAGACCAAATTGTTTGAACTTATTGAAAAATACATACCGTGCGCAACAATTCGAACCACCGCGTCTAAACCATGGTACAATAATTCCCTTCGTCGTGTATCTAACAAAAAGAAAAGATTTTTCAGGAACGCTAAAAAAGCAAATACACTAGAAGCTTGGTCTAAGCATGCCACTTGCTCTTCTGATATAAAAGTATGTTGAGGGAGTGTAAGCGCACATTCTTTCAGCACACTTTACCTAATGTGTTACTAAACAACCCTAAAAATTTTTGGAGCTTTGTTAATGAAAAACCACACTCGGAAATCAATCTAGTGAATAGCTCTGGTGATAAAATATTGAATAGTGAATGTGCAAATATTTTAAACTGAGTATTTTCTGATGCTTTCACCGTTTCTACACCCATTACTGGAATTCCTCTTGTTACAAAAAATATTTTCCAATGGATCCTATTATTATAGACTTTCAAGGTGTAATTAGCATGATAGAATCCCTCAAAATGTCTTCATCATGTGGCATAGACGGTATTAATGCGAAGGTTCTAAGTAACACTAAATTTGCATCCGGCCTTTACCTCACAAAGATATTTCAGCAGTCCCTGGATACAGGTGTGTTACCTTCCGACTGGAAAATTGGTAAGGTCATTCCGGTCCACAAGTCCGGCAGTAAAACATCTCCACTAAATTATCGGCCGATATCACTCACCTGCATCTCCTGCAAGATCCTCGAGCACGTCATCTACAAGCACCTGATTAACTTCCTGGATTCCTGCAACTTCTTCACCAACGCGCAGCATGGCTTCCGGAAACACCTGTCTTGTGAGACCCAGCTACTTTTTCTCACTAACGACCTGTTTAAAAATCTTGACACTGGTTATCAAACTAACGCTGTTTTTCTTGATTTCGCCAAAGCTTTTGATAAAGTTCCACATAATCGCCTTCTCTTTAAACTTAGTTCGCTAAAACTGGACCCTCCTGTTCTTCAATGGATTGAATCATTCCTTACTCATCGCTCTCAATTCGTTTTCGCTAACAGCACGTCCTCCTCTTTCTCTCCCGTTTCTTCCGGTGTTCCACAGGGAACTGTGCTTGGGCCCTTACTCTTTTTAATCTACATTAATGATCTCCCTCTTCACCTCTCGTCCTCTGTTCGTCTTTTCGCTGATGACTGTGTTGTTTATAGACTAATAAAAGACCCAGACGACCATATTGCACTCCAGAACGACATTAACAAAATTGCTGAATGGTGCCGCACATGGCAAATGTCTCTCAATATTAACAAATGCATGCACCTCTGCTTCACACGTTCCTCCTCCCAGCCCTTAAACTCTTTAACACTCAACGGCATTACCCTTCAGACTGCTGCACAGTACAAGTATCTTGGCGTCCATCTAACCACTAATATGTCCTGGAATGTTCATGTAGACAAGACAATATCCTCTGCAAACCGTTCACTTGGCTATATCCGTCGCAATTTCAAGTCTGCTCCTTCTAACCTCAAACGTCTCCTTTACGTCACGCTTGTTCGCCCTAAACTAGAGTATGCTTCAGCTATCTGGCACCCCCATCAGGCTTTTCTAACCAACGCAATCGAATCTGTTCAAAATCGTGCTGCTCGCTTTATTCTTTCTGATTACTCTCGCTTTTCTAGTGTCACTGCAATGAAATCTCAATTAACTCTTCCTGACCTTTCCGTTCGTCGCAGAATTTCCCGTCTTTGCCTTCTTCATAAAATTTACTATTCTGAACCATTACGACAGTCTCTCCTCAGCCCGCCCAGCTATATTTCTGCAAGAGTGGATCATTCATGCAAGATCGCCCGTCCCAAGACCACTTCAGCAGCCCATCAACATTCGCTCATACCAGAAGCTATTGTGGACTGGAATGGCCTTCCCGATGACATCGTCACCATCACCGATAACGCGAAATTTAGAACTGTACTAACCAACCACTCCCCTCTATAATGCCCCTTGGGGCCTTGAGGGTAATTGTAAATAAATAAATAAATAAATAAAAATCAGAGGGCGGAATTATCCGATTAAAAAAAAAACGCCGTAAAACCAATGTCGATTGGTTCTGCGGCGTTTTCTTTTTCGTGTATTTTTTATGTGCAAATTTATTGTGAGCATTATGAACCGCGTTTTGCGTTCTTTATGTTTTATGTGACTATGGTTTACTCGCTTGTTCGCTCAATGTCGTGCAATACGTGGAAGAAAAGTCACTTTGATTAAATACATCGTATTAAAACCAAGCTTTTTTATCACTTTGTTAATTTTTTTTAACAGTTTGCAAATGTATAAACGTCTGCCCTGCTTCGACCGGCTAACGTGATTACATTTTCTCAGTCGAAATATACTGGAAGAAAAATAACTAATGATATAAACGGAAAGTAAGCTTCTTTTGTTTTTCAATTAACGAATATTATTAGCTGTCTCCTGTCGCCGCTACTCGCGATGACTCATTATGCCTTTTTGTGTCGTTAATTTCGTAGCGGATATGTGCAGCTCAGATTGTAATTATATAATCCACCGTGAAAGTTTAGAATGTATAGATTTTTCGGCAGCATAGAGTTGTGTCACCGGAAAGATGCAACTGCTCGCAGTCCACTTCATTATGGTGAGAGAGTACTAAATAGACGTGGGTGTGAGGAATAAAGAAAATAAATGCGCCAAACAACTCCCGAACGTATCTGGAGTAGTTGAAAAATGTCCATAACATAACGCAGCCAATGTTGTTGTTGTTGTTGTTGTTGTTGTGGTGGTGGTGGTTGTTGTTTTTACAACATATTAAGATGATGATTAGAAAATCTTCATGCAATGTTAATTTTCAAGACAAGGGCAGTGAGTCAGGAAATGTTCATTGACATATTTTCCACTAATAAAAACTTTATATAAAAAAAAATAGATTGAACGACGGAGATGGCGCAAAAATGGCCAACTTATGTCGCGCTATAAAAGGCCCGTATTTCGGGGAAAGAATGGCTGAAGAATTAAAAAAAAAATGTTACAACTGGCAAGAAAAAAAAACGAAATTTAGAAGTACACGATTAGGGATTAAGCTGAGATTAGGGAAACCAGGATTGAGGGACTGAAAACCGGGGGTCGGGACGTTTGTTTAGGTTCCAGGGTGTCGAAACGCGTCAAACGTGAACGAGCAGCCTACTCGCACTTTCAACAAAAATAAGCAAAGCTAAGAAGATTTCAAACACACACACACACACACAAACACACGCACACGCGTATACGCACACACGATCGCACACACGCGCACACGCACGCACACATACATACACACACACACCTGCAAATTAGCCCCTCTCAACACCGCGCTCGTCGAGTACCCGCCTATTGACAATGGCACTAAGCTCTTGAAAAAGAAACATAAGAGTGCATGACAGAACCTTTTGCTATAGTTTTACGTTCGGTGGCCAGCCAGCCAGCACGCTCATAGCGACGTCGCCGTTGCGGCACTCTGACGAAAGCTACAGAGACGGTTCAAGAACTTCAAGTGGAATGGGGTTGGGAGTGCCAATTCAGCAGAATGAAGTGTGTCTTCTTTTTTTTTTTTTCTTCTTTACATTTTTATTCACGAAGTATAACGCCGAGGGGGCGAGCAACCGCTTTTTATCTGGTCGGCAGTGCGAAAGGTTGGTGGTGGCTTAATTTCAGCGTTAGATAGGCTTCGGAATTAACCGAACGTACGTCTGACAAACAACAACAACAACAAAAAAAAAATATATATATATATATACCTGTAAACAACAAAAACAAATTGTGAATGAACGAGTTTATGACTAGTTGCCCTTGAAGACGCATTTGATGGGGACCGCTGGACAACGTTACCATTGAGCAATTCGTACTATAGAGCGACCGAGAAAGAAAGACTTTGTCGGCCAGTGCCAAACGAGCGGACAAACAATCAATTTGTGTAAATAAACCGCTGTACATTAAGTTTTTATTTCTCTGATTACGGCAAATCCCAAGGCTCGAGTTAAATTTAACTCGCATTGCTCGAGTCAAACATTCCTCGACCCTTTTTTTTTTAACAATCCGAAACACTCATTCGCTGTGTGAGCTCTTTTTGGTGCATTATTTTTTATAGCGTATCTAGTATTTCTTTATTCAGCAATACTGCTCGCCTTGTCTAGAATAAGTTTTAAATGAACAAAAAAGGAATAAGAAATGTCATCCCACAAGTCAAAAAATCGCGGCAGTGCTCCGCTGCACTGCGAAGCAGAGATAATATTTTTGGTAGGGACAAAGTGCTTCGTCACCGGCTCACCGGAAAACAGCAGCCAGATACCCGATAACAAAACCGATTGATAATCGCAGCAATCAAAATCAGTCACAGAAGTGACCTACAAAATCGAGTGCTAAATTTAAACGTTCTTCTAACTTATAATAAAATACAGCACGACTATAGTCACGCTGTATTTCATTATGAACTCTCGCCAACTCGCTTAATTAGAAGTAATAGCGTTTGTGTCATAGTGTTGCCGTGCCCACGGTCGAGTTTAAAGCGTTTTCTAGACTGGCTGTTGCTTCTCAACGGTGACGTGGTACGTAACCCTGGCCCCACGTCTAAGCTGGAGGCAGAGTCGTTGTCGAAGATAGAGGAAATTGTTACCCAGTTACACGCCGGCCAGGCGAGTCAACTAAAATAAATACAAAATAAATAAAGCATACAAATGATACGATATCCGCTCTACCTACGCGTGAGAGTTATCGAAGGTGACCTTGCCATTTGTAAATAAAAAAAAGGAACGCAACGACGGAAATTGAGGCAAGAGTAGAATCCGTTCTTTAAGAAATGTCACTCCTTCAGCGTTGTTCCGATGATGCCGAAAGACGTTCCCGTTGATCCAACCTGCTCTTTTTCGTGCTAGGAGACACGGTCAAGGAAACATCGGTTGAATAGAGAAACTTGTTCTAGACGTAGGCAGCACTAAGCTTGGCATACAGATTAACCCCGCTACGAAAGGCAGGGCTCATCGGATCGGCAAGTTCCACCTAGATAAGAAAATACCTATTATCGTAAAGCTTGCCTTCCTTAAACACAAAGAAGCTGTACTGCGGTCATGGAACAAGCTAAGAGATACGAACATTTCCGTTAATGAGGATTACTCGAGAAACATACAGCTTGCGAGGAGGAAGCTTCTAGATTTTGCGCGTACCCAAAGAAGTCCTTACAGACTTCGTGTTGACAAGCGGTTCGTAACTGATAAACAATTATTTTTGTAGTTATGAAACTTGCCAAGTCTATGAGGCTACCACATAGCTAGCCAGACATGTCACCGATGAGCCTGCAACTTTAAAAGTTAAGAAACCGAAACCAACTGATAAAAGAACACCTAGTTCTCTATCATTTATTTTTCTGTTATCAGAAGGGTTATCCGGAATCGCGATGAACTGTCATCAGTTATTCACGCCTCATCTAAGGGTGTTATTTTAACTGAAACATGGCTTTCGAGTGTGGTGCGCGACCACAATTTGTTATTGTTTTGAGAGTAATAGGGTTTATCGTTCTGATATGGTTGATAGACGTGGTGGCGGGGTTTTAATCGCAATAAACAATAACCTCGAGTGCTATCATGTAGATATTGCTACCTCGCTGGAACAGGTATGGTTACGTTTGCGGTGCTCCCATAGAAATGTCGTGTGCGCGCGTGTTATCGTCCTCCCACTGCGACTGTGGACTTCCAGTCAGGGTTACGTGATGCTTTCTATACAATTTTGTCTAAGTTTCCTCTTACGCCCATTTTAATGCTGGGTAACTTCAACTAACCCCTTATTGATTGGTCTAGTGCTTTCCCGACAGCTACTTGTATTTCGCCCGTGTTCTCAATTTTTTTGTTTTTTATCTCTGTTCTGAATTTTTTTTTTACAACTTGTTAGTAAACCAACACGGATTACCGATACTTCAGTTGCTGTATTGGATTTAATTCTCTCCACTGACCCTAGCCTCGCCTCTTTCATAACCCTCTTAGTAGAAATTAGCAATCATTGCATTCTACATCTTTAACTTGCATACTTCAATGTCTTTCTCGAATATAACTACTAAGCAATTTCGTGATATATTAGGGCGAAATTCGACGCAATGGATAAAGAGTTATCTGCCTTCCTGGATGAGTTCCTGCTTTTTTTTTCAGAGCGCCCGGTTGAAACTAATTGGAACCTGTTTAGAAATAAAATAAACTCTCTGATTACTTTATTCATTATGTGTAGGCTTTTTGTTTCTAAACCCCGATCTACTTGATTTATAGCCGCACTGAGACGCCTTTTTAACAAGAAGAAGCGTTTTTTTCCTCGCTGCAAAGCGCCAACATGTCTTTCCCCCCCTGTTCACACCTGGAGTGTGGAATAACACAACCTATACTCAAGACCAGGGGTCTCCAAACTTTTTGGCTAAGGGGCTTCAGCTTTCTGCGATGCGTAGTTTATTTATGCAGGTGGAAAAACCGGCTTTTATTTTCTCGATCAAACCCTGTACATTGGCCTCCACAGACAGAATAGATGCACGAGTTTACACGTGTTTCGGGGCGTCTGCTGCGACAATAATATTTAGCTCTGAGAACTGGCACCTTGCAAAGGCTCTGAGCAGAAGACACTCTAAGAAGCCTGGATTGTCTACTTTCCCGCACTACACCTGAAAGAGTCAATCTCTGCAATCTACTGAAGGAGCTCGGACAATGACGAGGCTGAAACACGGAGCATGGTGATGCGTGCGCTATAGTGTAATTTCTTAGGCTTAAACGTTGGCTGGGGTGTCGGCAAAATGTATACGTGTATATTATAGGACTCTGCTGGTTTTCGGGTGGGGTGGCTGAAGCCCCCTAAGCTCTCCCCCCTGGCTCCGCCACTGCTCTCGAGTACTTTGTTGGAAACTCGAAGTTTTAGATTCCTGGGAGTGTATAGTGTTTACACCCTCTAGTTTTTCATAACTGTGCCCCGTACTATTTTCGCGGAAACGTATACCCCAGTGCGCTCAGAAATAAAGGAGCTTGAGCGTAGTTTATATCGAATTTTCCAAAACCTATATATGTCTCTGAGAATAGGATCTCGCAGAACGCGGCATTGAGGTTGGAATATAAGCAAGCCATGGAGTCTGACTGCAGGACCAAAGGTAGTCGGCCACCGTGACTATGGCAACATCCCTCTGGAATCAATAGCCGGAAATCGCCGTTGCCGCGATTTAACGTGCAAGAAGCTGATGGTCGGCCACGCTGAGAAACGACGCACCTCGCCATTTCAGGTACATCGTTCTTCGGATCGCCGAATTCCTGCAAGTGCGCTATGCTAACAGCCTACGTGATAAAAAAGAAAACGCGCTCGTTTAAAACAATAACTTCGTATACCGATTTACAGCCTTCACACTTACCGCACCCCGGAACAACACCCACCCTCATTGACACAGATCGAATGTCGGCACAACGGCTGGTCGGCCGTAAGATGCACGCAACCGGGGCATCATGAGAACGCATTACGGTCAGCCGCCTCCACCCATCCACAGATGCGGCTTCTCTCCTCGACAAAACGCTCCTACGAGAACAAGTAGGCACCGCTGAGGGGAAAGCGCACAGCCGCAGCAGCAGCAGCTTTGGCCCCTTATACCGCGTTCGTTCCCTTCGGCTGACAGTGCAGTGGAAGTTGCATGGTCGTTTCACCAGTCACGCGTCGTCTCTTGGCCACGTGATCACACTCCCGCCCATACCCACGAGTAGATGGGGGGGGGGGGGGGGGGGGGGCTAGGTGACGAGGCGGTCGATTGGTCGGCGAGCACGTATAGTTTCCACCGTACTGTCAGCCTCCGGGTGCACGAGGGGCGGAGGAGAACCAGCACGGACGGGTCCGCGTCCCCGGAGCAAAAGAAAGCGAGGTGCGCGATTTATAAGTCCCGATAGCCGGGGCCCTCGAGGGGACATTTAACGACCCCCGCCGCAGAAGGAAGACTCGGCGGCGGCGGTGCTGGGCGGCGGATAAGGCTCCGAGGGGAGACCTTCCTCTCCACTTCCTGGATCAGGCCCGGATTAGGCTGGTGGGCGGTAACAGTTGCCGCGCAGGTTTCTGGGTTCACCAGACGCCAACGGGAAGCCAATATCGGCCCGCCGCCGCCGCCGCCGCCGCCGCCGCTCTGCCGGCTTGTGGAGAAGCGAGCAGCGACGGTGTTCTTCGCTGCTCGTTCTTGGGGAACGTTGGCTCTTACGGACGGGCCTCACTGAGCGACCCTATACTGGCATCTTTAGACATGACCAGAACACGGTCCAGAACGAAAGCTCTGAAGCCGCGGTAACACGGCTTGTTTCTCGAATGACGGTCCAGGCCTCACTGAGCGACCCTATACTGGCATCTTTGGACATGACCAGAACACGGTCCAGAACGAAAGCTCTGAAGCCGCGGTAACACGGCTTGTTTCTCGAATGACGGTCCAGGCCTCACTGAGCGACCCTATACTGGCATCTTTGGACATGACCAGAACACGGTCCAGAACGAAAGCTCTGAAGCCGCGGTAACACGGCTTGTTTCTCGAATGACGGTCCAGGCCTCACTGAGCGACCCTATACTGGCATCTTTGGACATGACCAGAACACGGTCCAGAACGAAAGCTCTGAAGCCGCGGTAACACGGCTTGTTTCTCGAATGACGGTCCAGGCCTCACTGAGCGACCCTATACTGGCATCTTTGGACATGACCAGAACACGGTCCAGAACGAAAGCTCTGAAGCCGCGGTAACACGGCTTGTTTCTCGAATGACGGTCCAGGCCTCACTGAGCGACCCTATACTGGCATCTTTGGACATGACCAGAACACGGTCCAGAACGAAAGCTCTGAAGCCGCGGTAACACGGCTTGTTTCTCGAATGACGGTCCAGGCCTCACTGAGCGACCCTATACTGGCATCTTTGGACATGACCAGAACACGGTCCAGAACGAAAGCTCTGAAGCCGCGGTAACACGGCTTGTTTCTCGAATGGCGGTCCAGGCCTCACTGAGCGACCCTATACTGGCATCTTTGGACATGACCAGAACACGGTCCAGAACGAAAGCTCTGAAGCCGCGGTAACACGGCTTGTTTCTCGAATGACGGTCCAGGCCCCACTGAGCGACCCTATACTGGCATCTTTGGACATGACCAGAACACGGTCCAGAACGAAAGCTCTGAAGCCGCGGTAACACGGCTTGTTTCTCGAATGACGGTCCAGGTCTCACTGAGCGACCCTATACTGGCATCTTTGGACATGACCAGAACACGGTCCAGAACGAAAGCTCTGAAGCCGCGGTAACACGGCTTGTTTCTCGAATGACTGTCCTCTCATACTGGTTATTCAGGAATAGTCCGCAGGCATGTTTGGAGTATACAGATGTATGAAGCAAATGTGGCTTCGAAGACGCCTGGGGCGTGCTCTTTTAACCGCGTAAGACTCTTCTGTATCATTGAGAGGGGCAATACACATACTCGTTTGTAAGCGGGCGTACGAGCCGTCCCTAATAAACCGATCTCACTGAGCGTTCGGCGCACGCGTGACGCCTCCGTGACTTTAGTAGTTCTCGGGAGGCAGACGGTGGTGCACGAGACGGCTCGTAGCGTGTCGCGCTCTGGACGCGTGGAGCTTCGGCGAGGTTTTCACAAAGACACAAATTTTGCTCCATGCATCGCGGCAGCGGCGGCGTAGCGAAGCTGGCTGGTGGGATCGGTGTATTGACAGCTTGTACTCTAACTACCGTTACGGCAGAAATTTTTTTAAAGCATGAAATGTTTTTCGACGCTACCCACCAATCCCAAAGGTTTGTCCGTCCGTCCGTCCGTCCATCCGTCCGCGCATTTCCTCCGAAATTTAGCGGGGATATTGATATCACGAGACCTACACACGAATTCGATTCATCGGCTAAATTTGGCGGGAAAATTTATGTCACGTGACCTGACGTCACGGGACATGCAGATCAATACCCCCGCCAACTTTGGCGGGAAAGTGGCGTCACGTGACGTCACGTGACCACTTTGGGGAAATTGACGGCACGTGACCTATACACGTCAACTCATTTTCCCCCCGTAAATCTAGCGGGAAAATTCACGTCTTGTGGTAAAAACGTCAATCCAGTTTCCCCGCTAGATTTAACGGGAAATTGACGTCACGTGACCTAGACACCCATTCAATTACCCGCTAATTTAACGGGAAATTGACGTCACGTGACCTAGACACCCATTCAATTTCCCGCTAAATTTATCGGGAAAATTCGCGTCTTGTGACGTAGACACCAATACCCGGAGTCTTCGCTAAATTTAGCGGGTGCAATAGACGTCACGTCACCTATACAACAATTCAATTTCCCCGCTAGGTTTAGCGGGAAAATCAACGGCGGATTCACTGGGGAAGGGGGGGGGGGTTTGGATGTCCTGACCCCCCTTTTGAATTCTGTATGTGCAATTTAGGGCGTGAAAACGGGGGGGGGGGGCGGGGGGGCGGGGGGGGGCGCTCTTAAACATATGTAACGCTGACCAACACCTGACCCCCCCCCCCCCACCCCCACCTCTCTGTGGAACCTGCCTGCATCCGCCCCTGAAAATATACTTCACGTGGCAGACCGATTCCCTGTAATACATTTCATATATTATGAAGGGGATTCAACCGCTCGTCACTCAATGGGCAAATTTCGCTACACAAACCTGAGTTTCAGGAATGCACGAGAGTATTCATTCTTTTGGGGGTTACTTATGATAACGTAATGAAGGTTGAACGGCCCTTAGATTTTTCTTTTAGAGCGCTGGAGGATTTTCATAAAATTTAGAAATATGACCGTTTTGACTGCTTTAAGCGCGTTTTGAGGCATTTTTGAAAATGCAATTATTTAGAAGACAAACGTGACAAAACGCTTGGCCGTACGTACTAGGGGTGCTTCTAATCTTAATTTTAAGACCATGACGAGAAAGCAAAATATTGTTCTATTTGCGTATTTGTGTAAATAAAATCACCCTGTTAATTTTATTTCCAACTTGTTAAACGAGATGGCGACACTAGTACTAAATACCTCAAACCGGAGATTTTCTTGCTGTTGCTGTTGTTGTTTTTCTCTCAAGCTCGAATTTGACCACGATGTCTCGTTGCTCGTGGATCGGTAGCACGTGTAGCGAAAGCTCGTGCTGTAAAGCTCACTGCTCGTGGATTCAATCCACCGCCTCTGCCTGTTTCAATCTGGATGAGCATCGTACCGGCGTGCTGTCATGTATCATTATTGCGTGGTGCACGTTAAAGTCGTCAGACAAGCAGCGGTATACTGCACTGTCTTTCATCTCCAACGAAGACACCAGATGCTCTCAGAGCTGACTAACTTCCCGCTGTATAAACATAGACACAACAGAATTACAATTGATGGCTCCGTTGGTCGGTAAATTTTGAACGTTGCAAACAAGTGTAACTAGTCATCAGCAGACTCCTAGCGAAAAGCTTGATAAGGCTCTGAAGGCGATGCTTTTGCTGATTCTATTCATTTGTGTGTGCTATGTTAGCACGCGTGGTCAAACGCTTGCATATGCTACAAGCGTGGCTCGTAAGCACCCTAAGATCGTGCAGGGTTGAACAGAGATATCCTAATATGTAGGGTTCCTCCATGCCCTTCTACTTCGGGAGATGCCACCCTTTGTAGTACCCGAGGCCCACCGCACGCGCTCACAGGTAAAATACAAAGAAATCGACGAAAACAAAATGTCGCCATAGCACAGTCAGCGCCACAAACGCGTGCCGGGACACGCTCTTTCACGCGCTTCTGAACAAAAAAGAGAAAAATAAAAGTGTGGGACAAAATGGCCACATACCTCCACCCTAAGCGAAGCCTACTAATATGTATTTGGAAAAAAAAAAATAGTTGAATGAGTTGCAAAGAAGGCTAAAATACTTATTCCGAACAACACTTATTATATGAAACATTATTTCAGATATTTTCACTCTCTGTAGACCTTGTTTGGTGGCTAGTGGATATGAAGAACAAAAAAAAAGTATCATGATTTCTATTATTTTGAACAATTACAATATATTTTCTTAACCAACAATCAGGTACTTACTCTGAGATGCAAATGGAATTTTGACGTTAGCGCTTTGGCGCTCGAAACAATATTTTTGTAAATTTAACACTTCCCGTTTTGCGGATTAGTAAGAAAACCAAACGGGCCATCAATAGGTGAAAATACGTTTCTACATAAAGTGAGGCGTACGTTTCTTTTTTTTTTTTTTTCTCTCATCACTTTTCTAATTTTTAGGCAAAATCAAATGAACCTCTAAATAACTTAAGTGTATTCATGAATAACCTCGGGAGTTCAATATGCTATTGTCCGTTATGAACACCTCTTTCAACAGTGATCTTACTATGTCACAGTGGAATGAAGCGGTGCTACCTTATCTGTCTGGAAACAAATTGGGGTGTGTGTTTGTTTATACAGCCTAGAACATAGTCTGCCTCAACGGGCGACTTGCCTCCCAGCTGTAGGTGAGCAATTTAGCCAGCGCAGTACAACCGGTAGCCTGGGGTCTTTAACGTCCATCACGCAATAGTGATACACGACCGCACGCCGGTACGATGCTCATCCAGATCGAAACGGGCAGGGGTGGGGATTGAACCCAGGATCCCTGGGTTATACAGCGCGAGCTTTCGCTCCACGTGCTCCGAGCTGGCTCTAGCCCACTCGGCCACCGATCCTTTTTTTTTTTTCGTTATTGCACTTGGCCACCGATCCCTCTTTATCTGTCTGGACTAAAGCCCTTCGATGTGTTTGCGTTTGTATTGGAAGTGGTGTCAAATGCGCCAGTGCACGAGGTGCACGAGGCCCGTGTCTCGAGCAGCAGTTGTCGACGCAGTACTGAAATGAGCGGCCCTTGGAAGCGAATGGCAGCGGAGCACCCGCTCCTCGCACGTGTCTTGCGCGTTTCCACAACAATGGTTAGTGGAACTTCTAAGCGTGAATTTTATTAATGAAATTTAGTCGGCACTTGCCGACAGCGCCTTCAACTTTTGGAATCTACGAGGATAGTAGACCTCCTCGAGTGCAACCTGGCTTTGTGTATTTGAGTGGTTCTTTGTCGCTGACAGGCAGACAGACGGAAAGTGTCCTTTCTTGCCATACCCGTAGCGAATCTTGTCAGCTGCTGTGCACTTGGCGCGCGATTGTGGACGAGTAGTAGAGCCGCGCCACTTGCTTGGACAGAGAACTCCTTGGTACAGTTCACGGGCGGGAAACGGTTGTTTCTTGTTGCTTTTGACTCGACGCGCAGAAGTGTGGACCTCTTCGACGAGGTCCACACCTCTGGACGTGCAGAAGTGTGGACCTTGCCGCGCAGAAGTGTGGACTTCGCCACTAAATGAGCTATGCTTAGGGTCGGCACTCTGTTCCCCAATATTGCTGTGGGTGCCGCCATCTTGGTGCTAGTACAGAGCAGACGCAACTGCCAATCGTCAGGATTCAAAAGTGCGACTTCCTCGGCATTTGAGTCGGTGTTAGGAAGCTCATGTAATATTGCTTTTCTCTGTCGCGAAGCGTTTAAACATTTGTGGAGGACGTAAAAGCGTTTCCTGTGATTTCAGATAAATTTTCAGATAACTGGCCGCCATGATTTTAAGCCACAATATGGACAAGTGTCGTTACCCTGAAGCGTAGCTTATTTACTGGCACTAGGAAAGATCATGGCGGAACAGCGCAGCACTGAGCTAGATTTCAGACGTCATGTTCTTCTGTATATAGTTCCATTAAATAAGCTACGCTTCAGAGTAACGAAACTTGTTCATATTGTGGCTTAAAATCATGGTTGCTAGTTATCTGAAGATTTATCTGAAATCACAGGAAACGCTTTTCAGTCCTGCACAAATGTTTAAACAGTTCGCGACAGAGCAAAGCAATATTATATGAGCTTCCTAACACCAAATATAATGCTGAGGAAGTCGCACTTTTGAATCATGACGATCGGCAGTTGCGTCCACTCTGCACAAGCACAAAATGTCGGCGCCCACAACAATGTTGGGGAACAGAGTGCAGCTACTCTAAGCGCAGCTCATTTAGTGGCTCTAGTTCTTCCTAGAAGTGGCGCGTGGCACGTGTCTCGAGCATTTCCACAAAAATGATTGGCGTCACTTTTCCAGGATATATGGGCTTTACTCCACACATCCCGGGAGCGGGTTTGCAAACCAGTATTCAGACGAAGAGCAGGCCGATATAGGACATAGGAAGTGAAAAACTGCCACTTTCTTTCTTTTTCTTTTTTTTTTTTCTAGCTTTAAATTAAACACTAATCTTTTTTTTCTTTTTCTTTTTTTTGCAAAACAACGTTTGCGTGTTAAATGTGGTGGTCTAAATGGCCGCAACGCCGCACCTTGTGCTTTCGATAACTTTGAACGCGGATGGAACTTCGAATTCATTCGGAAATCAGAGCTTATTTTACGTTTTGTAAGCCACTGTAATCTGCGTATGTACTGGCTAGAGTTCCTGTATAGGCTCCCTACGGGAGCCAGAGTTGCGCGTTCATGCATGGCATGTGGATTTAGCTCCTCACGTGACTGAATTCGGCGAATAGCAGCGCCGCGCGTTCGCGCTCTCAAAAGCCGGGGAACGTACGCCGGGGCGCGTGCAACGTCTACTTTGCTGCACGACACTTGATACGGCTCCTCACGTGATCGGATCTCGGCGAATAGCGGCGAGGGCGGCACGCGGCATGTGGAATCAAACGCGCAACTCTGGCTCCCGTAGGGAGCCTATAGACGTTTCCACTGTTTACAAAAATCACAGTCCACACGTGTTAAATCACAGTCCAGAACGCGCACGTTCGTCGCTTCGGAAACCGAGCAAATCACGCGCCATACGCACGAACACTGAAAATGGAACCTGCCAAGTGTCCTTTTTTGGAAAGGTCTATACAGGAACTCTAGTACTGGCTCGTATCCCGCGCCGCCTGTTGGCCGCTTCCTGCAGCGGCGGACGCAAAGCGAAGAAGATCTAGCTCGAGATCGGCGGCGAACAGCCCGTGGCCCGAGCCCACCTCGAGCACCCGACCTGCATGCGCAGCTGCGAACATGCAACTCGTTTGTTCCGGAAACATTCTGCGCCATCTATGAGGAAAAGGGTACAAATAAATAGCGGTTGAATCCCCCTTAAAACCGACCTACGGAACCATTTTCCGCAAGGTAGGAAAACGTCCCTCGCGCCCCTCCTCTTCTCACCCTATCCCAAAAGTCACGTGATGGCAGGGGCTTCTTTCGTGTCGGCTTAAGCCCCTGCCATCACGTGACTTTTGGGAGAGGGTGAGAAGAGGAGGGGCAAGAGGGGCATTTTCCTACCTTGCGGAAAATGGTTCCGTAGGTCGGTCTTTAAAGAGGTCATGAAACGATTTTCCTACTTCTTCCTCCTTAGCTTTAATCCTCAACTCAAATGCGAATTGTGAAATCACGTGGTCGTGACATTACTTCGGCACCGGTGCGATGACTCCTAGCTTCCACCGTGCTTTTTATGCACACCATAGAACTTGTCATTCCCCAGTGACGATAAGTTCCGTCAGGGCACTCATTGGCCACGAACGCGAATCCAAATATTCGTCGATGATTGATTGTTGACGAGCGCATACGTCCGAGTGACGCAGATCTCGTGTCCAATGCGTGAACTGGGCTCTGCTGACGTCAGTTTGGCGCCGGTGACGCGCTTTTGGAACCGCGGATGTATCATAGTGAAAAGGCGAAGAGCTTTCGAAGGCAAGAAGGTACAAAATAGTCCACTATATTTTCAAATGTTCGTACCGAAAAGCTGGCTTTTGACTTTCTAGCCTCTTTCTTTTGGCCAACTAAACGATATGCGATTAGTAAAGTCCCAATTTAAAATCATTCATTCCAACCCAAAATTCGTTTCATGGGCCCTTTAAAGGTAAACGTCGCTGCAAATGTTTTTTTCGCACCTTGAAAATATTAGGTTGTATATAATAATTTTGAAATTCCCTTTCCTGAAACTCTAAATATATATATACCAGGGGTGGCCAAACTGGGGCTCGCGAGCCGCATGAGGCTCATTGCGGGTCCAAGTGCGACTCGCTGCTTTCGGGTGAGCGTGCCCCCCTACCCCTCCTGTGTTCCAAAGACGAAAAGAATTTTAGAATTAAAAAAAAGCTCACAGACTTGGCAGCCTTGTATTACACTACGTAGATACAGCTGGACTGGTCTTTTACACGTTGATGTGTCCAGTGACACTGTTTCCTTTATTGTACTAGAAAACATTTCTAACGGTATACACAAAACGGGCGTCAGGGGCAGTGGTTGGCTAGCGAACCAGCCGAAGCTTTCATTTTTGCTGACCGGTTAAAGTAACATTCTGCTGCTTCGTGTTATTAGTTGTAGTCAACAATTATACTTGTCTTTTTTGGAAAGCACTGTTCCCTCTGTATCGTTTTTTTTATTTTTTAAGTAGCCCCCCCCTTTAATTTTCCTGTGGCTCTTTTAACTTTTGCTGTTTTGTCTGCGGCTCTAACCCCATGTCACTTTGGCCACCCCTGATATATACTTTGAGACTCAAGTGCTTGCTAGTATCTCCTGGGAGTCTGCCATTTTACATGACGAATAACCGCGAGATAAGCAGGAAGCCGTGTTTGAAGTAACCCGTTATGAATGATATCGTTAGTAGTATTGCGTTCGTTTTGTGGGTAACGTACTCGACGTGAAATCATAAATGACCAACGAATAATGCATTTCTTTTTCTATTTAACGGTACCTCGTTTCATTTGACATTACTCGTCGCCCATTGATTTTGACTAAAAGTATAACCATACGTCTTCGCTTGTAAGCAAATAAATCTGCCTTGTAACATCTGCGTAGAAAAGATAAGGAAAATATGCCCATTATGCGGCACCCCACACTAAATCATTTCTTATTGGCTTTTTTATATATGGCAAAATAAAATGAATGGCGATCAAAAACCAATTTCAACTGAACCAATCTAGGCCGATGTAGACAATCTAGAAACGAATCTAGACAGTAGCCGGCTGTTATCTAATAAAAACAAAACATATATATTCTCGAAATTAATTAAAATATTTCAAGGAACCATAAATCCATGGGTTAGAATCTTACTACGTCTATATTGTGTTGTAAAACACAACAAAAGTAGCCCACAAAATTGATGAGCCAGAAGAAAAAAAAAAAAGTTACGACTCGAATGTTTTACTGTGAGAATGGTTCGTTTTTATTCCCTTCTCTTCCTCGGCCTTAGTAAAGCCTTGGGCGCGTTCCTACTTAGATGTATCCAACTTTGATTTTTAAGAAAGCTACGTTTGATGTATACTGCCGACTGCTTTGGCAGAGAAGGCGCACAAAAATGAACTGAAAGCCCATAGTTTAGAAAACAAAGCAAAGCACAAATAGCGTTACACACAAGGACGAGTAGAAGTGGCTGAAAAGACAAGCGCTACAGGACACCATCGTATACCGTGGTTGATGGCAAAAAAAATTAAAAAAAAAATAAAGGAAGAGCAAATAAGCAAAACAATCTACACCGATAAGCGTTGCGTAACGTACGACGGGCGCACTGATATTCAAGCTCCGCAGTGAGTTGAGCTGTTGAACAATATATGAGGGTGGAACGTCTCAAACTTGAAAACTTAGCGCACCAAGTAACGCTGCCTATCCAAACAAACGTCACGCCATTACACGATATCCTTATTCGTTTAAAAACATCAGCAAGTATAGCTTGAGCGAAAAGAAAACCACAAAAAACAGTGCGCAAAAACAGGATTAGAAGAAGAAGGAGCATAGAAACAAGTAACATGGACGGTCGCCATTTTTGGGGCACGGCGCGTATGATTGGTTCCGAGTCCTTGCCGAACGATGACGCAACGTTCGCGTCCAACCAAAAAATGCCGGACTCGGGTTTTTGTCGAAACAACTACTAGATGGCGCGTACTTTTGACAAAAAAAAAATAAAATTCAAAAACGTTTATTGTTAGAGTTGCAACTTGCAATCTTTACATTCCTTGTACTCGTGCATGGCCGAGCAATCTTTGCCTGGAATACATTAAAACACGATAAAAGCTTTAACATATAAAACAAAACTAAAACTTCTGAGACCTTTGGAAGCGCAAAGGTCAATAGGGAAAAAGAAAAGAAAGCAACAAAAATGTTAAAAAACAATTTTTTTTGTTGTTATTTTCCAGCGGATTACACATTGTTTGCGATAGCGTTTTCGTTGCACATATATAGTATACTATAAGAGTATGCATGCTGCTGCGGCTCTCGCGGGGAAAACATCGTACAAATGTACAAAAGTCCAGAGCGGCTGGTAACGCTTTGCCTACAAATGGGCTGATCAGGCAAAGTTCTTACCCCAACGAGAAGGTAATTCCGAATTAATGTACAAAACCCCGGGCAGATCAAAAAAGGTCACACGACGTGATTATAGTCTGGTGGAATCCACAAGAAATAACCCTCGCAGGCAGTAGCTTCACTTTTCGACGCGGGTTATGCGACGCATGCGAACGCTGGGGCATGAAAAGCATGTTGAATGCACTGGATAACATCCTCTCGCGAAAGCTAGATACTACGCCCGAAGTTGTAGCGGCGGTGCTTTTTTTGAATTGGGGGAGAGTTCAATAGACGCATAAACGGAATCCTTTCCGTTTTGACTTGTTTACGGGGTCTTATTTTTTTTTTTGTTAGTAACTTTAACGTTGCAGGTTCCGCAGGCAGAAAAAAGTTACTGACGTCAAAAAAAAAAAAAAAAAAAAACACACCAAAAGAAAGAGATACGTCCTCAACTTTGGCATCGGTGAGGCACGCGCCAACCCCCACGGTTTTCTTTTTGCGTGTGTGTGTGTTTGTTTGTTCTTTTGTGCAGACAACGGAACCAGTTTTCAAAACCAAGCCGCAGTGACTTTGATAAATCGAATCTTCGGTGAGATCTCGACGCCAACATTATGTGCCGTCAATATAAGTCGATCAGAAACTAACAACACAAAATAGTCTTATGGAGGCTCAACATAAGAAAAAAAGAGAAGAAAAAAATACGCCATGTGTGCACTCAATTTTGGTAACCGTCGTTAACGGTTCTTTCTATAATCATAATAATAATAATAATAAAAAGAGTTGCACCTTCCTTTGATATTTTTATTAGAGCACTAAAATAAATAAACCCCCAGGCGTCTCTTCCTACAGTTAGGCGATCAGAAACAACTCAAGGTCGAGTATGCGTACAAGACCGCATAAATTCCCGCCGCATAAACACGGAAACCTTTATATGATTACTGTGAACGAAAACAGGCGATTAGTCCTTATAAAAAAACGCTTCGATACATTTATCCATAAGGAATGAACAGCAAATTCACTTCCGGACAATCTCAAAAACTCACCCGCAACATTTTTTTTTTTTTTTTTTCTCGGCAGCAGGAACGGCTTGCCGCTGCAATCCCGGTCCTGCCTTTCAAATCTCTCAACTCGTCCGTCTCGATCGTGCGCACGCACACCATACGAAAGGACCAGCGTCCAGAACAATATTAAATACATCTATAGAAAAAAAAAATGGATAACGACCCCGCAATTAAAAACTAAGAACGAAAAGTGGAACGGAACGCCGTTCGCATGATGAAGTACCCGACCCGCAACCATCGCAAGGCGGAATCGAAAGTTGAGCAATCCCACGGAACACGCGTGCGCTCCTCTAAACTTGATCAGCAGCGCTGCTATGCTCCGTTCACCTCTATGCTGAGAGTGCGGTGTGGAGTCACGCTCTTCGCGGACCAATCAGCAGCCTCCTTTTCATCACCTGCCCCAGCCTTTTCTGCACGGGTATGGGCGAGAACGCAATCACGTGGTAAAACCCAGACGTCTGATTGGTCGATCATGCACGTAGCATCCACCGCATTGTCAGCTTAGGGGTGAGCGAGAAGAAGAAGAAGGTTAAGGCGCAACGGGGTACTGCTCTTCCATCCTTTGGAGAAGCCGCCTCCGATGTTCAGCTTCGTTATCGGCCGATCTTAATTCCGCGGGACCAGCTGTCGTCGACCACCGACCCGGCAAGGCCTCGGCGTGGTTCCTGTTGCACTCTGTTGCCAGCATCGCGGGCATGTCGAGTTGAAATGGATCGACGGAGGAACGGCGGCCGGAACACAGCTGGCTCCATGATTTCGCTTTGTTCCCGTTGGCTGAGTTCGGTCAGATGCTTGGGATCGGCTTACTATGTGCAGTTTTAATTAACCGAAAGAAGCTTAATGAGATAGACCGTGATAAAACGGCTGAAATAATTTACTTTCAACGAAGGTGCTTCTTATTTTTCTTTGTTTTATATGCAGCGGAGGGTGTTAAGTCCTCCGCCTAAACATTTGACCTGCTACTTGTTTAATGGTCAATGTTTTCTTGCTGTTTCTCTTCTCAAACTGTTCCTACGTATTCAGTAACCAGACTATGGAGCCTCGTACTAAAAGCGGACACGCGTTATTGAAAATATACAAATAATACCAAAATAGACATTCAATACGGAGAAAGAAGGACGAACAACTCGATCATGCATTGATAAACAATGACTATTCCGGAAAGTGAACCAAAATGAGCAATGTACGATACACAAATCATACATAAACAAGCAAAACGCAAAAGACAACAGGTTATACCGGTGTCAGACGGCGTTTTAAAGGGATTGTCCGGTCGAAACCGGAAGTACTTAAGTTCTTGCGCTCGTTACGTCGAGGGAGCCTTCATGTAGAGAAACGTCAGTTTTATTTTGATATATTATCTCCCGTTATCAATTAAACCTTTCATGAGCCTATGTACGAAACTGCACCCCGAATTTCGCCAGTGTCAATGGCGGACATCCGTAGGTGCTGCGTGACGTCACAAAACGCAAAGGTTTGTCGGATGGTCGGGATAGCAAGCGTTAGTCGATGGATGTCTTGTATTTTGTTTCGAATTATATAGTCTCCTGGGCTCTACCCTACTTAAATACGGTTCTTTTAATGCAGTTCCCAAGCATGTGCAAAAAAAGTCAGGCCTTTTAGCAGGAAATTACTCGCAGACAGTCATAAACTTCGAGCAAACATATGCCATTTCGCGCAAACACAACTGCGACGGCCACCGATCGAACTAGGGGCGCTTGCAAAGCAAAGGATGCAGGTTTCGCCTCTGAAGCGGAACCTAAGTACACGAAGCGGCATCTGGGTGCGCATGTCAGCGGATCCACTGGATCGGTGATGAGGCTGCGGGTCGTTCCCTGAGAGGCGATGTCCGCGGGTCGAAGACAAACGGCGAAATCGTTCAAATGCATGTCGTCACTTGACTTGGACGAGCTTGGTGAATCGTAGTCACGCTCAATTTTCACACGCGGGTCAAACAGAATCGGGCTGCACGCGTGCTAAATACAACTTTTGGTATCGTTTCCACGTGGCCTAACAGTTGGTTTCGGTTTCGCTGCATAATCAAATTGATTGATCCGATTTGGGTGAGGAGTGGATGGACGTAGTTTAATATCGTTGGCACAGCATCACACCTCAGCTTACGAGCCTTCTGTCGCTTAGAGCTCAGCTCGTAGCTCTCCTCTGTGAGATGATTGTTGCATAAGCGGGATCTCGATCTTGACGGGAACATAGTCCTACTCGGGAGGCACTCACTTGATCGAATGACATTTTAGCGAACGCCCACGTTTCACCGAATGACACTTTAGCGAATAGTCGGACGCCGGGAAGCGGCGTTTTCGGGTGGGCCAAATGGGTTCACATTTTTGTAATGAGCCGACACAGACTGTCGCCGCGAAGCGGCGTAAGCGCAGCGCGGCGGATGGGTTAACGCGCACCCCCGTTATTCGCTAAAATGTCAATTCGCTCAAATGTCGCTGTTCGCTAAAATGTCATTCGCTCATGTGATATGGACCCGTCCTACTCACGGCGACAATCCACTTCGCTCGTCCCTGCACGTCTCGCCGAAAAGTGTGGAACGTCATGTCTTGGCTCGCATGTGCTGCCCGGTGGTTGTGGCACCCAACCGCGCAACAAAAATCTCACCCAACTACGATACAAGTCGAGCACAACAACAAAAGCGAAGCACGCTGAGGCAGACGAAAATGCTCGCTTTGTGTTTTGTGACGTCAGAGCTTCAATGTTGCCAACGAAAGCAGCGTTTACGCTAGAATGCGATTGGAGCAGCATAAATTCAATTACTTACGCAGAGGGGCATATAAAATTCAGATATTGCGCGTACGATCCGTCTCGAGGCAATAACAATGATATTCAATTGTTTCCTCGAATACAAAATTTGTCCGGACAATCCCTTTAAAGATGCTTTTCACTAAGCTCCTTTATAAAATCGGCGAACCAGCGCACGCCGTAGAGCACGTGCGCGCGCCACAGAGCGCGTGCGCACTCCACATCGCGAGCTGATTGGCCGATTTTTTTAAAGGAGCTTAGTGAAAAGGATCTTTAGAACGCCGTCTGACAGGGGTACATCGCCTTTAGTTTCAAGGGTTAACATGCTATTAAGAGATGAAGACCTTTTTCGGACCTCCACTGAGTGAGCTTTTTAGAACACTGCTCAATATAATGTATCCCATCTATGTGTCTCGTCTTAGCAAAGAAACACAACTTTTCACATATTTGCAGCTGCAATCTGTCAAGTTCCTCGTGTAAAGCGCGTTCCTCGGTAAATTAAAAGCATCGCCAGCAGCGAAAGCAGTTACGCGGCAAACCAAAAGCCAGAATAACAAAACAAATTATTTTTCGAAATACCCCTAAAACGCCGGCTCGTCTTGGAATGCCAGCTTCGCGAACTCCTCGGGCTATCTTGCGATATCCTTCAGACCGTTACGCATTCCCGCAATCTTTCTACAGGACCAATTTCAAAGACAGCATACGAGGGTCCAAGACGGACATTCCGTGTAAACGCAGCAATCAAACCACCACCACTACCACGGTTCTAGGGCTGTTTCAAGTTACCGTTCGCGGCAAACCCCTCCAAATGCCAGAAACACAAGGAGCCTCACACCCTGCAATCTCAATTCAGCTTGAAAACACCATGCATTACACACACGCCGGCCGAGGGAGAGAGGGAGGGGGGGGGCAACTTGGCGATCGCTCGCTGGCAGCGCCGTTCCCGTCAATTTGAGAGACGTCTGCGCAGAACAGAAAGGTGCATAACTTTCACGACAAGGCGGAACAGGCACCAAACACCAGACCTATCGGCCCGTTCCCTGTTCCCTCACTATGACGAAATTTGAAGGCGAGCGGACGCGCCTGTCAGGAGATCGATCACGGGACACCTATTTTTAACGCAATTAGAGCGCTCGGTCGGGCAAAGCTTCTCGAGTCGCCCGAAATTACAACGTGTTTCGGGAAAACAAGACGGCACGGCTGCTAAAGAATGAAGGCGCGCCTCCGAGGCGACGGCTGAAGACGTCCACTCACCTTGTGTTTATCGGCGACTCAAAACAAAGTGTATACAAAGATGGAATCCCGACGAGACGTTCAACTGCACGCCGGCGGTCGCTCGTCATTTGGGGAGAAAATTGGAGGTGGGTGAGGGCGGAGACCTGGTCAGTGGGAATCTTTCGACGTCTACTTTCTTTTTTTCTTAATTTCGGTCGAGTGGCCTCTAACCTGACCAATTTTCCGCCAGTTCTGAGGCATAACCGGTTAGAGTGACCGTGAGGGTTGTTTTACCCCTGTTAATAGAACACCAAACGTACTTCTTGCTTTCTAGACCGAAAGGGTGCATGATGGCATGTTACACTTGTAGTATTTACGTGTAGTTTCCTTAGTTAGAGTTACAAAATAGTACCATCGAGTGGTGTAGAAATGTTTCATCGAGAAATTTCTAACTGGTATGGCAGGGCTGTAACACCGCGCATGTCGTATAGTAAAGTGCACCAAAGTTCCGCAAAAAAACAACAACAAAAAACGAAGGGCATTGCATGACAATATTTCAAAGTAATATTTTGAAAACAACGTGCCTTCGCGAATAGAACAGCACGATGAACTTTGTCAGCAACAGCACCCAGACTACGCAGTGCAAAAATCTAGTTATTATTGTTGTTTTTTTCGTAGTCAGCTTATGGTCTGAAAGATCAACAAAATTATTTCCATGAGTATTCGAAAAAAATGAGAAAAAAAAAAAGAATTCAGCGAAACTAGTGCGCGTGGCAGCGATTAAGTGGAGTTACTACCGAGGTTAAGGCCAATTTGTTCGACTCTTGTAGACAGCGAAGGCGGCGTCGGTGGCGGCGTCCACAAGATGGCCTTCTCCCTTCCTCTGTGGCCTGCAGCTAGGGAGCTGGCGGCGGCTACGGTAATGGCGTCTAATGGCCGTCATTTCATGACTGCTCTTTTCGGCCCCCGGCGGACGGGGTTAGAGCCTCGCCCTTCCAGAGGCCTCGTCTCTGTTATTACGACTCCCCGCCCCGCGAATATTACCTGCCCGCGGACCCCCGATGCGCGTTCGGGGTCGAACGGTGCCCGACTCAGCGCGTCAACATGCCCTGCCTCGAAAGCGTCCTTCAAGGTCTGACGCGAAAAGTGCGTTTTTCGCCGAGTGGCGCCGGTGTTAGTGATGGGTGCGGGTGGTATCGACGAAAAGATGGTGTTGTGTGTTTGTTTGGGCAGCAGGGAGTTAGCTGCTGCCCTAATGAGCGCATGGTTTCCCCGCTGTACTCGATGAATTTAGCCAGTGGAGCATACCACCGTTAGCCAGCAGGGTCCTTAGAGTGCACCACGCAGTAGTGACACACGATCGCACGCCGGTGCGATGCTCATCCAGAGCGAAACGGGGTAGAGTGGAGAACTGAGCTCAGGGTCCCTGGGCTCCGGAGTGCGAGCTGCGGTGTGTTAAGACGGTTGGCCGCCGATCTTCAACTTTGGTGCCGTAATAAACGAGCAAAAAGAAACCATGGCATGCCATGGTGACCAGGGAGCTGCTTTAGCACCCATGGTATACCGACAGCGTGTTACGTGTATTCTAGTCTCGTATCCCGCAAAGCATGATTTTTTTTATATACAGTAGACCACAATATTTTTGACACTTAACATCGTTTTGACGACTAACACGTTTGAGTCACGCACACAAAAAAGAACAAAACAATAAGACAATCTTGCTGGATGCCAGCATTCTTCGTCGCGTCCTCAGAAGCAGGGATTCGAACAGCTGACTTTGGACCTATTTGCACTTCCCGATACCTAGTGAAAACGAGGAACTTTGCAGAACTTGATCTCGCGAACTCTTTCAGTAACGCAAACAAATCGCGAAATCCTGTTCTGCATAAGTGAAAGATTCTCTGCGGGACAACGCGCTCATAAACATTGAATTGTTGCGGCTCTGTATTTTCAACTCAGATGTGTTTTAAATGCGGTTTTTTGTCAAAAAGAGAAAAAAAAAAGTAAGAACGATGTTTACCATTCGGGATTCAGTGTTCATTAAAATGGTAAAGCTGATAGACTTTCCAAAATCTACCAAAGTCTTGAAATCGATGCTAAAGACTCGCACTGAGAGCCAAAGCAGTGGTAGGTATACTGACGATTTCCGTAGCCTGCTTTTAAACGTGTACTTGCACGATTTCGTCTTCAGACCACCAGGCGCTTTGAATACATGATTCACTCAAGGAGGCTGCCGAGTAAATCATCCGCCACAGCTTCCTCTTCTCCGCTGGTGCCGTTGATTTCGCTGTAGTCGCCAATAGACCCTTTTCGAAATTTTGTCTGGCAACTTCAATAACTATCATCATTTAAGTTCATATTATCTGTACATGCTAATGGCGTTCTTTTGATGACTGGTGGAGAAAGAATACCGAAGCGGAGCCTGAAAATTCCAGACGTTAGTTCGCTGCATTATTCTCCTATGTTACCGTGACGAGACCTATAAGCTTCTACGCGCTACGCATTTGAGGGTGTCATGTAAAACCTTGGAATGCTTGGCTTCGGCACGCCCAGATATCTCATGGCAATAGAATATGGTGAATCTTATCAAGAATTTGACTCCACCGAGCGCCTTGTACAGAGTGGTACACACCGTCGCAACTGAAACAAATACAAAAATAAGTGTGCAGCCAAGAAAACCGCAACTTTCGCACGTCTGCCGTTGACGAACATGTACCACATTCTAACCGCCATTAGCATACAGAAATTTAGACTGATATTTGAGCCACTAGATGGCACTGAATTTGTGAAAGGGTCTATTGTCCACGTATTTGCCTCACCTGGCCAGAAAGCTTTGGACGGCGCTGATCATGCGTGTTAGCTCGTGGAGTGGAAGCTGATTTACAGTAAAGTGGATGCATTGTCTCAGTCTAAAATATGTTTTTTTATTGGTTCCTATGCGCCACACGGCGTATTGGAAGCAATAAAAAAAGATCACCTATTTATACAATTCACAGTAGCACTGGGCCTGTTGGCAGCGCTTCGTCAACTTTCGTCAGCTGACGCAGTGGGTTTTTGAAGGCTTGGATAAACAAATTCAGTTGAAGGATGATAGCTTGAAAAGAAAATATCACTTATGGCCACCGAGTAAAGAAAACATGGGCCCACATTGTCAGTATTGATTAAATTCCCGCGTATATGCTATAAAACACTATATAAATACACATTTTAAATAGTCGGAATTAATATATTTATTGTGCACTCAAGAGTGCATCATTCTATCTGCATTCTTTGACCTAAAAAACAAAGAAAAACACGAGAAAATTATTGTTACATTTCAAACAGACGCTAAGGACATAAATATTGGGGAAATACAATACGTATCCCCCAGCGCTCAGCTTAGTTTAATCGGGAAACTTAGTTTACGAGGCTTCTCAAAAGTGCCCCAACGATCGAGAATGAGATAACAAATAAGTAAATCGACTCTCACAGAAAGTCGGAACGTAAGGGCATCGCGACCTAGCGCGAACTAATGAAGCCAAAATATTTCTACCCTACTCGTCTTTTCCCTAATTTAGCTAAATTAGGGAAGTCGAAATGGCATTCAATGAAACGGCGCACCCCGCGGGTAAGCCGTGGTCGAGTGTCTGTCAAAATGGTGTACATGTATGGACTACATACGGAAGACGAAGGTATCGCTCTAATACGCGTCGATTCCCACACTCTCTGATCCCGATATCCATCTTGAGCACGCGTCTCCCTTCGCTTCCAATTTCCGAGATCGGCCAAAGAGAGAGACCGCCGCCGCCGCCACTTAGTGTGCAGAAGAAGGGAGCGAGACGACCGCATACATTATGCATTCCAGCCAATTAACCTTGACCAGGCTAAACCGTTACACAGACACACACACACACGCCGCCACAACATTCCCTTCCTCAATCGCTCTGGTTCTTTCAATAATAAACTCGCACACCCGCGAGACAAAATCCGTGGCTCACACACACACACACACCCAGACAAAAAAAAGAGCCGTGTTTGAGAGAGAATGTGGAAGAGAAGGAGGGAGAGGAGAACGGAATAATTAACGGGCCCGAACAAAATGCTCCGCTGCCAGAAGCGGCGGCGGAGACCGCCCGTGATTAGCAGGCAGCGCACAGCGCACGAAGTCTGCGGGACCTGCATATCAAAAATCTATTTCGGGAGGAGCGAAGCCGTGCCGTTTGAACGGGAGACGCCGCGCCGCTCTCCGTCCGTCGCGTTGTTTGCGGTTGACTGCCAAGCCAGGCAGGCGGGCACCTATCGCGTGCTCGCGGCCCTTCTCCCTGTACTGTGTATACGACGAGAGCTGTTCATTCATGCCTCTTTTACTATACGGCCCGGTACCCTCCCGCGAAAAAAAAAAAGAAAAGAGAAATTGCTGCTTTCGCTTTCGCAGCCTCCCCCCATTTGACTTGCAAGAAGATGCTGTCGGAGCGAGGGATGATCGGGTGTCGATCAAAAAACGAGAGCCGAGAATTTATTGAGAGCTTATACGCTCTCTCTCTCTCTCTCTTCTTCTTCTTTTCTACTCTCTTTCCGTCCTTCTTTCACTCTCCTTTTTCTCTCTCGTTGTATCGACACTCGAGATACCTGTTTTTAGCGAGGCCCGTCCAAACAATGTGTCCTCCCGGGTATAATTGACTGGGATGAGGCGGCTTGACACGGGCTATTAAGAGGAGCCCGTCAAACAGTGTCTTAGGCCGGGTCACATTGCTCATACATCTTACAAAAGACAGTCTGCAAACACGAGTCACCTCAATATCCGAGGTTCGAATGCCGCGTGCCGAGGATCTCGCGGTCACTCGCGTTCGAATCTGTATGCTGACTGTCTCTTGTATGACGTATAAGTGGCATGACCCCGGCTCTTTAGTTGGCAAAGTTTTGAGCGGCGTCGGCACATTTTTGCCTCGAATATCGGAGAAGTGTGGCGAACCAATGCTTGCCCTAACTAAAAGGTATTTTTTGTGTGTGTGTGTTTTTAGTTTTCTTATTCTCGCGGGGAAGTGGGATCTGTTTGACCCCGGCATAAGAATTTTCGGCAAAGAAAGTCTGCCTCCACGATGCATTCGCATTTGTGACGTCTCTCCGTCCTTTTTTCCGTCTAATTTTTTTTTTCTCTTTATAAAGTAAGTCTCCGGTTACTATGTTGGCGACGGCCCCTTTTGAATGCCCAGAGACGCAATATCTTTGAATTTTGTATTTGGCGCTGCAGCGCACACGCCAAGTCGGTAGAGTGAAAACGCATGTCACAAGAGTATGCTCGCACGCCTGTCACTTGGCTGGCAACCAGCCAAGTGACAGGCGTGTCGCTAAACATCACGAGTACGCCCTTTCATTTGATAGTGTCATGTTTTCGGACCTTGCCAAAGAGTCGCGGGGGAACCAAAAACACTTCTCTATTCGCTCTATACACAGCTCGACATCTCGTTAACGCCAACAAGCAACCTTCGTTTTCTTTATTTTTTGTGTTTCTCTCTTAGAATTAAATTATATCGAAAGAACTACTAAAGATGGAAAGTGCCCATTTGGGACACTAGCCTAAACGGTCAAAATTTAGTATACGAAAATACCCCTTCGAAGTAAAGTGCTATCGACCGCTTATGTCGTGTTCCCGCTAACAGTGTCGCACAGTGTGCATTTACACGTTGGTACGCGGCCGTGGCCGTCTTGAATGGCGGAAGTTCCAGCATGGGCGAAAACATTGCTCTAATCTAGCCATGTCATTCAAAGGTGTTTACGTTTTTAGGGTAAATGCCACACGTTTCGTTCTGCGACACCTAGATCTTTTTCTCTTTTTGTTGCTCTTTTAGAATGATTTATTTTATTATTTTTGGTCGCCCACGTCCTATATGCCCGAACCACTTAACCGGAGACGAAAGTAAAGGAGCATACTTGCGTATGCTCCTTTACAAGGCAACGGTGGACAAGGTTGAAGGGGTAGAGGAGGAAGCGAGGGAAAAGTGGAAAGCGCGAACTGGTCGCCGAACTTTAGAAGGGCGGTGCAACGATATTCAGTTGGCAAACTTTTCACTTTACACGAGTTTACTGGCACTAGTGGGACCCTAGTCTACTCGCACTCGACGCAATTGACCAAGAAACATCTTTGTTGCGGTGTAATTTCAAGGATAAAAGCGAACGTTTTCTTTCAGTCTCTCCTTCCCAAAACCTGATGACGTAGCGTGGGGGTCCCAGTATCCCTCAGTGACGGTATTTGAATGCGGTTCATAGATTGAACCCGAGCTTTGCGTGAGCACCCGATTTGGGTTCGTGAGCTCGTGATAATCACTAGCTCGACCAGCATTCGGGTATAGTGGCCCGCGCTCAATCACGACAATGACGACAATAGCCGAAGCCTAACAATATCTGGAACTCCGCGCGTGTCCTGTGCTTTGCCAACCTCAGCGCGTAGCTACGATCAACATTGGCGGCATGTAATCGGCTCCAGATCACGTGGCCGCTTGTTCTGGTGGCGAGTTGAGGGGTCAACGCTGCTCGTCTTCCTTTCATTTTTTTTTTGTGTCGTTTATTGCGTGTGGAAAAAAAAAAACGGACGTGTGTTTCACTGGTCATAAACGTCAAGGATTCGTTCTAAGCGGTATTCACGCAAAGTACAAAAATTGTTGCACCGCGCCTTTAAGCCGGGGTCACGTTGCTTATGCATAATACAAAAGAAAGCCTGAAAACAAGTTCGAACGGGAGTCACAGCGAGAGCCGTGCTTCGAATGCTGCATGACAATGAGTTCAAGGAGAAAACTTGGCACGCGGCTTTCGAACCAAGGATATTGTGGTAACTCGTGTTTGCAGACGGCCTTTTGTTTGATGTAGGAGCTGTGTGACCCCGGCTATAAATGTGGATTCTGGTTCGCCACGAGCAACGTCTTTGAAAAGAATAGAAAAGTATTTTTTTGCGAACGTTTGCTGCGATCACGCGCTTAGGTACAAAGCAGACACTTATGGCCGCCAGTGAATATAATCTCTATTCCAACAGCTGCTCGCAACATCATCAGGCCCTGTTTCAAGGTATATTCGGATCGGCACGATGTAAAACGACCCGAAACACTCAGACGAACGACGGCGACGCGGACGGAGGACCGGCGGCCGCCCGACATCGTGACGGGTCGTTACTGCAGCCCGGTGCCGGCGCTCTGTCACGGAGTCCGTGTGGCCAACGGCGGCGGGCGTAGCGGCCAGCGATTCGCAGGAACCCCAGCTGATAAATGGGTGCTCGGGAGTTCGGGCATTCGGCTCACGTCGCTTTTATTTCGGGGGGTCCGCCGTGGCACGTTGCCGTTTAATTTGACTCCGTTTCCTTTTGTCGTTAGGAGGCTGCCTGCCCGCGTTGACACCTCGTTAATACCTGTTTGCGCGATCGGGAGTTCCCGAGCGTGAAGCACGCGCGCCATTGTGGGCAATCTCGACGGCGCAGCCTGCCGTCGGGGCCGGCTGTTCGAGCGCAGAGCGCAGCGAGTAAATAGGTGAGTAGTTCCACGGCAAATTTTTGCCGAGATTTTTGAAGGGTAATATTCATTCATTTGTTCGCACAATTTCAGCTCTTTTAGAAGCCATTGAAAGATGAAAAAAAAAAACGTTTAGAAAACATGCCCACACAAAAAAGGAATGAGCAATATATATAAACAAAAAATGCGTTCACCAACCAAAGTAAAACAAAAATATAAAAAAAAACCTGAAGAAACAGGCCGAAAGGAAACGAGCTAGTTGGTGGAAGTTATCAGGCAATCATTGCTTTAATAATTTCACTAACTGGTTCGTCCTTTCAAGCAATCAATGAATTCACTGCCAGACAGAGAACCTTGTGATTTCTATTTTTATCAATACTATATTGAAGATGTTCAGGAGATGTTTTCATACTTTCACAACTTTCATAGCGGCCCTTCAAAAGGAACAAAGAAGAAAAGTTCTTGAATCCTCGGATAAGTTATCTTTGCTGATACTAAATATTCATTGGTGAACGTATGGCATCTAATGTATTCTGTTAAACAAGTTTGGTTCAGCGTATACCCCAACGGAAATTAAAACCATCCAGAATTTCGAATATCTACGCATCCCTGCATTATCTTCCGACTCTTCACTGAAAGTACACAACAGGCTACGTTGCCTACTCGCTCTAGAGAGACACGAAACATTAAAAACTACACAAATCTGATCGTCAAGATCACGAACCAAGCAAATACAAGAGACAACAACTTCGTTTATTTAGAGTGCCAGACTGCGTTTCGCTTATCTCAACATATGGTCACTTTCGAGCGATACGCATCTACTGATGCCAAGAGAGCGCGTGCGTATCGGAGCAAAACCACGAAACCACGAGAAAAAAACACACTCCGGCGTGTCTGAATCCCCGGCTGACCAAGAGCACGCGTAAAAACGTGAGTCCATTCCGAGGGTGTATACTGGTAAACTAACTGCGAACGCGCAGTACCGGCGCTGGAGGACTTGCACTATAGAAACTCGAGCTTCGCGCGTACAAGCGCCACCGAGTAAACTTAATTGAACAGCGCCAAGCTAACTCTGTCCAAGTTCTGAGCGCGAGCTCAGCCGAGCGTGCGCTTAGTAACGAAGCCTCGCGAACGGTTCACCGCGAAACGGTTTACGTGGGTCGACCGCGGGGGCGCACGCGATGCAATTAGTTTAAAGCGTCGTTTGAGGCAGACGTCAACGGGTCATCGTCGCCGCCGCTGGAAGTCCCGTCCGTGCTCCAACACCACTCTAATCGATCTCCGGGCCCGCACGTTTGAGGCGCGCGCTACCGGACCCCGTTTCAGCGTAACTTGGCGAAGGGAGAAAACTACGCTCCCCCTGAACCAATCGGAGCGAGGCAGTGAAAGCACGTACGTGACTGATCTGCGCATGAGGAGTGCGCTCCGTCGGTACGTTGTCACATGTCTCGTACCGGCGCCCTGATTGGCTCGTCGGACCCGCAGCTTTCGCCCCTTGTCGAGAATCGCTTAGACGGAGTCCGTAAGGGAGCGAGTGAACTGCCGGCATCTACGTCGGGTCGGCAACGGTGGTGGCGGTGGTGGCGACGTCCCGCGGCGAGGGTTCCCGTCAGGGGGACGAGGAAGCACTTCAATCATCACACGGGAACGTGATAATCTTGCTAGCGAGAAAAAAAAATAATAAAACGGGAAACAACGGACGAGTGAGATGTGGTTTAGAGCGACGAGGTCTGTGTACACAGAGTGACCTGCAGCAGCAGCAGCAGCAGCAGCACGGAGCGTCGTGTGTTTTGGGGGTCCGGCGTGTCCGCAATGTACGCGTAGCTGGTTATGCGTGTCTTCATCTGCGCTCTTCTGGGAAGCGTTAAAAAATCAGTTTTCTAGTACATTAAAAATGTATAGTTGTGTTGTGTGCTGTTTAGACAGCCGGAAGTGGGCCTAATTGAAGTCCGGAGTCTTATATAGCTGTAGATGAGAAATTTAGCCACTGCACTATAAACCAAGGCTGGGGTCTTTAACGTGCATCACGCAGTAGTGGCACTCGGCCGCACGCCGGTACGGTGCCCTTAAAGATCGAAAGGGGCAGGGGTGCGAATTGAACTACATGGTAAACAAAATAAGAAGAAACATACATGCGATTGTTTGTGGTGACATGTTTAGTGGAAATAATGAGTGCCAGGCTGCCAGCTTGCCGTCTCGGTTTTCGTTTACTACACGAGCGAGGCAAGTAACTAATATAGAATAAAATAACATAGAACGGAAGAATACGGAAGCGAAGATAACTATGAAATAATATAATAGAATTGACTCGGCCTTAATAAAACTAGAAAAAGTAAAAAAAAAATAACTCTGTCTCTAAATGCTCACAACTTCTAAATTGTTGTGGGTCAGATTGCACCGATTCCCAAACCAGGTCATATATGCTGACTCACATTGCATGAGGAACGAGGAGCTGGAAGCACGAGCAGTGGGAGAGGGCACTGTGTCAAGTATGCCTTGTGTCCTTTAATGTATGCGGTGCAGGTTAAAGACAAAACCTTGGCAATCATACTGCACCAGCCGAATGTCGCGTATGCAGAAGAGACAGCGGTAGCTAGCGTCATTTCCACCATATTCCAAGCTTCCCACTCACCAAATATTCGTACAACAACTTGTACCTTTCACACCCCTGTTTCGCGGTTATCGATTGCCCCTTGAAACAGGAGTTATCGATAAAGGTAATCACAAGACCATAAACAAGCAGCTCGGAAATATTTCTGAAGAGGGTCCCGGTACACTGCAGAAATCCGCACGGCGTGGCCCGCTAAAACAGCGCAAAACTAAAGCCACAGCACTTACCCCGACACGGTGGTACACCAGAGGTGCCTCGGTTTCAAGAGGCTCCCAGAAACTAAACGGTTTTATCGCGTTGAGCACACTCTGCCGCACGCACCCACAGACGCCGGCACATAAACGATTCAGTCGGTGAAAGTGGTCCGTGTGTGTGTGGTTCTCCCTTGTCGACCCCGAAAATTGTATCTGGCGGCGAGCCCCGGTGTAAACACGCTGTTCTCATTGACGCCGAGCCGCCGTGCATAGCAATGAAGGCTCCGGGTTCCGGGGCTCGGGCTCCGGGACCGAGGCGCCCATGCAGGCCACGTCGGCGTCCGGGTTCGTGACAAAAATTTCGGACCGTCCTTTTCCACGCGGCGTTTCGTAGCCGCCGCCGCAGCTGCCGTCGCCGCAGCTGTTTGGGATGAACGTCGAAGAAGCGGCCGGAAGTCCGGCCACGTCCGGGCACCGCGCGAGGCAGCAGCGACAAGGGTGACACGTGTACGCGACGACACGGGACGTCAACTCCGGGCAGTGGTGACGTCACTGATGCATGTCGGCATTCGTGTCACTCAGCGGAGGAATTTACACGCATGAAACGGAGAAAGTTGGGGTTGTTATTAACTCCTTTACTTCTCGGGGGAAAATGAGGCATTAGAAGTAGCTTATTTTGCACCATGTAGAAGAGGTTCTTTTTTCTTTTTTTTTTCTCGTTAATATTTTTGTAGTGACATCAAGAAAAAATGAAGTTTTGCGCGTTATTTATGCGCTGCATGAAGTAGTTCTTGCAAGATTTGTTTGACAGAGAAGGAATCGATGGCTTTGGCATTTTAAATGTGTACGTCTTAATCAAATCAATGTAAGCTCATCTAATATTCACCCACATATCTTAATTCACTAGTACCATTCCGCGAGAAGCCAGTCTTTTTTTTATTTTTTACTCCGGTTTTTGATAGGGAATACAATATTGCTTCGATATTTACTCTCTGCCGACTTTAGATGTATGAGTGCGTTCAATGAAAGCTGCTTTCGCTCGCTATATAGACGACCTCGTGCACCTTGAGCTTAATATTCCCACAATAAGACGTGATTTCAATCAGCAGTGCTATAACGATTCCCCGGAACGACCAAAACAACCTCAATGATTCCATCTACCTCGTACGCTTTATTGACTACGAGAATTTTTTTACTGGCAAGCTGATCTTTGTCGTGTCGTAAACATTCCTAATCATTTCTTAAACTCCCAGGCTTTCGACAGTATCTGAATATCGAACTCCGCAATATCCTGCAAACGGACAACCCTTCCTTCCCGCCTCGCTGCCGCGTCCCCCATTTCCCATCCTGCCCAAACTAAAAGCCCCTCGCGCTTCCACGTGCAAGTCGAGACACGAGGGGGTCAGCCGGGAGCCACATGAGCGCGCCATCCGCACGAGCGCTTATAAACCATTCAGGGCGCAGCCCTATATCGTGAGCCGCGAGTCGCTATGCAGCGCGCAGCACTAGAACCCGCTTTATTCGCCTTGCCGCTGATCCCCGATCCATCAGGCGGCCCAGTTCCCGTTCCGGTCGACTCCTTAAGATGGAAAAGCGGTAAACTGCCCCTAGACGTCCAGCTATACAACTTTTTGTTTTGTCTTATTTTTTTGTACACCGCGTATACATTCCTGGAGCGAACGAGCGCGAATGTTGAGTGAGACAGGGGAAGCCTGCAGCGTCTGCGAACGAATAAAGGCCATTGTCAAGGCGTAACGAACGATCCGTGAAGAAACCTCACGCAAGGATATAGAAAGGCAAGGCGGTCTCGCGTGAAAGAGTTAACTTCAGCGAAGTGATTGATCTGCTTATGAAGCGCTTGTTGCTGAGATTAAGAGCGAAAGGATGTAGAAATTTAGCGAGAGTATACATCTTTTCCGGGGCCGCGCTTAGCTTGGCATCAACATTTTTTTTTCTTCCCTTATTTCCTTTGACTGTTCTATAAACGATTGGGGGGAGGTTTTTGAAGAACGCCACGGCGAAACATTTCTCACGCTGATAATCGGAAAGTTCGGTGACCTCTCGCGCCTTAATTCGAGGTGCTTCCGGTCAGTCGTGTTTCCATGGGATAGAGCCACCACTTGCACGACAATATCCTCGGCAGAAATCCGTCGACGCTTACTATTTCCCGGTGTTGCTGAGTTGAAGCATACGCAAATGCAATAATTGCCAGCCAGTGATTTCAACTTATCCATACAGCGGGCTGACGGGAAATAATTTAATAAATATATAATTTTCGCGCGAATGAGGTGGTCTAAATAATAACTCCGTAGATAAATGAAAACTGCGCTCAGATACCGTGCGTCACACCTAATTTAGGGCTCACTGTTCATGCCCTGATTTTTTTTTTTTTGTCAAAACAGCGTTTCAATCTGTTTGATTAACTGGGCGCTTTGAGTATATAATGAAGATTATCCCTCCGGACTACTTGTGGCAAAAAAATAGTGCATGGTTCTTTTAAATGTAGGATTACAAATATCAAGTTCTATTCGGTTTTATTTCTCTGCTGATGTGGGAATGTATTTAATATTGCAAAGCGACAAAGCTCGCTTGTTCAGAAGCATGTGAACACGGATGTTCTCTCACCAGAAAAATAACTCCTAATATTTTGTATTAGTCCGCCGTTATCATCCGTGTCTTTGTTTGTTGTTCTCCTGCCAATTGACGCGCTTACATGTAAAAGTTTGTTTACAGATGAAATAATTATTTTATTCTAGAGCGGGTTCAATATTGTTAAAGGATAGCTGTAACGATACTAAGATGTTTGTTTTTTTATGAGCTATTTTTTTTTAGAATCAACACTCGAAGTCACCCTCTAAAAGGGTCCCCTTTAATACCTTTCCGGGGAGAATTCTGAGAGCCATGTACTACGACCTGAAAAAAGTACAAAGCGAATTATGATGGTTATACCAAGCATAAATCGAAAACATATTGTCTCACACTTCGTCTGCTGATCTGCTGCTTGTGGGTCCTGCGGACGCGTGCTCAAATTGTGTTCCGAATGACGGCACGAGTTCCAGAGAGACGCGAAACTCCTGCGTGATCTACGAAAAGTCTTCGAATTCAGATGGTAGTTTCAGCTCATCGAGACTTTACAGACCTCCTGATTCGTGAAGCCGCTTCACCGTAAGTCACAGTGATTCGCCCTTCGCGCTTCTATGGTACGCTGTCACTGGGGCCTCGCTTAGAGTGCGGGCCATTCAAAGAATCCAGAAGAATCCGGGCATCGCGCAGCCACCAACGGAGCACCCGTCGGACAAAGGAAGACGCACTCGAACTGGGCATCCCTGTTGTGAACGTCCTTCCTGCAAACCCTCCACCACCGACGCATGGATTGCAGTCATCAAGTTTCGCTTAGCCTCACCCAAACAGAGACCTCGTGGATTGCGACCTGATATTGCCGACACAGGTGCGAGCTCTCCGAGAAACAGCGCGCTCGAGACGAGTAGCAGGTGTACGAAGGCTAGGTCGGCACAGCGAGGCCACGTCTGGCCTCCTTCCTGGGTTTCGGATCCCCAGAGCAGTGGGTCACGTTCACGTCTTCTGATGACGTATCCTTGAGCCATGCAGTATTACGGGCGCAGCCGCAGACGCATTCGAATCACGGTGATTTGAATATGTGTAAACTTCACTGCGTGAGTCATCCTACTATTTCAAGTCAACCACCGCCAGGCTCGTGCTGCAACGGACTGGGTGTGACTCAGCTTTGCCGGCTGGGTATACTGCGCACGATAAGGCAAGAGATATGTTTATAAGCGGACATTGAATGCCAGCAAACAATGACTCGAGAAATTCCTACCTAAGGACCTGCGGCAGAAGACGCTCTGACTGCAACCCTGGCACGCCACCTGGTTCGAGTCCCCGACTATGCAACACTTCTCAGAAGAGAGAGGAGGACGCATAGAAAAATAGTTTGGAGAATCGGAAGGAACCTTGGTCAGCATAGAAACAATGCCCCAGCATCTCTCAACCCTGATGCCCTAAGAAATAAAAAACAAAATGCGTCCGGACTTTTTTTTTTGTTTTGTGGGGAGGGGGGGGGGGGGGGGGGAGTATTTCTCAAGAAATGTAACGAAATACATTTGATCCTGATTGTATCGCGATACAAACAAACATTCCAAAATGTATTTCGATACAGGAATACAGATACTGGTGAAAAAAATGTATCGCGATACAGAAATACAGATACGAAATGTATTTCTAAAATACTATCGCGATACATTTGTATCGCGATACTGCCCAACCCTGTTTCCGGGGAGAATTCTGAGAGCCATGTACTACGACCTGAAAAAAGTACAAAGCGAATTATGATGGTTATACCAAGCATAAATCGAAAACATATTGTCTCACACTTCGTCTGCTGATCTGCTGCTTGTGGGTCCTGCGGACGCGTGCTCAAATTGTGTTCCGAATGACGGCACGAGTTCCAGAGAGACGCGAAACTCCTGCGTGATCTACGAAAAGTCTTCGAATTCAGATGGTAGTTTCAGCTCATCGAGACTTTACAGACCTCCTGATTCGTGAAGCAGCTTCACCGTAAGTCACAGTGATTCGCCCCTCGCGCTTCTATGGTACGCTGTCACTGGGGCCTCGCTTAGAGTGCGGGCCATTCAAAGAATCCAGAAGAATCCGGGCATCTCGCAGCCACCAACGGAGCACCCGTCGGACAAAGGAAGACGCACTCGAACTCGGGCTCCATCTTGCGCGATGAAACGGTACGCCCAATTCCTCGGCCCAAATTCCAAGCCGAACCCCAAGGTGTGGGCGTTTCGGCAAGACAATGGTGCTCACCGCCGGCACCGTTAGTTTAATTGCGCGGCGGCGAGGAAGAGGAAGCGTTCCTCCTTCCTGGCGAGAACGAAGGCGTTGGCCGGCGGCGCATCGCTCGCGCCCGGGGATGGTCCGTCGGTGTCCGTAACCCAATTGCGACCGCCGCAAAAGCGACCGCAGCCCCGAGATTTTCAGCGAATGCTGCCTACGTGCTCGTCATGGCCAAGGAAGGCTTGGGCGATCCTCGAGCGGCCCGGTGCGCGCCCTCAGCACGCGTTGGGGCTCCATACATATTTCATGAGTGGTGGCCACTCGGTCTCGCGGTCAGCGGCGCGAAGATGAGGGAAGCCAGAGGTGGGCCTTGCCGCCGCGTCCACGGGGTCCCGACGTTCGTGTTTACATCGACCTGGACCTGTTGTCCTTCGCTGTGTGCGTGAGAGCTGAATAAGTAAAAAATAAAAATAAAAAAACACGGTCGTGGCTGCAAGGAAAGACGGCCATTTAGTGTTTTACAAAAAAGCAACACCTTCATATACAGAATTTCCGACACTGTGTTCGCGAAGACCTCTCAATTGAACTTTGAGATTGGGCTGTCAAGTTCCATGTGGTGAAGTTTAGAAGATGGCCATAAACCGCTTTGCAACTGCTAAAACATAGTATAGAAGACATCTGCCGACACTGTCTCAAGAGGGTTTAGCCCTTGTAGGACAGACATTGGTTATCATAAAGAAAAATGTATCTGCAGAGATATTCGATGTATACACATGCATGCAGTAAACATATGCTTCAAACATATGCTCGATGCCTGTCCGCAGATATACTTCTGTCGTCATGACTGCAGCGAACACAGTTTCTTCTGTATGGTGTATACTGACAGTGCGACAGCTGCTGTAGTGCACAGGGCGATGACTACGAATGAAGCTGGCGTTATTCTATTGTATACCTTTTTCGGGTGGTATGGGAAAGAAAAATTCGGCATGAGACACTTAAGACTGCTTATGTCGCATTCCTACACGCAGCACATTCCTACGAGCAGCGCGTCAGGTCCTCTTTTTTTCACACGGCGCGCCGGCGGTGACATTACGCTCCCCCACTGCGCAGGCGCGCCGCCTCCTCCGGCTCCACGGCTTCCGTGACGATGGATCTGTGGTACTGTGCTTTTCTTTGTGTCTTATTCGTGAGGCGCGTCCGGTTTGACCTTGAGCTCCTGGCCGCGTTTCGTAACAAAGCATCTGATATGACGCGTCGCAGCCAATGGGAATTCCGCTGGTGGGTGCCGTTTTTCTGCTACAGACGGTTACAGACAACACCGTCTTGGCTCCATGGGACAGTTGATGCTTTCGCATTAAAGCATCATTATCCACTCTCTCGCGAGGGCCATCTTTGTCTTCCGCATATAAAAAGGCAGAGCCAAGTGAGGCACGACGAAAAAGAAAAGCTTAGTAAAATTAAATGCTAAGTAACGTGCGGGAGTTTGCAATATACCACGTGGATCAGTAATTAGATGCATAAACTGGCACGAATAGACTGCAGGTATACTACTGTTACTGTATAGGTATGCGTGTGGTGCACGAGCTGAAAATTCAGCCTGGAGACGGGACTCACCAGTGTGCCCGAGTACATGGTCAGTCACCACCGAGGCTTCGAGCCCGCGCCAATGTTAATTGTGCGGCCTTGTTAGGTGTTTCTTGTTACCTTCTGAACAGGGCCCGCAGGAAACACGGCATCGATAAGTACACGTTTCTTCGCCACAGATAGAGTAGCAATGCCATGTCTACGTCTTGAAAGTAAACATCTTCGACAGAAATCTGTCTGGTTTGGGGAACAATCTGAAAAAAGAAAGAAAACTCAAACCAAAAGTTTAGAAACAAACAGTTCCCAACGTTTCGGGGTCGACTTGACTCCTTCTTCAGGGGTGACTAAAAATGGAATGGGACAGCGCGAGCTTCGACCTCTCCTTCCTCTTCTACCGAGTTGATGTTGTGTGAACGTGACGCAGGCTATGGACGTAAATAGATGGTAAGGCCCCGAGGGACCTGTTAAGGTTCCCCGGTGTGTTCTGGATATGCCATGACTCCAAGAACAGACGTTTTCGAACATGTGGCTCCGTGTCTATCACGTACGCGTTCCCGAAGTCGATCCGATGATCAAATACCTCGCAATGTTCCGCGACGGCGCTACGCTCGCGATCGAAATTGCGCACATCGTTCTGGTGCTGGCGCATGCGTTCGGGAAAAGATTTAGTTTCACCGATGTAGGCGGCGGGGCACTCTGCGCACGGTATCTTATAGACCACGCATTGTGCTTTCTCTTTTGGGAGGCGATCTTTCGGCCTTGGCATGAGCCGTCCTAATGTTGAAACTGGCTTGTGCGCCACTTGGATCCCTTCTTTTCGGAGCACGCGCGCCAGGGTCTCGCTCATCCCTTTTACATAGGGGACGCTGATGCGCGCGATGGGGTGGGGCTGTGTGTCACCAGAGCCGTATATTAGGAGAGTTTGGACAATAGGCAGAGCAAAGGCCGCCGCCAGCGCTGAATATTCCCCCCACGCTTAGAGCGTAAACTAAATTTGTGACACAGCGTCGACCAATCAGGAGACCTCTACTCTATCTCACAAATGTCTGCAGTAAAGACAAAGGCACAGGCGCGTGACCCTAGCTCAGCGAAACGCTTTTGTTTGTACGAGACCTCGTGCATACACTCTTAGAAAAAAGGGGACCAAAAGGAGGTAACAGACCGCCTTTACCACCCTCCTCCCGCCCAGGGGTAAAGCGCTCCGCTTGATACCTCCTCAAGCGCAGCAAACACGAAGAATGCGGTGCTACCAGGTGAAGTTCGCCGCGAAGGGGCGCCCAGGAGTCAAGCTTTACCTCCCAGAGGGTGCACCTGTTTTGCACTGCCAAAGCCTGGGCGCTGCGATTGGCTGAGGAGAGGCGCAAACGAGTTCGCTAATTGGTCTCCTCGTATGACACGTGATTCTTCGCGCATGCGTGGGAGAGCGCCTGCCCGGTCGACCGGGAGCGTCGGTAGCGTCGTCGCGTCGTCGCCTTCGGTCTTTCTTCTCGAACGTTCGACGGAGGCGTCCCAGCGCAGGAACGTTCTTTATTGTTCTGCTCGGCTCAGTCTCTTCTTACGAGGTCACCGAGAGCGCTGTATTGACTTCAGTCGAAGATCCAAGTCGTGTGCACCGTATGCAGGTAAGGAAATGTTCTGCGCGGGCGGCAGTTGGCGTTGGTTATGACCGCCCGGGAAGACGACCCCCGTCTTCCTTAGACAAAGGGTTGGCGGACATGTTGGCGCGTCTGAAGGCGTCGAGAGTTCGATAAAATTAGTGTGTGGCGCGAACGCAAACACGGTTTAGACCATCGAAGTTCATAAAGAGCAAGAACAGGAAAGACTGTCGCTTGCACTAGCGCATATTTAGAAGGTTGACATACTCTAACCAGTGGCGTAGCCAGCAGCTTTTCCCGGTGTATGTGTGTGCGGGTGGACGAAGGGGGAGAGCGGCGGTTCGGCGAGCGCTCTAGACATAACCCACAAATATGGCGCCCAGTGAATACTCCTTATAGTCGTGTCACAAATTTAGAGCACATGACCACCGCTAGGGGCTGTTTCGCGGCCTGTGGTTGGCCCCGAGATGCTCGCCTATTCAAACCAATGTATGGCCAAACTCTCTCAATAAACGGCTCTGTGTGTCACCCGACGATCCATGGTTGTTGCGCGTGCAGCACTGTCGACGGGCGACGCGTTGAACAAAATTCCTTGAATAACCGTTCTTTTGGAGGTCAGCAAGTATGGTCTCTTTCTCCTTTCTTCTGTCTCTTTCCGACGAGCAGATGGTCATTGCTCTAGACAAGAGAGTAGAGACCACAGACGTCTTGTGACTCGTTGGGTGGTTCGAGTCAAAATCAAGGTAGCGTCCGGTGTGTGTTGGCTTCCTGTAGACCGTGAATCCCAGCTTGTCTCCTTGCCTTTGCACCAGAGCATCGAGGAAACGGCAAGACCTCCATCTTTCTCGTATTCTACAGTGAACTGGATGGCCGGTTCCATGGAATTCAGGTGTGCGAGGAAGTTGTTCACCTCTGATTTCTTCACGATGCAAAAACAATCATCTACATAACGCATGAACTCTTTTGGCCTGTTGGCGAAAGTGTTAAGCGCTTTCTGTTCAACCACTTCCATTGTGAGGTTTGCCGTCGTTACAGAAAAAGTCAGCGGAACGGCAATGGGCGCCTCTATTTCTGTAACGACGGCAAACCTCACAATGGAAGTGGTTGAACAGAAAGCGCTTAACACTTTCGCCAACAGGCCAAAAGAGTTCATGCGTTATGAAGATGATTGTTTTGCATCGTGAAGGAATCAGAGGTGAACAACTTCCTCGCACACCTGAATTCCATAGAACCGGCCATCCAGTTCACTGTAGAATACGAGAAAGATGGAGTCTTGCCGTTCCTCGATGCTCTGGTGCAAAGGCAAGGAGACAAGATGGGATTCACGGTCTACAGGAAGCCAACACACACCGGACGCTACCTTGATTTTGACTCAAACCACCCAACGAGTCACAAGACGTCTGTGGTCTCTACTCTCTTGTCTAGAGCAATGACCATCTGCTCGTCGGAAAGAGACAGAAGAAAGGAGAAAGAGACCATACTTGCTGACCTCCAAAAGAACGGTTATTCAAGGAGTTTTGTTCAACGCGTCGCCAGTCGACAGTGCTGCACGCGCAACAACCATGGATCGTCGGGTGACACACAGCCCCGCCCCATCGCGCGCATCAGCGTCCCCTATGTAAAAGGAACGAGCGAGACACTGGCGCGCGTGCTTCGAAAAGAAGGGATCCAGGTGGCGCACAAGCCAGTTCTCTCTACTCCATCTCACAAATGTCGACAGTGAAGACAAAGGCACAGGCGCGTGAGCCTAGCTCAGCGAAACGCTATTGTTTGTACGAGACCTCGTGCATAGGAGGCACTTTCCAAAACCACGCGCTCGTGCCCATGCCTTTGTCTGCACTGCTAGAACAGCGTCCTGAGACTGGCTGAAAGAAAGCAGTGCAAAGGGTGGGGTGCGCGAGCGTCTTGAGACGCGGAGTTCCGCTCGGCACGGCTCAAATTATACTTCGTTTCACTTTACCTGCGAGCGAAGCCAAAGCTAGAAGCGCGAGACCAGCGCTTTTTGCATTTCTCCCCAGCTCGCGCGCTCGAGCAAAGCCTGAACGCATGGAGCTTCCGTGCTCGCGCTTCCAGTTTTGCCTTCGCTCGCACATAAGGTGAAACGAAGTATAGACGTTTCCACTGTTTACAAAAATCACAGTCCACACGTGTTAAATCACAGTCCAGAACGCGCACGTTCGTCGCTTCGGAAAGCGAGCAAATCACGCGCCATACGCACGAACACTGAAAATGGAACCTGCCAAGTGTCCTTTTTGGAAAGGTCTATAGTCGTGGCACAAATTTAGAGCACGCGACCACCTCTAGGGGCTGTTTCGCGGCCTGTGGTTGGCCCGAGATGCTCGCCTATTCAAACCAATGTATGGCCAAACTCTCTCAATAAACGGCTCTGGTTTGAATAGGCGAGCATCTCGGGCCAACTAGTGCCACTAAATAAGCTACGCTTCAGAGTAACGACACTTGGCCATATTGTGTCTTAAAAGCATGGTTGCCAGTTATTTGAAGTTTTATCTGAAATCACAGGAAACGCTTTTCCGTTCTCCACAAATGTTTAAACAGTTCCGGACAGAGCAAAGCAATATTACATGACCTTCCCAACACTGAATCTAATGCTGAGGAAGTGGCACTTTTGAATCATGACGATCGGCAGTTGCGTCTGCTCTGCATAGCTGTGTGCTCGGCTGCGGAGCGCGTGCTGAACGCGAGCTTCCACAGTTCTTTCGCCACGTGCATTCCGCACCACCAAGATTGCCGGTCTTGGCAGCCTATTAATGCGAGCTCGTTCTGAGCATGCGCTCTAAACAGTGACCTCAAATATGGCGGCCAGTGAATACCTCCTATACTTCGTTTCACCTTATGTGCGAGCGAAGGCAAAACTGAAAGCGCGAGCACGGAAGCTCCGTGCGTTCAGGCTTTGCTCGAGCGCGTGAGCTGGGGAGAAATGCAAAAAGCGCTGGTCTCGCGCTTCTAGCTTTGGCTTCGCTCGCAGGTAAAGTGAAACGAAGTATAATTTGAGCCGTGCCGAGCGGAACTCCGCGTCTCAAGACGCTCGCGCACCCCACCCTTTGCACTGCTTTCTTTCAGCCAGTCTCAGGACGCTGTTCTAGCAGTGCAGACAAAGGCATGGGCACGAGCGCGTGGCTTTGGAAAGTGCCTCCTATGCACGAGGTCTCGTACAAACAATAGCGTTTCGCTGAGCTAGGCTCACGCGCCTGTGCCTTTGTCTTCACTGTCGACATTTGTGAGATGGAGTAGAGGTCTCCTGATTGGTCGACGCTGTGTCACAAATTTAGTTTACGCTCTAAGCGTGGGGGGAATATTCGGCGCTGGCGGCGGCCTTTGCTCCGCCTATTGTCCAAACTCTCCTAATATACGGCTCTGGTTTCAACTAAAGTTCCTGTATAGAGCTTTCCAGAAAAGAGCGTGTGGTCGGTACCATTTTGAGTGTTCGTGCGTATGGCGCGCGCTTTGCTCGCTTTCCGAAGCGACAAACACGCACGTGCTGGACTGTGAAGATCGCACGCTGGACTGTGATTTTGTAAACATTGGAAAGGTCTATTAGCGGTGAGATGTTTCGGTGGCGCCCTCGTTTGGTTACCTTTCGTGACGTCATTACCTTGTGAACAACAAGTTCGATGGTGTTTGTAATGAGCATGGTGAAAGCCTGCAATCATAGCGCTCTCAAAGCAACATTGCCAACACCGTCAAAATTGAAGTTCTTACACTCCTCTTATTTGCGTCGATGATAATTCCTTTGCTGACGTCATAGTCAGCCTTCGGCCAATTGTGGTGGGCCGATCACAGCGACACTTTCGATCGCTCACGTCGCCAATAGACCTTTCCAAAAACGAGCTTGTGGCCGGTGCCATTTTGAGCGTTCGTGCGTATGGCGCGTGCTTTGCTCGCTTTCCGAAGCGACGAACACGCACGTGCTGGGCTGTGAAGACCAGCACGCTGGACTGTGATTTTGTAAACATTGGAAAGGTCTATAGGAGGTATTCACTGGCCGCCATATTTGAGGTCACTGTTTAGAGCGCATGCTCAGAACGAGCTCGCATTAATAGGCTGCCAAGACCGGCAATCTTGGTGGTGCGGAATGCACGTGGCGAAAGAACTGTGGAAGCTCGCGTTCAGCACGCGCTCCGCAGCCGAGCACACAGCTATGGCCGCCAGTGAATACTCCCTATAGACCTTTCCAAAAACGAGCTTGTGGCCGGTGCCATTTTGAGCTTTCGTGCGAATGGCGCGTGCTTCGCTCGCTTTCCGAAGCGACGAACACGCACGTGCTGGACTGTGAAGATCGCACGCTGGACTGTGATTTTGTAAACATTGGAAAGGTCTATAGGCTCCCTACGGGAGCCAGAGTTTCGCGTTTGATTCCACATGCCGCGTGCCGCCCCCGCCGCTATTCGCCGAGATCCGATCACGTGAGGAGCCGTATCAAGTGTCGTGCAGCAAAGTAGACGTTGCACGCGCCCCGGCGTACGTTCCCAGGCTTTTGAGCCCGCCGCGCGCCTCGAACGCGCGGCGCTGCTATTCGTCGAATTCAGTCGCGTGAGGAGCTGGATCCACATGCCATGCGTGAACGCGCAACTCTGGCTCCCGTAGGGAGCCTATACAGGAACTCTAGTTTCAACTAGAGTGCCTTCATACACACGCGCGCTTTTGCTTGAGTGGTGACATCTCAGCCATTTTTACGCCCAATCGTTTTTTTTATGCACTTTGAAGTACGCGCAATCCGGTGTCAATCAGCTCGAGCGCGTAGCTTTGGCTAATGCATAGACGCCATTTTAGCGCCCAGGTCACGCAACGAGTGCGCGAGAGCGTCACGCGCTGAACATTCAGTGCAACAATGGATGTGTTCACCCTGAGACAGACAGACATGTAGGCACCCTAGTTTCAACCTTAGGACGGCTCATGCCAAAGCTGAAAGATCGCCTCCCAAAAAAAGAAAGCACAATGCGTGGTCTATAAGATACCGTGCGCAGAGTGCCCCGCCGCCTACATCGGTGAAAGTAAATCTTTTCCCGAACGCATGCGCCAGCACCAGAACGATGTGCGCAATTTCGATCGCGAGCGTAGCGCCGTCGCGGAACATTGCGAGGTATTTGATCATCGGATCGACTTCGGGAACGTGCACGTGATAGACACGGAGCCACATGTTCGAAAACGTCTGTTCTTGGAATCATGGCATATCCAGAACACACCGGGGAACCTTAACAGGTCCCTCGGGGCCTTACCATCTATTTACGTCCATGGCCTGCGTCACGTTCACACAACATCAACTCGGTAGAAGAGGAAGGAGAGGTCGAAGCTCGCGCTGTTCCATTCCATTTTTAGTCACCCCTGAAGAAGGAGTCAAGTCGACCCCGAAACGTTGGGAACTGTTTGTTTCTAAACATGTCTACGTCATTTAGAAGGCGAATATTTCCTCGGAAAAAAAAAAAAAAAAAAAAACGTTCACGCGCCGTCAGTCATTGTTCAAACAGTGACTCTGTCCAGTGGCATTCTATTAACTGGACGGCATGAAACGTCCTCCCTTTACATATTTGGGGCGTTCACAACATCTCCCAGCTTACGAAATTACATATTGAGGGGACCCTTACGGAGGAAACGGAAAATACGGAAGCAGAATGAGAACGTGATTCAATCAGAGGGGATTCCACTAAACTAATTAAAACATCGGAACCCATTTATTCTTTTTTTATTATTACAACTTCGAATAAACTCCTTATCACTATTACATCGTTAACCTTATACAATACGTTTTTCTGGCCCTAACCGTTCTTTTATTTCATTACCAAAAGAATACATCCAATAAATATTAATCGAGTGATATCTTTTAAATGATCTGCGGTCAGATTTGTGTTCAGTTACTATAAGAAGCACATAAATTGTCACCGCTCCTGCTCAGAAAAGGTCAAGTTGCTTATATGTATGTTTTAACAGCAATATGTTATTTTGTTCTAAACTCCCGCCTCTATCCGATGTATAGATTAGCACAATTAACACTACTGCGGTTTCATTGAGGACCTCAATGCGGTGCATACAGAGACATGCCAGGAATTTTATTTGAACTTACGACAGTGCCGGCATCTACCGAGCCGTGGACCGAAAGCTTCGATGTTTCAATAAAATTAATCATAAAGAAAGTACAAATCACACATCCTTTATACTTCGTCTCGCTTTACGATGGACCACTGCGGACGCTACGAAACATCGGAGCCAATCAAAGGCCATGTTGTTGTCACGTGACCTTCGGAATGGACGCGGCGGCGCCCGGAGCGTGTATAGTCAGTCACCCCATACGTTTACAGCCTTGGATTCACTCGGATGGCAGACCATTTCAACTCACTGACATCACGCCACTGAGGTGGTGCTGCTGTCGGTACTGCGCCTGCGCAAACGCTTCGCTACTCCCGAATTTGGTTTCTGCGCAAACGCAGTGACCACACCAGGTGTGGGCAAAGCGGGCTTGTTTGGAAACACTGTGTTGGTGTTTAGCATCCGCACTCTAAAAATGTTCCTGCTTGCAGTTTCCTCAAGAATCGCGGTGAACAATGCAAGAGTCCCAGAGAATGACGAAGCTTAGAGAATTCGACTAGACCTGAAAAATGTAATGCTCGCAGCAGAGACAACGAGGTAGTGAAACGTCATGCACATTGTAGTGCCTATATGTAAACTCACAGTTGTTGTTTTCTTTTTTTTCGTTTCAGAGTGCGCTGCATAGTTTATCGTAAGGCGAAATGGAGTAGTGTACCCATTGTCAGTTTCGCCGAGGTTATCCGCACGTTTTCACGGTTTACGTGGCCGTTCCCCCTGATCGCCCGAGGCGCGGGCTTTTGCCTCTCGGTGAGCGTGGGGCCTGGAAGGAAGCGAGCGAAGGGAAACGCCGCATCACATGGAACAATCGGGGAGAGGGTAAATTGGAAAATTCCTCCCAGACGAAGATGAGAAACAACGCGCACGAGAACCCAATCGAGTGGCCGCGCTGGAGTTTCCTGACCACCCTCCCGAGCACGTACACCGCATAAGTTACCTACGTCCGGCGTGTGCACCACACCGCCGCCGCCGCCGCCGCCGCAACCAACGAGCAATCAGCGTCGCTCGAAACGAGCAAAACAAGACAACAACGAAGCGAACAGTAATAAACACGGCGAGCGTTCACGGCGACCTAAAATCCGCGGCGCTTCTAAAGTGCGAACGCAACTTTCAAGAAGCCGATAACCGCGGCCGAGTGCACTTGACGTCGCGGCGTCGTGTATCCCACACGTTCTCTCTGCCCGGCAGCGTTTAGAACGGGCCAATTATTTGATTGCACCCGGCGCGCTGAAGGCCACGTGAAATTCGTGCCGTTCTCCTTATCAATTTCAAAGGCTGCAGGAAGGAGAACGAAAGACGACGGCCGCGGAGATAATCGAGCGACCGAGATCGAGACTTTTTCACCCCCCCCCCCCCCCAATTTATTTTATATTTTTCTTGATATTTTATTGTTTTAAAGATCATGTCGTATGTATGTTGTTGTTGTTCGGAGAGCGTTCGGGAGAGTTTTACGAGGTCCGGTATCTCGTTTGCCATCGACCGCTCACGTCACAGATATCATTAGTGGTTCTTATTTCATTAGTGGCCACGAAGCGGTGTTGCTTCCGTCCAAGGACTGCGGAAATCTTGGGGCACCCACGAATGCGCCTGGAGGCACCGATTCGGAACCAACTGCTCGGGAGCCCAAGATAGTGAAGAGTCTTCAGCGGAGCGCGTTTCCGTGAAACGATATACTGGCATCCGGAAAACTCGCGCCGCCACGTCGAACCTTGCTCCGAAGAAGGGCGCTCTTCGGACGGAGCCACCAAATACAATTTACTAAAACTTTCTCATGGGGAGCTTTAGCATTTCGCTTTCGCGTGCCTGATGACGCCCTATGCCAGTATTGTTTTAGAGAAAATCTATATGCTGAGAGTGAGACTTCTTAATTTTGTTTCAATGTGTAGTATGTGAAATACCGAGCTCCGAAACGACCGAAGTTGCTTCAAGCAAGCTCGTGGATTTTCAGGTGTCCCATTGGCGCAGATAGTATTTGTATTGTGCCCGTAGGTACACCTGCCGGCGATATGAAGGTGAACGCCGGACCGTCGACCGGTCCGTGCTATCAGCGCCATGACGCGGTTGCCGTGGCGGCTCGCTTTCTTATCGCGCGCTTCGCCGAGATTAAGCGCTTGGATCGAGCGCTGTTTTCAGATCTGCTGCTACTCCCTGCAAAAAGCGTGGAAGTAGGCTTCAATTTCGGCAGCTCTTTTTGTGGGCGTGGCTAATATAACATCGTCATCGTCGCAAGTGTGACGCGGTTGCTGACACATCACACAAATGAAACAATATTGTGTTCTTCTTTTAAGAAGCGGAAAGTATAAGTTACTTTCTGATTTGTTCCGCAGCCTTCCTGTTTAGCACATATCACAACAAAAAACTACTAAATCACACTGTCTACCGATAGCGTCTGAAAGGCTGCTTCCCCAATCCTCGCGCTTTCTGCGGGGAGTAGCAGCAGACCTGAAAACAGCGCTCGATCCAAGCGCTTAATCTCGGCGAAGCGCGCGATAAGAAAGCAAGTCGCCACAGCAGCCGCGCCATGGCGCTGATAGCACGGAGCGGTCGACGGTCTGGCGTTCACCTTCATATCGCCCTCGGGTGTACACTGAAGTATAATTTCAACATTACAGCCAACGGTTCTTTTAGAACATATTTACACATTGATTAGAGCAATTAGCGTAACAATGATTACCACGAAAACGTCGTGTTATCGCCATACCCGGATATGGTCCCGTGACACCTCCCCCTTCCCTCCCTCCATTTTAATCCGGGGTGTCAGTTCTTATACATAATACAAAAGACAGTCTGCATACAGATTGGAAGGCGAGTCACCGCGTGATCCGTGGTTCGAATTCCGCACGGCAATGAGTTCCAAGGAGAAACTTGGCACGTGACATTCGAACCACAGATATTGCGGTGACACGTGTTTGTGGACTGTCTTTTGAATGATGTATGAGCAGTGTGACCCCGACTTTAGTAGACGTGTACGTGCATACATCAAAAATATTGCGGTGCATGCAGCACGCCAGAAATTTTAAATAGACGAATTTAGGCGAGCCTAAATATATTCATGTGAGAATAACAGGCTCATCCTGATACGAAGTAAGCGGAAAGCAAAACTAATGGTTCGAAACTTGTTTTTAGCTGGAGGAGAGTGTTCGGAATATCGGGCTCCCCACGAGGCATGGTCACGAATTGCGAAGGAAACCGGTCTCATTGCAGTTCCGAAGTCTACGCTATTTTTACAGTATTCGAAGTATTTATTTGGGATGCGACAGTTGGAATTCAGTTTAATGGATGCACTATACTCCTGAGATCATAATTATAGTTGAGCGACGCTAGAAAAACACATCCGTGTCCGCACAACGGAGGAAAGTCGAACGTGTTGATGCGGCATGATGACAGAAAAGTTAGACACAACAAAGTCGATTGCTGACTCACAGCTAAAACTTCGTTCCATCTTAAAGACACTGAAAATAAAAATATTTGACGCGGCATTCTTTCTCTCTCTCTTTCTCCGAAATTTTTTGTCCTTTTCTTTTGCCCCCGGAGAGGACGCACTCAGGCTTTTCAGATTGAACTAAAAAATACAACGGAATCTAAATATCCATCTCAAGCTCATGATGAACAACAGAAGCCCAAACTTATCAGTCTCTAACTCGCGAGCGATAAGTTACAACCTTACAAAAACGTATATATCTGGCACGTCCTATACTGTCAACCATGGCGTCGGTATAGACCAACGTTATTAGATTAGCTCAGTTACGGAACTGCTCATAGACGCTGCATGCACGAACAGTACCCCCCTCAATCACCACGACTCGCCCGGCGTCGCTCGACGCGCCGCCGGACGGCTGCTTTGGTAACTGAATCGGGATACGTTCGTTTCAACGTTACTAGAAACCTAAAAACCAACGAAAAAAAAATCTTTTTGTAGTAAATTTGATTGGAAATTAGTACAAAATGAGGGGCGCGTGATGTTTTCTAAAATTTTTAGTTTGCAAGGTTTTGCAGCATAATTAATATTGTTTTTATACAACCATGCCTCAGCGGAGATTTCAGGTAGCGCGTCCCGACCTAGGTGCATTTTCACTTCGATGGTATGTCGCGGCGCGTCCGCTGGGGAGGCGAGGGTGGCACCCCTGTAACCCTTTCCTATCTGTTTCGGCTCCGAAATGGCCGATTGAAGCCAAAATAGATGTCACGTGCAGTTCCTCGAGTGACCGCTGCGGGAGAAATAGCGGCGTTATGATCGCAATTTGACGCTTCAGCTGTGCTCTTTGGAACGCACAGTTATGAAATGAAAATATAGATGGCGCTTCGAACGACGGCAAGCGGATTTAAAGGGCATCTCCGCCGTAATTTTGATGGTCACCGATTTCTATAAAATTTACACCATGTATTTGGATGCCCTTCCTGAGCATGTGTACAAAATATCTCGGAAAAATAATAATTTGCTTAGAAGAAAATGAATTTTGAAATTTACATGAACACATAAATCATTTGCTGCCGCCCTACTGGCAACACTGAGCAAGAGCGGCACACGGAGGCTGCCATGATGGAGCTGACGTTGCCGTGACGTCACATGTTGGTCAGGGTGCTTGCTTTGTAGCTTGTTGGTGCTAGCTGGTGCTAGCGACTGTCTGCTTTTTGCTTATGTTATCGGTTTATACAGTAATGTAAGAGTGCGTAATGGCGACTGGAGGAAATTGGTGTTGTGCCGTAGGGTGTAATAACACCACAAAAAACGCAGCAATGTGACATTTCACAGTTTTCCGACCGACAAGTCTACAGGAAAGAAGTGGGTCCTGGCAGTCCGACGTGAACGCTGGCTCCCAAGTAAAAACAGCCGAATCTGCTCCGACCACTTCTCACCTGATTGCTATGACGATAGCGTGCGACTGAGGGAATCTTTCGGGTTGGGCGCGGAGACGGGCACAGAAAGAAGCTACTAAAATGTGCCGTGCCTACCGTGCCAAGATGATTCCTTGAATTGGATTCCACGCTTCATACGAAGCACAGATGTGCCGGTGACTCGCTTTCGGTTCTCGTCGCAACGCAGTCAAACGCACTCAAACGCAAGTGTCTGAACCGGCCTTTACCATTTCGCTTCGGAAGCGGCATCTGGGTCCACATGGCGGCGGATCACGAATGCAGCCGCCGCTGGTGGTTCCCTCGGAGGCGATGCCGGCGGATCGTATGAGAACGGGTTATCGTCACCGTCCTCAAAATCTAGCAGCATATCCTCATCGTTGCTCGATTCAGACGAGCCTGATGAGTCCATTTTTATCCGCGGCACGAACACAAAACGGTGACCTGCTGCCAGGCTGGCCAGGCTCAAACTGTACACGTGCGAGTGTTTATACCATATGTGACGTCACATCAAAATGGCGGACCAGTCGAGTGGCAAGGTTGTTTCGGTATCGGTTTCAGCGTATTTTAACGATTATAAATTATGTAAACAATTTTTTAATAATTTAACCGCTGCTATAGGCTAAACTTTTAGTACCCTTTCCGAAAATATGTTTTGATAAAAACGCTCAAATTGACGGCGGGGCTGCCCTTTAAGTGAGTCAGGGGGGTACCCCCCTCCGCGGGGAGTTCCACAACTGAGGTAATCTAGTACCGCTGGTATAGACCAACTCAACTCACTGACTTCACGCCACGGCGGTGGCGCTGCAATCGGTACTGCGCATGCGCAGACGCTTCACTCTTCTCGAATTTGGTTTCTGCGCATGCGCGCACTGCCCACACCTGGTGAGGGAAAAGCGGGCTTGTTTGTAAACATAGTGTTGGTGTATAGTATGTACTCTCTTTCACCTTAAGATGGACTGCAGCGGACAGTACGAGCCATCCCCAGCCAATCCAAAGCCGCGAACCTGTCACGTGACTTCGCACCCCGCGCGTCGCTGTTCCCCTCCCGAAGGTCATGTGACACTCACACAGCTCTGGATTGGCTCCGATAGGTCGTGGCTTCCACTGAGTTCATCCTGTCTTGCACGCGTTACTCGAAAAAAAAGTAATTGACTTCGATTACAATAACTCGTGGTAAATAAACAGTCTCCAATTAGTATCCAATTAGCGTCTTCAGAAACTACAAGCGATATTAAATAATCCTTCATTAGTTAATTGGATCGGAGCCTCTAAAAAAGAGATAACAGTTTGTCTTTTATATGGCCGTTCATTCAAGCAATATCTCGGTTAGTTCCGGTGTCCCACAGGGATTGGTTTTATTACCTCTTTTGTTTTTACTTTATATTAATGACGTCGCAAATGGTCTTACGGTTAAAATTCGCCTCTATGCAGATGATTGCGTTTTGTACAACGAAATCAACTCGGTAGACGACCATGCCTTGCTAAACGACTCTTTTGTACAGTTCCTTAATTGGAGTCAGAAGTGACAGATGGAAATCAATTTTGAGAAATCTGTCGTTACGACATTTACTGACAAGAAGCAACCGCCTGTTTTTATGTATGGTATCGGTAATACTTTTTTGCGTCAAGTCCATGAATACTATTATTTGGGCATCTTATTCACGCCTAGTCTCAAATGGGATAAGCACCTTAGTTCTATCTGTTGTCGTGCTCTGCAAAGGCTAGGATATGTCAAAAGAACCTTATAATCTTCAACAAAGGAAGTTAAAATAACGACGTATAAGACCTTGATTATATATAGACCTATCTTATAGTATGGTTTTGTGGTGTGGGATTCGTATCTAAAAGGGTGATATAAAGCAGATTGACGCGATACAAGCAAAGGCAACCAGATTTATTTGTAATGGATATGACCGCAATTTTTCTCCTACATCTTCCATGGCTTACATAGGACTTACGCCTCTTGATTCCAGACGCGCTGTTGAATGACTTAAGCTCCTACACAAAATGATGAACAACTGTTTAATTAATGGGAAAAATATGTCGGTTTTGTTACTCAATCCCTTACTCGAAGCTTCCATCCATAAATGAATCAATTCGTTATCTCGATTTTGATAGATTTGTGTTAGAAATACAGTAGGTTCCTTAATATCGTGCCTGTGAGTTTACTAGTGAAGTGTATGCGATTGTTTTTGTACTCCTTTTCAACTATATTGCATTTTTCACGGCTTTCTAAGTTTTGTTCCGTAGGGTGTGTACATCTTTAACTGTTTGTCTTTTTGAGTGTATATGTATGTTTTCTTTCCACTCCTGCGATGACCTCATCGACGTCGCAGTATTTTTAAATAAATGAATAAATAAATTACTCTATTACTTGAGAGGCAAAGTAATTGGCCGTCACTTGAAAAAGTAACCGTTACTTTTTCGAGTACTTCAAATTTTTCAAAATGACAGATTTTCCTCCGGCTTGAAAACGGATATTTTTGTACTGTGCATTATTAGATCAGAATCACCTAATTAATAATTATAAAGTAGGCATCTACTTAATCTAAACAATTTTGGTTAGACCTTCCTTCCGGAGAGTCGGTTCGAGGATTCCTTGGTGGGAAACATTCACAAACAACGCCATTAGAAAGGGGAGGGGGAAATAGGAATGGTTACGAGTAATTTTAGTACTTCCAAAAGTAATAAGGTTACTCCCGTAATTACTTCTTAATAAATGTATTCAAATTATTACAAAACTACTCCAAAAAGCAATCGATTACAAATAATTTAATTATATGTAATGGGCATACAAGTCTGGTTCCATCATAAGGTGATACGGAGTACAGAGACCTTGTGTCGAGACTCTAGAGTTGACCGGATAGACGAGACCCGGAAAATAAAGTCATCGACGGTAGCTCTCCGGAAGGACAGGACGACAGCGCCGCGACTGGAACCGAGAGAGTCGCCGGGGCGTGATGTGGCGTCGCTGCAGGCTTGAGGGAAGCGCTCCTTGTGTACGCTCGCTCATTTTTCTTTTTCCGCGCGCTCTCGTGCAGCCAAGAGACGTAACGGACATATGCAAATGAGGAAACTCGGGGGCGAAATGCAGCCGAGGCAGTCAGGTGTACGTTGACAAGATCATGGCACCGCGACTATAGTTTCGCGCCAGCGGAAACTTCCTGGAGACGGGCGTCACGCATCTCCATCGGGCCTCCGCTTTGTTGTGGAAGTGCCAGCCCGCCTGGGAGCGCTTCAACGGTTTTCTTCGGCCTCGGATGAAGAGCTGCGGAAGAAGATGCGGCACGAGTGGGCGTCTAGGTCGGTGGACAATCTCCCCATTTCAACAGAACGAAGGTACCACAACCGAGGATATAAGCTTGAGCTTGTCATATTTAAGTTGCGTTGTTCGTGCGAGCGCGCTCGCGCTACAGAGCCATATTTACTCACAAACGTTAGGCATAACTTTCTCGTACCGGTGGGTGTTGATCTAAGAGACAGCTTGCAACTTCGAAGGATATGCCGTGTTTATAATCTGAACGATTTGTTGACCGTCCCTGTAAAAATATAAATAAAAATGTTTCACGCAAAGAAAAGAAGAATAGCTTGCCACTGAGTTCGTCACACAAAATTAGTTATTGCGCTCTGCTGTGCAACCTAGTTTGGTTAACACTTAACGGGTTACCTTGTCAAGATCAGGCTCATTGATCATTTTGGCAATGTCAAGGTATAAGGTACTGCCAGGACGATGAGTGGCTTGATTTCATAGCCTTCTGAAATGTTCTTCAGTACGTAGAGTTTACCTAAACAAACGCACAAAGAAAGAACAAATTTGAGCGTATAGTGTCCCGTGCCAGTCCACTTCACGCAGGTTTCAATAGCACCTGTACCATCATCCGAAAGAAGACCCGAATTTCATGCTCTTTGTCTTTTCTTAAGTGCGAGCCACTCCATGCACCATGTCCATACCAAGTCTGGCAACAAAGTGCTTTCCCTCAAAGAAGCTCCCGTTTTCTCTTTCGACAGGTGCCGCTTCCTCGCGCTGACGTCCATCAGACAAGAGCAGCATCGGCGTGCAACAGCGGCGGCGACGACGGACATCGCTCAAGCACGCGCCTCCTCCTCATGCCGGCCCAAAGATGACGGCGCAGTCAAACGCCCCAGAGTCAACAAGGAGAGGAAAAAGAAGAGGTGTATACAAGACAAAGGCCCTTCCCCCGCGCGCCGAAGAGCAAGACTTCTCAATTGTGCCAAAAGACGTCGTGCCGGCCGCCGCCTCCGAAAATGCCAGCCATTAGGTCGCCTCGAAATAACCGTATCCGAACGGCTAGTGAGCGTTCGTGATGACAGTTTGGGGGCTTCCAGTGCCGCTTCTTCGTCCGATCAGCCGACGTCACACCTCCTCCTTCGGGGCCGCTACTACACACCGGTCAGCCCTACGCTCACAGTGCGGTGGAAGCTATGTGCTCGTTGGACCCGCCATATGTCCGTCCCTCACCCCCTGGCCCGCTCTTTGCTCGTGGGTATGGCTGGTAGCGTGATCACGTGGCAAAATATACACGTATACGACTGGTCTGACGTTCATCTAGTTTCCACCTCACTGTCAGCTTAGGCGTGAAGGGAACATACCAGAAACACGAGCACGAGGCATGGCCCACGTCGAAGCGGACGGACGCTGCGCCGCTGTAGGGGCGGTGCAGTTGCTGCCTCCCTTTTTGCAAGATGGCAGAAACGTGCGTCGGGATCTGCGCCACGGACGAGTCTGAGGATAAGTAAAACAGGAAGAGAGTTTTTTTTTTTTTTTTTTTTTTTCAGCGCTCCTGGGTGACGGCTCGCGTGAACGCTTAAGGCGGTGCTGCTGCTGCTTGTCTCGTGGATGGGGTTTCGGGAGCTCGCGCTTGCGGTGTTTAGTGTGGGCCGTCCCGTGTCTTACCCTTCCCGCGCGATCGAGCGTGTCCGGGATGTCTCGCGGTGCGCACGCAAAAGCAGTGTGTGGACGGCTGAGCGCGCAGGTAGCTTGGCTAATGTACCCTCTCATTTACGTGTCCGTCGACTCTCGGAGATGCTATATGTCGGTGAGCTAGGGACCATTTAACCCGTGAGTCGGGTGATAGCCGTCAAACTCTACAAAAGACACCGGAAGCTGTATTGGTATGCTTTAACCACAGCGGCCTCCCTCCTTGCAGAAGAAAAGAGGACAGAAAAAGCAAACATGCGAAAAAAGCCTGATGAAAATGTGTCTGTTTTGTGTAGGTGAGTTTGACCGCATTCATTGAGCTTGTAATAAAAGATATCTCTGTCATCATCTTGAGTCCACATTTTAATGTCAATAAGCTATGCAATACTCCATCGAAACAGTAACTATTATATGGACATCGAACTGAACGGCTGAAGAAATTTGCTAGTCAACTAACACAAATCACCACTAATGAAATGATTGCTTGCGACATTAGTGATCACCTTGTTGGATTTTTTTTTTTTTTAACTGGTGCTGAGGAAATTTAAAGAAAGGCGGAGTAGGAAAACAAGACGTTACTTCGAAGCATGGCCCTTGAACGTTTGGAAACATTTAGGGTAGACGTGCCTGAAACAGGTTAGAGGAACGTATATAATCAAACAGACAGTAGCAATTTTCTTAACCCGTTTTAAAGGTCATATCGAAAGAACTTCTCGAACAGACCTGTAGGTGTATTTAATAAATCTAAAAGACCATGAATGTGATTAGAACTCCTCAATATATTGAGTGCAAAACATAATCTCTATGAAACAATTCAACATAATAAAAGGTACGAGCCAGTTTAAAAGTCTATAATTAAACCGGAATATTTTAAACGAATAGATGAAAAATTGAGTGACACGGTACTGAATATTATGTTTATTAGCAGGTTGCGGAAAAACGTGATGGGGTGTTATGTGGAGCCGAAGAACGACATACAGGCTTAGAAGTGATATAGAATGCACTGTTATTATTTACAACCCCCCCCCCCCCCCCTCCTAAAAGAAAAAAATAATTGCCTACGCAAAGTCGATACACCTATGGGACACCCCCGTTCCCGCAACACCCTCAGACATTTTAGACGCCTCCAAAAGGAGAATCTTGGCAAAACTCCTGCTGCGCTGCGTGAAACTTCATCCACCTCAACGGGCAACTATACCTGTTTTCACCTTAAGAACCGAAGTAAAACAAGTCCGGCTCCTCGCGGAACATTACTAATTTCACCCTTTATGTGGATAATGAAGACATATGTAGGTGAATTTTAGATTAGATATATGTTATCTTTTCACTATGTACACGTTCCAAACGTCAAAGGCATCGCTTTTTCCTCCGACAACCGAATCTCGTGAGAACTATTTCGCGCCGCGTAGGAACAATGCGCAAAACGTACTTTTTTCTTAAGGTGAAAACAGGTATAGTAAGTCGGCACAAGCTAGCCAGCTCGATTTATTGAAGTGTCAGTTGCGAACGGATACCAAACTGAAAACCCGCCTTCACTTACGCATCGCAAGAACATACTTCAGCGATCTGTATGTACCATTTGCTTCTTCTTCCGTTTTTAAAAGAAGAAAAGCAACAGCCCAAAGCCGCCCCGCTGATACCTACATTGACAACCCAATTAAACTTCGCCCGCTTCGAGAAATATCGCGGCCTTCAGAAACCGCCCATCAAGAACCGCGCCGCGTATCCAGTCTCCAAGTTAAGAGTAAATACAATGTACACAAGTCAGAGGCGCAGTTCCGAATCGTAACTCAAGGGCCACTTACGAGTGACGAGAAATCCTACCGACGACGCTGCTCGGTGATCGCTACTACTACGCGCTGATTCACACACGTTGAGACGCGAGCGAGCGTAAGTAACTGCAAACGAAAACGTCACGCCTTACGCGCATTCCACACCAACAGCAATAAACGCCACGACAACAAACGAAAACAACAGGACGCCGAACACAAACCGCACATATCGCCAAGCCGTATATTTTCCTTCCGCCTTGGATCCAATCAGGTGCGCGAGACACCTCATGCCGGGAGACAAATGAATTCTCGAGTTCGCCAGAACTCGGTGCAAGGGTGGAGGAGAGAGCCTGGCTGGTCTGCTGCAGCTTTCGCTGGCTTCTCTCGGTCAACGTGCCCGCATGCATCCTGGGGATCCGCCCGAGGCAGAGGCCAGGTCGTGTGAGCGTGTGCGTGAGTGTGTGTGTGTGTGTGTGTGTGCGAGTGTGTGTATCTGTGTGAGCGTGTGTGTGTGTGTAGGTTGGTTTCGCGGACTGCAGACGCAGGTAGAGTGTACGCTCAATTTCTATCTCGCGCAGCGGTATACAGCGTGGCGGGCCAAATGGCTCACCACCATTAACGGCGCGCGTCTCTTCGAAGTGAGAGAGGAAGAAAAGAAAGAAAAAAGAAGGGAGAGGTGACTATTAGGCATTCAAGACACGCTGCAACCGAACGCTTGTCAGCTTGTATGGATTTATGCGCCCAGAAAACCAAACTGTGAGAAACGGAAAACCGGAGGTCTTACTTGCGGGCCGATGTAAGGTACACGAGGGAAACTCTATTGGGAGGAGCAGGCGATGAGTGTTTTGAATGAAATCTTTATTTTGTCAAAAGGTGCGCTTGGATGGTGTCTGCTTTGCTTCTATAGTTGCTTTGGCGTCCGAAGAGATATTCTATTCGTTATATGATATCAAGTTTAAAAAAAAAAAAAAAAAAAAAAAAACGTTTTTGTGAGCATTGTGAGGATAACGCAGTTCTCAGATCAGAACAAGACGCAGCGTATTCTGGCGTTATAGCTCAAGGGTGTGGATTCCCCCCCCCCTGGGCAGAAAAAAAAACACGAGAAGATAAGTTGCATCAAATATCACAAGACATACAAGCCATAATCACACATCCAGCACAGTAATATTAAAACGCAACTAGGCTCGCAAGCTTTTTTTTTGTTTTTGTTTTTTTCTTGGAGCTATATCAGACAATTTATTTGCAACGTCAGTAAGAGGCTGAAAACGTATACAGGGTATTCTTGCAACTCACGGCTACCATGACATGTGGAGAGAAATTCTTCCGCTTTACCTATGTCTACCTTGTGTTTGGGCGAGTGCACGACGGCACGTGGTTCACTACCTAGCAATTCTATGAGTGCTACGCTCTGGAAATACACCAGTGCCATGCTTTTGAGTGGCCGACGCCCACCAGCACGAACGAAATGTCACGAGTGAAGCTCTTTCATTTTTGTCGAGACGACGGACGCCACCGATGCCGCCGAGCTTGGGTGATCGCAGATAAGCAGACGGTGCTCACCTACTTCGGTGTGCTGTTGACAGATGGCGCAATGTGAAAAACGAGAGGCTGCGGCGCCTCCACCAACTATCCCCCCTACAACGACAGGTGCCACCCTGGCCATGACGGCACGCAGAGATGCAAGGTGACACGAGCTCTTGGAAACAAGCCTTAATTATTAAAGCGAGCAAGTTCAAGCATTATAAAATTGTACATTACAGAGACTTCCGTCGCGCTCGAGGAAGCGTAATAAAAACTTTCGGTAGATCGTCTGCTAGAACCAAGACCCGACTCAGCGCCCCTGTGGGGAAGCTCGGGCGTATCTTCGGCGCCTGGGGGAGGTAGGCGCCATTCGCCGATGTCCTGCCGATCACGAAGTAGTTGAATTCATTTAAGGACCTTTAGTTCTTCAGTCGGTCTTAGGCATATGGGCCAGGCGGCTCAAATAAGTAGTCGTGAAGATGAGCCAACGATCCCTTTGTCAGATTTGTAATTTCTTTGAGGAACAAGAGCTCATTCTTTTCACTCAAGGAACCAGGAAGACCTGTCGATTCTGTACAAGTAAAATTCTAGACGTACCGTAGTTTGTCCTTGGCTTTGATATTTTTAAAGTATGCGCTCTTCACTGCCATTCCTCAAAAACAAGCAAAGACAGTGGCCAACCGGAAGCAACATACCCCTCCGGGAAGTTTGTCCATGTTTGTTGTTGTTTACCTTTGTACACCCTGTATAAAAATGTAAGAGTAGAAAAGTCGCTGACATCCGGCAACCTGCGATACTATAAACGGATAAATTTATTTAATACGGCCAAGAAAGTTTGGTTAAGATTATGTCTCAAAGTAGGATATTCAAGAGACTTTACTTCGAACTAATGATACTTCAAACCAGCTTCAAGAGCATTGCAGCGGTCACTGCTCTCTGCCATTCCGGCACCATTTTTTTTTTTTCTTCTTCAAGGAGCATTGTTGTTCCAACGTTAAATTTTGTGGCATTAAACCTCCTGTTATTTGACGCATGCTCATTGAGGGCGATAAGTATTGATTAAGGCCGTCCTGTGTGCTACCCATGTGTTATGCGACATCATGCTTAAGGAGAAGGCGCCATAGTTGACTTCACTGTATTTTTGTCTGTGTATTGTGTCAAAGGCCTCATCCAACTGAACGCTCTTACCTGATTCATGTAGTACCATGGTACTTGCAATTTGGTAGTTGCTACATCGCTCGTGTGAATAAAAAAAAAAAGAAACCTGCTGGAAGCTTAGCCCGACGTTGCAACTGTGAAATTGCAGGCAAAATCGAACAATGAAAATCAGGCATGAGTTGACAAGCGGTACTCGTAAAACCAGGGTATTGAACCGAACCCGAACCGCGAACCGAAAACCGGAAAAAAACGTTATTTTCGCGCGAACCGGAGTTGGCCCGGAGCGAAATAATTTTTCTCGCTCCGGAGCGGAACCGATATGTTTTCCATGCGGTTTTCGGTTCATACGCGAAGTCAGGTCACGGGAAAAGTGCGTGGCGAAAAACATAGTAACCTGAAAAGTAAACCAAAAAATTAAAGAAAACAAATTATTTTCGCGCTAACCGGAGTTGAACTGGACCGAAATAATTATTTTTGATCCTGGGCAAAACTGTTCAATTCTTTATGTGGTGTTTCGTTCATGTGGGAAGTCAAAAAGCGCAAAAAATTGGTAGCGGAAACCTCTGTAATGTTCCATTATCAGGTTTTCATATAACGGTTTTCTTCAAAATTTATAAAGTTCTTCTCTAGAACTGAAACGAAATGAGCACAGTAACTCTTAATTCTCCGGGATTTCTGGTCTTACGTATTTCTTTAACAAATGCCCACATTCGTCGTAACCTTTTCTTGGGGACCGGAAATGTCTTATCAAAGAAAATACCCAATTCGTACGTCAGAAAATGTGACCAATGAATGAGCCTGTTAGGTAGCAAAACAGTGAGTTTGGCTTGTTGGTTTTTCACCTGTGTTTGTCCTTGTTTTTTTTGTGTTTTTTTTGGTGTTCAGTTTAATCTTTGTTTGGTGTTTCTTGTATTCAATTTTGTAGAGTTGTGTGCAATTTACTTTAAACGCCTTGACTTCACTGTAAGAATGATCGGATAAGAGAGCGATACAAAGGCCGATGGATATTTTAGAACCTGCACTAGTTGCCGTACTGTGGCGCATCTAATCTGCTTTCAAAATAACTCAGCGGACTTAATAATATGTACGAAATTACAGTCTAACACCGTAAGGGGAGGGGGGATTCAATCAACAGTTACAGCTACAGAAAACTGCAAAGCAGCTTCGATCTCTGGTAGCAGAGACTAGGGTCGAAACGTTTTCTCCTCAGAAACACAAACATCCAGGCGCACAGCTCTTCTGAGCATTCTTAGACAAGGAGCCGCGGCTTTCAAGGGCCACTAACGTGTTACATTTTTTGGGAGGAGAAAAGGGAACGCCATCAAAAACTCTACCCAATGGCACAAGTAGCCCTGGGAGCGCCTGCGACCCAGGTCAGCGTGCAGCGAGCCTTTTCTGCAATGAAGTTCATTCTATCGTCTCAGAGGTGCCGTGTTTTCCCGGGTATCCGTGACGACGTCCTGCTTCTTCGGTCAGCTGCCTGACATTGAACTGCGCTTTCACCCACGTCCCGAGGTGCCCCAGCACTAGCTCGTTCTTTCTACACAGGAATGTGAGCCTTTGCTTCTATAAGTAACACATCTATAAAATATGCATAGTTTATATTTTGCTGTCGTCAATTGTCTTTGTAGTATATGAGTACGAACCGGTTCGAACCGGTTTGAACCTTTATTTTTTCCCTCCGGAGTTGAACCGGAGCTGAACCGTTTTCCCTGAACCGGAACGAAAACCGGAACGAAAAACATTTCGGTTCGACACCCTGCGTAAAACCCTTCCTAATTTATTACATCTAATAAAGTTTTCGACAACTTTACTTTCGATTTCGCAGTTGCGACGTGGCTCGTGCAGCAAAAAAAGCGTGATGGGCGCTGTGGTGCTCAACATCGCAGCTCTGAAATCGAAAGCAAAATAGCATCGTGGGAATGAGCCTTTAATCGGGCTTTAGGTGACTGGAGTATAAGAGCTGTACGCCTGCTCACCTCATACCGATGCATTGACGTGGGGCCGTATCAAAGCTTACGCGCGAGACCTTGAGTTGAGCGCGGCGTCCAGGCTCCCTTTGAACAATAGCCATTGCCGACAAACCGTTCCAGTTCACTCGGGTATCCGGATCAACAGCGACAGCAGACCGCGTTCTCTTCTCGAACGGCACTCGTCGGGCGGCCACGCCGCGTGCATACCACGGTCGTCCGGCGAAATAAATCTGAATTAAGCGCCAGCGGCGCGGCGTGAATAATGTATAAGGGGCTCACGGCGAGCATATATATACACACACCCAGCCGCACACAGACACACTGACAAGCCACTGCCGCGATTAGAGGATGCGTGTTTCCGATAAGAAGACGGCCGCTGGGCGAGCGAGAGGACGCGGTCGGCGGGGTCGGTGCTAAGGAGAGCCGAGAGGCGTGGACCATTTGCGATGCGCGGAGCGTCACGGCAGCGATAACCAAATTACGGTGAGAAGAGAGAGATATCAAGGTGTGCGCGCCATGATCCGCCGGCTTCCGCCGTTAAACTACGCGCGTGTCGGATGTTTTGAATGCCACGGCGGTGGTTATCGTACGGTCGGCGATTGCCGACCGTACGATACGATAGCATGAGTTTTAACATTTTCGTGCGAATGCTGTATTTTTTTTTTTTCACACGTAATCGATTCTTGCGCTTGGCGGGCTTTTTTAATAACGTGTGTCCTTGCGAGATTTTTTGACAGCTGGAGTCGCACAACTCCTAGCATGGTTTCGTTTGGTGTACCGTATTTGCTCGATTAATAGACATACTTTTTATGAACAAAAGGTATGCTTTTTCGCAAAGCAAGTGGATAGCCAATCACCGCGATGGACAAAAAAATGCAAGCGTATTACGGGACAGAGATAACGTCTCCACGTTAAAATGTTATTTGTGCAGGTCGCATTTTTGCGCAGAATCATGTCCTCAACCTCAGAATTAAATATATATTTTTAAGGCAGAACGCGAATATTGATTGTTTGTATGTTTTTCTAAAAACTATGGAAATGGCCCTGTTGCTATATGGTGCGTCTCTTACCCAAATAAATAAACTCAATCTTTTATTTTTTATTTATTTATTTATTTTTTTTTTTTGGGGGGGGGGGGGGGGGGGGGTTGGTGCTGTGTCGACGCCCATCCGAATCAATTTGTTCCAAACCTGACTAAACTGTCCATGCTGTTCAGCGGAGTGTGACTTTAGAGGCGCCGACCAGAAGCACGAACCAGTTTTGGGTTTATTGTGTGCTGTGACAGCGGCAGCTATCCCCAACTTTTCTTGCAACAACGCCTCGGCGCATGTACTAAAATGAGAATTTCAATTGAACAACCGAAAACATCGCAAGGATCCCCGAGAAAATTTTAGATGACAGTCATAAAGTATCAATGTGCATTAATCAAACTTTTGGACGCGTATCAGCTTTATTCCTCGACTCTATGGAATATTTTTTTTTCATTGAATTCCATGGGCTACATAAAGAAAAATCACAATTTGTGCTTTTTTTTTTTTTTACAAAAGATCGTAATGTCCCCGTGGACTCTAATTGCCTGGGTATCATTCAACGGAAATCAATTGAAATTTAGATATTTTGTTGAACACTTTTTATTACGCAGAAAGTCCCAGAAAGTTGCTCCTGAGGACAATGTATAGCATGTTCAAACTTTATGGTTATTGTTGGCGCGCGTTTAACAGAAAAGTGGATTGTAAGCCTGCTAAAGATAGCTTCGTGTGCACGCTGCACGCTGTTTCAGGTATGTCGGTGTCAGCTCGTTTCTGTTGTTGCTTCTATAGTGGGATTAGGCCAATAGTCACTTGATTCGCCAGGCTCGCGGTTTGTGTTCGCAGTTACGTACATTTCAAGGAGTCTATCTCATACTCTCAAAATTGTGTACGCATAAACGTTTATTACAGTTTGTGTTACTTTGCGTGCTAGCGAAGCAGAAGCTACGAGAAAGTGCATGCTACCTTGAACAATTTTTGCGCTGCACAAGGCCCCGTGCTTGGCGCTCAAAGCCCACGTTGCTCGCTCTTGTACCTTCAGCTATGCTCGCGTTCAATCCTTACCCCTGGCCGTTTCGATCTGGATGAGCATCATACCTCCGTGTGGTCGTGTATCACTTGTGTGTGGTGCACGTTAAAGACCCCAGGCCAGCGGTTGTACAGCACCGGCTAAATATCTCCTCTACTGCTGAGACACGAGACGTCCATTGAGGCTGACTAACTTCCGGCTGTATAAGCATGCAGACAACCATAGCCTCCTCAATTAGCGGCGAGATGTTTCGGTGGCGCCCTCGTTCGGTTACCTTTCGTGACGTCATTACCTTGTGAACAACAAGTTCGATGGTGTTTGTGATGGGCATGGTGGAAGCCTGAAATCATATAGCTCTCAAAGCAACACTGCCAACAGCGTCAAAATTGAAGTTGTTACATTCCTATTATTTCCGTCGATGAGACATCCTTTGCTGACGTCATAGTTAGCATTCGGCCAATTGTGGTGGGCTGACCGCAGCGACGCTTTCGATCGCTCACCTCGCCAATACTCACAAAGCCTGGCAGTTCGATGACGGAGCCATAGAGTGCCCGGTCGCAGATTTGTAGCGCGAGGATCTGGTAGCACAGAGCATTTCTCGGGGAGCCTGTAGTCAGCGCACAGCTTTTCCAGCGGCGACTGACACGAAACATGGTTTTCAAACCCGACGAGAAAAGAAGCGGTAGCCCGAGTACAGTAGCCCGAGGAACGCGAGAAGCACGGGCGGACATTCCGTGGCTCGGGACAAGTGTGTTTCGGCGTCTCGCCGCAGCGGGGCACCCGTTACATGCCTCTTGTCTGCCGCTCTACCTTTTCACTTTCGGCGGCCGCTTTTCGTGACGATCTGCCGGGCTTTGTCATTATGGAGGAGGCGATGACACAGCACAATTAATATAGTATAATGCCACAAGACTCCAGCATGATTCGCTACGGCACATTACGTAAAACGCCACATAGACAACGGTCGTTTTGAGGCGCATTATCCTCCCTTTTTGTCGGTGATATTTGCCTCGACAACCAAACCCATCCGAGCCCCACCGGGAGGTCCGGTCAACCTGGCTTTTCGAAAAGGACTCTCTCGAGAAGCACACATCGCCTTGACATCCACGTGTACAATCCAATGACAGGACGAGAAATTGAAAAAAAAAAATTAAATAGACTCAATGGACAACTTTTATAAGAAGGATAAAGAGTGATAAAGAGAAGGAGAGAAAAGGAAAAAAAGACACACAAGGAAAAACAAAAGACCTCGCGGATTTTCCGCCACGAAGATAAGACGTCCGTGGAGGACGCGAAAGCGAACGGCTACGGCGGCGGCGTAGGCCCGTCCAGCTCCAAAGTGGGGGAGAGAGACTGGCGCGCGTATCCTTGGAGAAAGCCAGGCAGGGCGCAGGACGGAGGCACGCACGACCCAATCGGCGAAATGGACGGAACTAGTGTCGCAAGCGCCGACCGGCGACTCGAAGAGTTCGACAGGAGCGAGAAACAAATTACTAAAAGAAAACAAAAACTTCAGAGGCGACGACCATAAACGCTAGATCTTTAAAAAAGAAAAAAAAAAAAAGAGAACAGTGTTCTGAAATCACAAGCAATCACCTAAAGGAGAACATATATAGAAGCCACGATCGCAGAAACCCAGAAGAACAGAAAATCAACTGAGAGAGCGAGAAAGCGGCGCTAAATAAAATTAACAAAAAATAAAACGAAAAGGAAATACGCGATATTGCGAGAAGCTCGAAATGCCGAGTGGAATCGAAGAACCGAAGGAAGACAAGATGCCTGCACGACCACCTTCTTTCTGTGAATTCTGTGGCTTAATTTTTTTTTTCTTACTACTTTTTGATTAGCGTTTCTTTTTTCCGTATGCCCCTGTAGGTGTTGTTGCGAAGACGGCGTAATCTTTCTAGGGAGAGCCTCAGAGGTGAAGTGGGAAAAGGTGGTGGATTAAAGGCAAGAAGAAAAACGAGAGGTAAACGACGAGCAAAAGAGTTAAAAATCACGGATGCTGCAAGAGCAAGAAGAAGAGGAAGAAGCTAGAGGAGAGGAGGAGGAACGGGAGGTTAGAGATTAGTTCGAGAGAAGGGTGCCAGCCTTCAAGAAACGGGGGAAGAGAAGCTACGAGGGGGAAGTAGAGGGGAAAAGGAGAAGAGTCTAGGGTCCTTCGTCCGGTAGGCAAAAAGGTACGGAGCGAGCTCCACTCACGCGACGCGAGCCGGACAACTTCAGCGCAGAGAAGGCGGCCCTCGAGCTCGAGATATATGAGTGCGACGTCGAGAAAACAAAACAAAATCAACGATAAAAAAGTAGCCAAGTAAAACATCCTAACGAGGAAACACGAGGAAAGTAAGTTAAGTAAGAAAAAAAAAAAAAAAAGTCAGAGACGATCGAAGTTTATATCGGCGACGAGATTATTTTCTTTTAGTTTTTCTTTTCTCTCTTCGCTATCCAGGTCGCTCAGATGTTTTTTTTTTTTTTTTTTTAATCACCTTCCGAAGAAAAGATATACGGAGCGTCGAGAGATGGCCGTCGGTCGATCGCCACCACCCTCCTACCGAGAACTCCGTGGCGTAAAGCCGTAGTCACGCTGCTCCGCTCATACAACGTGCAAAGGACGCAGAGTTCCCCGCGGATATGCTGACAGAACAATCCGAGGAAAACACCCCGTGCGTGTTCGAAGTTCGAAGCACGCTTCATGCGTATACGTACGCGCTTCGAACACCCCTGCAGACAGTTTCTGAATGACAGGACAGTCATACAGGGAAAGCAACACGTCTCAGACAGTGTCTGATCTGAAGACTGTCTTTTTGTGCGTTCCGTGAATCGAGAGTTGCGGAGCTGGACGGGGTTCGCCAGTCGTCTATCGACCAACACACTGTGTACAAAACAAGCCAGCGTTTACCCAGTCCGGGGGATGTGGGCAGTGCGCGTGTGCAGAAACCAGATTCGCTTGAGGCGAATCATCTGCGCGTGCGCAAAAGCCGACAGCAGCGCCACCGCAGGAGCGCGACGTCAGAGAGCCGGGTCGGTCTATCACTCCGTATCACTTTACGTCAACCGCGGCCGACGATAACGATTCGACGGCGCTCGAATCACGGCGCTCGTTTTATTTGCGGGTTTGCCGGTTTAACCAATCGCGCACAGAAACGAGCGCAGGATCGCGGCGAATTCCTTATGCGTGGTTGGTTTAGTCGCTGATAGTCGAATCGTATCGTCAACTGTTGTCGTACTTAAAGTGAAACGGAGTACAGCTTACTGCCTTCTTTATCTTAGTACTGCTCGATGGTTTTCTTCTTGTTTTTTTTTTGTTTTTTTTTTCCGCGAAAGTATACGGGGTCCTCGGTATCGTTGTCGTCCACTGTCGCTGCGTCGAACACACCCGGCCAAGACCGGTATTTCGACGGAGACGATCTCATATTTCTCGTTGGGACTCTTCCTCCTTCGAAAGTCCAGAATTCCGTTAATTAAAACGAGGAAACGAATAGGGCCAGATAAACGCTCTCTCGCCGGGACGCGGCTCGGAGTTTATTTCCTCGTGCAATTCGTTTTCGGGGAAGCGAATGGACCTTCTCTTAGGGCGATCCCGTAAATCGCCGTAACTACCCTGTATCTCACCGCTAAATAGTTCGACTTCCAAACCGCCCAAGAAAAAATACATTACAGTCTCGTGTATCGAAAGGAGCATGACTCGGCAAAGCTTCCCACCTCTCTTCGGTTCGCCGTTTCTTATAAAGGTATTGCCCGGCTTATGACGTGCAGGTTGCAGCTTTCCGATGGTCGCTCTGTTTCGCCGTTTCTATTCGTACGACCCCGAGCCCAAACTCTGACAGGTTGAAAAGCCGAGGCCTAAGCGCTACATAGACTCCTTTGAAAAGGTTGCACTTCTTAACGTATTCTGTAGTTTTGATAATGCAATTAATGAAAAGGTGCAAACGAGCTGGACAAGAATGAAGAAAATATTCCCTGGAAAAGGGGGACAAAGGACAAACACAAATATCCAAACACAGCTAGGTGACTTGTGCCCGACCGAAAAAAATCCTGTAATTTGTACACGGCACGCGAGTTGGTTCGTGACTTATAAAATTAAAGGCGCTAACGATATAAACAACGACAATAAGGAAGGCGAACACAACGAGCGCTTGCTGTCAACTGAACATTCATTAAAGAACAGCTAAAGCAAAAACAGAAAAAACACTGATAAAAAGCGCACAGTCAACTATACGTCACCCATCACCACGCGTCAATAAAATTTATCTCTTTTCGGTGCCGAAAAATTTATAACTGACTGACGCAACCTTCCGTACCCTCTTTCCTCGTAGCATGCGCTTCCATAAAAAGCGCATGCTATAGAGCGTGCGCTTTTTTTTAGCACTTTTTTTGCTACTTTTTTTACGGGCCCTCCCCACAATCGTAGTGACTTGAAAGTTGGGTAGGCACAAACAATCTCTGCAATGAAGAGATAGGTGTTGTTTTTGATCACAGTGACAGGTCATGCTCGCGCTCGTTCCATTGGCCTTCCTTAATGTCGTGTCTATTGTTAGTGCCCTTAATTTTAGAAGTTAATATAAGACCGGTAAAAATGTTGCATATATATATATATATATATATATATATATATATGGGTATTTTCATCTCAAATCGGGCAGGCTAAAAGGGTCTTAAAAAATATACTGTAAACGAATAAATTTTCGCGAGGACCTAATTTTCGCAAATTTCGCGAATCGCCAGCGATTCGCCAAAAATACGTCCCGCGAACAATTCGGGCAATATGTAAATGCTACGGAAGCTACATTCGATTCGCGAAAATTAGAACCCGCGAATAATTTCAAATTTTCAGCTTTGGACCGATTCGCGAAAATTTGAGCCCGCGAAAATTAAGTCGTTTACAGTATGTTTTGGGGACATTTCTCAAATGAAGGAGGGCGCAAACCGCATGTTCCCCAGATTTGTTGTTCTCTAGTTACGAGGCGTAGAAGCCGCAGTGGCAGAAACTAGTGTTTTTGACTGCCGTCGCAGGTCGCGTGTTTGACACCCTCTGCTGGCACTAGTTTTTTTTTTTTTTTCTACACCCTTTTAACTTTTTCCCCTCATTTAATAGGTACTATAAAAATACCTTGAAGTATTCAAATATTTTTAGAAATTTGACTGTTTTCTAAAACAAATGTCAAACTCGTCACTCCGGTCGGTTTTTGGTCAACTTTGACAGGTCGTCACTTTGTCTGTACTTAAGGTACATTTTCGTTCTTTGGCTCCACAGGAAGCCCAAAGCAAGCCTAATATAGAAATAATCGTTTCATTATGATCTGTTGACTAGCCGCTCCGCTACCTTCACGTAAACGTTGTAAGAAATAACAAATGTTGAAAGTTTTAGGTCGATTTTCTCAAAAACCCCATTTTTGTAAATTTTTATTTTTTAAATTATTTAAGATATATTAGTAGACTACAAGAAAAAACAATCTAGAAATGTAATATTTTGGTTGTATGTCCTTTATTTGAGCCGCAATCACGTGAAATGTGTGAAGATTTATTATTTTTCACAACGTTTACGTGAAAGTAGCGGAGCGGCTACTGAGCAGATCATAATGATATTACTATATCTATACTAGGCATGCTTAGGGCTTTCTATATATCTAAAGAATTAAATTGCACCTTAAGTACAGACAAAGTAATGGCCTGTCAAATTTGGCCGAAAATCAACCTGAGTGACGAGTTTGACATTTTGTTTAGAAGACTATGAAATTATTAGAAATATTTGAATACGTCAAGGTATATTTATAGTACCTATTAAATTAAGGGGAAAAGATAAAAGGCTGTAGAAAAAACACTAGCGTCAGCACAGGGTGTCAAACACGCGACCTGCGACGGCAGGCAAAACCACTAGTTTCTGCCACTGTGGCTTCTACGCTTCGTAACTCGAGAGCGAAAAATCTGGGGAACATGCGGCTTGCGCCCTCCTTCATTTGAGAAATGTCCCCAAAACATATATTTTTTTCGTGAAAATTAAAAATTAGACCGTTTCAGCCTGCCCGATATGTGAGGTTTCATCTCAAATCAGGCAGGCTAAAAGGGTCTAATTCTTAATTTTCACGAAAAACAATATTTTGAGGGTATTTCTCAAATGAAGGAGGGCGCAAACCGCATGTTTCCCAGATTTGTTTGTTCTCGAGTTACGAAGCGTAGAAGCCGAAGTGGCAGAAACTAGTGTCTTTGCCTGCCATCGCAGGTCGCGTGTTTGACACCCTCTGCTGGCGCTAGTGTTTTTTCTACACCCTTTTAACTTTTTCTCCTCATTTAATAGGTACTATAAAGATACCTGGACGTATTAATATATTTATAATAATTTAATTGTTTTTTTTAAATGTCAAACTCGTCACTCAGGTCGATATTTGGTCAACTTTGACAGGTCATTACTTTGTCTGTATTTAAGGTACATTTTATTTCTTAAGCTCTATAGAAAGCCCTAAGCATGCCTAGTATAGATATAGTAATATCATTATGATCTGCTGAGTAGCCGCTCCGCTACCTCACGTAAATGTTGTGAAAAATACCAAATGTACACACATTTCACGCGATTGCGGCTCAAATAGAGATCATACAACCAAAATATTACATTTCTAGATTGTTTTTTCTTGTAGTCGACTAATATATCTTAAATATTTCAAAAAAATAAAAATTTACAAAAATGGTTTTTTTTAGAAAATCGACCTCAAACGTTCAACATTTGTTATTTCTTACAACGTTTACGTTAAGGTAGGGGAGTGGCTACTCAACAGATAATAATGATATTATTATATCTATAATGGGCTTGCTTTGGGCTTTCTGTAGAGCCGAAGAAAGAAAATTTACCTTAAGTACAAAGTAATGACCTGTCAAAGTTGACCAAAAAGCGACCGGAGTGACGAGTTTGACATTGTTTTTAGAAAACAATAAAATTCCTAAAAATATTTGAATACATCAAGGTATTTTTGTAATACCTATTAAATGAGGGGAAAAAGAAAAAGATAAAGAAAGACCACTAGCGCCAGCAGAGGGTGTCAAATACGCGACCTGCGACGGCAGGCAAAAACGCTAGTTTCTGCCACTGCGGCTTCTACGCTTCATAACTCGAGAACAAAAAAAATTGGGAAACATGCGGTTTGCGCCCTCCTTCATTTGAGAAATACCCCAAAATATTTTTTTTTCGTGAAAATTAAAAATTAGACCCTTTTAGCCTGCCCGATTTGAGATGAAACCGTGTTGGAAAAATAAAGGTACTAATATTATTATTATTATTATTATTATTATTATTATTATTATTATTATTATTATTATTATTATTATTATTATTATTATTATTATTATTATATATGCAGACGAAAGCAGTATATGTTTTATGTTCGGAATTTGAGCGCGAGTTCAAAATCAGAGGTTGCTGCCAAGTCTCTGGTGGGGCCAAGGACCTGTCAAGCTGCATGTTGCTTCTTGTTTTCTTGGTCTCCCTCTGTCATGGGCACGATGGAAAATAAAAACAAAATATTATTATTTTTATTATTATTAGCGCTCTGATGTCTTCGTTTAGTTTTCTGCTCGCTTCCGAAAACCGGACGAGCATACCGAGTCCGAGGAGGCACCCCCCGAAAATGTCTTCAACTCTCCGAGTAATCTCGGCCCGTCCGTGCGGCGATGCGGCCCCGCGGCCAATTAGACAGCCCCGTACGCGGCCCCCTGCCTCGCGCTGTACGCGGCGTGAGCGCTCGAGTCGTCGCACCAAGGGAAGCGTGAAATCCCCGCACACGGTCACGGACCCCCCTGCCCCCTAATGGCGGAGGAGCCAGCCGCACGACGAGTGCACCCCCCGGTATATAGGCTGCCTGGAGGAACGCGTCTCCGACTGGTGTGTTTACCGCGTTTTATTAACCCACGATTTCCGCCTGATGACGTCATGCAAGTGTCAAGCTGTCGCCGGCCGCGATCCTGGCGGTGTCCTAGCAGGGTAGTGAGTGTTGCAGACACCTGCTCTGCGGCACGTGGCTATCTAGTTTGACAGCTCACGGAAGCTACGGCAGTCAGAAGTTGGGACACAAGCGACGACAGCAACACTCGTGTTCTCTCGTGCTTTTTGTTTCTTTTTTTTTTCTTCACAATTACTACGCTTAATTGCCGTGATCTTGACACCCGAGAGCAGGACACTCCGGCTTTTTGGGGCGCCATCTGTTGGCCCTTGGGGACAACTTTGGATGCATGGGAAAAATAGGACGCTAAAGGCACCAGTCGGAGACGTGTTCCAGGCAACGTATGCGGAGTGTATAGTTCGTCTGCTTGTTTCGCAGGGCTTGTGGCGACGCCAGAACGCCGAGCTCTGATTCGCTTTTATTAAAGGATAGTGGGTAGACCTCGAAGCAGCTTGCTTTAAGGTCTACCCACTTTCCTTCATTCAGAGCCAATCAGAGCTCGGCGCCGTTCTGACGTCACCGCAACTCCCGCGCAAGAAGCAGACGATTTGCTCTTCGCATACCTCCGGGGCTGTTCAAACCGAGTTAAAATAAAGCTATATATAAGCTTTCCAAAGCAATTGAAGCCGACTGCCAATGGAACGGTCGGCCAACAGGAACAACCGACGACGACGACGACGACGGAGACCTTGGCGGGGAGCGACGACGTGCGCGGAAACGACTCTTGCTCGCTCGGATTTTTCTTGCGCGCAGCGGGATCCGACTTGGCTCTGACCAGGTTTCTTTGGGGGCGAGATGTTACTCCCACGCCTTGAGCTCGCCCGCGTATCTAGGTCGTGCTGTGTGCGGTGCCCCCTTCGCGCAAGGACCTACCCGCGGACGGGTACGTATAGAGAACTATGCGTTTAAACGAGCGGGCCTCTCGGCAGTCGGTCCGTTTTCGCCGCCCGGCTGTTCTTTCTCGTTCGAGCTCGCCCATCTACCGGGCAAGGTGCGCCCCGGGTATTTCCTGGTGGTGGGATTGGGTGGCTTTCATACTTCGCTTCACCCCGATGATCGACCGCGACGAAGCTGCGAGTTACCCCAGCCAAATCCAACGCCGCGTGAATGTCGCGTGACTTTCGGGAGTGGTGCAGAAACTCTCGAGACGCGTGGTCACGTGATAAGATCGCGACGCTGGATTGGCTGGGGTTGGCGCGTAGCGTCCGCCGAGGTCCATCGTGAAATGAAGCGGAGTATACGAAGCAGCGGCAGAACAGCGCGGAGGAAGGTGTGGGTGGAGACCGGCCGTGTATGTATACCGCACGCTGCATGCTCCGCCGCTCCGAATACACCAGGCGCGTTCGAGGGCGAGGCTATTCGGCCTCTGCGAAATTAGCTCCCATCTCTGCGGTGCTTGGGGATGGGACGCTTGCCTATCTTGTTCGAGCGCATCGGATTCCTCCGGCTAACCGAGCCACTCGGATGTGTTCCAAGAGACTGAATCAGAGACGTCGGGCTTGGTGTCATCGAGTGAAGCTTGGCACAACTGCATGGTCCTGACTTTGGGGGATGGAGCTTCGTGTTTCAGGGCTTTTTGCTTGGCGTTTTCCGTTTCCTTTAATTTCACGTTTAAATTTTTTTGCTATTTTCTTTCTAGTTTTTTTCGCAGTTTAAGCGACATGACCACTCGGTTTGGAAGGAACACAAAACGGGCGAAGTAAACTTAAAATGAGATTCAACATGCAGGCGATCTTGTCATCTATGATTATGACCGATCAACCCGGAGACGTCTCCGGATCTATAGTTAGGCCCACTTTCAAAAAGACACAATTGTACCCGGTTTGTTTGGCATCCGAACTTCCCTTGCTCGTCCGCGCACGAAGGTACTTCATAAAACGGAATAAAGCAACCCACTCGTCCGAACACCTTAACCGTGACATCGAACGGAGCATTTCATATCTCTCAGTGTACGCTCACTGGCAACGAATAACAAGAGCGCGAAATTTATCTCCACCGAAACAGAAATAAAGTCCAGCTTCGAGAGATACCGACCCACTTCCTGGAACGTCCACGAGCACCAGAGACGACTCGCAGCGCGATCCACCGAATCGAATGAACCCAAGCAGCGCAATATCGATCAGTGCACAAGAGTGAGGATGCCTTCACAGTACGAGGACGCGCGCGCGGTCGCGGAGGGTTGCCCCACGATTCCCTCGCGGTGGCCACGCGATCAGATTAGCGCCGCGGCGTCGTTAAAGGAGGTTATGCGGCTTCGCAACAGTCGCCCGAACCACCGCGCGGCGGGATCAGCGCGGGCCGCCGTGGCATGCACCCACACCGGTCTACTTGCACTTGCCAATAAAACACGCGGGCCACCCGACTTCCTCGTGCCGATGTCGGTCGGTCGACCACTCGGTGCTTTTTCTTCTGGAGACGGAAGATGGCTGCGGACCGCTGCAGGTCAGGCGAAGGGTTATACACATAGCGCGTACATGGACTCTGGACGTTCTTTCATCCACGGGATTTAGAAAGCGTCCGTGTCCGATGAACGTGTTCGATCGGAGCATGGAGTGCCTCATAACTGCGTACAGCAGGGCATGCAACCGACTTGCTTTGTAAATTCACTGCAACCAGCGTTGTGACGAGTGAATGTTCCGAGTTGTATTCTTGCGCATCTTGTATTCGGCTCGTCGGTGTCGGTCTCTCAACTAGTACCGCAGTCAGACGGGCACATTAAAGACCTTCCGAACGAACTCCTTTCAAATGTCGGCGAACCAGCGCACGCCGATAAGCGCAAGACCGCGAGCTAATTCGCCGATTTTTTAAAAGAGTTCTATCTGAAGGCCTTTAAAGGGATGGTGAACCGAAATTTGGATTTCAGTAAGCAATGGAGGAGCTGTAGGCGGGACGCTACAATCTCTACAACACTACTCGTAAGGCGATATTCCGAATCGACGGCCGTATTTCTGGAAAACAAAAGTCGAGATTGAACGAACGAGGCCGACGAGGCGCGTGACGTCAAGATATCTCGTTTCCTCCTCTCTTCGTTTCGGCCCATCAAGGCGGCGAGGCGGAGAAGACGCATGGCCGTTCCCTCTCCTTCTCGACTCTTTTCGGAGAAACAAGACGTGAACATATCTGTCAAATGCGCCTCTTTTAAAAAAAAAAAAAAAAAATACGGCCATCCGTTTGATATATCGTTGTATGAGTGATGTTTTGATGTTTGTAGCATCCCGTTGCACGCTTTTGCTGCCGTGCTTTGTGAAATCCAGATTTCGGTTCCCCATTCCTTTAATGTGGTTGTCTGACTTCGGTATTAGAATGATTTATTCGAGTTGAAGTCACATCCTCTGAAACATCATAATTTTCGGTTCTGTGCGTATTCGAATATAGACTCTTTGCACAGGCGCCAGATTACAGCCGCCATTGTTGACCTTTTCTTGTCTTACAGAGATACTGAGCCACTGAGACGGTAGCTGACGATCCCCCACAAAGGCCAATGCTGGGGAAAAGTACACAGTATAACCTAAAGTGGCAATAACCTGGCATGATATGGTAATGGTGAAGTGAACTAAACGGAATAAGAGGAAACAAAAACGTAAAATCGGTTATGGCGGCGTTCATGGACAGCTGCTACAAAGCATCTATAGCTCCCCCAAAATAGAGGGCCGTGGCGTTGAGTGCCGTGATGTCGCAAAGATACGTAAAGATACCCAACATATTTTATGTACAATGTTTACAAGAGAACGGAAACTGCAGTGGACATTGCTCGATGCAGCCAACGCGCCGATCGGTCGCCGAAGCTTGATGCTCGTGGTGTCTCGTTCTGTCTGCTCGCGCCACTTGCGCTGTAAATGTAAAGTGGGTTGGAGCGTTGTACTGCAACACACGGGTAGTAGTATAGTGTCGAGGGCGGTCGTGAAAGTAGGTTTTAGTCGGTCCAAGGAAACTGTATCTCGACGTCCCTATGTAAGTACCGTATAAAACTTCGGTGGTCTGCCTACGACCTGGTATGGGCCATCGTATAGATGTTTGAAAGGCTTCTTTACCGCATCCCGACATATGAATACATGCGAAGATTGGGCAAAGGCAGGGTGAACGACGACTTGTCGTGCGCTAGGTTGCCGTGTCTGTACTGGGCGCAAAATGTTCATGGCTTCCCGGAGTCGTTGGACGTAGGAGGTGGGATCCATTACACCTTGTGCCGTTGATAGTTCAACCATAACAGCAGAGAGACGAAGGGGAGAGCAGTACCCCAGTTCTGCCACTGTACAACCCAAGTCAGGCTTCAGAGTTGATCGCAGACCTAGTAGCACCACTGGTAGGTTGTCAGCCCATTGATCGGGGAAGGTTTGTGCACAGAGCGCAGACATCAGCTGACAGTGGAGTCGCCCGACGAGGCCATTCGCAGTAGGATGATACGCTGCCATGCGCGTCCGTATTGAGCCCAGAAGAAATCTTAATTCGTTGAATAACGTGGACTTGACCTGGCGCCCGCGATCGGTGATGACTGTGACAGGCACACCAAAGCGGCTGATCCAGCTGAATATGAAAGCGCGAGTTACCATTTCAGCGGTGATGTTTTCTAGTGGTACCACCTCTGACCAGCGAGAAAATCTGTCTATGCATGTCAGTACGTAAGTAAAAATCCGTAAAGTTGGAAGTGGACCAACAATGTCTGGATGGACAGTCTCAAAGCGTGTGGATGGTAGCGGAAACTTGCGAAGTGGTTTCTGGGTGTGGTCTGTCTCAGGGTGAAGACATCAATTGTTGCCCTGAATGTGCCAGCGCGTGACGCTCTCGCGCACTCGGTGCGTGACTTGGGCGGTAAAATGGCGTATATGTATTAGCCAAAGCCACGCCCTCGAGCTGAGTGACACCAGAATGCGCGCGCTTCAAAATGCATAAAAAAACGATTGGGCGGAAAAATGGCTGAGATGTCACCACTCAAGCAAAAGCGCGTGTTTATGAAGGCACTCTAGGTGTGGCGCTGCACCATCGACCTCTGGCAGGCAAGACAAGAGCGTACAAATTCCCGAATGTCGGTGTTCATTTTGGGCCATACAAAACGGTTCGTTACCAGCGCTTGCGTTGCGCGTATGCCTGGGTGGCAGAGGGAGTGAAGTGAGGAGCACACCGCATGACGCAGTTGGCGTGGCACATACGGGCGGGGTTTTCCTCTCGAAGTATAACATATCAAGGTGATACCATGATCATGGTTGCTGACCTCTTCGAGGACGAGGGATGCGACGGTCTTCATGATATATTGAAGTTCTTCGTCCTGTGTTTGAGCCGCAGCCAGTTCAAAGTAGGTGAACTGTTCTTTCTCTGTGTTGAGAGCATTCAGCTCCAGACGTGATAATGTGTCTGCGACAGTGCTTTCTTTTCACGTGGCGGATATCGGAAGTGAATTCTCTGATGAAGGAAAGGTGTCGCAGGTCTCGTGGGGAATAATTCTTGTTTGATGACTGTATCGCATAAACCAGCGGTTTGTGATCCTTGGCTACGAAGAAGGCACGTCCTTCGAGGAAGTGTCGGAAGTGATTGACGGCTAAGTACGCCGCTAGTAGCCATCTTCCGAAAGTACTGTACTTCCTCTCTGCGCCTTGCAGTTTACGTGAGAAAAATGATATGGGAGACCATATATTACCGATCTTCTGCTGCAACACACCTGCGACAGCGAAGTCCGGGGCATAGACCATCAGGCACGTTGGTGCATCTGGAGACGAGTGTACGAGAAGTGTGTCATTGGCGAGCACTTTCTTCCCGCTCTAGAATGCTATCGACGCCTCCGGGGACCTGGCAACGTTGATTTCTGGCCTTTGGAGATACAAAGCAGTCTCTCTAATGGCTGTAGAAATTTGGCCCAGTGGGGGAGGAAACGCCTGTAAATGTGTACCAGCCCCAAAAATCGCCGGAGGGCGCGTTTTGTTGAAGGCTGTGGACAATCGGTGGTGACTTTGACCTTGTCTGGTAGTGGCCGGATAACTTGACGGTCACTCTGACGGCCAAGAAAGGTCATCTCTGGTACACCAAACTGGCATTTGTCCACGTTTATTATAATGCCATACTCGTGCAGCCTGTCGAACAGTGTGTGAGGTGGTTCATGTGTTCCTCCGGGTTTTTGCTCGCTACGAAGACCTAGGTCGTCGAGGTAGGCAAAGCAGAAAGGTAAACCGCGAATGACCTGGTGAATAAATTGTTGGAACGTTTGGACTGCGTATCGCGGACCAAACGGCATGGCGACGAACTCAAAGAGGCCGAGTTGTTATGGCCGCCTTGGGGATGTCTACCCGGTTCAACCGTAATCTGATGGTAAGGATTTATTAGGTCTATCTTCCAGTAAATGGTGGTATCCTTGAAAAGGGCAGTGCAGTCTTGAACGTTTGGGATTGGGTACCGGTCAGGAATTGTAGCTGTGTACCGAGCCCTTAATCACCGCATGGTCGCCAGTCGCCGATCTTTTTGGACAGCATGTGCAGAGCGGACGACCAGGGACTAGAAGATGGGCGTACGACCCTGAGCTGGAGCATGTGCTCGAATTTCTGCCGTGCGACCCGCAGCTTTTCAGGTCCGAGTCGACGTGGTCGGCGATGGACAGGCGGGCCAGTCGTCACGATATGGTGAGCGACGTCATGCTTAGGTACCTCGCCGATGTTGTGCGGCTTGATGAGGTCTGGGCGATTCTCAAGCAGACTGGTAAATGAATTGAAACGTGGCTTGGTGAAAGTGGGGCTAAGAGCTGGAGCTCTAGACGCAATATCATGTACTTGTAGGTGAGTGGTCACGTCAATTAGCCTTCTTTGTATCATGTCCACCTAAATGTTGAAGTTTCGAAGGAAATCTGCTCAAATTATTGCGTAGTTGACGTCTGCTACCCAGAACAACAGCTGGAAACGTCGTCGGAGGCCAAGGCCCAACGTCAGTGATTTTTGTCCATACGTTTTGATGAGGGAAGCGTTGACAGCTTAAAATGACGTAGTTTGAACGCGGTTTATGGAGATCAAAAAATAAGGCGGTAATGATGCTGAACGCAGCGCCTGTTTCCACTAAAAAACGGGTGCCGACGATCTTGTCATGGATGTGGAAGAGGTGACTGGTGGGCCGATATGGGTCGCTCGACGCCACTAGCGATCGGTTGTTCCGTTTTTCTAGTTCCAGGAACAGGGAGAAGCGGCGGGCCTTCGATCCAAACTGTCGGTGGTACCGACATAGCGACTTGCCTGGAGGGCGAGGCGATGGTGATGCTCGACGGCGACTGTCGCGACCGGAGTGTTGATGTGGTGATTGAGCATGGTGACGGGATTCCCGCCGAAGCTCGAACACGGTGGTCGTCAGGTTCTGCACATCACGACGGAGCTCAGCAATTTCCGAAGAGAGGTCTGGAGACTGCTGTGTTGCTCCGATGGTGGGACTGGAAACCTCCGATCCGCCAGCTCGTCGAGTCCTACGACCGAAAGCCTGTGGGATACCACTAGGCCGACATGAACAGAAGCCGGCAGCCGTTGTAGAAACAGTTCACGGAAGACGGCGGCTTCGATGGAGGCCACCTTGTCGCCCAGCAGATTTTGCAGGTGTCGCAAGAACTGGGTGGGTCGGCGGTCGCCTAGTTCTTCTGCGCTGAGGAGCTGTTGAAGGCGTCGTTGTTCAGAGGCGACGAGACGACTGACCAAGACTTGTTTGAGAACATCGTAAGAAGTGTCACCAATTGGGGAATGCAAAATATACTGCACCTCGGTTGCGGCTTGCGGCGGGAGGGCGTCAATGAGGAGCTCGTGCTGCCGCGTCTAGGAGGTTATGCGGTGCAAGTGGAATTTGTTTTCCACTTGCACAAACCAAAGCGCTAAATCCTCAGCCCAGAACTTAGGTAGAGTGAGGACCGCAGTAGCTGCGATTACCAAGGCAACGCTTGCTTGGGAGGCACTGGCCAGGGGTCCACTTGCCGGCGGGGTAGGCTCACCACACTCCATAGACAAGGCAGAATCATGTCCGGGTCACCAATTATGTTGGAACCAGGTATATGGCACCCAAAATATTTTATGTACAATATTTACGAGAAGAAGGAAACTGTAGTGGACATCGTTCGAGGTAGCCGCCGGGCCGCGTCGCCGAAGCTTGATGCTCGTGGCAGTGGCGTCACGAGGGTCAGCGGCACCCGGGGCGGTAACCCGCCGCGACACCCCCCCCCCCCCCTGCTCTCGCGTATCCCGCCGCGACTCCCCCCCCCCCCCCCCCGCTCTCGTGGCCCGCCGCGACACCCCCCTGAGCGCTGCACCCGGGGCGGTCCGCCCCCCCCCCCCGCCCCCCCCTCGTGACGCCACTGGCTCGTGGTGTGTCGTTCTTTCTGCCTGCGCCGACAGGCTTTCTTATTTATTTATTTACAAAAAGAACCTGCAGCGCCGAAGCATTATAGCAGGGAAACACACAATAAAACACATACTCACGAACATAAATACAAAAGCAAAAATACAATAAATACTGTTAAATAAAAAAAAACGCACACAAACTCTTGAATGTTAAAAAAATTAGGATATTGAAAAAAAAAAATATCCTACGTCATCTGTAGTAAATGCTGATGCAGGCAATGAATTCCAGTCCGATATTGTACGAGGGAAAAATGAGTATTTTTTAGGGGTGTGCGAATATTCGAAATGTCGAATACGAATCGAATATTTTCCTTATTCGAAACGTATTCGATTCGAAAATTGCATATTCGGAAGAACCCGGATATTCGGCCAAAGACGAATATTCGGGAAAAATGGCGAATATTCGCACAAACTACGAATATTCCAGCAAGTAACGAATAATCTGCCTGCCACGCATTCCCTTATTAATATGTTTATTCACTGAGAAAGGCGTATGATGCGTGTGTTATCGGTCTGCTCCGTTTCTGTCTGTCCGATGGCAACAAGACAGGATCAGTTTCGGTTTCTTTTTCACCAAGCCCTTTATTGTGTGGCACTTTTATAGCAGTATGTCATGTAATTGCGCGTTCATAAGTCGAACGTCTTCGAACTTTAGTGAAATTTTGAAGGTTTCCCGAGTGAAAGGGTATTTTTACTGGCGGAAATGTTGTCACGGCGCGTAGCGAGCGCTTACTTTCTGAGCACGTTGAGCAGTTAATTTTTCGGCAAGATAATTTGAGTGCATTACTAGAAGTATCTTCAGCCTGCTGCAGCCCAGTAAAACGCAGTTGCATTGATTTATTTTAAAAAGGCAATAAAACCTGCTCTTACCTCTCGTTTTCAAATTTTGTATTACTAGACACATATTCGATATTCGATTCGATATTCGAAGCCCGTTTTTTGTCTTATTCGTATTCGATTCGTATTCGAAAATTACAATATTCGCACACCCCTAGTATTTTTTTATAATCAGTTAGGCAAAACATTTCCTTGATCTTGTTACAATGATCTATTCTGGTAGAAATATTGTTTGGTAATTCAAGATATTTATACTTATCAATTCTAGTTAAGTTACTAAATATAGAAAATAGAAAATAAAAGCTTTAGACGAATGATATCGTTCCGGTATCACCACTAGCTCGGCTGCTGCAAGGTCATAACGATTTATGATTTTTTTTTTTGTCGTAAACGCCGTTTGGTTCTGGCGTTCAGCCGCACCAATCCAAGGATACTCGAGGACGTTCAAAGGGGTGCGACCGATGTGCGACCCCGAGCCCGACGTTTGATGTGCTTGAATCATACTGAGCGTTACATTATAGACTTGATTATAGGTCTGAACATAGTTTCAGCGTCTTCATAACACTCTCCGAGTGTTCTGAGGAATACTCGTGACACGGGCACTCAAAAAAAGATAAATGCAGAATGCCAGGCTCGCGACCAATTTCTTCATCAGCGCTGTAGTCTGGTGGCGTTTTATGGCGAGTAAGAGAAAAATAAAAGTCCCTCTCATGTAAGTGCATGATGTGAGTTTGTGACTTCAAGCAGTTTCGAAGCACCATCGAGAACCGCGCGTTAAGGATTCGAGCCAATTGAAAGCAACCACTGTCATTGCACCAATGATATTTTGAGTTCATTTTAAAATGTTGGAATATTCAAAATGAACTCGCCTATGCTCCATCAAACAAATGTTTTCAGTTCTGTCAAAGGCACAGGCGCAAGAACAGAGATTAGCAGAACGCAATGCTGTGAAAGGTACAAGCGTACAACTCAGCAGAACACCTTGTTTTCCGCCGGCTCATATCCATTCGAAGAAACATTCTTTGGATGGATTTGTTTGGGAAGGCGAGTCAAGAAGATGCATGACTTTGAAAACACGAGACGCTGAAAGGCCGTCTAGAGGTGCATCTGATATGCGTCTGCATCGACGGAGAACTCTGTGATGAAATGCTCACCTCTTTTATGGCGGTGTTTATGGGGTATCGTTTTGCACCCTTTGGCTCCTCCGTGTACCCGACTGATTGTACTGCAGGTGACTTTAATGCCGCTCTTGTGTTTCCTTACCCTTCCTTCTTATCTTTACGACACTGCCCTTGAAGCAGTGTTGTAGGCGTTACCGAAAAGAGGTAACGAAATACGTTACTCGTTACTTTCAAATAAAAGTAGCGCGTTACCAACTTACGTTACCTCAAAATAAAAGGAACGCGTTACCGTAACCGATAAAACGTAACGCACGTTATTTTTGCGTTACTTTTTGGATTATGAGTGAGCACGATTTACTCTTGACGGAGCACTATGTTCATGCACAAACTGAACATAATTACTTTATCTTCTTTACGCTTTCACCTAAATACTCGCAAGAAAAAACGCAAATAAAAAACACAAAAAACTCTAAAATTTACATGACTTGACGACAAAAGCACGAAAAAAATTGAAGTGAAATTTTTTTTAAGTCTTGGGAAGAAGTAACGAGTAACGTAACTACGTTACACGTTACTTCAAATAAGTAACGTAAGTACGTTACCCGTTATTGTTTTAAAAAGGTAACGAATACGTTACTACATTACCAAAAAAAGTAAAGCGTTACCGGTAATGCCATTACCTAATTGTAGCGTGTTACCGCCAACACTGCCTTGCAGTGCAAAACCTAGTTTGAGATGCCTTGCACGGTTTAGCCACGCGGCGCCACATTGAAATCGCTGCTTCTATGGTGGCGTCAACGTTGGAATGGCTGTAAGAACTGGTAGTGCACCGCTCGTGCAGACCTAAGTTTCGGAAAAAAAAAAATCACTCAGATTCAAAATAGTTGAAAACCTGAGACGAAGCGGGTCCCGTTTCGCAGTTTAAACTGTGCCTTTTCGCAACCAGTTCGCCTCAGTGCTTCCGCTTCTTTGAAACTTGAGTCACACCGGACTCTTCGAGCATGGCGGCTTGTGCGGTCATTTTAGCTTATGACGCGCTCACCGATGAAAAAGACCACGAATATATAGTCTTCAATCGCCCCCATTAGTAACCGCACCAACTGGTAAATTAAAATTTCGAAAGTCCCATGCGACCTCCAGTAAGCCGTGAAACGCGGCTTGAGATTCCCAAGAATATGTGCTTATTCTGCCTGGCGAGTCTTGCAGCAGTCGTGAAATAAACAACGTTCAATTGTCGGTCCCATGCATGGGATCACACTCTCTTAAGAGTCAAAAGTTAAGTGTACAGCATTGTGAAAGGCTTAAGTGATTCCATTGCAAGAAATCGAAGCATTTTACAGGGCTACATCTCTTTCGTGCATGTGTCTTTGAAAGTGTTGCACGAAACTCGGGGGGAGTGAGTTAGTTTTATACGAGGCACGTCGATGCTTTGAACGAACCCCCCCCCCTCCCCCCCCCCCCCCCCCCCCCGCCACGAATCGTCCGACTTTCAGTTGTGGCAATGACGAAATCTTAGTTTCCATTGCTACAGCCTACATCAATGGCGCTTTTGTTTTTATGCAATGAGTTAACGTATATTCTCGAAAGTGTTTATCTTGTTTTTATTATATTAATGTTAGCAGTAACATTCTATTTGTTTAATTATCGTAATGCTTCCATCACAACATCCGAAAAAGAAGAAATTGGGGAGCCCAAAACAGGGATTATACTGCTTGTACATAATACAAAAGAGAGTCTGCATACAGACTCGAACGCGAGTCACCGCGAGATCCGTGCTTCGAATGCCGCATGGCAATGAGTTCAAGGAGAAAACTTGGAATGCGGCATTCGAACCTTTGACTTGTGTTTGCAGACAGTCTTTTGTATTATGTACGAGCAGTGTGACCCCGGCTTCAGGCATAGATTATTCGGGGAAGCCAAGTTTGAGATTGAAACCAGGTTTGCTGCTGCCCCCCATGCCATATTATGTTTTGTTTTCTTTCGCTAGTGTTTTTTTTTTTTATTTTTTCGTCCCATGATTTTCTTAAGGAGCATAATTGATTGTCTGGCACAACCTCTCTTCATCCCGTGACCCCGAGAAGACGCGACTTGTCCACGGAAAACAAAAGCGCGAAAGCCCAGGCTCGCTCTCAGTCTCGTCTAAGCAACACCTCGCACGGGAGCCAGAGCCACCCAGTGACAGCGTTCAATTTACGGATCAAGCGGGTGCCCGGTGTGTCCGTTCCGCTGGTGAAACTCATGGTCATGGACGCGTCCAGACAGGTGACGCAACTCCCACTTCTCGCTGCTGGCGAGGCTCGGCCGCTGCGGCGCTTCGAAACGTGCTGGTGAACAAACGAGCACGCACGAGACGCTGTCACGGCAGAAACGCATCGCCTGACGGAAATGCTAAACGACGGTCGAGAAGACGCCGTCTTCTTGTCTCCGAACCAGAACGCTTGGGACGCGAGCACAATGGCTCCTTGTTGGCCCGAACATTTCCGACTGCCGGCCTAGGTGTTTTACGTGCCCTAACAAGATCGTCTCCTTTCACTACCAGTCCAGCTCGTAACAAAGAGAACAAGACAAGGAAACAAACGCCAAAGAGTCGGGCAGCAATGGCACCGTGCAGCACGACGCTCTATAGCAGACGATGTAGCCGCTGCACTCGTTCCTCGAGAGGGCTCTTTCTGTTTGCTAACGCGCCCAACCCGATTCTGTAGCGTAGAGGAAAAGGTTTGGCGCTATATAGCGACTAAAGCAACAAAACATTGGGTATGCCAGGGAGTGGCGACTGCATGTTCAAACGTGAGCTATTACTCGGATGGAGCAGCTGAGCCTAATGTCTGAAGCAAGAAATACTGAGTAGGTCAGGAAGCCGTGATAGCATAAGATTCCAGTACGGCGGAAGCTACGGCCCTGGCGGGACCATCGGGACGTGACTACGTATCACCGGAGTGCGCTTTTACTGACAAGAAGTATCAGGCTTTTCGCTGTGTCATGCTCCAATATATGTGCGTGCGCACGTATACGTAGCGAATATCGAAGCCGTCAGCACGCAATGTGGGGCTCATCGTTCACCTTTTGCCAAGTATACAACGAGACAGGGTATAACCGTGGGCTCTCACACTGCTGGCGCCGCCTGGCTGTTGCCTGCTGGCTATAGACGGCAGAGAGTTTTAGTCGATCGTTCTGATAACTCTGACAACTCCACCAGCACCTTTGAGCACGCATCGTATCGTCATCGGAGTTACCGGAGCAATCTACTAAAACTCCCTATTGATCCTTGCTGAGCGATATCTTTCCTCCTTTGTACGGTCGCGGACGCAGCCGCCCTTCGTATGCAATTAAACACTACGAACTCCGGAGCGGACTCTCTCTATTAAAATGTTCCATCTTCTTCTGCCAGTGAAACGCACTACGTGCGTGTGTGTGTAATGGATATTGCCGTAACACGCGAGGAGCCAATTGATGGAAGCCTCGGCAGGTGTACCTGTCGAACCGAGTCGCCATGCCCGTAAGGCAAGACAAATAAAACTAAAGTCTACAACAATTCACTCCCGCTGCAGTTTCCCCGAGTATTTCTGGGCAAAAGAACACGAAAAACGTAAAATCAAAACAAACAAAAAATGAACGGCCGCCGGAGTACGTCGTTTACCTCAAAACGGATCCATAAGTGAGTTACTTCTCCGCCTGTGACGACGCCCTTCGTAGGATGATTGAGTAGCGATGCCAGTCGAAGTTCGTGGATACAGGAAGGGCTCCAGCGGTCTCTTTTCTTTCAGTAGACAGCGTTATCAAGCGCTCATGTGGCCGCGTTTTTTATTTATTTTTTGCCCAGTCCGCCATAATGAAGACGGATTGCCTCATTGCGAGAGATACTATAACACTCTCACGGCGAGGCACATGCGCGGGAGCGCCCTGCATATGACGTGTCATTAGTGGTCATCGAACACTTTGCCTTTTTCGTTATTCTTAATTTTGTTTTCGTTTCGCCGTTTTCTTTTTTTTTTTTTGGACGTGACAACCGATGGTGTAAATTCATAGCTGTCATAAGTCTAAGCCGCATGCGTGAAATAAATGTCGCAGGATGTTAGGTACATACAGTTATTATAATGTACGCTAGAGTTTCAACTGGCGCTAATGTCTATGCGACTTCCGGGAGGCAAACTGAAGCAGACAGCAACCAGTCCACTTTCGCGGTGCTCCTATGCATTCCTATGGGAAAAGGCTCGTGCATTTTGTCTCTTCGCCGGAAAATAACATGAAGCACTTTCCTTATTTGGGATGTACCGAATAGTATGTCCCTTTATTAACATTGGTGAACTGCAATTGCTTTCGTTAGCGCATTTGTCTCCATCAGCGAACGATGTTTAACTTCGCTATGTTTCAAGCCCAAACCTATATTCCACAGCAGGTGTGTAAAAACAAGCGACGGCTCAAAGCAAAATAACATTCGAAAGGAATATAGAGTGCGTTCAAGGTTCGCCAGCATTTTTGTGACGCTTATACATTACTAATATTCCAGTCTTGTCACTATAAAAAAATGACACCGTCTTGCATCTTTACGAGCGGTTAAAAACATTCAAAACGTAAAAAAAAAAAAATTAAGTACGTGGGATATGAATGGTTTCTCTTTTTATTATTTTCTCAACCGAGTAGCCTTTATCAGGCACTTGTTATCAAAGATTTCAAGCGTGCGGGTGATGTTTTCAACGTAGAACAAGCATATTCGCACAGAGCAGAAAGAATAAAGCAGTACTTACTTATTTAAAATCGAACTATATTACGTGGACTCCAATTTATTTTGATCGTACATGCACAGGGAGTTACTGATCCAGTGTTACTGCGTAGTTCTTGCCGTCTTTTTTAGTTCTCCAGCTGCTGAAAAGCGCCGACGTCGTGTTCGTGCTAACAGTGTCCGAGAGTGCACATATGTATATGTACCAAGCCGTTTTAGCACCGTTTTTAATGTAATAAATTTGAAAGAAAAACGTCGTAACTGGCCAATTATTTTGTCTGCCTGACTGAGAAATGTTCCAAGCTGCCTAGCACGTAGAAATTATTCGTGATATTTGCTCTTATAACAGAGTGCGGGGAGATAATGCACTCACTTTTTCTCATAGAAATGCATTACCGGAAGTCAATTTTTGACTCGTTTTTGTCTGCTTCAATTTGCCGTAGCACACTAGGATCAGTTAAACCTCTAGCGTACATTATAATAACTCTATGGTTAGGCACTGCAGTTTCATTAAATCACGCTCCGGAGCACTGTCTTAGCAAAGCTTGACGCTTGGTTATACATACCAATCTATTCCGCTCCGATGAGTTGTTGCACCATAACCATATAAAGTAGATTGTTGCTGTATTTATGTCGTTGCCGTTCGATCGTGTAACGGCGCAATAATTTAAGTGTATTCAGGAGAAGCAGACAAAACAAAAGATGCTCTTTGTTTGGTCTATTGGGGCCTCTCTTTCAACCTATATTTAGTTCCATTTTTTTGCTTTCTATTTCGCATTTTGGATTGTTGTGTCTTGATTGTTGTCTTACGAAGTCTCCTGTTCTGTCCAAATAAAGATTGATCGGTTCTGGCCTTGGCGGACATTGTTCATTATAAAGGTTTGTTTTTTTACTTTAAAACAACACCTCCATCTTTGCTGGGCCCAAATCAGTGCACATTATTTGACTCTGCTCCCTCATAGGGTACCTGGACTACGCTACGGAAGCCAGCTTTTCCCAGCTCTGTGCATCGCGTCCTTGGGTAGCTCTCGTGAATATAATTTAATTAAAGGCTGCATCAACGTCATCCCTCGTGACGTTGTCGTCTCGTTTACATTGTACATTTGCCTGAACTGCTCCTATACCTACACACGCATATCCAAAAAGCTGCTCTTCACTCTCCTGTTGTCAACAACCTGTTACCCCGTGCCCCGATGCGTTGCACAGTCAGAGCAAAAAGTGATGTGCTTCTTCTTTCGTCGTTTCAACAGCGCGTCACCACCTCTTTTCTTACTACTTCCGGAGCTAATAAATAGCGTGCAATTGCAACATTCATCACCAATAAATTTATGGTATCTAGATTCTCTAAGCGACAGAGCTAGTCACCACCACATAGAATAACCAAAGCCCGTGGACTAGAATTTCGACGTCATCACAGTGATATCGAGCGCACACACAGATTGCACACGAGCGCCGTGTAAGAGTTCGGCTAAGCCTCGTGATCAATCAGTGCATCGAAGGACGCTCGGTGTTAGGCTTGGGCCCAATCGCTAAGTTGGCGCGCCATCCTCCTGTGATAACGTCCCACGGGGTTATTCGCAGGCTTTTGATTATTCCGTACTCGTTGTCACATAAAAAAGAAAAAGAAGATTAGCTCATTATTTATGCACTGCGCGAAGTACTTCTTACAAAATTTACTTGTCGAAGGAAAAAAAAAAGCTCCCGTCTGTTCCACGGAAACGAGCCCCTACCAAACCTGTCTTAGTCCCATTGTTTTTGCCCAACTCCCAAACCACGCAACGGCCCTCCCACCCACTCCATTTCCAGCCGATCTAGCTCCAGTCAATGTGGCCCCAGGAATCGGGACTCTCCAGAGTCGCTCACAGACCGCGAAAGCCCATCCACAGTCCTTTCACGATGCACACGACGCGCACACACTCGGCGGAGAAAGAGGGGTGCAGCTCGGAGATTCCTATCGCACGTCGTCGTTCCCGCGGCCGGGGTCCGCGCTTGTTGCTGCCCTTGCTGTCGGTTGCAGATGCCCGACGCCACCGCGGTTTCATCGGGCTTGCAGTCGGGCAGGCAGGCAGCCAGGCAGCAGCCCGCTCCAAGGACGGAGTCGAGCACCCGCTGAGCTCATGGCCGTTCGCAGTCAGTCGGCCGGTCGACTGCGCGGCAGCCGGAGGCAGCAGCCCCGACCAACAGGTAGATTCTTCCTCCCCGCAGTCGCTGACGCAAGGATTTTTGTTCTCTGACGTACCTGACGTGTTCGGGGATCTTCCATGTACCCCCCTTTCCCTTTCCCTCTACCACCAACCCACGCAGCTTTTTATCTCTGACTCTACTTTAGATGAAAGCCTGAGTCAGCTTTCTTTTTTGGGGGAAAGACATATCTGCTTTCACTCGTGTAGGTTGCTTCTTTTGAACATTCTCCGCCTGGCTCCCATTCGTGGTTTGTTTGTGAGCCTCATCTTAGCAGCCAGAATGGTGCGATGCGGTCTGGGGTTTCGTTGAAGCTTTGTCTGAGTGGCATTGTGCCGTGCCGCTGACGCGAGGGTGAGCTTTTGGAAAGAGTCCGAAAAGAGGCGCCCCAAGACGTCTCGAGTGGAGTCGCTCACGTCAAGGCATCCATCTCGGCGTCGAGGGTCATGAACCAACGGAACGAAAACTCTTGGACCGCGCTAGCCTCGCGTACTCTCCTCAAGAACCGAAAAAAAAAAAAAAAAGTGTTGGGTTTTTCAACAGGAGCCTTACTAAACTCCCCATTTGTGTATTGAATTAACATTCCTGGGGCTCCAGGCTCGACATACACAAAGTTGGAGTCAAAAGTCCACGAAGCGCACCAACTAACCTTCGGCGACAAAAAAAAAAAAGAAAAAAAAAAGTTTTCATTTTCGCGAGAGCCCGATCGGCATGCTCCGTGAACTCCGGCTTCAACTTTGTGTTTGACGAGTCTGGAACCCCTGCATGTGCATCTAAGGCCGTGATTTGATATTTGATTGAGACTTACACGTTTCGAATAATAAGAGCATGGTCGTTTTCTCTTACAGCCAAATAATCTCAGAACTACTTCACGGTGCGTATAATCTAGAGGCGGGACGTTGTTGTTGTTTTTGTTTTCTTTTTGAGGTGACAACTAGTATGGGGGAAGTCTTTCCGTCAAACCATAGGTCATAAGGGAGAGGGTCAAAAGTGCCTCAACCTTATGCGTTATTTTATCCATGGTGGGTAAGTGGAGAACTAAGAAATATTGTAAATCGCATCGCTTTAAGGTATTGTACTCCGACATGTCATAAAAGACGAATGTGCTACATAGTTCTGCTGCTGAACTTATCAGATATAAATTTGAAGTATGAATATGCATAAAAATCAACTTAAGTGGTCGTCGCACATTGAGTGGTGCCGCTGAACTATAAGCAATATATACCTATAATCCGTGACCGCTGCTTTTAATTTTTCAATTGCCTCCTTCTGTTTCAGTTTCTTCATTGTTTCTCCAGTGTTCCTACGACCGGAGTGCTTCGCATAGCGCACTTCAGCGACAACCTGTTGTCGCATGTCATGACACTCGGACCCTCCCCACGGAGACACCGAAACATCGTTCACTGCGCTCTCACGTGAAAGACCGTTCATTGAAAGCCAGCCAACGCCGATTAATTTTATATTCTCGGCCTCCTATCATGGCAGCGGCAAATTAATTTAGAGCCCCCCCCCCCCTCTCCCTCCCCCCCTTCTCCTCCCACTCCATCAGGAAGCGACCAGTACACGGCAAATTAAAGGGTTCCGGTCTAGCCAAAGCAAAATAAAACGAAAGAAAAAAAACGAACACACGAGGATACTTACTGCCCCTTTTCTTTTCCCTCCACCCATTTAATTAGTGGCGTTCCTCTCAACAGGCGCAGTCATGATCAAGCCCCGGCACGCACACGCCGGTATCTACAAGTTTCCCCCTCGCCACAACGGGTCAGGGCGCACGAAGTTTTGTACTAGCTCGCACACGTACGTCTCCGAGATGCTCGGCGTCCATTTCTCAATGCGTAGCACCGTAAGGCTACCCCGGGGTTCCTTTTGATGTTGCGAAGAGAGCCCAAACGGCAGCGATGCAACGAGGGGATCCCGTCCCCATGGGCGGGTACCTCCGGAGGCATGGCGCTGCTGCAGCGGCCCGCCGCGCAGTTCAACGTTCCTCGTCCATTTATTAAGGACGTGGCCTCTTGGCCCTAAGCGTGGCCGCTTCCCTCTGACCGGCGGTCTGCCGGCCCTGGAACCGGGACAAGCCACGGAAGGCCGCCAAAGATCGAACAAAATGTATATATATATATGAAGAAAAAAAAAAAAAGGTTAAAGGAAGACCGGCGACGAGGTTTTTTCATTCGGTACCGGAAGTGCGGATGCTGAAGGTTGAGCGGGATTTCAGTGCAGTGCTGATATGCACGCACGAGTTGGTGTTGTTTATTTGCTATATATATATATATATATATATATATATATATATATATATATATATATATATATATATCCCGGTGGAGGAGATTTCTTCAGATTCTAAGGGGTTAGGATAGAGGAGTTTGCTCCGATATCAATCTAGATTGCCGCGACTTAGCCCAGTTTTGTCAAGCCGCGCTCGTTCCTGCTTCGAAGTGGATTGTAATCATCGTAAGAAAATATTTAGTGCTGCTTCATGTGTGGATTGAGGTTTTCATAAGCTACGCTTACACTGAGATCAATCGCTGCGTGTGGTTATTGTGACCTTAACCCAGGACTGCCTTGCTCGGCCTTGCTTTAGGATATTTATCGAAGCAATAAAATACATATTAAACTTTCATCTTTTCAGTAACATGGATACACTATACTCCGTTCACTCATATGTTGAGACTAGAAGCTACGTTTTCAACGCGAGCTCGCTGGCTTCCGCAGTGCTTCGGTTGCGCGTGCCTACGTGTTCATACTTGTGATAGCAAGGGCAGAAAGTTCTCACTGAAAGCGGAGCTTCTAGTATAAGCTTAAGGGTGAACAGAGTATGTAGCATGCAAGACCGGATCATTAGGATCTGGTCTTTCATTGCTAAAATATAAGGAGGCAGTCAGCTGCCTTGCGGAGGAAGCGAACAACGCCTGGTACACGCGCTACAGACACTTCGCTGATTTTTGTGAAGCTTTTAACTAATACAATCGCGCTTTAAAGTGACAACCCACATCGTCTCATGAATTATTAGTTCAAAGCTTGCTGCATGCTTCCATAAGGTAGGTATACGTTTTCTACAGTGAGCTTTAGAATTCCTGCAACTTTGGTATCACTGATGATGTCTCCTGCATAGGAAACAAATCGTGCGACTAAAGGTTTTTTGTTTTTTTTTATCGAGGAAGTGTAATCTCCTTCGCCACCTTAGAGGATGACATATAGCAGGGCTTAATGCGAAAACTTTAATGCTCCCCGGCAAGACATAAAGAAGAAAGACTCGATGTGCACATTGCTGTTTCCTCCAGGAAACAAAAGGAATTAGTTGCCTGCGATATCGCTCATCCTTCACCGACTTTCTCACCCCTTTATCTTATTTTCCAACCAGGATAATGTTTCGTTTTCTTACTAAATATTTCTTCGTTTGGTGCTTATAGAACACGGGAATTGCCAGCCGTTAAGAGAAACTCAATATCGAGTCACTTGGTGCATTTTTACGGAAGAAAGTTTTCATTCCTAATCTCCAGAGGAAATACAAATCACTCCCAAAATTTAATTTTGAGGCCACGGAAACTTGTATTGCAGTAATCCATACATTTGCTAGCTTTAATTAGCGCCTTGGAGCGCCGCAATTGTTCTTTTGTAATGTTGGAATGCTTGCCTTTTTTTCTTTTTGTTTTAATCACGCCTTTAGAGGTTTTTTTTTTTTTTTTTTTTTTTTTTTGCCTCAGAAGTGACCCTACGTATTCTCGCAGCATTCAAGGACAAAACGCTTACACGCAATTAATACCTCCCTCGGTCCATTCATTTCTTTTTATGCCACTTCCATAGTTTGCTGACATAATAAATGAAAGGTGCCGTAATTACAGTTTGATAAGGACCATAAATGTAAGCATCTGCTTTTTTTTTTTTTTTGGGGGGGGGGGGGGGGGAGGCGGATTTTTATGAAGTGTGATGAGAGCTGAGATCCTTTCATCACATGAGATCTATTGCGAGGCTGAAATCCACCGCACTTTGTCCTTTTTCTGTTTATCTTCTGTTCAGTATCGATATTTTCCAAACAAAGGTTAGTCCAGGTATTATCTCCCAAAACAAAATGACAACTAAGAACTTCCGTTAACGATGTAATAATTACAATAGCCTGTTGACGGCATCGTCGCCCTAATAGCGCAATCAGCTTAAAACATCCCCCCATTTTTTTTCTTTTTTTTTTTTTGTCGCACTCTAAGTAGTTACATTAAAACGAAAGCCTCGGAAGTCGGATAAACGCAAACATCAAATATGATGAAATCGGTGTGGTCCCGAGGCGCTCTCATTATATTCATATTCTTTTCTTAACACGACTCCAGTAGTCAACTTCACAAGAGTGAATGAGTAAGTCCGGTACCCTCCTACCATATCCAAAGCGCAAAATTACCTTGTCAGTAAAAAAAAAAAAAAAAGGAAAAAAGAAAGTTGTTGATTTAAGTAACATTTGTATAAGTTCTCCGTTCACCATGCAGCCCTTTCGTAAAATCTCTCTCTCTCAAAAAAAAAAAGATTTGCAGCTTTTTTAGCCGTTCACGCCCACCGATAGTCACGACGACGACAGAACAAGCGCTCTTTTAAAACTTAACTTTTATTCTCGCGGTTATTTTACTCGTCACATTTTTTTTTTTAACATTTTGTTTAGTACTTTTGCTGTAAATTTACGACAGAGAGCAAACGGGGCGATTTCTTTTTACGAGACTAGCTGCTAGAGGTCCAACCGGCGGGAGGCTCTGCGTGGAGTAAACACGTAGGACTTGCGCGCGGCCTTGAGAAATTTCTTCATTTGTCCTTGACCAGCCCGCAGCAGAGTCGAAGCTGCAGAAGCAGCAGCGGCGACGCCAACAGCAGGTAGCCCGTCGAGTCGTTAAAAAACGTGCCTGCTCCCCCTGTTCACGAACCTTGAGGGTACCCTCCGATGCCTTCAGAGCAAAAGAACACCCCAGACCCTCGTTCCATTGGTCGACCCGAGGCTGCTAGCGCGTCATCATCATCATCACCACGTCTTTATTCGCCGTTTCGTAGTGACTCAGCACAGCTCCTGGATTTCTTGCGTCGGGATGTGTCTGTTCGGATGAGTCTTCTTCTGCCCGGAACTATCGTTTGTGTGCGACTCCGAGTTTCATTCCGTTATAAGGGAGTTTTAGTATATCGTTTTGATACCTACGATAACGATACCCGATTCTCCGCCTATGCTTTTGCGCATGCACAATTGCACAATTGTTGTTGGGTATCGTTGTTGTAGGTATCTGAATGATCTGCTAAAACTATCTACGGTGTGCGAGCACGGGGACGGACAACGATGAACTACTTTCATCGGCTGGCCCCTGAAAGTGAAGCCTTCGGGCTTTGAGGAAGAACCTGGTTTTTGTGACTGAGATGGCTGTGGAAGAGCTGAGAACGGTAGAGAAGGGAAGGGAAGGAGGGGAATAACGGGCCTGGTCCGTGTGGTTGTTCAACGGCATGGGTGTGTGCAGAGGCTCAGTTTGATTTGGGTAGTCTACATATAATCACCATACACCGGTTACCGTTAGGCCGGCAGGGAAGTGAAAGCTACGTACTCGCCGGACCAATCAATTGAATGTTTTTTATCGCCTGATTTCACTATCTGCGTGTGAACATGCGCAGAGCTTGATTGCGTAGAGCAAGACCGACACCGAATTTGAAGTCCTCTTGGACTTCTTTTTTTTTTATCTTTTGGCAAGTCTTCAGTGCGGTACACGAAATTATGCATTGCCCACAGGCAAAGAGGACCTGCTCGATGTAGTAAACTGTTCTACATAATGAACAATTAAAAGATTCAGGTTTGGGCCGGTATTATGAAGATATTATATAGTATATGCAAGGTAGAGACGCAAACGATATAACACCATCTCAAGTTCCCTTGATAGTCATCGTGTTATCTGAAATTGAAGTTAGGAATCAATACGTTGAGGATAATCATAGTGATACTGTGGATTTTTCCGTAATGACGGTGAAATTTTATTACCGAAAGATTTTATCAAATTGTTTGCATAAGATTGTGAAAACAGAATAAGCAAAAAAAAAAACGTGCTCTCGTGGCAGTTTTATCTGCGCAGACGTTTCCAATAAACCCAGAGTGCCCCGGTATCCACTGCAAGATGCAATGTTGTCCCTGACTTGATGCCTAATAAATAGTCTGTAAATATTGTGTACTAATTGAGTTAAGGTTTTTTTTTTTCTTTTTTCATTCTATTGAAGAAATAGCAGACAGCACGGGCTTAGAGTCGACAAGTGTTATCCAACATCGTGGGCTTTCAGCGCCCACATGTAGAACGGATGTATAAAAAACTGCAAGTTTTGTCGCTGCTGATGAGGTAAAGTGGCTTGGTTAAGCTTTTATGTATGTGGCTGTAGAAGGAATTACACCCCCATAGCTGATAATGCGTTCATTGTAGAATCATCGGTGTAGATGTGAACAAACGACGCGTAGGTTCTTTGAATATAGTTGAGAGAAATTTGTGTAATTACAGGGTCTGGAGTTGTTGTTTTTGTAGGGATTCCAGGTATGCTTGTCCTGATTCCCAAATCAGGCTACTTTCATGGTGAATATTCTGAAATCGCAGCTGCCCCGAATCAACTTTGGCATTCAGTCTTGGAGACTGAATGCAAAGTTTTCACGTTTGAAGATATTCAACCAACTCGCCCAACTTACCGCCTTGTAGAACAGTAATTACTTGTGCAAAGTCAGATGATGGTATTTTTCAGCAATGTCAACCAAGTGGTGTTTATACATTTGGTGTCGAAAATGGGCTCGGAATGTTTTTTTGCGTCCTTAATATTGCGGGACGCATTGCTTGATATTCATGCCAAAGCTCCAGAGGCGAATGTACACCTTGGCAGTCCCAAACAGTCACGAAAGGCGTGTGCAAGCTCTTTCAAACAGGACCGCCAAACATTCTGCCTGACTGGCAAACTGTAACGAGCCTGAAAAATAGAGCGTTATACAGTGCCATCAGCGCCGATACAGAGCATCTCCATCCGGTTCCACCAATCACCTCGATAATATGTGTAAACGAGGTGAGGTTTTTCTTAAGCCATTTAATATGGGGAAGCCCCACCTTAGTGGCCTATCGAGAGTTACGCCCAAAAGTTTATATTTAAGGACGAATGCGATTGGGGTTACTTCTAAGATAATTAGGAATTTGTGCGTTTTATGGGAAACGCCATCGCCGCAGACGTCTGTTGATATACAAACCTCGATTGCTAAGGTACCGTACAGTGTTGCTGGTGGTTTTGTGTAGTTTGGGCCTGTTAATGCATGGAAACTTGCTGGACGCTTAAAACAGATATCGCCGGCGTATAGGGCTTGATAAATATGACCGATGATCTAGGTATGGCAGCTCGTACGCGCTTTGATCCTGCAAAAAAAAAAAAAGGTTTTTAGGGGCAGGTTTTTAAAGGGGGTAATCTGCATTCAATCTGCGATAGTAGGTAGTACTCACCGTTCGGCATTCAGTGCGTCTGACGCTTTCTGTTTGCCTCACAAAACCCAAAGGCCTACGGCAACATCTCCGCTTAAAAACGTCGAGACTACCCCTCTTCGACTCACATGATGTTGCTCAAGCAAAGAATTTCTCATTCGCAGAGACTCAGCTCGGCTGTTCCCAGTTGGCATAGTTTCTTCAACACCTGCTCTCTCCCTCGGAGTTTCATTTTTTTTTTCTTCTTTTTCCTCTCTCACATTTTTGTATTCTTTCAATCTCCACCCGTGTGGTTTCGTGCAAGTGTCCGTTCCAGCTTCGCGTGTCAGAAAAACTTATTTTTTTTAACTAAGGGAGTCATACCTAGCAAAGCTATAGCAATATTATATAAAATGTACCTTATAGGGAAATGGTTATCTCTATGGTTACGGTCACCACAGAAAAACAATTATTTTTTGTGGCATTTTGAAAGAAGTGAGTTTTGAGCTTGCGTGGCTCTTATCGGCGTTCGAGGCGCGCAGCCGCAAAGGACACCTCTAGTTTCTTTAAGTTTTTGCATAAGCGAAGCCGAAGCTACAAGCACGAGAATGTTCCCTTAAACCAAGCGGTCTCCGTACCCCATCCCGTGGGCCAAATCCGACCCGCAGTAATATTCTGACCGGCCCGTGGCTGGCCTCGGTCATTCAAAAAAAAGTCTGACCCACTGCCCGCTTCCGGCCGGCCAGCCCGCTGCTACCGGCGCAATATTTTGTCGAATTGATTGTGTTTTAATCACTGCCTTTTACGTTTATATTTTCTTTTGAGTGAATTCTTATATGCCCCGCCCCCTCTGTAATGCCCTATGGGCCCCTAGGGGTTTGAAATAAATAAATAAATAAATAAACAAAAATAAACAAAAAGCGCGCGTATCGAAACCCCTCCGCAACGCGCACCAACCGCATAAACGAAGATACCAGAAAAAACAAGAGAAAACTTCCTATCGAAATAATGTGACGAGAAGACGCCTCTCGTCAAATTAATCATTGGGCATTGGCATCACCAGCATCACCATTCTTAGCCTCCTGTTTGCATTGGTGTGCGTATGTTAATAAAGCCGGAAGTTAGTCTGCCTCAGTGGGCGTCTGGTGTCTCAGCTGTAGATGCGCAATTTAGCCAGTGCGGTACAGCCGCTAGCCAGGAATCTTTAACGTGCACCACGCAGTAGTGATACACGACCGCACGCCGGTACGATGCTCATCCAGATCGAAACGGGCAGGGGTGGGGATGGGACCCAGGATCCCTGGGTCCTGTGTTGGTTATTTTACGTATGTTACTACGTATATTAAAATTCCTTTGCGTCCTCATGTGTGTGGTGCTTAGTTTCCTGTGTCGTATCAATTTAATATTGTCGGCATCGGTTCTATTATTCTCATAAGTCTTCTGTCCCGTGTGAATATGCCAAAGTTCCTATTCGCCTTGATTTATGCCTCGTGATTTTCTGGGTCTCAATATTTCTGTAATGTCAAAATTAGCTATATATTAAATTTCAAAATAAAGTATATGAATTCATCCATCTTAGATTCTTTCTTCAAAGTTTACTATCTTTTAATTTTGGATTTAAATGCTTGTCTAGGATTATTTTTTTTCTCTCATTTATATTTACTTACTTATTTTCCGTCCCTCGAGTCAGCGACAGTTCCTCGATCCGGACCCCTTAACCAAAAGGTTCGGAGACCCCTGCCTTAAACGGAGCTTTCCGTCTACCAGCACGCATGCTTCGCAGACGAGCGCTACACACCCGCGCAGCACGTCCTTGTAGTTTCTGCCACACTCGCACTTTAAATGAAACGGGATTTAGTGTTTTTGCTTCCTTGCCACGGAAACGTGTCCCCATGTAAAATGCGTGTAGTTAATTTACCTAACAGTCGCACACATAAGAGGGGTGGTATTCGGAAAGAACAAACCTGAAAATTAAGCGACATCCGTCAGGCAATGAAGTTGCGGCGCCAGTCAATAAGAATACTGAACCACGAAGAAAGGAGCGTGAACATCACGACTCACGTCCGGCGTTTTTTTTTAAGATATTCTCAAGAGATTTTTTTTTTTTTTTCGAATAACACGGCACATTGACAAATCCGCACTCTCCATTCTAAAGAAGACGGCTGCAGGGATAGTTCTCGAATGAACGCACCCCAAAGCCGGCGGGCCGGTCCCTGGCATCGTCTCAACTTGCACAAACACTCGGACACACGGCACGCAACGTAACACAACTCAATAAACGATGCGAAGCCGGCGCCAACGTCCGCACGTAAACAGACGCAGCGAGGAGTCGTGTTTTCTTCCCACCTTTCGGGAGGGGGGGGGGGGGGGGGTCGCTTCCTGCAGTAAATCAAGCGTCTTCCAATTACCCCGTGGCCAACCCTCTCTTTCACTTTCCGTTCGCCGGTCCATCCAGGAAAAAAAAAAAAAAAAGAAAGCTCATGGGAAAAGGAACTTTCCAAAGACGCCTCGCATCGCCGTCGCCGTCGTCGTCATCCTCTTCGCAGCCGGTCGGCCGCTCGCTTCTTATCCTGCGCAGCCATCGATGTATTACGTACGCGAAATTCCTGGGGCGGAGCCCTTCGCTGCAGAAGTTAGCAAAGGACCACTTTTTGCTTGACTTTCTTTTCTCAAGGCCAGCGGAAAAGCAGGACGACGTTTCCCGAGAGAGACTAGGCAACGGGCGGTCGAGCCCGGTAAGGAGTCTTTTGTCTTTTGCAGCCCCGCTTTCCAAGACCCCTCTTTAATGGACAGGAAACAACGTACCATTAAAAGTCGTCGTCGTCTCCTTTCTTTCGTATCTCGGGCTTCACAAGTTCCTTCTCACGGGGCGAGCTACGCGCGGCACCCGGCTACGAGATTCCGCGTGGACGAACGCCAATTGTCATTCGCTCGACATCGACGGGCAGTGAGAGCTGTTGTACGTCTGAAGCGATTCGATGTTTCGAGAAAATAAGTATTTTGCCCATCGCAACGAGAAGAAAAAAAAAAACTTCAATTCAGCAGCTCATTGTTTTTCTTGTCCACCGAAGAAATATTTCTAGTTGATAAAATTAGTCGCACATATATTATGACTGTCGTTGACACTCAATAACCTGTTACTGTATTAGTACCAACGAGCCGTGAGCCGTCCTGCATATGTGTTTCGAACTAAGGCTACAATCGTCCCCATTTCACTGCTATGAGTCCTACCTTCCCAAGCGAGCATTGCTGCACACGGACACTAAACGACTCCAGATAGGATCTCTAGAAAACCATGGACTTTGGGTTCACTCTACCTCTAGGAATGCTGTTTTGTATTTATGGTCGATTATACGAGTACGTATTTCGAAATTATCCCGTGTATGATTTGAATCACAGCCTTGTTCTGGGCCGTTACCGTACCACGGTAAGGTGGTTGCAATGGTTACGTTATCGGCTAACGCCAGGTTCGGTAATGTATGTCAGCACCGAGCGCTTACTCCTTTCTTACATTATTGGTCAAGGTAAGCACGGCCGTTGGTAAGCACGTTAAACATCATGATGGGTGTCAAAACATGCAGATTTTTTCTCCCTTTCTTTTTAGGTTACAACCAACATAATTTTAGTGTCGTAATTTGTTAAGAGTTCCCTGCATTGCATTGCAGCGATTAGCTCTCACTCCGAATTGCTTTGCGGGAAAGTGGACGCGCCAGGTTTCTATCAGGGGTTGGATTTGTCAAGCACTTGAGAGAGAGAGAGAGAGGGATCACAGTATAAGCGCGAAGGCGTTTACGAAGACGAAAAACAATAGTGCAACTATCGTACGTGAAACTTTAGTGCATATACAGATACAAATATCCCACAGCAGTTCAAAGTGAAACATTCGTTTGTCGTCGTCCGACCCGCGGAGAAACGGCGTAAACAGGCGCACAGAGTATAGCGGAGGAGCCCGGCGGTGCACCGACGGGGACGAATGCCTGCTAACAAGGGATGCCGAGGCAGGAGACAAAGCCGCCCCCGCGGACCATAACACGACGCGGCCCGTGTGCGACCGACTGTAATTGGTCGTCCGGCAGGAACTCCGTCAGGCGTGAGGGGCCCGGCACAAAACGCCCGCCCGCGCACACTGCCGCTCACTCCGGTCGCGGACGACACGCCTGTCACTGCAGGAGGGACTCGCGACTCGCATCCTTTCATTCGGTCCGCTGTTTATATTTCTTTTTTTATTATTATTACTATTTATCAGTGAAAATAAGGCCTATTCTATAGCGTCACCCCAAAGAGAAAGGTTGTTGAAACAACCGATGAGGTCAACCAACCTCTCGAGCTTGCTCTGAAACGCGTCGTGAGGAGTATGCTATGAGCCCAAGGAACCAGGCTATACAGGTATACGTTCTGGCGTGAACGAGTCATTTAGAGTGCGTAGTCTGAAAGTGTCTTGCAGCTCGCATTCAGACGCGCTGCTTATCTTTTTTTTTCCTTTTTTTCTTCTTTTTATTTAGAAACGAGATTAAGGCTTCGTCTATAGGGACAGTAGAGATAGAATTAAACGCTGTTGAAACAACCAATGAACTGATCAACCAACCTTTCAAGCTGGCTCGCTATGCGTTGTGAGAGTGTACGATGCTACGCACAAAAATACGCGGGTGATACTGTATTTTTCTACGTCGAACGAGTCAACGAAATCACGCCGTCTGAGAGCGCCCGTGCGTCTATCCTTGAAACACTGTCATTCAGAGAGGTAATAGATGCGGGACGTGGAAGAATTATAAGTATTAGAAACGACACTAGATACTCCGTAACAAGAGAAATTAGAAAAAGAAACGGACAAAGCAAATACTCAATAGCAAAATAAAATATTAAAGGGACTGTGCAACGATAATGGGTAGGAACGTTTCCCCCTTAACACCAGCTTACTGGCACTAGTCGGAACTAAGAATACTCGAACGCAACGTGACTGACCAAGAAGCGTCTTCGTCGCGTTGGAATTTAAAAAAAAAAAGCAAACTTTTTCTTTCAGTCTTTCCTGCTCAAACCTTGTTGACGGAGCTGTGAGGACAATGCCAACAATGCGATCCCCAGGAGTGCGTCATCAAGCTTTGCGATTTCCGCTGTGACGATATGTAAATGCTGCTCACACAGTGGGCACGAAGACTGCGGAGGCATTCGATTTTGGCTCGTGACGATCAATGCCTCGACATGCATTCGGGTAGTGGCTCGTGCCCAATTGCTCGGAAGACGAAAATAGCCGACCTTTAACAATGCGTGGAACTAGGCGGGCGCCCTGTGCTCTGGCAACCCCTTCGCGTGGCTCCGTTAAAAAAACATTGGTGGCATATAGACCAGTGTCCGAAATACTAGCCTCTAGCGATAAAAATGGGAAATAATAATCTCAAACGCAGGCTCTTGCGAAGAGAGGGTCTGCTCACAGAACAATAATTTTGCTTTTTACAGCACTCTTGATGTTGGCGTTGTTCTTGGAGCTTGGTGACTATCCATTTCTGACGTTCTTGCACTACGATATGCGCGAAGGTTTCTCAAAAAAAGAACGGAGTCCTGCAGAAAGCGCAGCCCGCCTACTGTGCCATGGCGTCAGCGTAAACAATGGTGGCGCCCATGGAACAGAGCAGACACTGGTCTATAATCGACTCAAGATCACGTGGGCGCTTTTTCTGGCTTCGTGTTGAGGGGGTAAACGGTGTTCGTATTTCTCAGATTTTTTCTAACTTCCATTGCGTAAGAGAAAAAAAAAAAGAAAAGAAAAAAGCCACGTGTATTTCATAGGTCATAAATGTCAAGGAATAATTCTAAGCTGTATTTATTGAAAGTAGAAAAATTGTTGCATCGCCCTCTAACTGTGGTAGAAGAAAAAAATTCGCAAGGCAAACATATGTATGAAGTTTAAAAAAAAAGATAGAAAGAATTCGAAGGTACTGTCGTGACTGGTTATAACCAAGTCAACGGGAATTGGAAATCACTTCGCTATATCCGCTATTTCGTTATAACCGAATACGCTTAACGAAATGCAAAAGGGAATGGAAAATCGTGATCGCTTCGCTGTAGCCGCTGTTTCGTTATAACCGACTTCGTTGTAACCGATCTCGACAGTATTACAAAATTGGATGCCTACCACGAATCCTTGTTTTCGTTTTTTTTATTCTTGCTTTTTTTTAGAGGCCGACATTTGTTTACGACGTATAATTGCGAAGAAGCGGTACTGGAGAAGCTTGTTCGGGCCGTCAAAAAGCAGCTTCTGATTTGTCGAGGGTCTTTTGTTGACTGTTTTTTTTTTTTTTTCGGTGAGCTTAACAAGACTCAGAAACACCTGCAGAGAAATACTACTTCACTTCATTGCCATGTAGATACTCCTCTAGCGACAAATTCATCACATGGCCCAGGGATATTTTGAGTTGCGCTAAGTGAATTCCGCCTTCTACCAGACTTTCTCTAAACCGGTAACGAAAGGCAACGAATGAAAAAATAGACATTAAACGAGAAGGAATTGACTCTTTTTCGAAAGACGCGCGTGCCCTTCTGCTGCCAAAATAATAACTAAAACGTTCCGAAACAAAGAAGAAAAAATGCCCTCTTCATTTTACTTTTTATTTTTTTACTTTTCTTTTTTTACATTTCATCCAGCTTCTAGTTAAAATTAATGATCCTCCTCCCTCCGTCTCGACGAACATTACCCGCTAACTCCGACCAGAAGGATTAGCCAAACTCCCAACTGCACTTCATTATTTAAAAGAAAGAAACAAAAATGAAAAGCCGGATTTTCAAACAGAACAGGAAATATAAAAAGACCGCTAAATTTACTACACTTCCAGGAACCCGATTTCTCCGTGAAAAAATAGATAAATAAAAGGAAATGTGAAAGTAGAAAACTGTACAAGAGAAAACAGTTTTTTTTTTTTTCAACCACGAAAGAATAACTTTTTTTAAAACCATATTTGTAATCCTTGCTGCCGTTCTCCGCTTCTCTTCAAACCTGGTATAAGCGCTTTGGACGGACAACGAAAGTCTGCAGAGAGCCTGCCACGGAGAGACGGTCGCAGTAAAAAACTATAAGGGCAATGCACTTCACTATCTGATACAGTGCGCCGGTCTCAGTTTGGTGACGGGTAAGAGTGTGGAAAAGAGTCCCACTGCCCATATAGATCACGCAAAAGACGCGGTGTTCGCCGCCGACATAATGGCAGAATTTTCTGCGCACACGCCTGAAGGATGTGCCAAGCATGTTTGCCTCATACGTACATACGTGTGCTTCCAACATATCTGCAGACAGTGTTTGCGCGACCAATGTGACACGACTGTCATACATTGAAGAAGCATTCCTCAGACAGTGTTTGCAGACTGTCCTTTGTACGATGTATCGGCAGCCTGACCGCGGCTTTAAAGTACGTACAACTATATTTCAAACTGTATGTTACGAACAGATGTGTCAGCCAAATAAAGAACCTGTGGTCCGGGGTTATGTTCTTAATATTAGACTACTAATGCGCACCGTCTAAGACAGAACACCGCAGGGAGATTTTAGAATAGGGGGGCTCTAACGATTCGGGTGCCCCGAGCAGCTTGGGGCGTCACACTGCGCATGCTCGGCGCGAATCTTCGAGCTGCTCGGGACACCCAAAGCCTCGGAACCCTCTGCTCTAAGGCCGTCCTACTATCTGACATGGGTTATTTGTACGACCAACAAATTAACCGTTGATTTTGGCTCACTGACTCAAAAGTCAATTGGGACACCGTTTCGTTTGTGGTTTTGTTTTTTGATCCAAACCATACGTAGTATACATATTGTCGCGTTAGGCCTCCCCAGAGAATATCAGAAGAAACACAGGATCTGGTCCGTAGTCGCGTCTGAGGCGGCCTGAGGCCGCACTATACATTATGTCCGACTTGTCGAGAAGCACAAAGACTGGATTCCAGAACTTTCCTCTGCGGGCGCAATCTAGGTCAGAGTTTGTTCAGAGGCTGGCTGGTGCGGCACGAAAGCTCGCTGGTCTGTTCACGCTCGTATTGTGGCCGTGGTACACTTGAACGGATAAGAACGATACGCCGAAGTCACCTGTCGAGGAGGTGCACCTTGGCAACAAAAAGAGCGGGGCATCACCACTATCTCCAGCCAGAGTGCGGCGAAAATAAAACTCCGCACTCGTCTCTTTTCCTTTCTTCCGCTCTCACGCCATCCCGAACTCGTTTTGGTATCACCGGCAAGAATCTGAATCCAGTGACGTAAGATGGTCTCGCGCATACGAAGCGGCCCTCGGGCGTCTGCGTCGAGTCACCGATATTTTCGCGTTTATCGTCTTGCAGCAAAGTACAGTTGGTGACGAAGTTCACCTGCCGAAGCAGCTTTACATCGTCTGGAAATATGAGCCCCTGCGAAAGTTTCACGGAGGATATCAGATCGTTTGTAAAAATAATAAACTGCAAAGGACCACGATTCGAGTTACGAGGCACACACGAAATAGACATGAAAGGACGTGACAAGTAGCCAGAAACTCTAACGCAGATATGTCTTGCATGTAGATAACCCCTGAGCCAGCCAATCTGTTTAAGGCCAAGACCATAGTTATTACATTTTAACAATAACAATTCGTAATTGACCTCGTCAAAGGCTGTAGACATATCAAAATATATTTCATCTACCTGACCCCGACTCTGAACAATCGCCATATAATATAAGTAATGTGCGTAAATTTGATTCAACAAATCTGCAAACAGAATTTACATTTCTTTTAAAATAATTATACAAGCGGCTGTACATCACTTTCTCAAAAACTTTTGATAATACATTTAGAAGAGGCTACCGGGCTAAAATTACTGGCATCACTGCATGTACCAGATGTAATATAATTGGCAAAACAATTCGGTATTTTCAGTTTGCTAGAAAGACACCGTTCTTGAGCGACAAATTAAATATATTTCCAACAATAAGAGCAAACATTTCGCTGCAGCCTTTCACTATAAAGTTGGGAATACCATCGGACCCCGTCGATAGTTTAGAATCCAGTTTTCCGATGGCCGAAAGAACCTCATCAACCGTAACGCTCGCAAGAGGCGATTAGTCATTAAAACTTGTGTCACAGGCGAAGTGGTGATGACATTAAAAAACATTAACTAAAATTATGTGAAAAAACCCCACAGTCAGACTTTCGGGACGTATGAACAGCAGATCTATTCCGTATCGTTATAATGCTGGACACCTTTCTGGTATGCTTCATTCACAAAGCGCCTAAATTCTTCGGGTTGTTCCTTTAGGCAAAGCTCCACCTCCTTACGATACAAGTACTGGTTGACATGGTTAAAACTGCGCACAAACAGAAAGGAACAGTAAAGAGGGAAGAGAGAAGAGACAAGCGCAACTCTCTTCCCTCTTTACTGTTCCTTTCTGTTTGTGCGCAATTTTAACCATGTTCAATCATTACCAACTCGCCCAACTAACCACATTACTACAAGTACTGGTTATTGGCAACTAGTTTCTTTTGTTAGTTCACGACATAAGCTATATCCGGGAACAGCCGCGATGGTCGCGTTCACGGCTGCTTGTGAAAGTTGGGAAACTTCGACGATGAATGCAGTGTTGTCTGCACGTAGAAGCTTTACCTCGGCCGTCAAAATATATAGTACCTAAACGAGAGCCCCACGAGCAGGCGAAGAATTTTCTAAGAAACCCCCGTATGTGCCGATTCACTGTTGTTCCGTCCGCCAATGTTGGATTCCGTGTTCTCAGTTGTGGGCGTATCCCGCCATTAGACTCAGTACCGCCAATGTCTCCTCGCAGAACGATTGGCGCGCCTTGAACAATCCTTGCATTTGTAG